>JALIGW010000001.1:54114691-54748024 GCA_023053685.1 Diadophis punctatus similis | reverse complement strand
AGCACTCTCAGTATCACACTTGACAAAAAGGTTTTGTACTTTTCACGTAGCTTGTAACCCTATAAATGGGTGAACAGCACAAATTTTTTTAAGAATAAATTATTTATAGCATTAAAATGACTTTGATTTGTATACGTTTGGAAAATAAACCAGCTTAAAAAGTGTCATCTACAAGTTAATGCAGTATAATTGGTGCTCCTTCTGAGTGCTGTGTAAGACCATTTGGCTAGCAGGAGTTTTACACAGATTATTATATAAAGTATTATTTAAAAAAAAACCTTTGTTTACCAACATAATTTGAAAGCTTTCAGAATCACCAATAAAACTATTACAATGTAATTTCTAAAGTTAATAAAATGAAAATTCCAGATTGGCTAAAACTTGTGCTTATTCTTATTTGAAACAAAAACTAAAATGGGAATGGGATAATATTTTAGGATCATTTCCCTAAATTAGTGGATTGACTGAATTTAAATATGTACATTATACAAGTGTTCCACATAATGTTCACCCCATAATTGTTTTCTCAGGGGATGCTTGTTAATAGTTTGATGTTAGGAATGGGGGGGGGTTGTCTTTAGTTTTTATATGCAACCCCCCCTGCCCCCCAATGACTTGTGTAACTGTTCTAAATTAAATTAAATTAAGATGGAAGGATATACCTCTGTGTAACAGTGAAATAACAATTCATATGGAAAAAAATCAAGCCCAATCAAACTAAAATAAATGGAAAGCTCTTTAATTTTGAGGAAAGTCCCATATTTGGAAGAGAACGTACATTGCTTGAGCTTAAGCATGGTCTTTAATACTCAGATTCTGTGATAAGCAATCACAGTCAGTGCACTTCAGTGTATTTCTTAACTCAGATTTAGCACGTGCTTATCTTCATAGCATTTGATTTAGTTATGTCTCTCAAAATTTCTTTAAACACTATCAAATTAGGAAAGCTGGTACTCCAGTTACTTAATTTAATAACTTAGTTTTTATAACTCAAATGATAAAAAATGTTTTAGAAGACCAGGCATAGAGAAATCTTTTAAAGTAACAATGCTTCCCTTTTATGTTCTCTAATAGATTGAACTCTATATGTGGCTCATTTTATTTCAATTCATTTTATGGAGTAGTGTTTATGTTTGCTATAGTCAATTCATATATATATTCTGTTCATTTGACATTATGTTCTTTTATTTGAAATTGCTTAATAGTTATTTTTGAGCTTCTGTAATTCTTATTTATTACAGATACTTGCAGATACTCCCATTCAACATCTTGAAATGCTTTACATCTCTAACCAACATGGTACTGGCACTAAAATTGCTTATTAACTCAAAACTATTTTAGGATATTAGAGCAAAAATCAGGAGTGGCTGAACCTGAAACAGTTTGCATAATTTAATTTCTTCAGGTTATTCAAAACAATCTGGTGCTTGCAAGTAAAATTTCATGCATAGACTTTAATGAACATGCTTGAACCTATAGTTTACCCTTCTTTGAAATATAATACTAAGGAGAAATTAAATTAAAAGCACTGAAGTTGAGCACATTACTAGTTGAGTTTTCTTCTAAGGAATTCAAAAAATACATATAAAAGCATTTCAGAATGGAAATGAATAAGAGTCATGTTTTGAAAGTGCCACTTCTAAATGTCACTGCATAATGTAAGCTATGCAGTTCTTAAGTAGCAGCTCCAGATGTAGAATTAACATTTGTTGCCAGGCTCAACTTCCTTTGACTACATTGTGAGACTAATTTGTCCAACTGTCTCACAGTGTTAACAGTGCTAGGACTTTTTGTGGGTGGACAAAAACACCAATATTTTCTGGCATGTGGATTGGAAAGCATCTGTGTCACTTTTCATATAAACTAAAAACTAAATTCACCATTGTAAAAAGATATGGAAGAGGCGTATCTGCAATATTCTCATTTTCATACAGTAGATATTTCTCAATCTCAGCTGTAAATTCTAGAGCAATCATTGTTCATACAACAAAGATGATCTATGAAAACATGTTAGCATTTTGACCAATTCCAAACTAGGCACACCAACCATAAATTATCTTGCCACAGTGCTTCTCATCTTTATCAGGTAAGTCACTTTAAAAATAGCACAAAAGAGAAAAAGGAATTTAATTTTTATGTAACCCGTAAATAGCCTTGTAAATGTGTAGCTAGCTTTCCTCAGTTTTGAAATGAGGGGGAACACAAGAAAAAGTTAATATGGAGTCACAGGTGGAAAATTACCCAATTTCCCCCCAACAATTTTATTCTGACTTCCAAACTGGTATTGTTGAATGACATTTAAATAATGCTAGGTGTTTAGTGCCATGTTAACTACAAAAATCTCCCACCCTTTTAAAATGGCTTAAAATTATTTCTCATACTAATTTTATGCTGGCAATAGATATATTAGGGAAAGGAGAGTTAGTAACCTTTTTAACAGCGGAAGAATGTCTTAATTTGTAATTTGGGGCAGAAAGGGAAAACGAACCAATTTTCAGTAAGATTTGGTGCCCTTTATCTGTACCCCAAAGCACACAAGTTGCCTCGGATTGATGCATTTCAAATAAATTACTAACCATGTATCGTTAATACTCTATATATGTAGATATATCTGTATCTATATATATCTATCTATCTCATTGGCTTGCATCCATTTTCAGCTGCCATACAACAAACCACTCGTATGACAGATAATTATAATTTTGGAAACATTTTTGAATAGGGAGGACTTAACTGATGTGTGCAGTGTTGTCTGCAATAGCTGCTCTTGTTGCTGAAACACAAACTAGAAACCTGTTTGCTACTTGCTGACTTCATATAGAAGAATTCAGCAAAGTGTATGGTATGAATGTGTGTGTAAAACAGAATCAGTCATGGAACCAACTAGGTACATGTCATGTTTTACTGAATAATTTTAAGTCATGTTGTATTTGTCTTGTCCTCTAACATTAAAATTTGGTTAATACAAATATATTTTTATAAATTTGAAGTACAGCGTGCCCCATTTTTTAAGTGTTTCATTGTTAAAAATAAGTGTACTAGATTTGATTCTTAACACTTACTGGCACAGATGGAAAAAGCTATTGGCTCCAAAAATATAAGAGGAAGAAACATTCTCAAAGTGTGTGTGTATTTACAAACCAAGCTGTAGAGATCAAGAAAAGAACTTTTACTGTTCTCAAATTTCTAAATTGTCAAGATTTATATGGAGTTGTGGTGGAACTAGTTAACACTTAGAGCTTTTGGTATGTAATGACTATTTGCTATGGACTGATATTAAATGTTTCAAAGGATTGCATTATTAAATTTTCTGGATTTTGTTACTTTCCTCTTGAATTATATTAAGTAGTTTAAATTTCTTTTCTGACATTAAAACATGAATTTTGGGGCTCCGTATTTATTTTCACTGGTTTTACTAATTTATGGGGCACATTAATTTTTTATTTTATAAATATGTAGTATATTAAACATATCTTAAATCGTTCAAGTCAAGCTACATTAATTCCTGATTGTCTATTGGAGTTTTTTTAATTAAACTTTTCCATGTTGGTGCACAGCACTTAACAAATATTTGTATTCCCTCTTTCCAGTTCAATAAACAAAATAAATAACTGGATTTGATTAGTTCTTAGCTTTATAAGCTTTGACTTCTATTTTATTCTAGAAAGGAACAGAAGTTCCTTTCCTTTCTAAGATGTATTCACACATATGATCATGCAACTGCTCAATCCATGAATATCCAGCAAGAATTCTTGTGAGAATGGATCCCATACTGCTCAGACTTACACTGAGTTACTCACTTGGAGCACAAAGCCATCCCCATAAATCTTAGGCTACAAAAGCTAGATGGCAACTGTCTTAACAGGCAAGCAACATCAGGCTGTTTACTGAACCAGTGGTTGTAGGTGTGGTCTTCATCTTGGAATATTGTAATCTGTATTGAACTGATTATAGTACCAAATGTCCAACAGCAAATGGGATTGCAGTGATACTGCACAGCTTCAATTTGGATGTGGCTTATTGCCATTATAATACAGGCAAACTGCATGCATACATACATATCATACAGTCTGCAAAAATATTAATATATTAAAAAGAGGTGTTTGAAAAAGTACTTCACAAAATATTGTAGCAGCTATGTGGGACCTGAATGTTAGAAGTGAGCTGCAACAGTTTAAATTGAAGGAAACTGGTTGCACACGTGGAAAGTAACACTGAATTATAAGGCCACTGAACATATTTCAGCCTTCAGTTTAAAAAACACATAAGTGAACCATATTTAAAATGTTGCCTCTAGGAAAAAATACATTGGTCATTTGTCTCTGGTAAGCTTCCTTTTATATCTTAAAATCTTCAATGAAATGGTTGTAGCTGATGCTTCACTGTAAAAAGTGAATTTGTTCCATTGGGTAACCAGTATTCTTGCAAAATCTTTACATAAGAATTAAATACAGTAAGAAAATGGATTTGAGAAAGAACAAAACAATAGTTGCAAAAACATAGTATTGTAATTTCTAAAATATTTTATATGTTAAAAATACAGCAAAAATATGTTTTGTTCAAAGAGGAAAAAATATACTGCATGACATCACTGGTCTGGATTTTCTTGAGAGTTGCTCGTGGCTTCATTGGAGTATTTCAATGGAGTAACATCAATTTGGCAACCATAATACTTAATTTGGCCACTTCATTTTCAGTCATTTATTAAAGACAGGATCATACTATAAAGAGTGAAAAGAAAGACCATGTCAAAAGGTGTAGAGCTTGAAATAAACATGACTGCTCTCTGCAATTTATGTCAGCAAAACTCAATGCTTCTGAGGGGACAGAAAAGAGTATTTTTAACAAATCCAAGATCTATGAAACTACAGTTCCTATTTGAAGTAAAGTGGCATATAAGCAATTAGATTTCGTAGTATAAAATAGTATGCCCATCAGAGGCAGAAAATGTGGCATAAACAAAGTCAAGTGTAGAACAATTTGGGATATATACTATACTACACTGCGATGATAAATAACATTGCTTCCACTAAGGCTCTTCCAAAGAGTTAAACCACATTAAAATTATAATAGACTATTCTAATAGGAATCTTAAGAATAGCTTTACTAACCTGAAGATGCAAGCCTTGAAACTTACCTGTAAAGATACATGAAGAAACAAAGGAGATGAAAACCAAGCTTTATCATGGCCTCCTTCATATGTGATTTTAGCTGCCCTCTGTTGTGGATTTCTGTAGGGTCAAATACTCCCATGTTTCCACTGGGAACCATGATATACCTGAAAGGGTTTCAAGAAAATTGTTTCAGTACCAACTCCAGCCCAATAGATCAATGATCTCCATATAAAAAAAGACAAAACATGCAAAACAAAGTGAACTGAATTGGAGTTCTTTCAAACAGTACATAACACTTAAAAGTGTTGCATATGGGTTTCAGAAGAATGAAACACAATACATCATTTTTGAGCTCATTCTAGCATTACTCAAATACATCCTGCTTTTGCAACCTTTGTACTCAACATGTATCCCAGAACTCTTCGATTCATGTCTGTCAAGCCTCTGAAGCCCTAAAAAGCAGGACAGACAAATGCCCTTGTGCAGTGGAGATGCATTACTGGCATTAATCAAAAGACCTTTCAAATCTGATGCCCCAGCTCATGTTTTCTCCAATAAATATGAATGTCTGAATTTGCCATGTTGAAATTTGCATACAGCTTTCAATCAATCTTAAATCATCTTTTAAATATTGGGCACTGTTTAGAAATGGTGAGCTCATTAGCATATAATTTGTTAAAATATTTAACTTATTAAACTAAAATTCTACATTTAAATCACTGACATTTTCTATTCAGTGTATTGCATTAGAAATAAATATATGCATTAAAAACTTGAGATATTTAAAACAATATCCTATGCTTTTTATTTGCTTACTAAATATAAAAATGACTCAGCCCAAAGTCAATTCAAAGCAGAAATATTGCATTTTTCTTTTTCCAGGAAATCTACATCCAAAGAAATTACTAACACCTTGATTTGCTTCAAAAGTGCTATAGCCTTAAGCATTATTATGTAGCTATGTATATGATACCTTAATGCATCTTATATGCATCCTAAATTAGAAGTATTGCCAAAGTTGAAAAAATAAAAATAAGTACGTTTATTAGAGGCAAAATTTAAGCCTGGGCTGTAATTTGCAAACAGAAAATCTTAAAAGGGAATTCAACTTTCTCCTTTTTTCCTTTAGGTGAAAGCAAAGTTGATAAAATTCCAAAAGTAGTGGCTCATGCCCTGTGAACATTCAAGATATGTACTTTGTTAGATTTATATCCTGCCTTCCAGAAGCCTTTTATTTTTACATCCAAAACCACCCTATGAACAAGGTTGAGCTGAGAGAGACTGGTCCACAATCTTCCAGTAACTTTTACAGCTAAGATTAGAGCGGAATCTAAGTATTTTCAGTCCTTGTTCAATGCTTAACTACTAATTACTACATTACTAGGTATCTTTGCACCAGCAAATATGATACTTGCTCCTGGCAAAATACAAAAGTGATTTTATACTGTTTTCTTAGGATGGGATGAAAAGTAGGTTTTGAGTAAGATCAATGAGGCACTAGATTTTCACATGATCCATGCTCAAAAGTCAGTTTTTAAACTTAACATTTTTAACAATACAGAAGTTATATATGCACAAATACTCCTTGGGACAAGGAAAATCTAGTATATCTATTGTCTGTGTTATCCAAAATCCATGCTAAAATCCAATGAGAAAAGAAAAGTAATATTACATTTCTATCACTTCCTGCTGACATGGCTGGACTAATAAATTATGGAACAAGGCAAGAGTTTATAAAAATGCTTGCTCATTAAGAGGAAAAAATATGAGCAACATCATGCATTTCTTAAGCCACCAAAGGTCTTACCTGTATATGTTCCACGTTGCCACAGGAAAATTGAGGAGGAAGATGAACCAGTGCAGTGAAATAAGCATTAATACAGTGACCATGGTATGGCCAATCAATTCAGGGATCACCCACTAGAAAGATTTTTAAAACAATTTAAAAAGTAAAAATCGTTAGATTCTGCAGGAATCTACCTGCAAACAGAAGGGCTGCAAAACTCGTCATTTGGTTAAAAAGAATCAGTAATTGATCTCTATTGGATGGTTCAGTTATAAATTGCAAGTGCAATTTACAAAGCAATTTACAAATTATGGATTACTTTCTAGGATACCATCAGAATATTTGGAATATTATTTACGAGAACCTGATCAGCATATCTAATATGATATGCTAATAAGGAATACCGGCAAGCAACACACTCAAGTTAAATTCTATATATTCAACACTTCTGGGTAAACCAAAATGTTTATATATTTCAACCTAATTTTCAAATTAGCTTTATTTTTCATGATTAAGAATTTTCTGCCCATCAATTTGAATTCTTGCATCAAGATGGTACTATAAAAAGGGTGAGTATATACATTTGACATATGGTAGCAATGGATTCTAATCCATGGCAGGTTGTTAAATAAAATAGTTTATAAAAATTTCTTATTCTAGCCAACTCAAAGGTGACTGCCAATAAACATGTAAATAATAGGGAAAGGCAAGCACAAAAGAATATATTCTGTGAGCAAGCTACACATAAAACACTGGGATGCTGCAAGAGCGGAAGACTACACATAGTAAGCATTCAGCAAAGAAAGGGAAATGTAGTCTATGAAACACTGAAGGAAAAAAATGAGATCGAATAAATGCAAGTGTCCGAGACTCACGTAGGCAATCTATTTTCTATTTTCTAATCTAGCATTAGGCCTCCAAGATTAACATTCTTCCAAGTAATACTTGTTTTTTTGTATTAAGAAAACTATATTAAGGAAGCAATTCTAGGTTCACTGTGGTTCCTCTCTGAATGAACAATACAGGTAGTCCTTGTCTTAAGACCAAGGAAAGCAGTTAAGTAGCACAGCACCCACTTTTAGAACTTTTTGCCATGGTTGTTAAACAAACTGTGCAGTTGTTAAGCAAATCTGGCTTTCCCCATTGGCTTTCTTTGTTTGGAATCCAGCTGGGAATGTTGCAAATAGCGATCACATTACCCTGGGACTCTGCAATTGTTATAAGTACATGCCAGTTGCCCAGTGCCCAAATTTTAATCATGATTGTGAGGATGCTGCAACAGTTCTAAGTGCAAGGACAGGTTGCAACTCACTCTTTTAGTGCCATTATAATTTAAAACAGTCACTAAACAAATGGTTGTCAGTCAAGGACCACCTGTAGAAAGGAGATTATTTTTGAAAACTTTTAAACAGTACAAACTAATGATATAATTTTGAACTGCAAGTTCCACAATATTTTGATAATGAGGCTGATGGGTTACCGTATTTTTCGGAGTATAAGATGCACCATTTTACCCTCAAAAAGAGGGTGAAAATTTGGGTGCGTCTTATATACCGAATGTAGCCCCACCCAGCCACCCCCACCCTTTAGCCTCTGCCTGCCAGCAATTTACTTCTTTGCAGCAAACAGGGCAAAGCCTTATTAGCACACTAAGAGATTACTTGCCTCCCGACCTACAGCTGACAGGCTTGCAAGCCACGTGGTAAAATGAAACTAACTACGGTGGCTGTAATGAGACAAAATGCTGGGAGATAAACTGCTGGCAATGTTACACTGCTGAAATTGCAGGGAGGTAAGCTACAGCTGCTGTAGCCTAGAGGTAGAGCTCTTGCCTCACAGTCAGGAGGTTGTGAGTTCTATCCTAGGTAGAGGCAGATTTTGTTAATATGTTATTTGTTAAATGTTTGTAGAGTGTTCAAATTATAAGACTTATTTTTTAAAGACTGTTTTATTATTGTTCTAGACAACTTAACAAAATGAAGAAGCTTTTTAAAATAAATTCTTGGTCTGAAGAGGCCCAGTGCTATTGTATCTTCTTTTAAATAGCAGAGAATACTTCCAGAAAGCCACATCAATTTTAAAGATCTGTAAAAGTATAATCTGAAATGTCCTGTTTTAGTATTAAGTATTAGTATTAAAATAAGGCAGCTAAATTAAACCCTGACTTAGTCATGTTTGGAGTAGATCTATTTAAATAATTGGGAGGAGTTAGTGTGATTACATTTAAGAAAACTTTCTGGGATTCATATACTGCCATAATGTACATTTCTCCAATTCTTTGCTATTTCTATGGGTCAAGCACACATGCACAGAAATACACAGCAAACAGTGTATATCATCTGTGCTGTTTGCTGTTTGGCAAATTGCTGGGAGGCAGAGGCCTTTTTTCCTTGTTTTCCTCCCCCAAAACTAAGGTGCGTCTTATACTTCGGTGCATCTTATACTCCGAAAAATATGGTAATTCAAAATATCTGAAGAACCTAAGTTAACTACTTCTGCTCTAGAAAGGCATCTCTTTAGTGCGTTTATGAATTACATGTAATCACAATATACTGTCCAACTATCAGGGTAGTTCTATGCCTGCCAATCATACTGAGTATTACAGTAGTTACTCTCAGATGGTAATAGAACTACAGCTTATATATAATCTTATATGCCTAGAAATAGGGATTGCCAATGTCCCCAAAGAACCTATGATTGGGCTATGTTAGTTTGCATATTCTACTTACTAAACGAAATGGAGCCCCCTGGAGAAAATTAAAATATTCCTCAGATAAGTAACCAACATAGAAGCCATTCACTGGCAACATACATTTTAAGATTTGAGGCGAATAGTACATTTGTAAAAATTTACACCATTTACCACATTATTGTATTAACATTTTAAAAAATTAAAGAGAAAAAGAAAAGCAACTTACTTTATTTAGTTTTGCGCAGCAAGATCTGGCATTAATGTAGTCACATTCCAAATCTGATAATGTAATTATCTGATGATCAAGATAAGAACAACTATTATATCAGCTATACCCCTGCCCTTTCTAGGTAAGAATTAAACTATTTGGAAAAACTGTAAATGACACCCTAACGAGATTTTATATAAAACTCAGCAAACAGGCCTCCAGCTTAGGACTTCCAGAAGAAGGAAAGCATTTTGCAAAAGATATAGAGAACACCAGAATCCATACCCGTTAACTGTGTTAGTGACTTTTACCCAATGCCACCCAAACGCCAAACTATAACATGCACAATATAGATGTAGCTGGGACATACTGATCACTCATTAGTTCCCAAAGCAGCTTGTTTTGTGAGTTTGGTTCTTTATAACCACGTTAAAATTTGAGTAAATAAGGTAGAACTTCTGCTGGCACACAAGCACAGTCACTGATTTGATTCAGATGTTGCCCCTCCCCCACTAAGACAGTTTCCTATTATTATTGTCAATAGGAATATTTGAGTTCAAATTCTCCTCCCTCCTTTTTATCATGTATTTATTTTAGTTTATTATAGCCACCCAACTCCAATGGACTCTGGACAGGGGTATAAAACCAATCTCCCTCATAAAAACAGGGGGGGGGATCTAAAACCACACAAAAAGCCTGGACTAAAAAAATCTAAAAATGACACAAATCAAAAGAAACCCCCCACCCCAACACATTAATCCAGACAGATTTGAAGAGCTTTCCAGGCAGAACCTTGAGAGAGGATGCCGTCCTTATCACTGAGGGGATGCTGTTTCAGAGGGTGGGGGCTGCGACTTCCTCAGTCCCCTTACTAGAGGGAGCTGGAGTGTACCCATGCTGCCGGAACATACTTTATGGGCAGAAACGATTGAAGATAACTGGTTCCTCAGATATCCAGGCTCTATGCCATACAGGGGTTTATAGACAACTATACTTTGATTTGCACTAGGGAGCCAATTGCCACCTGGCTGTGCAATAAAAAGTTAAAACGTTTGCTTCAAGTGTTAAAGTAACCAGAGTTTTTTAATGTCTGAATTTGGAGACCTTGAGCTATTTAAAATCTAACAAGCACAATTTGAATCCACTGTTTGATACTCATTGTTTAAAATAACATCTGTTGAAAGCAAATCAAAATTCCTAAGGTTTAAACTTCAGAGCAAAATGTGGACTGGGCAGTCATAAAAAATGTGGTGTAATATGCAGATAAGCTTATCATCCAATTGCATAAGAAAATATGGTTTTCTGATATATACCATGCTTTCCCGAAAATAAGACCCTGTCTTATATTTTTTTGAACCCTGAAATAAGCGCTTGGCCTTATTGCCATGCACTCAAAAGCCCGATTGGACTTATTATCAGGGGATGTCTTATTTGGGGGGGGAAACAGGGTACACACACACACACACACACACACACACACACACACACACACACACACACACATATATATAACGTCATTAGAATTTTATGTTGAGCAACAGCAGAGATATCCTTTTAAATTTTGGAATATCCTAACCCAAGCCACCAACAATAAATATGCTGCATTAGACCAAAGTCGACTGATATAAGACTTATTTAACAGAATAACAGAACTGGAAGGGACTTTGGAGGTCTTCTAGTCCAACCCTCTGATCAAGCAGGAGACTCTGTACCATTTCAGACAAATGGTTTTCCAGTCTCTTCTTAAAAACCTCCAGTGTTGGAGCACCCATAACTTCTGGAAGCAAGTTGTTCCACTGATTAATCATTCTGTCAGAAAATTTTTCCTTACTACTAAATTACTTCTACTAACATTTCACATTATCTTTATTTTATCCCTGTGTTAATGCATCTTAGGACTGCATTTATAATATAAAATAATACTATAATATTATAGTATTATATAGTATCTATAGCAGGGGTCTCCAACCTTGGCAACTTTAAGACTTGTGGACCATAGTCCACAAGTCTTAAAGTTGCCAAGGTTGGAGACCCCGATCTATAGTATTATGCCTCACATATGAAATGATGCACACTATATTTTGACATATAAATTTTTGCTAGATATACAGTATATTGGTACTGGTACATATGATATACAGGTAGTTCCCGACTTACAACAGTTCACTTAGTGTAGTGACCGAAGTTACAACAGCACTGAAAAAAGTGACTTATGACCATTTTCACACTTATGACCGTTGCAGCATCCCCATGGTCATGTGATTTACATATGGATGCTTGATAACTGACTCATATTTATGACAGCTGTAATGTCCCAGGGTCATGTGATTCCCTTTTGCAATCTTCTGACAAGCAAAGTCAATGAGGAAACTAGATTCACTTAACAACCATGTTACTAATTTAACTGCAGTGATTCACTTAACAAATGTGGCCAGAAGAGTCATAAGATGGGGGCAAAACTCACTTAACAAATTTCTCACTTAGCAGCATAAATTTTGGGCTCAATTGCGGTTATAAGTTGAGGACTACCTGTATATATATATTTACACATACACACACAAGCAACCTTTTGTTGCTTTTTAAAGTTTTACAAAATCTTCTAATTCCTAAAGAAACTAGCAAAATTTTATTCATGAAAACATCTGATGAAGAGCCTCTTTTAGAAAATGCAGTCCTCCAACGACAACATTAAAAAGTTTTATACTTTTCAGAATAACTTAAGTGCTCGAAAAGGTATCCAAAGTACATGTTTTAAAAAACTGTCCTTATATCCTATATGAAATAACCACTGAAGTGTATATACAATAATCAGAATGATAAAGATCATAATGTACAGATTTAATTCTAAGCAAACACATCTATCAGTATTGTGAAACTTCATTGCAATTCTACATTATCTTAATCCACATAAATTAATCTGCCACAATCAGGACAACAGATGCCAATTTTTAGAAATATGTTGTTTCAAGTGGAAAACTAAAAGTATCATCACTGAATGGAATAGACAAGCAGTTTTATACTACAAATAATACATTACGCAATATCACAATCATAGGAGATTTATGCAAACTTTAAGACGGGAGAGTGAGTATTACATATACTGAAAATAAGTCTTACATTTAAGCAGGAACCAGGCTTTTTTACCATAACCAAGCAGAACACAACCAAAAAGTTGCATGGTAGATCAAACAATCTAGTGAACAACTTATCAAAAGACAATGAAGCAATTGTATCTTTCTTCTGCAGCCAATCTAAAAACTGTTCTTGGCCACTGAAACCAATGCAGAATACAAGGCTTCCCAACCTGCTCCTACAAGACCCCGACAACATGCAATCAACCCTATGCAAAAACATAGGTAGGGGATGGGGATTTATAAAAGATCGGTGCAGTTGTGTTTCTGACAATCTAAGTAAGAAACAGGACACGCCACGTGCAGGTCCGGACATAGCGAAAACATGCTTTTTGAATCCGTCTTGGCTTGGCCGATGGATCCTGCCTCTCCTTCACTTGGCCATCGTGCCTTCAATTCCTCTCTCTCTCTCACACACCCCGAGACACTCAACCTTTCTTCCAAGCGCGCCTCCTAAGGCTCACGCTATTGGAAAAGCCGCTTCTCCCTCGCGTTCCCCAACCAGCGCTTGTTGCTGCTGGGGCCCCTCACCCTTTACGCCGCCGCCGCCGCCGCCGCCCCTGCCCCAGCCAGACCGCCATTAACGCCCCCGCCTCGGCCGGTCCTCCCAACTGCAGACCAGAGGAAAGAGCCGATCGCCCAGTGCTCTCCGGCTCCCGGACCCCCCTCGCCCAAACAAACGAAGAGGATACAAAGTAAACGGAAAGGAAAATCAGGGCGCAGCAATCAATGAGTGAAAATATGAACACCATCGACTCCATCGTGCTGCGGAAACAGCCGCCCTGTCGGCCACCGTACAGCGCCCCGCCTCTCTAAGTCTATTCGCGGCTGCCGGAGCAGCGCTTCCGCCTCTTCTTTCGAGTTCCTCTGATTTGCCCCTATTATACATTTAATTGGAAAATATTTCTTCGCACAGCACGCTGGGACTTGAAGTCCCACTTTAGGCGTCTAAAAGGAAGCGCCCGTTCTCGGGTAAAATTGACAAGAACACCCGAGAGAACTACAAAACATGGACTTCCGTGACTTAGACTCTGTTTTAGGCGTCTAAGAAAGTGCCTATGTAGGAATACGAATGAACTACCTTCTATTCATTTTTTCCCCTTCTGTACTGAAACTTAACAGTTTATCTCCTAGATAATCATAGTCCACCGTTTAGTGGGACAGCCTGGAAAACCTCGCTGTGCCAGTACATTTAGGTCAGGGGTCCTCAAGTCCACAAGTCTTAAAGATCCCAAGTTTGAAGACCTCTGATTTAGGCTTTTTAAAGACAGCCTTAGCTGGGGTCCTATTCTAGTCCGGAAAAACTTTGCCTGAAAGAAGGGAGGAATTTGCATGTGGGAAGCTGCGATGCGGAATCGGGGAGGAAATCACCCTTTTGGAGGGGACCCCAGACTGAAACAGCGAGTTAAACAGGTGATTTCGCCGTTCTTGTTCCGTTCCTATTTGTCTGTCATGATGAGCAGCCGCCCTTATATAAGAGGCCGGTTGCGGTTGAATCCCATCTTTTTCATAGCGGGCTTAGGACATGAAATGAAGAATCGTGAGTGTAACTGTTAGTTTAATTTATACACTGTCTGACACCCAATGACTGTTGGTGGTTCACAAAAGAACACGAAAAACTATAAAACAACATAGTTATAAAAAAAGAGGAAGGATGACAACCCATCCACCCATATACACACCCACTCCTCAAAAGGGAGATCATGTCCATCCGAGTCAAAGATTTGGGTAAAGAGTCAGGCCTTAAAAGACACACACACACACACAATCACACACACACCGGGTCATCCCAGAAGGCAAACACTGTGACTGAGATGTACTTCTGGGTTCCCAATACATCAGCGGTCACCAACTAATGATCCGTGATAAAATTTTGGTGGTCTGCAGAAAAATTATTTGCATTTTTTATATTGCACTAAATCAGGGGTCCTCAGACTATGGGCCCTGGGACAGATACATGCAATGAACATTTGTGTTGCTGCAGAGAGTCTCCCCCTTCAGGGTCTTTTTGTGCAGGTCAGACGGTGGGGGGGGGAGAAATTCCTACTTGGGCTCTGCTTCAGCCTCCTGGTGCGGAGCTTTGTGTGAAGGCTGGAGGGAAGTGCCGCTGGTGGCAAAGAGTCGGAGGGCCTTGTTCCAGTGGGACTGCATCATGGCCTGGAACTGGCTGACCATCTCAGCCGGCAGAGGCTCCAGGCGCCAGTACCTGGCCTTGCACTCCCGCAGGTTTTCCCTCTGCTTGGAAAGCCTATGCTCGTAGTCCTCAGTGAGGTGCTTCTGCTGAGCTGCCTCCTCGGTCAGATCCAATTTGAACTGAGCCAGCTGTTTTGCCAACTCTTTCTCATGGTGGCTGCTTAGCTCCAACAACTGCTTCCTGTTGGGGCCCTAAGGGCAGGCGAGGAGGGGCTGGGAGGGGAGGGGCAAGTAGAGGCCGGCGAGGCGCCCCTCAACATGAGTGACATTGAGTTGACCATGCCCACCTAGTCACATGATCCCCTACCCACACCCACCCAGCCGGTCATTAGGCAGATCATATTAGTGGTCTGCAGGATTTAAAATTATGAATTTAGTGGTCCCTGAGGTCCGAAAGGTTGGTGACCCCTGCAATACATGGCATTGTTTAATCGAAAGAACCTGAAGCCAACCCTACTGGAAGGAAGCTTAGAGGAGAGAATCCCTTAACTAAGTGATCCTTATGCTATACAGGTAATCTTCGACTTATGACCATAATCGAGCCCAAAATTTATGTTGGTAAATGAAACATTTGTTAAGTGAGTTTTACCCCATTTGACAACCTTGCAACAGTTGTTAAGTGAATCTGGCACCCCAACTGACTTCGCTTGTCAGAAGGTGATGATCACATGACCCCAAGACATTTCAACCATCATAAATATAAGCTACTTGCCAAGCGGCTGAATTTTGATCACATGACCATGGGGATGCTGCAAAGGTTGTAAATGAAAAACTATCATAAGTCACTTGTTTCAGTGCTGTTGTAACATCAAATGGTCATTAAATGGGTGATTGTAAATAGAGCAGTTTTTGAGGAGAGAAGACAAAGTGTATCATGTAAATATAGACATAATACAGATGGTCTTCCTACAATTGGGACTGGCAACTGTCATTGCTAAGTCACATGGTTATTAAATGAGATGCTACATGACCCTGATGGACTTACAACCTCACTTCTGCCACAGTTGTTAAGCAAGATATAACCTTGACTTGCAATTTTACTGCCAGATTTTCTATTGACTCTGTTTGTCAAAAGTGAGCCATGACCAAGGGACCTGTGCAGTCATAATTGCTCACTGGTTATAAAGCAACCAAATCTGGATTGCACAGCACCTAGGAAACAATCAGCAGAACCATTCCATTAGCCTTGATTCTTCCACTCTGTTCTTCCTACTCTTCCTTTGTTTGCTTGCCTGTCCTGCCCAATTTCACTAGTTTTCTCACTCAGAGAGCTCAGTGATGTGAAAAGAAAGATAAACATCGATATGGCCATCCTTCACTAGATTTACAGGTAATCCTCAACTTACAACCATAATTGAGCCCAGAATTTCAGTTGCTAAGTGAAACATTTGTTAAGTGAATTTTGACCTATTTTACAACTTTTCTTGCCACAGTTGTTAAGTGAATCACTGCAGTTGGTAAATTAGTAATGGTTGTTAAGTGAAACTAGTTTCCACATTGACTTTGTTTGTCAGAAGGTCACAAAAGGGGATCATATGACCCCGGAAACTGCAACCATCATAAATATGAGTCAGTTGCCAAGCATCTGAATTTTGATCATGTGACCATGGAAATGCTGCGATGGTTCTAAGTGTGAAAAATGGTCATAAGTCACTTTTCATGGTGCTGCAAAATTAATATACAGTTAGTTGTCCATTATTGTGGAATGATATCTGGACAAAAACTTGATCTGTTGCGATCAAAACCTGCTAAATAGGAATCTGATAAATTAAGATTCTACTTTAATCTCTTTGCTTTTAAAAACCAATATAGATAACTGCAGTGATGAAGAAATAGATGCCTCTGTTTTAAATTGTTCACATACGATTTTATGCTAATACTATTTTTGCATATTGTAAAGGAATTTTATGTATCTTTAAGTATACTAACTTAGCTATATTTATTACAGTATCTAAGCAGTAATAAATGTGGCCAGTATGTTAACACTGAAATTCTAGCAGCAGAACTACAAAAAATATATAGGTGAGTAATAAGAGATTTAGTACTTTACATTTTCTATGAAAGGGGCAATGGAGTAGTGCATGTATAATAATAAATGGCATAATAATTAAACTTGTAATAGTATGCCTCAGGGCTTAACATTATCTTCTCTATTACATTGTGTGTCTGCAAGAATGAAATCAATACAGAGATACAAACTTAGAGGTAAACATAAGCAGTGGTGGGTTGCTGCTGGTTTGGACCAGTTCTTTAGAACCAGTTGCAGAAATTTGCTGCCGCTCGCCGAACCCGCAGCATGGGTCGGCAGTCCACGCTCCTGAACCGGTCCTCCGGTCGCCGTGGCTTGCAAAAAAAAAACTATGTGCATGCGAACCAGTAGGGAAGGTAAGTGGAACTCACCCCTGAACATAAGTGTACAAAGCACATAAAAGAATAAATAGCAAGCAAAACAAATTAGAAGCATGAAATTAAAGAAAAGGAAATACAACTCTAACCCTAATTATTTGCTACACCATGTTTATATACTGATTCATGCATTATCTTTTGTTCTTCACACGTTCTTTCGACATAGGATTAGTGTTAGGATTAATCTAACTCAGTGTTTCCCAACCTTGGCAACTTGAAGATATCTGGATTTCAACTCCCAGAATTCCCCAGCCAGCATTTGCTGGCTGGGGAATTCTAGAATTGAAGTCCAGATATCTTCAAGTTGCCAAGGTTGGGAAACACTGATCTAACTTCTTCATGCGGAAGCTACAGATTACCAAATCTGGATAATTTACACAGTATAATATACTTATTCTAATATAGAACATATGTATTTGAATGTGTTTATTGGTCTTTTTTTTTACTTTGACATTGGTAATTATGCATTAGGCTACTTTTCCTTATGATACTTGCACTAGGCTTCTACACTGAAAATGAGGTATACCAAAGAAATATTCACTGAGGTTTTTTAAATTGTTTTTCAGTGCTGATTATGGACGAAGAAAAAGAAATGCCTTTAGAATACAGGTTGAGAAAGGTATGTTTGTTAATATTGTATTTGAAGTGAAATTATGCCATGAAAGCTAGCTTATGTAAGTAATCTAAAGTATCTTAGAGAACGAAAGAAGGTATACATGTACTTGGTCATGTGAGAACCAGCTAGGTTTAACATTTTAGATTGTAGTCTTAATTTAAGAGCAATATCTTTGAACACTCCAATCTGTCTAGCATTTCTGGGTGTTGGTTGCATTCTGTACAAAATATAATTTGATTCTTGTTTCACACATGAGCAAGTTATTGTTATTATTGATTTATCTGTATTTTTCTTTGTAGTTATTGGGATAATCAAAGATGAGATAAAATCTACAGATTTAGCGATTCTAGAAGATGAATATTTCACAAAGAAAGCAAAAAGGGATGAAAAGTAAGTTGCAATCACCACAATAAAAAAAAATCCAAATAGTTTTATGTCACTTTAAAGATTAACAAATTTATTATCATGTATATCTCGCTAGGCACAATCTACTTCATCAAATGCATAGTGACCTTCCAAACAGTTTTTGGTAATTAATCTAGTGCAAATATAGTCCTTTGGACTTTGCAAGCAAATATTAGGCAGTTAAAAATACATTCCTTCTTTATTTTTATGTAAGCATTGATATAATTAATTTTTAGCTTTGGAGTAACTGTGGCTATCATTATATATGCACTTGTGTTCTTTCTAATCCAACATTCAGATAAAGGAAATCCTGATTTGCTTCTAGCTATAGTAACGCAGTATATGAATTAGCAAAAATTCATAGCAAAAAGTTAATATAGAATAGAAATATATAGAACTGAAGGCTGATAATATTTGGAAAAAAGGGAAAAGGATGAATCAAGCTTAATTATAGAAAATTTACACAGCACTACATCTTAGTAAAAGTTTTGATTTTCTGCTATGTAGTACTATTATTCCTTCCTTAGGCACGAAAAACTAGGAACTATTGCAGCTGATCCCTGAAAGAGAAGGGTTATGCTAATATACTGTCAATAATATGATGGGGCAAATAAATTGCAACTTTTTGAATAGACCATTTTTTAAAAATAGTGCATTCTTCATTCATAATATAAGTTGATTTAACGAAAATGTAATGCAAATGGTTCTTCCTTATTTTTTTAAAATGACTGTATATGAGAAGCTTTATTTTTAATTCTCTCTTTCCAAAAGTGATTCAGAGACCAGCTTGGATACTTCTGATACCGATACTGAACATCCTGTAAGTATGATTGCTTACATGAGCCATTAGTAGTAACAATAACTTGTTTAAAATATGTATTTATAATTTGAAGACAAATGTATGCACTGGGAGGTTGTTTTTTTAAAAAATCTTGGTCAAGCCAATTGTGGGACTTACATAACTACAGATAGATCTCAAAACAACAATTGAGCCCAGATTTGGGGCATAAGTCATAGTGGTTGTTAAGCAAGGCACCCATGTGATCATTTCGCTCAAGAGTCATGATCCTGGGTCTCCCGGCTGTAGTCCTTAAGACTACACAGATCATTAAGTGGAGCATGGGATGCCTCGGAGTGGTGTAGTCCCTGGGAGGCCCATATTTTTTTATTGTTTGTAAGCCACCCAGAGTTACTGAGAATAAGTGGGCAGCCACATAAATCCTATAAATAAAAATATAAAATAAAATAAAATAATGCTTCAGGCCCAGCCCACATTGTGGCGCCTCCCCCAAATTGCACGTGACCTGCACCAGGCCTCCCAAGGAATCCACCCTCAGGCACCCCCTGTATAATGGTACTCAGTATCAGTGCTAAGGCCTGAAGCAGAGGTCCAGTGCTTGACATCATCCCTAGCAGTACCAGTACTTTGACATACACAAAGCCTCCTTGGGGAATACTACTTACCTTCAAGTGCAGCTCCAAGTTGCACAAGGCCTTTGTTATTGAAGCAGCTTTGGAGCCTGATTTTGTGCAGCTTTTGCAGCCTCTGAAAACTAAAGCATATGCCACGTTTTGTAAGAATTGGTGGAGAGTTAACACTTCAGAGTTTGCAGCCAGTGTAGTATTATATTGCAGTCTATACTGCAATATAATATAATATATACCTCCTATACTACCACCTCTTACAATACTAGACAACAGAGTATCAACAGTATAGACCTTCAAATTTCTAGGTTCTATCATATCTCAAGACCTAAAATGGTCACCCAACATCAAAAACGTCATCAAAAAAGCACAACAAAGAATGTTCTTTCTGCGCCAACTCAGAAAGGTCAAACTGCCCAAAGAGCTGCTGATTTAGTTCTAAGAGGAATTATTGAGTCTGTCATCTGCACCTCTTTAACTGCCTGGTTTGGCTCTGCAACCCAACAAGACAAACACAGACTTCAACGGATAATTAGAATTGCATAAAAAACAGTTGCTACCAACCTGCCTTCCATTGAGGATCTATAATACTGCACTAGTCAAAAAGAGGGCTGTGAAAATATCTACAGACCCCTCACATCCTGGACATAAATTGTTTCAACTTCTACCCTCAAAATGACGCTATAGAGCACTGCACACCAGAACAACTAGACACAAGGACAGTTTTTCCCCGAATGCCATCACTCTGCTTAACAACTAATTCCCACAACATTGTCAAATAATTTACTAAGACTGTATTACTGTTATTCTTCTCTTCCTTATTAGTATCTATCTATTCCCACTTATTACTATAACTATGTTGCTTGTATCTTTCAATTTATATTGTTTTTATTTGTTCCCTAGTACTATTTGATAGCTTATTAGTAACCTTGACTATCACTAAGTGTTGTGTCTTTTTATTTTTGATGAATGTATTTTATTCTCCTTATGTACACTGAGAGCATATACACCAAAGACAAATTCCTTGTGTGTCCAATCACACTTGGCCAATAAAAGAATTCTATATAAAAAAGAATTCTGTAAAAGTCAAATGACTGAGACTACGTTTAAGCAAAATCTGTACTGAATTGTGGAGCTAGGAGAACTATACATGCCCTATTGGTGACTTTCAGTATTGGGAATGAGCATCTCAAGAAAGCTCATACTTTTTCTAGTTGGACTTTTCATAATTCACATGTTTCTAGGATGTTTTAAATGCTGTGTCTGCTTCTACTTTGTTCCTATTTTTGTTTTTAAATACCTTTGACTGCTTTTGAATTTTAAATAATGCATTTTAGAAATCATTGTGATTAAATGGCTTTTAAAATGTACGACAGTATTTGTTGTGTCTGTAATTCATATTCTGTTTATGTTCAACATGATTTTGAGGATATTTACATTTGAAAAAGTCAGTCTCCTGTTGACATCTGTCCATAATTTCTCTTTCAGCATTCAAATCACATGAATACCTCTTTGTTAACCTTATATCGGAAAGGAAATCCAGATTCTTTACCGTCATCTCCTAAAAATGATTTAATTATGTCTACCACTACTTCACAAACAGTACCTAGACCAGATACTGTTTCTTCTCAAGCTCCATCAGTGACCAAAATTTCAGAAGGTGGATGGTTTATTGATAAGACCCCAGGCCCAAAGGAGGAAAACTTTTTAATTGATCTTTGTGCAGAAGAAGAATGTGATAACATTAAGCAGAAAGCTGAGGTATTTTTCTTAATTTCTCTGTGCCCTTTCTCATGCCATCCCAAAAAAACACCAAGACCAACAATAACTTTTAAAAAATATTTTGGTACCATAGAAATAAAGAGGAGAATATGAAAAAATGTTGATTGACATATAGACTAATATATTTAAAATGTGGCATTGTAACATTAAAATTAAAATAGAGGGAGGGATACAAAGCTTAATAACATCTGATGAAATTGCTTGAAAATCCTTTGTTTCCCCTGTGTCAAAAAAGGTCAATATGTATGTTAAAACACACACATCAAGAATCTAGTGTTTGAAATAAAATGAAAATGTTATCTTTCCAATGTTCTGTAAACAATTTTTTTTTCACCAGCATCATCTGAGGAAAAGTATCATAATTCTTGATATCTTAATAAATTTGGGGTATTGGTGATAATAGCCAGAAAAATATGCTTAACATGAAACAAATGCTCTACAACTATATTAGTAATATTTTGGGTTTTAGCTCAAAATGTGAGAATTAGGATAATTTGTAGCGCATGGATTGTATCCATAAGCTAAATGATGCCATTTAATAAGTAATCCTTATTAAATATTTTCTGAGCTCTTAGCAAGATTCATAAAATTTTCTCTGTGTTGATTTCATAAGATCAAAGGAGACTGATTCTTTAAAGTTATGTTCCACTGATTTACAAAAGCATGGTGTTCAGATCTGTTGTTCTAAATATACTAATGTTACCACATTATTTCAGTTTCTCATAAAAACGAAATGTTGGCTTTGGAGACACAATTAATTCCTCCAATAGATGTAAAACTACTGAAGCAACAGTAGCACCAGGATCTAATAATCCACATAACAAAAGCTTAAGTTAAAGAAAATGGCTCGGAAGCTTCTGAAAGAAATGAAATTTGGTTTTTAAGCTTTACAAGATTTTTGAGATTGGCTTCATTTTAAGAAACTGACTCAATCCAAAAATAATAATAATAGTCTGAGAGGCCATTTTATCTAAAAATGGATTATCAGACATTTTAAACTATGGTTATCACATAATGTGAGCTATTTAGGCAGAGGTTTCAAGATAGATATATTTTAAAAAGTAAAATATACGCCGCCCTGAGTCCCACGGGATTGGGCGGCCTATAAGAGCGTCTATAAATAAATAAATAAATAAAATGAATAAAAAGAGATGGAAGCGTGCCATAAAAAGTGTTGAAGTGCTAGGGCAGCAGGAAAATCTCCTTATATCTTAGTTTAAAAGCCCATTATATTGCCTAGCCTTTGCATTGTATCTTGCTGGATAAAGTATATCAAGAAACTTTTCTTTGTGATGTAGAATGCAGGAAACATTTCTATTTTGGAGACCGCAAGAAAGAAGTCCAAGAACAAAAAATATAAACGGAGAAAAGTTGAATTTCCTAATGTAGATGAAGAAATAGAATCAGTTTTGAAGCACCAGAGAGGTAAGAGGTGGCCTGCTTGTACTTACATGGGAAAAATGTAAAGGGATATTTCTTTTTGTTAATATAAAATTTGTTCAGCTTAATCTTTATGAAGTTTGTGGCTGTTTTCCTTTTGTTTAAAACAACCAATCAGCTGCGATTGGTCTTTTAATATTTTCTTGTTTTTCTGCAGTTAAATCAAGAGAAATAGAGCTGCAAACTTCCTCAGTGGCATTTGAGGATATAGGAGGCAACGATGAGAATTTGAAGGTTAGATTTAATTTATCTCTTTTTTAAAATTTTCAGCTGAAACACGGTGAAGTATAGAAGGCTTTAACCATAAATCTAATTTAAAATGATGAGTGCTGAATATGCCCTGTTGGAAAGCAATTATGATTCTTTGTTAAATGAAATCCAGTTGTCTTAACAAGCCTGCTTAGTTGCATATTCCTGTTTTTAGCAATTGGAAGGGGCATTGAAACATTTACTCCTTAATTGGACGTATTTCTTGATACCGCATTATATATCATTCCTACATGATATATTTCAAGCACATCTTTTGTAGCCTTAAGAACTAGAAACCTGCTAAATTTCAAAATGAAAGCTACAGTTTTCAACCAATTGTAGGCAGGTCTTAGGATTACAATTTTGCTATCACAACAACTCTGGTGAAAGCAGCCGTGTCTGCTCATTACTTTTGCTGAAATTACTTTGTCATGCTTCATTCATGTATAAACAGTATGATTATTTGAAAAAAGTAAAATAGGTTAACTTTGTTGAGTGAAACTCTCAAGTCCAAAGTCCAATTTACAAAGCAAAATATGTGTTATTGAGTTCATGAATAAGAGAAGATATTCAGTGTTTCTCACTCTGGATCAGAGGTGGGTTCCTCCCGGTTCCTCCCAGTTTACCTGAACCAGTAGCGACCTGCTGGTGATGTCACGATAATGTCACGGAACCGGTTTGGTCGGTGCCGGTCCGTGGGCACCGCCATCTTTTTTTATTTTTATCTTTTATTTTATTTTATTTTTTTGGAATTTTTTAAATTTATTTTTTCTTCTGAGCATGCGTAGAAGCTGAGTTTCCGGCACTGCGCATGCGTCGCCATCTTGTTTTCGGCTTTTTTTCCCCTGGCACTGCGCATGTGGGCGCAGTGGTTCGCTTCCTCCTGTGCCTCGTGAGCGTGCATGCATTTTGTGCGCCCACAAGGCACAGGAGGAAGCGAACCAGCAGCGAGGTAAGTTAGAACCCACCCCTGCTCTGGATGTGCCTGCCTTCATCAATAAAGATAAATATACTTGTAGCAGTTAAGAGCGGCATGGTGGCCTAGAGGTGGAGCTCTCACCTCACAATCAGGAACCTGTGAATTTAATCCAAGGTAGCAGCAAAAAGAAAGTATGTGCTGTGAGCTCCGCATATTTATTTATTTATTTTATTTATTTGTGAGATTTGTATACTGCCTCACAGTGCAAGCACTCTCTAAGCGGTTTACACCAGTCAGCAATGTATATTTACATTGTCCCCAACAATCTGGGTCCTCATTTTACCTACCTTGGAAGGATGGAAGGCTGAGTCAACCTTGAGCCGGTGAGATTTGAACCGCTGACCTGCGGATCACAGTCAGCTAAAGTGGCCTTCAGTACTGCCTCTAACCGCTGTGCCACCTCGCCATAAGGGTCAGGAAGTGCTCCATTCAGTCACCCTGATTCCTGACCCTGACCCTTAGGCAAAACAGGGACAGAAGTTGAGATTAAAAGGCCATTGACAATGACGGGATATCCAGCGTAATCAACAAATCCCTGTAACTATTTCCCTACGTATCCTGATTTGAAATCTAAAAGCAGAGCAGCAAATGATTGCAGTCAAATTAATTTTACTTCAACATTGCCATTTTTATTGTAGGAGATATGTAAGATGCTGATACATATCCGTCATCCTGAAGTCTACACTCATTTAGGAGCTGTTCCTCCTCGAGGATTTCTTTTGCACGGACCACCAGGGTGTGGGAAGACATTACTAGCACAAGCAATTGCCGGGGTGAGGTTGTTAGAACGATTACTTTTCCTGTTAAACTGTTCATTATTTAAAATGTTAAACTTCAGACATGTTCGTCTTTTTAAAATGCTGCTTCTTCCAGGGACAAATTCTGTCTTTTTCGCTGTATGTCGGGTCCTCTAGAAAGTCACAAGGTTGCAATCTGAGGGCTCTTCTCGGGGTATTTTCCTTGTCTGTGGTATCTTATTGAACAAAGCAGTACTTGCAGGATAACTGTTTGCAAGGCAAATGCCTTTTTGATCATTACCTGCTGGAACAGAATGTGACCCCTAATCTCATTTTTCCCACTATTCATTTTTCCTCTGTTTAGTCCGAATCTTGCTAAATGTTGTTACTTAGATTAAATCTGTTTGTTTTCTTCTTTTCTTTTTATTCTAGGAACTTGAATTACCAATACTCAAAGTAGCTGCAACTGAGATTGTATCTGGCGTGTCTGGTGATTCTGAACAGAAATTAAGGGAGCTCTTTGATCAAGCTGTGGTAAGACCCTAAAAAAAATATTTTATTACTTCATCCCTCTTCTGGCATCTTCATTATGAGCATGGCCAAATATGAGCATGAGAGAAGAAATTACTAAGTAACATTACATCATTGCTGGCATATGATTCCAACTCATTTTTCAGTGGGCTGGGGAATTCTGGGAGTTGAAGTCCAGACATCTTCAACTTGCCAAGGTTGGGAAACATTGCATTTTTATTCTTTCCCCGTTTCACTTTTTTGTTCTTTGAATAGTGAATCCTTCTCGAATAAGGATATAACTGCAGAAGTGTGTTATCATTATTTTTAACTTCAGCATAAAAGTAGGTTCAGAATGCCTGTCATCACCCAATGGCTTTAACTTGATGGTTGGTCACACAGTTTTGGATTTCAGTTTTTTTTAAATTACTTTTGAATAGAGGTCACTAACTATTTCATTTCATTCAGCTTGCTGTTCTGTAGACATGAGTCATATTATTTTTCTTTTTTATACATTGTGTAATCCTCCCAGAGAACATTTTTATTGGATGAATACAAAAATATAATAAATGCCTAGTGAATTGGGTCTGTCTACACATAGATTTTTCTGCACCTGGTGCTTCAGATGTGTGTTAAGCGACAACTCATATAGCACTTAGCAATAGTACTTAGACTTATATATTGCTTCACAGTGCTTTACAGTGACAGCAAAGTCTACATATGACAGAAGGAAGAAAGGTGCACAGTAAGATATTCTCTTTCATGTGCAGAATCCCATTTTCCACACACCTCAAATAGGTATAATGTAGAAACATTATGCAGATCTCTTTCTCTAGCATGGGGAAATAATTGAGGTTTAATATCCAATACATAAATGATGAAGTGAAAATCTTAGTTCAGATTCTAAAAGTCAATGTCTCAGTGAATGTATATTTTAAAATTATAAAATGAAAACCATAGCATGCTTCAATTTATATAATTTCTGGGCTTGTACTGATGGAGTATTTGTCTTATATTTCTAGATCAATGCACCATGCATCCTTTTCATAGATGAAATTGATGCTATCACGCCAAAAAGAGAAATAGCTTCAAAGGACATGGAGCGGAGAATTGTAGCCCAGCTTCTGACTTGCATGGATGGTCTGTATTTTAATTCTTTAAAGTAAATTGTTATTTTTTTAAACTTCAGTCAGGATTTATTTTATTTTGAAAATATGTAGATTAATCTGCTTTTAATTGCCAGAATGTCTCTGGAGCTTCTCAGTCATCCAGGTTATGGTTGTCCCAAAGGTGCTTTTTTTCCAAGAGGCAACTGGACTTTCTGGTTTTTCTTTGAAGACGTTTCGCTTCTCATCCAAGAAGCTTCTTCAGCTCTGACTGGATGGTGGGGAATGGAAGGATTTATACTCCTTGCAGACAGCTGGTCATGTGCATTCTTTTAGCGAGTCATTAAGGTCACCTGGAAGTTTATCTGTGTCATCAGGGTCACCTGAATGGTGCAAATGGGTGTTGAACCTTCTTGGAACTGCTGAAAGGACTGTGTTGTAGACCGGAGATAGACAATGTTGTATCCCTCCCCCTCTCTTGAGAGAGGGCTGTTCAATTTTGACATAGATGGCCTCTTTGACCCCTCTTTCAAACCAGCGGTCCTCTCTGTCCAAAATGTGGACTTTGCTGTCTTCAAAAGAGTGGACTTTGTCTTTTAAATGCAGATGGACTGCTGAATGTAGTCATGATCGATTTGTTCTCCTATGTTGTACCATGCATTTATGAAGTGGTTGTTTTGTTTCCCCAATGACACAGTTCCAAGAAAGCTCCACACCCATTTGCACCACTCAGGTGACCCTGATGACACATATAAACTTCCAGGTGGCCTTAACAACTCACTAAAAGAATGCAAATGACCAGCTGTCTGCAAGGAGTATAAAGCCTTCCATTTTCCACCATCCAGTCAGAGCTGAAGAAGCTTCTTGGATGAGAAGTGAAATGTCT
Source organism: Diadophis punctatus similis (assembly GCA_023053685.1). NCBI lineage: Eukaryota > Metazoa > Chordata > Lepidosauria > Squamata > Dipsadidae > Diadophis > Diadophis punctatus. The sequence goes on along the minus strand of JALIGW010000001.1, from coordinate 54,720,359 downwards.
TCAAAGAAAATCCATTAAGTCCAGTTGCCTCTTGAAAAAGCACTTTTGGGACATTTTACCAGAATACCATTCAGAGGGGCATTTGTTTACTGATTTGTTTCACAGCCTATTGTTCTGCCTCAGCATGTCCAAATGGTACAAAGGTTTTGTAGCACCTTAAAAATTAATTAATTAATTGCATTGGAAACGTTCGCATGACAAAATGTAGTTTGTGTATCCAACATTCTTCACAGAAGCAAACATTTGTGCATTTGTGCTATTTATCTGTACTCATTCCTTACAACTGTTTATGTATTACAAGGGAAAGAATTTTTTTTAAAAAAAAGGGCTAAAAACAAATACAAACTAATATAAAGGAGGGGGGGCGGAAGTAATCATAGAGAACAGTGCAAGAAAGGTGGGGGAAGGAAAAGGGAAATAGAACAGAAAGAAAAAAGATACAAAGTAGCTTTCACTCTTCTTCACAGCATTAATTTTATTTTGACCTATTTATGAATGTTTTCCCATAATTTTATAACTTGTATCATTTTACAAATATCTAGTAATATTTAAATATTTATCATATTTTATAATACTGCTTACAGATGTAGAAACTCCATAGGAACTCAAATTAATGATTAATAGGATTGTATTACATGGATGCAGACTCTATACTTAAAAGAATAAATGCAAAACATGATTATGTGTAAGAAATTAAATATCAAACTAGTAATATTCTTATAATAACTGAAAAGTACCCTAAAAACCCAAAGAAATGGAAGGAAGTTAATGATTTCTTGTTGAGATACCTCTGTAATTCAACTTTCTTATTACAAGTAAATATACAAAACAGTTTCAGGTATTTAGATAAAGACTTAAATTGGCAACATACCCAGACTCATTTTTGTAAAGTTGGTAAAAGTACAAAGAAAGAACCCCCCCCCCCGACAAACTCAAATTTCTCCCTTAAGCATTGCTATGATTCTTGATTGGGATACAATTAAACTTATCCATGAACTGATTTCAACAATAAGATAAAGACCTCTGCATTCACAAGATTATCAACATTGAATCTGATTGATACAGAACATTGCTGGGAAGCTCATAAAATATTGTAGTTATGCTGATCTGGTGAGACTCTTAGCTTTTATGAACAATCTTCTTTTATCTGATACTTCCTTAGTGGAATTGGGATAGATTGATATCTTAATTTGTCTAGAATTCCACTTCAGTGGAGATTTTATTGATTCCTGGTAAATATATATGTAAAATCTCATATCTTCTACTACCATGAAGGAGTTGCATGGTAATGGTGTTGGAATTAATTCCAGTTTTTCACCTCCTTAGAGGAATTTTAAGCACACGTTCAATCTTGACTGGAAGGTCCATTGCCAAAGAGAGGAGCTTTCTGAAAATAATCATCCATAAATGTAGCCAGGTTTGATTGATTAGCGAGATTTTCAATACTAATAATATGTAATCGTTTTTTCCCCAGTTTTGATGCTAAGTAAATAATCTGTTTATCCAAAATATTATGACTGGTTTGAGTTATGGTCTTGCGAGCTTGTAATCGGTCTTACTATTTAGTCATATTTTCTTAAATAATTCTTAAGATGAGCCAGCTCTTTTTGGATCAGCTTCAAGATGTCTATGGAGATTCTCAATCATCCAGGTCATGGTTGTCCCAAAGGTACTGTTTCCAAAGGCAACTGGACTTTCTTGGGGTTTTTTTCCCCTTGAAAACATTTTGCTTCTCATCCAAGAAGTTTCTTCATTTCTTCAAGACTTGTACTTGAGTCAGGATCTCTTTTATCAAGTTAGTAAAAGAATTCTCCTCCGCCATCTTTTCTGGCTCAGCAGATAGTGACACAGTTGGAATTAAGTTAACTGTTGACTGTTTGAGTCTAGCTGCCATGCCTATAGCGTGTTAAAAACAAGATAATATATCATAAAAAATGAATTACCCAATGATCAAAGTTTTTATTCAAGGAGTCCGATGGGAATTTTTATTTCCTTTAATCAGAAGAGAAGCAAGAGACATGCCTATAGCACCATCTCAAAAGCGGAAATTCTAAGTACAAACATAAATTTACCTCTTGCTCTATGGTTGCAACAAAACTCTTTTGCTCCAATAATCTCTCCTATCTAATCATCAAAACCATAAATCAAAAGTTCATTTTTTCTTTCTTTTTTTATTCAAACATAAGGCATTTCCAGTCAGCAATAAACATAGATACTGACTTTTCTGATCAAAGTAAGTTTAGCTATGTCAGCAATGGATGAATGGATGAATCCTTCCGTCTTTGTACATATAATAATCTCATTGCAGTTATTGTACACAAAAATAAAGTTCCATGTCTTTTTTCCAATTGTTTATCCATTAAGCCCAAAAGAAAAAAAAACCTCAAGTATATTAATATTTAAAATCCTCTAAATCATATTTTCTCATTGTTCCATCTGTATTGTGACCAACATTTTAGACCATTTTATAATACATTCTCTTTTTCTTTATTTCTTCTGTTTCAAATGTCAATAAAAGCTTTTTAGCAATTACATGTTCATAATTTGTACACAATTCTGTTTCAGACTCAGTCTTACAATGTTCAAAACCATAAAATCTTGTCTACTTTAAATCTTTCTAATAACTAAATAAGAAAACCATTGACAACGATATCCCATTGCCACCTGTTTTTCTCTGATTTATATTTTATATTCCTCTTGACATAATTCTTTCACAATAAGTTAGCCATTTATGTTTGCCTATTATTTCCTCATCTATAAAATGTTTCTTCTGCTGATAGCCACAAAAATGTTTTCAGGCAGAACCTGGGTTTGTATCTGTTCCATATTCTCAATATGGCACATCTAACATAATTATTATTAAAATCCACATTAACCTTAACTTGTGTTGTGCCACAAATATTCATGCCACCCAACTTTCAAGTTGTGTCCTTCTAACGTCAAAAGCCTTTTACTTCTCAGGAGCATCCACTCTTTCATTTAAGTCAAACAGCAAGCTGCAATATACAATTTCAAATCAGTAGATCTCGCCTTCTTATTTCCTTTGCATCTTATAACGCCTAGAATAGTTATGAGCCACATTCCTATTGCCAACTACCTATGATTAATAAATCTTGTGAAAACACATTTTTTTCTATTGTCTTTTGATGTGGTCATGAACTTTTAAACATGATAATAATCAGTTCTTTGCTAAAAAGTGAAATATCACTCAGTTTCTATTGTTCCCAATATTGTCCTCCTGTTTCTTTACTGCTTGTGCTTTTCAAGCTTTTTGCAAGATCATACATACATTTAAACAAATAAGAGAGTCAGTTTGGTCTAGTGCAGTGTTTCCCAACCTTGGCAACTTGAAGATATCTGGACTTCAACTCCCAGAATTCCCCAGCCAGCAAATGCTGGCTGGGGAATTCTGGGAGTTGAAGTCCAGATATCTTCAAGTTGCCAAGGTTGGGAAACACTGGTCTAGTGGTTAAGACAGAAGGCTAAAAACCAGGGGATTATGAGTTCGAGTTTCACTTTAGCCATGGATGTTGACTGGGTGACTTTGGGCTAGTTAACTCTTGCTCAGTCTAAAACATCAGGTTCAGGCAAGAAGCTGGATGACTAATTCCTGTCATAGCCAATGGATCAGCACTTGAATGAGTCAAAAGAAGCAGACCTTGCAGTTCCAGGAAAATGCTGGGAAATTTTAAAGAAATGTATTTAAACGAATGATATTTAGGAAGATTTTGTATATTAATAATTAAACAAAATAGTTCACTGTATTGATTTGCAGTCCTATATTAACACAGGATTCATCAAGTCGCAACTATATCCAGCCCCCAACCTGGTGTTATAATCCGCAAAGCATCCCAAAAGTGTGCCATTAAAATGATAGCAGAACTGGCAACTTTCAATAGTGTGATTTTTGGCAGTTTTATCTATTTATTAAATTGATTTTCTGCCCATCTTGCCACAAGGCGATTTTTATTTTATTATTTTATTTTATTTTATTTTATTTTATTTTATTTTATTATTTTATTTTATTATTTATTTTATTTTATTTATTATTATTTTATTTTATTTTTTATTTTATTTTATTTTTTTATTATTATTTTATTTTTTATTTTATTTTATTTTTTAGTATTTTTAGGCTTAGGTCTTAGAGCAAGAAGAAGTGTGAGAAGGAAGCGATTATAAACCAAACAGATGGCTTGACGCGGTTGGCAGATGATGAGGGAAAAATCAAAGATTTGTCTATCAAAGGAAAGCTGGCAGAAAATAATTTGCCAGGCAAAACCAAGGGACAGAATTGCCATCAAGGCCTTCCCTATCTCTAGAATTGGAACCTAGAGAGGAGTATACATAGAATGATGCATGCAGATATTAAGCTTGCATAATAATCTGCAAATACATGCTTAGAGTTGCTCTGAGGCTGAAAGTTGTTAAAACACTAGCTTGTTGGTAGAGAAAGAAGGAGGCGTCATTTAGAGCAGAACAATATACAATTAACTCGCTGTAAATCATATTGGCAAATCTTAGCTAGCAATAAAACTTGTGTCCGGGTGTTACGAAAAGCTTGAATAAAATAGGAAAAAACCCTAAACCTCTATTTGCACTGTCCATTCAGATCAAGGTCCCTGAGGCCAAGTTCCCATATGCAGGCACGCTGTGATAGATTGAATCCTGCGAATGTCTCTGTGTATTTTGAATGTTGTCCAACACTATGTTTGTTTATTTTTACCCATCAGAGAGCAATGGTACATGTATTACTCAGAATTAGCATACGTATTAAAATGTCTATCCTCTTGGGTGTGCCATGTGAATAGTTTTACTATTACTGTAGTTTTGGTAACACAACATCAGCTGTTTCATTACTAGCTGTTCGCTTCTTTGTTTCCTCTTTCAGACTTGAATACATTGACCACTGCAGCTCCGGTCCTTGTCATTGGAGCAACCAACAGGCCAGATTCACTGGACCCGGCCCTGAGACGTGCAGGAAGATTTGACCGAGAAATTTGTTTGGGGATTCCAGATGAAGCAGCAAGAGAAAAGTCTGTCAGCCTTCTTTTTATTTAATAAAGTCATTTGAAGTCCTTGGATTCTCTTGGATAGATTTTTAACAAGGGAAGATTAGAGGACTTAATTACTGCTTGAGTAGTAAATACTGCTGTAGTATTAAAAGCTCATGGAATCTATATAGCTGCCTGTTATATATAGTTGATTTGAAATGTCATAATTGACGTTTGCATAGCCAGCAGCAAAACCTTCAATAAATTGACAGACAGGACAGCAATAGAAAATGAAAGATTTTATTTGCATTAGGTAGGCTTATGTGGGTTCCTTTATCTCTCTCAAGAATGTATTTCTTTTATATTCCAAAAAGGGAAAAGATTTGAACTTGGTTGACCCTCTCCTTCCCAGAGTGTGTTCTTTTGCCATCCAGTAGTTGCAATAATGTTTGGGGGGGAAAGCTTTCTATTGCCTGATTGGGAGATGAATTTTCCATATCTGTCATCTTTAAGAACAGGTAGCACATTTCATCTTGAGCATAGTTGACACGAGCATTTGATTACTAATAGGTTTTTTTTTCACAAGAGGAAGGCACTAAATTCTGATTATCAGTTAGTCGGAATTTATTAAAATATAAATAAAAGTGACTGCATGATAAGCCTGGTTATCTCAGCAAGTAATAAAAATAAATTTGAAGGGAATGAAGTTTTATTTATTGGCTGTCATATACAGGTAGTCATCGACTTGCTACCATTCGTTTAGTGACTGAAGTTACCACAGCATTGAAAAAAAGGGACAAGAGCAGTTTTCACACCGGTTGCCGCATCCCCATGGTCATATGATCAAAATTCGGGCACTTGGCAACTGCTGTGTATTTATGTCAGTTACAGTCTTGGGGTCATGTGATCACCATTTGTAGCCTTCCCAAATGGCTTCCAACAACCAAAGTCAATGGAGGAAGTCAGATTCGCTTAACAACTATTGCAAAAAAGGTCGTAAAATGGGGCAAAGCTCACTTAACCACTGCCTAGCTTAGCAACGGAAATTTTGGGCTCAATTCTGGTCATAGGTTGAGGACTACCAGTAGTCAGAATTGCTTCAGCATAGATATTTAAACGCTTCTCATGTTTTGTAAATATTGTCTCAGCATAGAAGTGGAAATATTTCTAATATTTTGAATGCTCCATATCTCATTATGCTGTTTGGGAGTGGGGGAAGTGGGGCTATGAGCCGAGGTGGCGCAGTGGTTAAATGCAGCACTGCAGGCTACTGCTAGTTCAGCAGTTCAGCTGTTCAAATCTCACCGACTCAAGGTTGACTCAGCCTTCCATCCTTCTGAGGTCGGTAAAATGAGGACCCAGATTGTTGGGGGCAATATGCTGAACTCTGTAAACCGCTTAGAGAGGGCTGTAAAGCACTATGAAGCGGTATATAAGTCTAAGTGCTATTGCTATTGCTATTGCTAAACAGAAATGGTTACATCATGTTCTATCTTTTGGAAGGTGATAAGAATAAATTATTAAAACAATATTAAATTTAATTAATTAAATACATTGGGATGTAAGTTCAGCTGCAAAATTGTCTTCATTTTCTTTTCACCAGAATTCTGAAGACATTGTGTCGAAAGCTTAGAGTTCAAGAACCTTTTGATTTTGGACATTTGGCTCATATGACGCCAGGCTACGTTGGTGCTGACCTTCTGGCCCTTTGCCGTGAGGCAGCAATGTGCACAGTTAACAGAGTTCTTGTTAAGCTAAATGGGAAGAAATGGGAAGTTCCAAAAAATGAAGAAGTAACACCTGGACAAGACATGCAAAGGAGAACAGAAGAAAATGTGAAAAAAGATGCTGAAGAACCAGATCTTCCTACTGAAGTATATATTTCACATGTAGCTTATTGTATCCATTTGTTCCATGTTTGGAAATATAAAAGGGGATTTTTCTAGAAGAAAATCATATAAATTAACTGCAGATATATTTTAAAAAGGAAAATAAAAATGTATAATTAAATGTAGCATTTGAACCAGTTTAGTGTAGTAGTTAAGGTATCAAGCCAGAAAATAGGAAAGTTAGGTGCAAACCCACCTGGATGACCTTGAGCCAGTCACTCACTCTCAGCCCTAGGAGGAAGGAGACAATGGCAAATTATTTCCAAAATCTTGCCAAGAAAACTGCAGGGACTAATCTAGGCAGTTGCCAGGACTCAACACTGATTTGAAAGTGTCTGTCTGTCTATAGTTCTAGTCTGAAGAATATAGGGAGAGGAGCCATGAAATAGGAATATGACCCTTTTAATAATACTTAATCTCTCTGTGGCTTTCAATACCACTGATCATGTTATGCAGGGATGGCCAGCTATGGCAACGTTATGACCAATGGACTTCAACTCCCAGAATTCCTGAGCCAGCATGGGAGTCCACAGATCGTAAAGTCGCCATAGTTGCTCACCCTTGATTTATGACTGCCTCCTCCTGACATAAGGATGGGTAGCAATGAATGTAATGGTACTCCTCCGCTCTGAAAAGTTACTTCCAGTCATTGGCAATAATGATGGAGAGAGTATGCTCTAGGCTCTAGTTATAGAATACCACAAGGCTTGATGTTATGCTCACTTGTGGTGAATATCTACATAAAACTGGTGGATGAAATTATCTAGTTTATTTATTATGTAGTCTATGAAATAAGTTCTATGAAAATTATCTGTCAACAAAAGATGAGAATCATCATCAGTGATAGGCAAAGTTCTATCTCAATCTCAGGCCAGGCCATCAAGGGCCTGGATTCAGTTTGGTGTAGATGGCAAAGAACTGGCTAATCCTAATAAAACCGAATCATTCTAGATTGATAAACCATATGATTCCAGAGAGATTCCATCTTCAGTTCAGGATGGGGTCACAGTCCCCCTGCTGAGTGGCCTTGAAACTTGAGGGTCCTCTTGGACTCACATCTACTGCTCAAGGTACAGTTAACAGCAATGGGGAGAGGACCTTGATATATCTTCATCTAGTGCATTAGTTGTGACCACTACTGGAATGAAAGAAGTTTGGGTTATTAAATGTCCCTGTCACATTATATATGAGAAAAATCCCCAGAAAATATTTTGAAAGAGTATTAATGAGTATTATTCAATAGAGGGAGAAAAATGTTCCTATTCCACTAAAGGCAATTACTTATCAGTATTTTATGTTTTTAAAAAACTTCACAATAGTCCTACAATCTCTTAATCTGATAAAGAAATCCATAAAAAACAAAGATTATCTTGAAAAAGCCATACTAACTGTCATTATTGTAAGCATTTTAAAATACCTTACTGTTGGATTCCAGATTTTTATCGGTAAACTTAAAGGTGTGCTTCTTTTATTCCTTCTCCCTCCTAATCTCCCTTCTTTAGGATGAATTGCAAAGGTTGCTCCAGTTGCTCAAGCAGCCAGATCCCCTGGGGGAGGCTCAGCTGCAGAAGCTGTGCATTGAGCTGAAGGATTTCACCGTTGCTCTCTCTTCAGTGCAACCCTCTGCGAAGAGAGAAGGCTTTGTCACTGTTCCTGATGTGACGTGGGCAGATATTGGAGCCCTGGAAGAGGTTCGGGAGGAGCTGACCATGGCTATACTGGTATGGGTGGATGCTTTTACCAAATGTTGATGTACTCTGTCAGAGTTACGCAATAAATCAGAAGCTTCAAAAGATAACTGCATTTTGCTGATTCAAATAACTTCTTTATAAGTAGAATAAAACATTTACAATACCACACTTTGTTTCATCACATGTTGAGATGTTTTCATACTGGAGTATAATGGTGGACAGACTAAACCACACCCTTCTTCTTGCTAAGTTTCTGGACATGCTCAAAAAACACTTCAGCCTGATTGGCTGACTCAATCACATGGCTCTCCCAGTCATGAATATTCCAACACTCCTCCCTTCATTACTGGGAGAGACACCAGACCTATTGGATTTAAACATTTCCTGTAATGGACACCACCCAATGGTTTGGTCATCATGTCTGCTAAATTATCCTCTGAAGAACAATGATGTAAACGTATCAATTTTTCTTTTACAGCTTCCCTGACATTACAATACTTAATGTCCACATGTTTACTTCTGTTCTTCACTCTGTCACCTGTTGCCATTTTTATACAAGCAGCATTATCTTCATAAACAGTTACAGCTTCATTTACATTTACATTTAAATCTTGTAACAACTGTACATACCAAACTACTTCAGAACATAACTCAGACAATGCAATAAACTCTGCTTCAGCAGTTGAAATAGCAACCGTTGTTTGTTTTCTGGACTTCCAACCAATTAAAGCCCCTCCAAACATTATTACAATTCCAGAATTAGACTTTCTGGTTTTTACATCATTTGCATAATCACTATCAACATAACATTTCAATTTTAATTCTTCAGTGACCTGTATTTGAAGACCTAAATTCACAGTTCCCTTCAAATACCTGAGAATTCTTTTCACACCCATCCAATGCAACTTTGTAGGTGTAGCAGTAAAGCGACTTAAGATGCTCACTGCACAAGCTATGTCTGGTCTGGACCACTGTGACAGATATAACAAACTCCCTATTGCAGAGTGATATATCTCCTGATCACAGGCTTCACTTTTATCCTCACCCAAACTATTGTAAAAATCTGTGCTCATAGGTGTAGGAGCAATATTACAATCTTTCATGTTATACTTCTCTAATAATTGTTCAATTTTTCTCCTTTGACTGAGAATATAACCCTTTTCAGTTTTTTGTATCTCTACACCGAGATAATTCTTTATTTCTCCCAAATTCTTTAATTCAAATTTCTTTTCTAACTTATTAGCAAATTCTTTAACTTGTGATGCATCCTTTGCAATGAAACAAAGATCATCCACAAATGCTAATAGTAGACAATTCCCACCTTGTAACTTTCTAGTGTATATGCAACCATCAGCTTTGCAACTCTTGAACCCAAGACCTTTCAATGCAGTATCTAAACAGATATTCCAATTTCTGGCTGACTGCTTCAGCCCATAAATAGCCTTGTTCAATTTATACACCATGTTAGACTTTTTATTTTCATACCCTGGCGCTTGAACCATATAAATTTCTTCCTCTAATTCAGCATTGAGGAATGCAGTGGTTATATCAAAATGCCAAATTCTATGCCTGTATGCTGATGCTAATGCCAGTGCTAGTCTTATGCTCTCAGCTTTTACAGTTGGCGCGAACACCTCATCATAGTGCACATTCTTTAATTGAGAAAAACCTTGTGCCACCAATCTTGCCTTATACTGTACTTCATTATTGGGTAATACTTTTTTCTTGTATACCCACTTACATCCTACAGCTTTCATACCTTGTGGCAAAGTCATAGATGTGAACACTTCATGATCTCCCATGGATTTCATCTCTTTATCCATGGCTTCCTTCCACTTTTCTTGTTCAACTTTTGGTAATGCCAATACTTCCTTATAGTTTCTTGGCTCATACCACACATTACACACTTTAACTTTACTGGCAGAATACCTGTCTGGCGGAACCCCTCTGTTCCTACGCTCTGACCTACGTGGCATTGCCTGTTCTTGTGTTTTAAGCTTTTCTGGCTTCATATCTTGTTCAGACTCTCCTCCCTGAACATTGACACCTTCAGTAAATGATTCACCATCATTAAATGAGTTATTGTCACTAAGTGGATCACCGTCACTAAGCGGATCACTGTCACTAAGTGAGACATTTTCAGAATTTGCATCAATTCTGTTCCAATTTTGTTCTGCAAAACTAGCAGACCTTGAAATCACTATCCTTTTACTTCCATCGCTAAAGCGATACCCTTTTGAGCCTGGCTCATAGCCCACAAATCTGAGCTTTCTAGCCTTTTGTTGTCCCTTTCTTCTGATTGCCTTTGGAATATGTACCCATGCAGTACTACCAAATATTTTTAAATGTGCTAAAGAAGGCTTTCTCCCATATAGCATTGCATATGGAGTATTATTGATGGATGAACTCCACAACCTATTTACTAAATAATTGGCAGTCAGTATGGCTTCACCCCAATATGACCTGCTCATACCAGAATCCTCCAGTAAGGAGTCTTTCATTGTTTGCAAAACACCATTCCTCCTTTCAGCCACTCCGTTCTCCCCCGGTGTGTAAGGATTTGTGCGCCTGTGTCTTATTCCCAATTGTCTCAACCATTGTTGAAAATTTGTTGACATAAATTCAGAACCTCTGTCAGTTTGCAACTGACATACCTGTTGTTTGTACCTTCTCTCTACAAAACTTAACCATTGCTTAAATTGCTGTAGCACCTCTGTTTTACTCTTAAGTAAGTAGCAAAACCCAAACCTGCTGTAGTCATCCACAATGACCAGGGCATACTTTGCTCCTCCCAAACTGGCTTGCATAGGCCCAATTAAATCAGCATGCACCAGTTCTAGAGCTTTTGTGGTTTGTCTTGTGCTAAACTTGCTCACTGGGAATGCTTTGGATTTCGATGCTTTGCATACTGCACAATCCAAATATGCCTTACATCCCTTCAAATCTAATCCTTCTGCAAATTCTTTCATTTGTTGAACAACCTTAAAATTAGCATGACCAAGTCGTCTGTGCAGAAGATGAACACATGAATTATGTTCTGCTACATTTTTAAATATCTGGGAACAATGTGGGACCTTTTGTCCCTGCAATACATAAAGATTATCCTCTTTTATGCCCTGTGCACAAACATTCCCATTTCTTTGGATGAGACACTTCCCATTAACAAATGTGGTTTCATAACCTTGCTTGTCTAAACTAGACACACTTAACAAATTATGCTCCATTTCAGGTACACATAACACATCAGTAAACCTGGATTCCAAATATGGAATTTGCACATCGCCTCTTCCAATGATTTTAGCCTTTTGACCATTGGCTAAGGCCACTTCTTCATGGTTTCCTGGGAAAAACCTGGAAAATAAGTTAGAATTATTAACAATTGTTTGACTAGCCCCACTGTCAATCAACCATTTGTCTCTATTGTTATTATAACAAACTTTTGCAACTGCAATCTGTCCTTGCAAATAATGTCTCTTGTCTTGCATATTTCTTCTCTGTGCACAGCTTTTCTGCAGATGATTTGTCTCTCCACAAATGAAACATGCTTTTTTAACTTGCTTGAAGTATTGTTGCTGTGTAACTTGATCTCTCCTGCCTCTGCTTTCCTCTTGTCTGCAGACACCTCGGCTGTTGCTAGAGATAGGCAGCCTGTGGAAAATTTTGCTGGAGACTTGCTGTAAGTTTCCACTGTACTCCTTGTTGGGCCCCCGCCTGTGGAATTTTCCATCAGCATGGCTGAAAAGCCTTTTCTCATATTCATTCAATAAACACGATTTCAAAGCCTCCAAATTCAAATCTGCTTCTGGCTTACTTTCAAAAATAGCTGACACAGTCTCCCAGCTCTGATCCAAACTGTTTAACACTAATAAAACTTTCTGGGACTCTGGAAACTTTACTCCACGTTGCTCCAATTCTAGAAAATTAGACTGCATTTTCATTAAATGATCTTCCATAGAATCTCCTGTCTGCATAATTGCTCTGAAAAGCTTTCTCGAAAATTGGACCACATTACACACAGAAACATTAACATGTACTGCTTTCAATTTCTGCCATATTTCTTTTGCAGACTTTAATTCAGCTACATTTAAGAATTGATCATCCCCCAGACTTAAAAGAAGATAAGCCATAGCTTTGTCATGAGCCTTTTGATCTGCTGCTCCAAGCACTTGCGGGGGGTCTGCTACTATGTCCCATAATTCTTTTGCTTTCAAAAAACATTCCATTTTTGCAGCCCAAATTAAATAATTTTTCTTCCCCAATTTAGGTATTGGACTGTCTTTAAATTCCATAGCAGCAGCCATCCTGCTTTATTTTTCTTCTCTGCCTGTTCCTTTAACAACACAGACAGCTTCTTATCAGCTTTAAATTACAATGCAGTTTTAACTTTACTTCTTGAGCGATTTCTGGGCCCATAACCTGTCAGAGTTACGCAATAAATCAGAAGCTTCAAAAGATAACTGCATTTTGCTGATTCAAATAACTTCTTTATAAGTAGAATAAAACATTTACAATACCACACTTTGTTTCATCACATGTTGAGATGTTTTCATACTGGAGTATAATGGTGGACAGACTAAACCACACCCTTCTTCTTGCTAAGTTTCTGGACATGCTCAAAAAACACTTCAGCCTGATTGGCTGACTCAATCACATGGCTCTCCCAGTCATGAATATTCCAACATACTCTATATGAGACAATCCTCACTTTCTGAAATTAATTATATGAGTCTGCCAGCCACTCTGAATTAAAGGCACATAGAGCTTTTTTGCCTAAAAACATGTGCAAGGAAATCAGCTTGCTTTGATTTGCAAAGTTAACAGCAAACTAAATTGCTTAGCATTGCTCCATTTTGAAAGGGAAAATTATTCTTGTTAGTTTTAATATTTAGTATCAGGACTTTTTCTCAAAGATTGGTATAATGAAGATATTAATCCAAGGAAAATAAATAATATCTAAAAATGATGGCATAGGTGATGGTGAGGATGGTAACCCAAAGGAGCTCAATTTGACTGATGAAAAATACTAAAGGTTCGTGGTTAAAAATAATCATGTAATAGATAGTCTAAAAGACAGTTTGGCCTAATGTTTACACTTCAAATTCCTAGATAAAGAAAACATAGAGCATCTGTGTGGTAACTGTCATTCACTCCAAATAGTGTGTAATAATAGGGTTATTATTGCCACCAGAAAGATCCTATTCCTGGCTGTGGCACCACAAGCTGAATTCTGGTTGGATGATATCGGGAGCAAATTTTTTAAAGCTCATTTAAACAGCATATTTTTCGGAGTATAAGACACACTCCCCCCCCCCCCCAAAGTGGGTGGAAATGTCTGTGTGTCTTACACAGCGAATATTGGGGTGGCGGGAGGGGTTTGGTGAGGTGCCGATCAGCTGTTCTAGAATGGGCTGTGGTGAACGGGCCCGGCAGCAGCGGCAAACAGGCGGCAGCGAATGGGTGGCGGTAGGGAATGGGTGGCGGCAAAAGGGCCACGGCAAATGGGTGGCGGCACTGAATGGGCCGTGGCAAATGGGCCGCAGCAAACAGGCCATGGCAGCGGCAAATGGGTGGTTGCGAACAGACCGCAGCAAATGGGCTGTGGTGGCAAACGGGCCACGGCGAACGGACCAGATGAATACCGGATGGATGCTGGGAGGCAGAGGCAGATTTTTTTTTCTTGTTTTCCTCCCCAAAAGCTAGGTGCGTTTTATATTCCAGAGCGTCTTATAGTCTGAAAAATATGGTACTTACTAATGTCAGTACATTGAATTGGGCCAGTGTAGGGCTTACAGAAGTAGTGATATGTGGTCCCATTTATCTCCCCTTTTTAACGGTTGGGGAGCTACATTCTGCACCAGGTTCAGCTTCTAAACCTTGTTCAAGAGTTAACCCACATAAAATCTTTTTTTGCAGTAATCCAATTAGGGCATGAATCACAGAAACTATGCTATCTTTGTGCCATCAGAATTCCAGCTGCCACAAAGCTGGCTGTAGGACTTCCTTGTTAATGAAGTCCTACAGCCAGCTTTGTGGCAGCTGGAATTCTGATTGGATTACTTGATTACCTTGTTAATGAGTTTATCTTGGTCTTTACTAATAAATGGAAACCAAAGAGAGGTACTGAGCTAGGAATCTTGCCTGTATTATGCAGAAAATTCTACTTGCTTCCTAGCCAGCAAGTTCTGTATGTATACAGTTGTAATAAATAGTTACCAATATGTGTTCCACTCACACTAAAAGCCAGATAATATCTCAGGATTTATTACATTCTGGCTTTTAACAAAGTAGTTCCCCATTCTTACCTTAATTACAGTTGGCTTGCCTTTCCACATCATAAGAATAGTTGTGCATACTGTGCACCTACTTTAGGTAGGCTTTTTAAAGAGTATTCAGTCATTTTTCTCATAGGAGTTGGGAACAACATACTAGTCTTGAATTAGACTGCTTTCCCTTTTCCCACTTTCCTATTTGACATTATGTCTTAATTACAGGAAACGTTGCAACCAATTAAATTTGGTAATTTAAGCAGGACTGCCATTTTTCCCAATTTAGGAAATATTATAATGGTTTGGAAAATTGACTTCATTCCAATTATAAGTAGTCCTTGTCTAACGTCCATTTGTTCAGTGAGTGTTATAGTGGTGCTGGAGAAATGGGCATATAACTGATTTTCAAAGTTCTGGCCATCACAGCACCATTTGCAACTTTCCCTACCAGCTTTCAACAAGCAAAGTCAATGGGGAAGCTGGCAGGGAAGGTTGCAAGTCTTTTCAAATGTCACTCCTGATGCTTCTTTTCCTGCCCACAGCACCCCTCCCGCTGTGGTTTGGCCTTTACTAGTCCTGGCAAGGGCTCCTCAGATCTGTGCTTGGCTTCCGTTGGCCCTCCCAATGGCTCCTCAGACCCGTATGCAGCTTCCTCCAACCTCCTTTTCTTCCCCCATCCTTTTTGCCTGACCTTTCTGTCTCTTTCCCCTTAACAACCTGTATGTCCTGCGGTTACGACATCAACCAGGACTGCTGGGATTGTCATCAGTGAACTGGTGTGATCATGTGACATTGCACTTTTCAACTGCATCACTTAACAGTAGCAATGGTTGCCCATTGGTCTCCGGGTGCAATTCAAGGTGTTGATCATCATCTTTAAAGCCCTACATGGCTTAGGACCAGGTTACCTCCGGGACCTCATCCTACCTCATACTTCCCTTCGACTGGTTAGGTCCCACAGAGTGGGTCTCCTCCGGGTCCCGTCAGCCAAACAATGCTGGCTGGCGGGGCCTAGGGGGAGGGCCTTCTCTGTAGGGGGCCCTGTTCTCTGAAACCAACTACCCCCAGAGATCCGAATTATCCCCACCTTGCTGGCCTTCCAAAAAGACATTAAGACATGGCTCTTCCTGCAGGCGGGGTGATTTTGAGACAACTTTCCCCCATGTATGCATGGTTTTGTATGTCTTTTTAAAATTATTTTTAAATTGTTTTTAATAATTTTATTGTTTAGTTGTTCCTTAAAATGTTGTACGCCACCCTGAGTCCTCAGGGAGTTGGGCGGCATAGAAGAACACTAAATAAATAAATAAATAAATCCTGGTCCCAATTGCTACTGTAATTCGAGGGCTGCCTGTATGATAATAGCAGAAGAAAACTAACACACGTAAGGCGCTTTTTTTAAACAGGCACCTGTGAGGAATCCTGAACAATTCCGAGCCCTTGGACTTCTAGCTCCAGCTGGTGTGCTGCTTGCTGGTCCTCCTGGATGTGGCAAAACACTGCTTGCGAAGGTAATTTTGGCTGCTTCTTTGCTCGGAGAATTCCAACACTTAAGGGTCACTTTTCCCACCAATCTGATTGCATCTGGTTGCTGACGCTTAGGATCTTGGACCCCAATTCATTAAGAAACTTCTCCCCAGTGTTAACCTGATTAACCAATCCTTCAATTTGCATTCATCTTGACTGTGTTTATTTTATCCCAAAGAACAAAGCATCCATCAACATCTAAAGAAACCTCCCTCTATGTCTTTATTCAAATTTAATTTAATTACTAGAAAAGTAGCTTGTGGAATAAAAATATCTAAATAATTAAATTCAGGACATATATGAACATTATAATTATTTAATGCATTAATATATATTTATTTGTTTGTCAGTATCATTTCTAACTTAGACTGAGAAACTGAGTATTCCACAACTCACCCAAATGCATTAAGCAAATGCATCAAGTTCAGAATCAAAGTACTTCTGAAGTTCAGAAATAGGCAATAAGATGTCATCAACATATAGTTATATTCTAATGAATTGTGAGGAAAAACTACAGATATTATGATTCTATTTAACAGCACAGGCTGAACATTCTAAAGATGCATCAAAGGACCAAAAGGATATTCTTCTGTAGTATTTTATAGGATTAAAAAACTGAGATTTAAAAAGTTGACCATTTTTTGTTTGTAAGCCACAACAAATCTATGTTTAACTAAGGTGGCTTATATATACTGCTTACAGAATTATCAATAGATTTTTCTGCATCAAAAAAATTGCATTTGCTTAATGCAATTTAGTCTTTTCTGTCTTTATACAAATCAGTCACATTCACTGCGAAATTCAGTTATTTTGATGTTTCTAATTTCCTGGATTTGTATTTCTGTACTATAAATTTTTTAAAAGAACATGCATGCCATAGGTTCGCCATCACGGGCTTATATCCTGCAAAACCATCAAACAAGAACATCTGCCTATCTCAAGTCCCTGGAAGGAATTCAATAGGTGGATAAACATGTCACATCTGGTCTAAACATCTGGATGTCTGTGCAACCAACCATAATATACAGTAACTAAATTATTTTTTACTAGGCTGTAGCAAATGAATCTGGACTGAACTTCATTTCAGTGAAAGGCCCTGAACTATTGAATATGGTGAGTTTTTTTCTAGTTTGCATGGTGACCACTGTCTTTTAAGTTTTTGCCGATACAAAGAATTGTTTGACTGAACTACATAATTTAGCTATATACTGTACATATAGTGAAAATGATTCTTGCATACATATATATTGACCACACATTTCCTTTTACAGTACAAATAGTCCTCAAATTACAACAGCCATTGGGACTTGAATTGCCATTACTAAGTGGTCACATGACTGCACCGCTTAATGAGGGCAATCCAAGCAGTTGTCGTAACTCCAGATGTGCAGCTCATTAAGCAGAAAGTGGAAGGATCCCAGGAAAGAGTGCAGGTTGTCACATGGAAACATAGGCCATGCATGAGCAGAGGGTGCGTGTGCTGTGATGTGGCTCAAATTCGGAAAGACTGGAAAAGACCACTCGGGTGCATGCATGTGTGTATGTGAGCACAGAAAGGCCAAGGAAAGGATGTGGGTTGCATGTGAGTGAAGGAAGGGAAGGAGGGCATGGTGCATGCGAGCAAAGAGAGGCCAGGTTGGGGGGAAACTTATCCAAACGACTTGTGACCTTCCCTGCCAGCTTCCCTATAGATTTTGCTTGTAGGAAGCAGGCAGGGAAGCCCATCAATAGGAATCATGTGATCGCTGGACACTGCAGCTGGTCGTAAATACAAGCTGGTTACCAACCACTCAACTTTTATTCACATGACCGCAATGGCCATAACTTCAAGAACCAGTGCTCAGTCTCTTCATCCAGCACCAACATAGCTTTAAACGGTCACTGAACAAATACAGGTTCATAAGTCTTGGCAGTTGTTAAATAAGTTAAATAGGTCACCATATAACCATGCTCAACTTTACAATGTTTGTTGCAGCGGTCATTAAGCAAAGATGGTGGTTGGTAAGTGAACCCATTTTTCCCCTTGGGTGCTTCCCCGAAAGTAAATACTGAAAACTGGCAAAAAATGCTGAAAATCACGGTCATATGACTTCAGGACATTGCCAATGTCATAAAGCCAGTTGTTAAGGGCCCAAAATGCGATCACATCACCACAAGGGTGGTATTGGTGTTGTAGCTGTTGGAACTTTGAAATCAGGTTGTCAGTAGCTCTTGGGAGGTCTGTCATAATTCTAATGGTTTCTAAGTGACTTGTCACTAAGTGAGGACTGCTTGTAAGCAGAATTACAGAAAGTACAGGAAAAAACTAGACCTAACAACCCAAAGTAGTCAAAGACAGGCAATAAGAGAAAATGAAAGGAAATTAATTAAATATGGCTTGCTTAGTATATTTATTAGAGAAGGAACTGACAAACTGGATTTGGTCATTCCAGCTTGTCTCGGTTCCATAAATTTGCTCTCATTGGCAGATGGTAATTGTGGCTAGAGAACTGTGTACAATTTCAAAACTTGTTTTGTATCTGGTCATGGCAGAATTCTAAGCATGAATTAATCTGTGACCTAGATCAGTGATGGCGAACCTATGGCACGGGTGCCACAGGTGGCACGCGGAGCCATATCTGCCGGCACGCGAGCCGTTGCCCTAGCTCAGCTCCAGTGCACATGTGCATGCCCGCCAGCTGATTTTTGGCTTGCGCGGAGGCTCTGGGAGGGTGATTTCTGCCTCCGGATGGCCTCCGGGGTGGCGGGGGGAAGGCCTGTGGAGCCTGGGGAGGGCAAATAATGGGCCTACTGGGCCCACTGGAAGTCGGGAAATGGGGGAGTGGGGGGGTCGCACACGCATGCGCAGGGGGTGGGGCAAGTGGGGGGCTTTCAATTATGGGTGTGGGCACGCACGCGTGTGCGATAGTGCGTGCGCGCACTATTTCGGCACCCGAGGAAAAAAAGGTTCGCCATCACTGACCTAGATGAATTCTTCTAAACAGTCCAACTTCTTATTAAACAAGATTGCAAAAATAAGATTCCACAGAATTTCATAGAAATTTCCTTTGCCTTCCTGCTTGCAGTATGTGGGGGAAAGTGAACGTGCTGTTCGTCAGGTTTTCCAACGTGCAAGAAATTCCGCACCTTGTGTCATATTCTTCGATGAAGTTGATGCTTTATGCCCTCGGAGATCAGACCGTGAAGTGAGTCTCTAAAAACATTCCCCCAGAGATATTTAACTACAAGTTGCAGTGTACATATAAATTTGTTATTCTGCATGTTTTCAGAGCAGCCCTGTGATGTAAATTAAAATTGGCATTGTACAGATGCCACATCTAGATGGAAAAAAAGGGATTACTAAATGTATGCTACAATAGAATTTCAACCCATCTTTGCAGACATGCCTTATAATTACCACGTCAACAAATCCAAAGAATTAGAAATTCACTTGTTTTGTGAGATGGGTAGCTATAATAAATTTCATAAATTGCTTTTCCACTTGGAATTGGAATGTAACCCTGTATATCCAAATCCATTAATGGTAATTCTGCTATACAAGCCTTTTCTTTTTTAGAATTTCATGGTATAATAAATTAGAAATGCTTGTATTTTGGTTTTTTGTTTGTTTGTTTTGAGTGATCAAAGGTCAAGAGGAAAGAGAACCAAGGATATGGGAATGATGAATGTTCTAGGGATTTTCTTTTAAATCCATAGTTGTCATTTTTATCTTACTCCACATTCTTATTCTTACAGTCAGGCGCCAGTGTCCGTGTAGTGAACCAATTGCTTACTGAGATGGATGGCCTGGAATCACGTCGTCAGGTGTTCATTATGGCAGCTACAAACAGACCAGGTATACATCATCAAACGATCAGATATAATCTCAAGTATTTTTATATTCTGCTTCTGTGCAACATGCCTGTGAATTGACAGTTAATTGGCTTGTATTCATGAGCTAATGATATTTCCACATACGGTGATGGATAAAGAATTTGGTGTGCTAGGACCAGAGAGATCTTGCTTCAAGGCCACTCATAGCTATTTAGTTATTTATTAGTGATATTTATATACTGCCTCATAGTGCAAGCACTCTCTAAGTGGTTTACACCAGTGGTCCCCAACCTTTTTATTGCCGTGGACCGGTCAATGTTTGATAATTTTTCCGCGGCCCACTGGGGGGGGGGGTTGCGGCGTCGCGTTGATTTCAATACTGATGAGCCGCGCACAGAAGCCCCACCCCCACGCTGATCAGCTGGGCCGGGGCATGTCGGCAGACCCAGGAGTCCCGTCCCTGCACTTATTATCGGGACTCGTAGGACTCGCAAAAGTCGCAGGACCCGCCGCCGCCGCTGCACAGAAGACACAGTAGCAGGGCGGCCCGGTACCATTTGTTCTGCGGACCGGTACTGGGCCACGGACCAGGGGTTGGGTACCACTGGTTTACACCATTAAGCAATGTATATATTTACATTGCCCCCAACAATCTGGGTCCTCATTTTACCTACCTCGGAAGGATGGAAGGCTGAGTCAACCCTGAGCCAGTGAGATTTGAACAGCTGAACTCAAATGATCAGTAACCTGCAGTACTGCTCTCTAACCGCTGCGCCACCTCGGCTCTTTATATATGTGCTTATTGGAGCCTTTTGGTCAAAGTTATCTCTCAGCCATACCTATCTCACAAGATAGTTGGAGCAAGGAAAAATTAAAAGATGAAATGGTTTATCCAGTACTCTGCTCCTGAAGGAAAGGTGGGATGTATAAATCTAATATATGAAAATAACTGGTCTTTGGATAGACTGAATTATGAAGCTGCTAGATTTGTAAGTGAACACAGTAAAAAGTTTGTTGAACTTGGTGAACACACAGGCTGGCTCATTTTTGGGTGGTGTGATTGAGTGAAACTGGAGAGGACAGCCAGTTTGATGTACTGGTTAAGGCACTGGACTAGAAATGGGAGACTGTGAGTTCTAGTTCTCTCTTAGACACGGAAGCCAGCTAGGTGACCTTGGGCCAATCACTCTTGGTTGTGGAGAAAATATGATGAGGAAGCACTATGTATAGAGTTGTACGAAAAAGAGGAATAGTGTATAAATCAAATGAATAAATAGTTTTTCTCTTTTACTTCGCTATATCCTTATTTAAAGCATCACCTGAATAAGTCTTTGTTGTAGTTTAACTTGGCTTCTAAATGCATGTTAATTATTGTGTAATATCCAAAGGAAATGAAGAGGTGGGGAGGGAGCAAGGGAGAGAGAGAGAGAAAGATGGAGTATTATTTTGCAATACCACTTGCAGGGAACAGGGCATAAACTGGGCTTTTCTTGTTCTGAATTCTGCTGTTCATCCAGATGAAAGAATTTCAAAATAGAGGAGATGAAAAACACTGGGGCTGCATGGAAGGGTGATCTGAATTTACCTTACTTTATATTAACTTCAATCTTTAGTTTATGCCTTCTTTTTTAGTTTCCTTTATGCTGTCTTTTTAATTTTCCAGATCAAATAAAGCTGTTTGTTTGTTTGTTTGTTTATTTATTTGTCAACACGTGTACAAGATAACAGGTATGATATAAACATAAACAAAAGCAAAGTATGTATAGGTAAATTTGGACAATAGGACAGAAGGACAGGACGGTAGGCATGATGGTGCGCTTATGCACGTCCCTTACAGACCTCTTAGGAATGGGGTGAGGTCAACTGTAGACAGGTTAAAGTTTTTGGGGTTTGGGGAAGAAACCACAGAGTCAGGTAGTGCATTCCAGGCATTAATTACTCTGTTGCTGAAATCGTATTTTCTGTAGTCGAGTTTCGAGCAGTACATATCATTATATCTCTACAGATTGTCTTTGTGATTAACTTCTATGTGGTCCAGCCAAATGTTTAAATAATCAGAACTTCAGGATTCAGTAATAGAAGTACATCATTTCATTTCCATTTTAGAGCTGCAAGTAACAACAAACTAGAAAATTGTAGGAGCTGTGGTATCTTGAAATTATCCACCTGGAATTATTCAACCTAGTTTATGCTTTTCATCACATGATTTAAATTTAATTGGAAAAACTGGACTTTTGCGGTATATTAGGGTGGACAATTAATTGAAGATTGAGAATCAAATAATTAAGTGGTTTCACACAGATATAGTCTATGCTTCAAGTAGACATTTTTACTATATCATCTTTGTTTTGCCTCTTCTAAAGACCAGAAATGGGCAGAATCAGAGCTTGAAGAGAAGAGGAACTCCTCATGAAAGGGTAGTTATTGAGGTGCTTACCTGGAGCCACATGAATACTTGCACATGTCATTCTTCCTCACATTTCCAAAAAACTTTCCTCCCTTCTGACCCCACTATTTCCTGCCAATTATACTCCAGACAATTTCTTTTTCTACTAATGTTCTTCTATTTTAAACTCATAAACTGTTGGGGGACAGTGGATTTTTTTCAGTCACCATGTAAAATTGGGAAAGATGCTGTTTGTCTCCTCAAGGTAAATCCACTCTCAGTTAGGTTTAAGTATGACTTTGTGTAGCATCAATCAGTGCTGTTTTAAAGGGCTGTAGAACGTCATTGCTCTTGTTGCTGATCAGTTGCTGATTGGGGAAGAGAGTTAGTCCTTTTGTCGGTCATTAATGGAGGTTGGGAAGAGGATTGTGGACCAGATATAAACCTTAGTGGGCAGCGGGCCTAAATCTTCCATGTCTTCTTATTACAAAGAGTTACAGATGAACAAAAAAAATTTGAAATCCTTCATTGAAACCTGGAATTTCTCAGAAGTGTTTTGAAAAAAGCACTCCAGTGTAATGCAAACAAAATTAAAACAGTGAGCCTAGTTTTAATTTTAAAACCTCTGTGATCATTTGACATATTGCTGCACAATAATCATTCTAAAGCTATCCATGCTTTTTGTAACATACTTTAGTAGGTACCGTATTTTTCGGAGTATATGACGCACCTTTTTCCTCCCTAAAAGTAGCTGAAAATTGGGGTGCGTCTTATACTTCGAATGTAGCTTTTTTTTCCAGCCCTAACTAGGTGCTAACAGATCTTCCCAGCTCTTACTTTGCAGGCTCTTTCATTGTTACTCTCTCAGAAGAATGTTTTTCCATCCCTAAGTCTTTGCAGGGTTTTTTGTCATTGCTCTACTTGCTCCAAAGAAGTTTTTTTCTAGCCCTAACCAGGTGCTAACGATCTTACTAGCTCTTACTGGCTTGCAGGCTCTTTCATTGTTATTCTCTCAGAAGAAGGTTTTTTTTAAGTCCTAACCAGGAGATAAAATAATGTGCTGAAGCTGCTCCAAATAAGTTTTTTTCTAGCCCTAACTAGTTGCTAACGATCTTCCCAGTTCTTACTGGCTTGCAGGCTCTTTCATTGTTACTCTCTCAGAAGAAGGTTTTTTTAAGTCCTAACCAGGAGATAAAATAATGTGCTGAAGCTGACCAGACTAAGGATGCTAACCAGACGAATACCTGGTAGGCAGATTGTTTTCCCCTATTTTCCTCCCCAAAAACTAAGGTGCGTCTTATACTCCGGTGCGTCTTATACTCCGAAAAATACGGTAAGTTATTGTGTCGGGTGCAATTGGGTTTTAGCGGCCCCTTCGGTAGATTGTGTTTACAGCTATTTACAGAGTTCATAGGTACTGGATACAGGAGCATAGGGGCAAGAAACTCTCCTTAAGCAGTTTTCATGGGCAATAACTTTTCAAACAAGCCTTGCGTATTCAAAATACTAAGCTGTGATTTCCTACAGTTGAATTGGAATGGTGCCGATAGGATGCAACAAGGAGCTTAGCATGCGTTGCCAGCACACCCTAAATCAAATGCATATTTTTCTGGGATTTCAAAGCTACCCACAAGTCCAGGAAAAGGGAGAGCTGTTTTATGGAGGTGCCACAGTTCTCTGTGTTCCCATCCTTGTTCCAAAGTACTGCTTTGGCTTTGGGCCTGAAACAGCATGTCCCTAGCAAAGACTTGTCATAGCCCATCCTTTTAGTATTATGAGCTTAAAATAGCAGGTAACTATGCACTAATTATGAAGCAAGAGATATGCACACCTCTTCTTAAAGCTGTGGCATCCCTATTACTGAGCTGAAATATTTATTTCTAGAAATGTTGGTTTTGTCCTCAGCAATATTTTATTTGGGGCTGCTTGGTAATGTTCCTCATATGCCGTCTATTTTGTATTTAAAAGATGGATAATATTTTACTTGTTTTATTATACTATTTTAAGACATAGGCAGGACAGTATATTATTTGAGTACAGTGTTGTTTATAAAATATTGACTGGACATAATTAACAATGTTTGAATAATTTAAACCTTTAAAAATAAAAAAGAAGCACTGATGATGTTGCTTGGTTTGGTAATGAAACGTTTGTAAGGAAACAACCAAGCTCAAAGTGCACCAAAGAACCAACATAAAGAAAAAAATTATATCAATGTTAACTATGATTTTGAAAATGCCAGTGTTAATAAGCACAAGTTTGTTTGATTTTTGCATCCAGAACTAAATATGGCATTAGTAAACAATTACAAATTACATCAACATATTTGTAATATGTGTGAAGTGCTCCATTTCTTCGTTTTAAGTATCATGGCTGTAACGTATATTTATTTTGGATGTTCTTATTGTTTTAAAATGCTTTTTATTGTTTTAATTGTTTTTATACTTTTGGAATTGTAAGCCCCCCCAGAGTCATTGATTGAAATGGAGGGAGGGGTGGCTACAGAAATTGAATGAATGAATGAATGAATGAGATGAAGTGAATGCTTCATACTAAAAGTCTCCTTTGTGTTGTTGTTGCATTGTTCTTATTTTATATATTATTTATATATTGTATTTTTCTTTTAAAAAAACTAGACAAAATAAAATAACAGCAACAAAGAGAAGCATTTTTTTTAAAAAAAAAACTTGAGTTTCTAATTTTCCCCTTTTTTGTGCTTCTACCAATTTGCCTTTTTTTTTGAGAATGTAGCCCCCCCCCCATACCATTTTTGTTAAAAAATTGTCATGTTGTGTAATGTATATGTGGGAACCATTCTTGCTTGAATTTGATTAAACTCCTATTTTCAATGTATGCGGTTAGTCTTGCCATTTCTGTATATTTTCTAAATTTAAGTTCATAATCAGGAATTGTTGCAATTATATCTTTCACCAATGTTGGGCAAAATTTATTCTAACTGCTATGAGCATACCGTATTTTTCGGAGTATAAGACGCACCTTAGTTTTGGGGGAGGAAAACAAGGAAAAAAGGCCTCTGTCTCCCAGCAATTTGCCAAACAGCAAACAGTACAGATGATATACACTGTTTGCTGTATATTTCTGTGCATGTGTGCCTGACCCATAGAAATAGCAAAGAATTGGAGAAATGTAAATAATGCCAGAAAGTTTTCTTAAATGTAATCACACTAACTCCTCCCAATTATTTAAATAGATCTACTATTTAAACTAGGGTTTAACTCAGCTGCCTTATCTTAATACTAAACAGGACACTGTTACATTTCAGATTATACTTTTACAGATCTTTAAATTTGATGTGGCTTTCTGGAAGTATACATTCTCTGCTATTTAAAAGAAGATGCAAAAGCACTGGGCCTCTTCAGAGCAAGCATTTATTTTAAAAAGCTTCTTCATTTTATTAAGTTGTCTAGAACAATAATAAAGCAGTCTTTAAAAAATAAGTCTAATAATTTGAACATTCTACAAACATTTATAGTTATTAACTTAACTCTTTCCAGTTTCAGCAGTCAACATTGTCAGCAGTCCACCTTCAGGCAATTTGTCTCCTTGCAACTACCGTAGTTAGTTTCATTTTACCACGTGGCTTCCAAGCCTGTCAGCTGTAGGTCGGGAGGCAGATAAGCACTTCCTTGTGCTATTCAGGCTCTCCTGTTTGCTGCAAAGAGATAAATTGCTGAGAGGTAGAGGCCAAAGGGTGGGGGTGGCTGGGTGGGGCTACATTCGGTGTATAAGATGCACCCAGGTTTTCACCCTCTTTTGGGGGTAAAAAGGTGCGTCTTATACTCTGAAAAATACGGTATATCTCAAAAGGTTATTATATTTCTCATTGATATATTCTGATGCTTAGTAATGGAACAAGTTATAATTGTCTTCTGAATTTAATTTTCAAAATGTTTCTGCATTGTAGTATGTATATCTTTCCAGTACTTTTAAGTTTTTCTCACACCTCCACCCCATGTGGTAAATGTTCCTTCTGTTTTGTTTTTTTGTATTTTCAACATTTGTTACTGTATGATTTTTTTTTAATCTTGGAGATTAATTGTGAACCATCTGTAAGACATTTTGTACCAATTATCTTTTAGTTGTATGTTAGGAAAAAAATATGTATTTGGTCCATAATTCTTCCCATGGTTGTGCTGTGGTTATTTTTTTAAAGTTTTGCACCCATGTAATATTATCTTTCTATTTTCCCATCAGATATTATAGACCCAGCTATTTTGCGTCCAGGAAGGCTGGATAAAACACTTTATGTTGGTTTGCCACCACCTTTGGATCGCCTTGCAATTTTAAAGACTATTACTAAAGTAAGTTTTTATTTTAAAAAACAATATTGTATTGTTCTTAACCATGAGTCTAATTTGGGTGTCGGCAACCCATGGCTCTAGAGCTGCATGCGGTACTTTCACCCCTCTCCTGTGGCTCCCTGTGGCCCTGTCGCAGCAGAGGGATGAAAGCTGTCGCCCTGTCATGGCGGTGGTGATGGGCAGAGCCTTAGTGCGGGAGCAAAGCGCTTCTGTATTTGCCTTTGCACGGCAACAGCATTCCGCTTTCGTCGTACATTTGCTGTTGCCACCAGCAAAGACGGCGGATCTTGCGGGGTGGGGGCCATCCTCCAAGCCTGGCCTTCCTACTCCCTTGTTGGCGGGGCCAAGAGAAAGAAGGGGCCGGCGTGGGGAAGCGCTCCCCTCCTCCGGCCGAGCACTGAGCACAAAAGCCCGGGGTGTGTGTGGCTGGCCCGGCAGAAGTGCCCCCATTGGCGAGCTGGACAGTGGAGAGGCCTGGTCCGGCTCTCGCAGCTGTCCTGCTGTTCGGCACCTCTAACAGGAGCTGCTGTTTTTGAATGCGGCGCGCCTTTGAGGAAGCCAGGCAGCAATGGCTGGGGCCATGGGTGTGCAGCAGAGGCGTCAGGGCTGCTCCTCCCCCTCAGTAAGCCAGGGCTGGAGGAGCGCAGAGAGTTGTGGGCTGAGTGCCGGAGGGGCAGATAGTGTGCTCCGATGTTGCTCCAACACGCGTTTCCAGCGTACGCTGCTCCCGAATTGGGTTTGAGTAGGGGGAAGGGAGCAGGGGGAAGGGTAGGGGGGCTTCTAGAAGGAGAAGCCTGGCTGGCTTTCCTTTTGGCAGGGGGCGGGGGGAAGATCCAATACCCCCTCCATGGCCTGTCCACTGCTCTTGCAGCGTCTTGAGCAGCACAGTGAAAGCGTGCTTCACAATGGGGGAGACGAAGTCCCCTCCTTCTCCTGGAGCCCATTCCCTGCCCCACTTTCCCCTGGCAACTCTCTCTCGGGGTGGAGAGCAGATCGCAGGTCCAGCACCAACAAAGCCGGAAGTAGCCGCCCGCCGTTTCTTGCTGCAGTTGGGCAGAGAGAGAGACAGACAGATTTGGCACCGTCTGCTCCCCTCTCTCCGCCTTTGCCCAGTTTTGCAAGGATTCAGCAGACACTGCCTTGGTGATGGGGGGGGGAGATGTCGTCCCATATTTTGCCTGCCAAGTGTCTTCGAGGGAGCCTAGGGACTATATTTTCCAGCCACTTTGGACTGAGTTGCAGGAGGCATATGTGTGCCTGTGTGAGTGTGCAGCTGCTTGGGATGATGCTTCTCTGAAGTGCGTGCTGCAATCTAAGGCAGCAACCTCATGGCATTGTGATGTAACAACCTGACAGTCACTCCTTTTGCAATGCAAGGTTTACTTTTGTATCTTTCCAGAGACAGAGAGAACGTGGCTAAATTTCCTTACAGTTATTCCCTGGGTGTGTGGGTTGGGGAGTGGGGGAGAGGGAGGGAGGAAGGGAAGGAGAGAGCGAGAGAGAAAGAAAGAAAAAGAGAGAAAGAAAGAGAGAGACAGAGAGACATAACGAGAGAGAGAGAGAAAGAGAGATGAGAGTGAAAGAGATGAGAGAGCTAGGGAGAGAGAGAATGAAAGATGAGAGAGATGAGGGAGGAAGAGAGGGACGGAAGGGGAGAGAAAGAGAGATGAGAGGGAGGGAGGGAGAAAGAGGGAGAAAGAGAGATGGAAAAGGGAGGTAGGGAGAGAGAGACAGAGGTGAGACGGAGGAAGACAGAGATGAGAGGAGAGAGGGAGAAAGATGAGAGGAAGAGAGATACAGGAAGAAAGATGAGAGAAAGAGATGAGAGAGGGAGGGAGGGAGAGGGGGAGAGAGACAGTGAGAAAGAGATGAGAGCGAGAGGGAGAGCGGGAGGAAGAGGGGGAGAGAGAGATGGGAACGGGAGAGAGAAAGAAAGAGAAAGAGAGATGAGAGAGAGGGGAAGGGAGGGAGGGAGATAGAGGGAGAGAAAGAGAAAGAAAGAGAGAGAGAGAGAAATAGATGAGAGGGAGATAGAGAGGGAAATAGAAAGATGAGAGAGAGAAAGAGATGAGAGAAAGGGAAGGAAGGAGAGGGAGAGAAAGACACACACACACACACACACACACACACACACACACACCTGTTTCCATAGAAAAGAAAACACGGGGAGCCACAAAACCTGGGTAGGCATGGCTGGGGGATCATGTGACTCAGTGCGAGTGAGTGACATAGAGTTGGCCACACCCACCCAGGTTTTGTGGCTCCCGGTGTTTTGTTTTCTGTGGGAAACTGGTCCAAATGGCTCTTTGAGTGTTTAAGGCTGCAGACCCCTGGTCTAATATATATATAGTAATATTCTATATACTTTTATCTTCCTTGAGGATTGTGAAACTAACAATATTGGGGAGAAATGGGTGACTAAATATTTTTCTTGCAAATTTAGTTTCAATTTCTGACATACCTTCTCTGACCTGAGAAGAAATGCAAAATATTGGTACATCGTCTCATGCAAATGCAGTATGATGCAAGTAATATTGCTGCCAAAATAATTTTGAAAGAATTACATACAAGGGAAAGGAATCTTTTTTATTTTTTCTGACTGTTAAGAACTAAATTTCATAGCATTTTCTTGTTGCTCTTTGTGACAGAGTTCTGTAGTGTTCTTTTAATGTTAATACAACTTTTGGTAAGTTACACCAAATCCAAAGTAGAAGTGAACTTCACCATCTCCATAGATAAGCTTATATTGTGAATTACTTACATTTATTCAAATATATTTCCTACTCTGTCCAATTGGAATGGTTCCAGAAATCTTGTTAGAGAGGTGAGTGACATATATATTTCATAAAAAAGATGGGAAAGGTTATAATTACTTTTTTTCTAGTTATGTAGTTCTAGAAAAGGACAAAATGTACTTACTACAGACTGGAATTTTAATATAACTCGTTCATAACACTGTACAAATATGCAGAGATTAATCAACAAACATTGAATTGGCCGTACCAAACTACAGTACTAGTATTTTTTTTGTCTCAGTTGTGAGGGACTTTTATCTTTAACTATCTAACAGCAATAATAGACTGCAAGAAAAAAGAGAGAGACGGAAAACTGAGATGCTGTCATAACATCCTTTTTATGTATTTATTTGATTTATATCACATCTTTTGTACCAAATATGTTAGTGGTGTAGATAACATTCCTTTCACTCATTTTTCTCACAACAAAAACTCTGCCACGTAGGTTGCTCTGAGAAAGAGTAACTGACCAAAAATCACCCATCAAGCTGAAGATAGGCCAGAGCCTGTCTTCCCTAATCAACACATTAATCACTACACCACATTTTAGACAAAAGGCATAAAGATCTTTTATTTAGACCTAAAAAGGCCTAAATAAAAGATATTTTAACAGTCAGGTTAAAACCCTAGCAAATTCAGAAGGACATATTTCTGAGTAAAAATGTGTAGAGGTAAAAGGGGAAAACAAGATGAGGGGGATAAGAGACTGGGAATTAAGCCAAACAAGAAAATAGTGAAAGAAAGAATTTGTAAATACCCACAGAGGAGTAAGTTAAAGAAGGAAGGAAGAGGAAAAAGAACTTTATTCATGAAACACAATGTTAAGATTGCACGTATTTGTATATTTGCCTGAGAATAAGCCTTTCCCTTCACTCTGCAATTTTTTCCTAAGTAATGTGTAAAGAATGAAACTGCAGCTTTTTCAACAAGAGAAAGGGGCATCTGGGAAACTAAAGCAGTTTTAAGAAATAAATGGGGAGGGGGAGAGAGATACATGTACTGCTGACTGCTTCATTTGTTTAAAGAGAGAGATATCTAGACTAGATTGAATTCCAGCAGTCAAAGAAAATAGCTGGTTGGGGAAACAGATAAGAGAAGTAAAAATTCAGGGATACTTTAGCCTTCTCATACCTGCATGAACCATCTTTTCCTCACTTTTGGAAAAGAAGGAAAAACAGTGGTCTATTCTGATCCAACTTGTTGTTGTGTAAGCTTTACAAATCTACTGACTACATCATTTCTGCCAACTCTAAACAAACTCCACTCTTAGTCAAATTCTCATTTTCGTGTACTCAGGAAGCAAGTTTCTAATTCTCCCTTATGGAGAAGAGGCTTTTTTTCTATAAAAGGTTGGCATATGCAGTTGGCGGTGTGATTAAAACTATATCAATGTATGGTTGTCGGAGAGTCGCGTCAAACAAAACTTTGTGTAATAGTACAAAGTATAAAGCAAAAGCTGTGGAGGTAGTAGTTTTGCTCTTAGCAATTTGCTTTGCTGAACTGAGAAATTTCTAGAGTGCAGTAATAATAAAGCTAACTATTTCTTGCCCATCCTCGTCTCCTCCTGAATCTAATTCTTACCTTAATACTAATGTCTAAGCCAGAATTTGTGGTTCATAATTAGCTATATTGTGACTTTTTTTAGACTACTTTGAAATAGAGTACTATATCTTGTTGACTTTAAATTACTAAATCCCACTGAATTCATTTATATAGCAGCGGTGTCAAACTGGCGGCCTGCGGGCCAGATGTGTCACATGCAGGCCACACCCACCCCAGTTCCCCAAAGGGAAAAAACGTCACGTGACGGCAACGTGACTCGGCGAGTTTGACACCCGTGGTATATAGGCTTTCAGCTTCAATATTTTCTACTAAATAACTCTGAATCTTTTAATATGGTACTGTTTTAACAGGGTAAAGTGTTTGTAATTTTAGGGTTGCCTTGACCTGGTTTTCAAGCAGCCTCTACAAACTACAGGTATAGTATCTACCTAGATAGCATTTAAAGGGCAACATATGCCAAAGTTTTGATTGAGCATTTAAGTAGGTGTGTTTCAATCTTTGGATTGAAAGATCAGGTGGATGGTGCCATTTCCTGTACTCAACCCTGTGATGGCTAAATGTCTATGGAGATTCTTAGTAATCCAGATCATGCTTGTCGATTGACATCCATGACCTGGATGACTGAGAATCTACATAGTCAATCCTGTGATGTCTCCCCTCCCCCAATATTGTGTATTTACTGCAGATATTCCACAAACATATTTACTAAACATTGTTTATTGCTTTTACATCCTGCTTGCTTAGTGATTTCAGGACTGCATGACAATTTATCCCAAGTGAAGGGGGACAAACGCGAACAGGGATCTTAGAAATTGCAATCCAGAGATTGCGCTCCCCATTGTATCATCATGTATTAATTCTGCCACGGGTAGGTTCAAGACTACAAGGTGATTTTCCTTGGCCGAATGAACCTGACTTTCTGAAAACCTATTCCAAATATGATTTCGTATACCTCAGTGTGAGCATAAATTTATGTTTGCAACCAGCTGTCTAGAAATCATCCAAATTAGGCAATCACACTGTCCTCTCATATTGAAAAGGACAGGAGGGTTCTTCCGATTGCATTGTTAATGATTGCTGGTGCTGATGAGAGGGTGAAACCAAAGTTATATAATAAGTTAATGTTTGGTGGCATATGTCAGCATTGCAGTACTTCGTGTACTACTGGTTTTTTAATTCATTAGATTTGTCACTCTGCAACATATGACACATATGGAGAAAGGCCAATAGAGTCTTCATAAATTACAGCATTGCCTATTGAATGTGGATTCTCTCTTCTGATGGGAACAAGAATCATATAAATCTCGTATTGCAAGAATAATATAAATGTCATGTTGGCCATCACAAATACTTCTTTGTGCCAGATGGCACAAAGAAAAACAAACTTGTTTTTTACATTGTGCTAAGCAAGTCAGGTGTGTCCTGACTTTGTGGCCTCTGGACTGAATGCAGCCTCCCAGCCCTCTTTCTGGAACCTTCTCTGATCATGTCTAATGAAAATGAATAATACAATTTCTTGGCCCTTTTGAGGTAGAAAATAAATATGGCAGTTGATAAGTTAGTAACTTGTGATGACCCAGGGCACGGCACAGATATAACACAAACAGCTGGCATTTCAAATCGACCTTTTTAGTGCTCCAAATCTCCCCCAAACAAACCTCAAACAGCCTCTGGTCGCAATTAGTCCAGCCCAGCGCTGTTTGCACCAAGGCTGCACGGCAATAAATCCCAAATTTATCTAGCAAAACAAGAACAAAGCAAGGAGTTCAGGGGGCAAAAGATACAGATAATCAGTCCAGAATGCCACACAGGAATGCAAGGATTCTTGGCAAGTTCAAACATTGGCACACAACACTCCAGGAATTCAGCGTTTGTTCCCAACAAATGCCCTTTCCCACAGCATCTCCTTAAGTCTCATTCCCCAGGTGTGCCTGGTGAAGCTGGGTGGAGCCCTCGCCTCGTTAGTGGCCTCTGTTGGAGTTGATCCTGCCTCCTCTGCACTCTCCAAGCTCTCGCATCAGAAGGGGGTGGTTCATGCTCCTCAGCTGAGCTCTGTTTTCCCCTGCCTGCAGGCCTTGCTAATTCCGAGCAGCCTGGCCTAGACTGACTCTGCCCTTCCCCAGTTT
Organism: Diadophis punctatus similis; assembly: GCA_023053685.1. NCBI lineage: Eukaryota > Metazoa > Chordata > Lepidosauria > Squamata > Dipsadidae > Diadophis > Diadophis punctatus. The sequence continues at coordinate 54,686,990 of JALIGW010000001.1, read as the reverse complement.
CCTCCAAGGCCAACGGAGCTGCCCTCTCACTCACTGTCAGTTCTTGTTCCAGCTCATCTTCCGCCGAAGAGTCAGACTCCGATAGGGGCATGACAAACCTGGTTGTTAAGTGAATCTGGCTTTCCCACAGCAATGATCATAAATATGAACCAGTTGCCAAGCAACTGAATTTTGATCACGTGATCATGGGGATGCTGTAAAGGTCGTAACTGTGAAAAACAGTCATAAGTCACTTTTTTCAGTGTTGTTGTAACTTTGAACAGTCACTAAATGAACTGTTGTAAGTCGAGGGCTACCTGTACTTAGCAGCTCCTGGAAGGGGCATGTTAATTGTGATCCTTAGCAACTAAAAGGATGCCAAGCAGGAGGATAGAATCCAGCCAATGTGGTTAATTTGTTTTGTGTGTAAATGGAAGTCAGTGTTTATAGCATGGCTTATAGATAATCCTTATTTAACAACTGCCTTGTTTAGCAACCATTTGCAGTTACAACAGTGGTGAGAAATAATGTTATGACCAATCCCCACAAGCTGAAGATCGTAAACACAGATTTGGCTTCATATAATGACTGAGTTGCTGATTGTGACTGTTAAGCAAGGACTATCTAGAGCAGGGGTGTCAAACTCGTGACGTCAAGGTGGCATCATGTGACGTATCGGGACTTTCCCCCCCCCTTCACTAAACCAGGTGTGGGTGTGGCCAGTGTGATGCATCCAGGCCGCGCGTTTGACAGCCCTGATCTAGAGCAATAAACTACAGTTTGTAATCATGACTTGACATTCGTTTACTGATTCTTATGATACACAAATAATACTATTAATGTGTTGACAAAGCAATCAGTTAATGTAAGTTCAGTGTTTCTTAATTAAATTGTAAGACATACCTTTTCTACTATGACAGTATATAAGCCTGAAGAATGTCAAACAAATGTTTCCTATAATTTTCTGGAATAATTTGGTGTATTTTGGATTGATAAATTTTAAATAGAGCATAATTCTATAGATGCATTGTCCCATGCCAGATCAGCACCACCAAAGAAATGTTTGACTGGTGGATATTGTTATGCTAATTAGTTTGTCTGTGAAAGGTCAAATAATTTATATTTAAAATTACTATTTTAATTACTAGTATAATTTAAATTTATATTTATACCATTTATTGGTTGGAGATCCAAAGCTCTGCCCCACAATCCTTACTATGGCAGCTTTCTGGTGTATGTTGCTGGGACTCTATTTGCTGCCACTTTTACTCAGGAACAGATTTTTCTACCCCCAGCCCAGGCACTTTTTACTTCAGAAGAAGAAAGTTGAAAAATCTCCTGTGGCATCTGAAATATGTGGCATATTAGACCACTTCTTTGGAAAAATCAGTGTACAGTATAGTGAAATAAACATAGAGGTAGAGCTCTTGCCTCATAATCAGGAGGTTGTGTGTCCAACAATCCTAGGTAGAGGCAGATGTAGGGTCTCCTGCTTGGGCAGGGGGTTGGACTAGATGACCTGTAAGGTCCCTTCCAGCTCTGTTAATCTGTAAACAAGGTAGGATTTCTGTTATGTGTATTGCAGCTAAAATCAATTGGATAAGCATTAAAACAGTGTTTCTCAACCTTGGCAGTTTGAAGATGTGTGGACTTCAACTCCCAGAATTCCCCAGCCAGCGTTGCTGGCTGTGGAATTCTGGGAGTTGAAGTCCACACATCTTCAAACTGCCAAGATTGAGAAACACTGCATTAGAAGGACAGTTGGAAAAGGAAAAAAGAAAATCAGGATTCCTGCCAACACACACGCACACACACACGTAGAAAAGAATGTAGCAAAGATATAAAGAACAGATCTAACCATAATATAAATTAACAAAAGAATCAAAACCACATTTCCCAGAGGTTAAGGACCAGTTGCCCAATCCTGGTTGAATTAGAAGTTATTAGTCATCTAGCTCAATTCCATGTTTTTCCTTAGATGACTAATATCTCCTCATTCAATCTGGATTGGCCAACTGATCCTTAACCTTTGGGAGAGATTTCCTTCTATAAGAAGAAAGAAGAAAGGCACAAGAGTGCCTGCTTCCTCCTCCTTCTATAGTACCATCTGGCGGGGGTGGGGGGTGGGGGAAGCTGCTTGCTTAGAGTTTGCATTTCCCCCAGCTTTGCTGGACTCTGCTCCTTATTTAGACTGACAGGTTTAGTTTGGATAAGCAAGCTCATATTTGAACCTGTGAAAGTATTTTTTTCATTTTTCACACTAGTATAATTTCTCAGGCCTCCTTATGACCTGTGCCTAAGTGGTAAGCATTTTTATAAGAATTGTTTTTCTGCTTTGCAAATCTAAACCCAGTAAGTATATTAGAATTACTTTCCCCTTTCTATAAGGATAATTAGTTATTGCCTCTTTCTTTAAATGAATGTAGATATTGTTGTGTCTAATCATGCAAGGAGTAAGTTGATTATTTATTTTGATTAAAATTATTGTTTACATTAAAATATCATTTTTGACCTTTGATCTGGTTTTGACCTTTAAAGCCCTACATGGCTCAGGGCCAGGTTACCTTCGGGACCGCATCCTGCCGCATCCCTCCCTACGACCGGTTAGGTCCCACAGAGTTGGTCTCCTCCAGGTCCCATCGACCAAGCAATGCCAGTTGGCGGGGCCGAGGGGGAGAGCCTTCTCTGTGGGAAACCCCTCCCTTTGGAACCAACTCCCTCCAGAGATTAGAACTATCCCCACCCTGCTGGCCTTCCGTAAAGCAATAAAAACTTGGCTCTTCCAGCAGGCGGGGTGAAAGTGAGACCAATTAGATTATATTTGGGTCTCCCCCCTTGGTTTATGAATGTCAGATGTTTTTTTTAATTTTTTTAATTATATGTTTTTATATGTAACAATGATTTTATATGTTGTTAGCCGCCCAGAGTCCCTCGGGAGTTGGGCGGCATACAAATCTATTAAATTAAATTAAAATTAAATTAAATTTTCAGTTCTCTATGACATAAGGGGGAGGAGCTTTTCTTCTCCAAAATCCCTGGAAACTCTGTCCCTCAACACTATTCCTCTCACAGCATAGCAGGGAGTCTTTTTCTGTATGTAAAAAGAGGAGTAATAAGACCCTAAGGAATTAAATAACTGGGATTCTTTGCATGAAGACAGTATCAATATCTTAAAGCAACTGCTCACTTCTTGTTTTGCAAAATGAGATGGGAAGGGTTGGCCAACCAAATTCAGCCTATGTACCAGAGGTTCCGCATAATTTATTATATTTGTAGAAAAACCTGCAGAGGCAGAGTTTTGCCCGTGGCATTTATTATCCAATCTCTCTCTAAAACAAGCCCCAACAGCTACATGGAATAATATTTTAATTAGAAAGCCAGATTTAATCTTTCAGTTACAGAAGTTATCTGTGCATACTGTTCAGAACTACAAAGATCTGAAGATATAACCATTCAAGAGCCCTACCCCCTGCGCTTTATGTCAGATCTTCTAGACCTAGAATTCTGACTTTCTGCTGACTTCCTATTGTCTGTGTTTATGGAAAACTGGCAAGGAACATTGGAAATTGGGATCATATGATTGTAGAGATGCTGTGACAGCCAGAATTCTGAATTATCACTAATACAGTGCCATCGTAACATTGAACAGTCATTGAACCAGTAGTTCATTAAATGAGGATTCCCTGTACTTCTTCCACAAGATCAGACTCATAACTCAGGAGTGGACATAATTGTAGGATTGCTCCTACAAAGTGCTTTTGGTATAATTTAACTTTACATCCTCATCTTTAAACCAAAATAAAGACCAAGCCCAAATCATATGTGTTATTTCTTTTAAATAACTCCAGCATAAAAAAAAATCCAATAGCCAATGTTGTTGTTTCTTCAACAACCACAGGGATGTCCAGTAAACATGAAAAAGGTTTTTTAATGAATTAATTCCAGTTTAATGTTATAAGTCCCTAGAATTCTATTCTAAATTTCAATTAGAATCCTACTCTAAATTTATAAGACCTTAGAATGCTATTCCTTAAAATGTCAGGGTTTTTAAAAAAAGGATACTCCAGTTTTTAGTTCCAGATTTCTTGTAAATTATCAATGTTTATCTTCAAAATCCTCTTCAAAAATTTGAATAAATGCACTGTAGTTTTAAGTTCCTCTGAGATATTTTCCATACACCTTATAATTTAGAAGGCTGCCAATGTATCAAACCCAAATTCAGTAATTAACAAACATTTTAATTTGGATATATTACAGCTAAGCTATTTCAGGCAATCCAAATTCTTTTTGTAGTGAGTCAATGCTTTTTTAAAAAAAACTTTAAAGATCAATTCATCTAAATATTTTTCTGCTTATGTAAAGAACTTCCATATTAAAATTATGATTATCCCAAAGAGTTAGTTTTTCATAAGAAACAAGATCAAGCTTAACACTCTTCCTATAGTCTTCCAAATTATTTTGCTGCTGATTAAAATGACATGCTGATTAATATGAATGAGTTGGGCGACCATACAAATCTCCTTAATAAATAAAATGAATTTAAAAAAATAAAATTTGAACCAAGTATTTGACAGATTTTCAGAAGTCAAATAATAGCATTCTGTTTGTGCCCCTATTAATCTTTATTCTTTCTTAAATTATTCTCATTCCATTCAAAAATTGGAGTCAAATTATAAATTCAATGATGTAATTGAAAAGCTGGAATGTTACACCTCCTTTCATATGAAAACCTATCTAATAAGACTTGGAAGCAATGACTTTGGCTCCCATAGAAATTTCATGTTGAGGAATTGCGAAGGCCAATTGTTCCAGTACCGAATTAAATATAAAGTATAAGGATAAAGGATTGTCTTCATGAGTTCCATAGTGTATCAATAAGTGAAAAATTATACCATTCATAATAAACTTAGCCAAGGGATTTAAATTCTGCATTCTTAACTGGTTAATAAAAACAGAAGTACTTTTTTTTCTTAAACCTGTTCCAAAAAATATCCAAAGCCTTTTCTGCTGCTAGATGCCAGAAAACTAGATCAAATTTCTCAGATTGAATTGTAAAAATATCTACCATCCACCTGCTATTACAAGATGTTAGAATTTTTAATAAAGCTGGATTGTAAACTAAAGAAGGAAATATCCTCTGTACCAGTGTTTCCCAACCTTGGCAACTTGAAGATCTCTACTTCAACTCCCAGAATTCCCCAGCCAGCGAATGCTGGCTGGGGAATTCTGGGAGTTGAAGTCCAGAGATCTTCAAGTTGCCAAGGTTGGGAAACACTGCTCTGTACTAAGGTTATAATCAAATTTTTATTATCTGCAGCTAAGAAAGATATTGTGCAATAACTAGTACAACTACTTGGAACTTTGCTCGGTTTCACTAATACAGCTATATACACTTCCTAAAGCAAGGAGGGAAATTTATGTTTCATGCAAGTCTCACTAAATATATGTTACCGGCAACATGAAAGAGCCAGTTTAATACAGTGTGTCAGATTCGGGTTAATATCAGGGTTCCAAGTAACACCCCCAACGAAAGAAAACTCCGAGGCTTGAGTTTCCTCAAAGTTCTATTTTATTAGAGATGACATATTGGCACATCTGGGAAAACCCGAATCTGAAAGCTTCCAGTTTTCCACACCCAAAAGAAAGTTCAAGTTCCTGCCCTAGCACCCACATGTCCATCACATTATCCAATCAATGCACCATCCCAACTGGAGATGCCTCCCAGGCACACCATCCAGGTGCAGGGCAGAGTGACGTTGACTCTCGGAGAAAGGAATGCTATTTTGACTATATCTTCCCACTCCCAGTTTCCCACAGCACTATATGTGGCAGGCCTGAAGATCCAAGGGCCAAGATGGTTTCCAGGCCTGACACAGTGGCTAAGACATTAGGCTAGAAATCGTGATACTTTGAATCCTTGGGCATGAAACTAATTTGCTAACCCTGGGCTCTCTCAGACTTAAGAAGGAACCATTTCTCAAACATCCTGTCAAGTAAACCACAGGAACAGGTAGTTGCCAGGAGTTGACACTGACTTGAATACAAATATATACGGGTTCCATTTCTTTAAAAGTCATAATTCCATTTTATTAAAAATCCATCTCCCTCAGGGGCCTTTCCTGCTTTCATAAATAATTTCTTGCAATGGTACAACTAGGTTTTCCCCAATGGGTAATTTCTTGGAAAATCATTAGGTATATTTTATTTTAAAAAGTATAAATGGGGGACACACATGCAATGCCTGTACACAAGGGGTGGGGCTTCACCACAACAACACAACACTGCTTTCATCAGTTTGTCCACCATCCACCTCTACTGGTGCTGCTGATGGCCATATGGAACAGTCACTTTGAGTGAAGTACTCCAGCTGTGAAACTGTCCCTTGAAGGAATATACCTTAGTTCTCTCTTCCGTTGATATTGAGACTAGTTGTTTTGTTCAACTTCACTGTTGTATGATGACATTTTTTCCAATGCTTATTTTCAAAATAAAATGTTGCTTTTCTCTTGCTTTAAAACTTGCTCTCTGTGATTTTTTAATATCTGTAAACTTAACTTATTATCTTGAATTATTGGTCTCTTTGGGAAGCTTTCACATTCAAAATGCAACTCAGAAATCTTATATATAAATTATGTGATTTCTCATATGTATCAAAGTCATTGAATGCCTTTTTTATGGTTACAGGATGGAACTGTACCCCCACTTGATATTGATGTGCACCTGGAAGAAATAGCTTACAATCCCTGCTGTGATTGCTTTACGTGAGTAATATCCTATTTGGAATCGGTTTTGAGAGCAGATAAAGGAATGTGTATGCTCTGGAGCAGACTTCTTCAGAATTAATAGTTTGGTTAATAGCAGGGAAGAAGGATCATTTCCAGCATAGAACATGTGAGTCACAGGGTGGTATATGTATTATTCATGTACATGGGTGCATTAGTAGAATCTGAACTCTCCTTACACTTGTATTGAAACTTTCAGCATGTTTGTAGATGTTTGTTTACATTATAAACATTTAGTGCTCAAAATTAGAAACAAATATAACTGCAAATACAAGTGCAGAGATTTCTTTCAGCTCTTGGATCCTAGACCTTTAAAAAAAAATCCTTGAAGGTAGCCCGGCCTTTAGGAGGTCATATTTCCTTACTTCCATCATAGAATTCTATGTATGTTTATTTCATTATGTCAGTATCAAAAGCACTTATAAATAAGCTCTCCGTACTGTTTCGAGACAAAAAAATTCAGTAAAAACCATTGCATTTTTAAATGGTATTAATTTTTATTTTACAAGTTAATCTATTGGCATGTCAGCTTTAGACAAAAGAATGTTGGTTATTAATGATTTTAAGTGGGACAGAAGGCCTCCTTGTTTAAAAGAGACAATTATTAGATTATTAGACCTCTACTTAAAACTTCAGCACTGGATTTTTCAGAGATCAGCAATTATAAGGATCATATGCTAAGAAGGTTGTCACTTCTTCATTGGGGACAGTTTTGAAGAATAGAGATTATCTTGACTCATTTCAAAATGGCTTCAGATGCATTTCTTTACTACAGTAGATTGATATCCCTTTATTTTCTGCAGCCCTGTATCTAACGTTCCCTTCCTCTATTTTCTCAAGAACCATTCCATAAAATGGATTAAGCAGAATCACAGTAATTGGCCCAAAGTTATCCAGCTGGCTTCTGTGCCTAAAACAAGATTAAAATTCCTAGTTTTTAGGCCAGCACCATAACTACCCTACTATAAAATGGCTCTGTTTGATATCGGTGAGCCTGATCTTTATTTGGATATTGTTGGGGAAATATGATTCTACTGATTTGAAGATTGCTGTGCGATGCCTTTTTTTTGTAAGCTAAATATACCAAATTCTTTAACTGTTCCTTATGGAGCTTGATTTCCAGAACCTTTACCATCTTGCTAGCACTCCTATGAACTGACTTTAATTTTTCACTGTCCTTTTTCAATGGTAGTGTCTGGAACCGGCCACAGTGTCCCAAATGGGATCTGATCAGGATAGAATAAAGCAGAACATTTGCTTCACTCATGTGGACTCTGTGCTCTGATTAATGCACTTACCGATAGCGTTTCCTTTATTGCATCAGCATCATTCTGCTACTCATGTTTAGTATGTGGTTGCCAAGGACTTCAGTTCTCTTTCACATGTGCTACTGCCAGGTCAATCCTTCACTACCCTTTACTTCTGCTTTATACTTTTCCGACCCAGATTAAATTCCGTTCTATTTATTTCAGCCCATTCCAGTCCATCTAGGTCTTTTGAATCTACTCTCCCTTGTTTAAAGTATTATCCATCCCTTCAAGTTTTCTGTCATTTGCAAAGTCTGAACTCTGTCTTTCAAGCTGCTGATAAAAATATTAAACAGCACATGACATACGATATGGCCCTGTGGCACCACCACCACCACCCTTGATAATCTAATGTGTTTATCTGGGATTGATTTTGATTTTGGATCTACGATATTTCGGTTAATACAGAAGGTAGCAGACAGATTGGTCTGTGGGGAAAATAGCATTTTATCTATGCTACAATCATTTACAATGTCTGCCAGGTTATCTCAATGCAATAGAGAATTCAACCTCATTGGAAGTATTGGATTCACGTAATAACCATGTGGCTCACTTAGCCATGTCATTTGCTTAATGGCCATGGTGACTGGCTCTATGACTGTTGTAAAATTGAGTCATGTCACATGGTACCGCAACATATGACCGCAACAACTTTTGACTGAAATTCCGTATGAATTTCCAAATTAATAATTCAGTTTTAAGTTTATCTGCCTATCTTGGAACGCAGTAACAGATTTTAAATATGTCTGTCGAACAACTTCTTAAAGGGACAGGCTGTTACCATTGATTATTTGGTTATGTTTTTGTGTATTTCATGATTTTTATCTTAGTATAATTGCTTTTTTCTTTTTTCTTTTCTTTATAGGGGAGCAGATCTTTCAGCTCTAGTGCGAGAAGCTTCTGTTTGTGCCCTAAAACAGCAAATGACAATGTTCAATCCTGCTAACAAGAACAGTAAGGAGGAGGAAATGGCATATTATAACTTAAGGCAGATTTTCTTAACGACCAGATGTTAAAGAACCTTTGGATATTTTCATTATTTTATTTCAGAGTTCCCACAGTGCAGAATTGTTATATGATTGCTCTAAACCAGGAGTGGCCAAACTATGGTTCTTTGAGGACCTGTGGACTTCAACACCCAGAATTCCTGAGCCAGCCATCCATGCATGGCTAGCTCAGGAATTCTGGGAGTTGAAGTCCACAGGTCCTCAAAGAACCATAGTTTGGCCACCCCTGCTCTAAACTAAAGACACACTAAAAACAGTGCAAGGAAGTTGTTAATTAAACGCTTGGTAGGCATGAACATGTTAGTATTTCTTTATCTACACTGGGCTGTGTAGTCTGTAAGTATGAAAGAAAAAGAGGGCAAAATATCCAAAATACTGAAATGTGCATTGGTTGACCCTGACAGCATTGACTCTCTGTAAAAAGTGATAACATGTAGGATGCTGTTGCAAGACTAAGAAGCTACTGTTAGAGGCAGTCTAGAAAAGAGTTGAGCATGAAATATTGGACAGTCTTCAGCGGTCAAAACAATACAGGTAGTCCTCAAGTTATGACCACAATTGCGCCCAAAATGTATGTTGTTAAGTGAGAAATTTGTTAAGTGAGTTTTGCCCCATTTTACGACTTTTCTTGATAAATTTTTACGTGAATCACTGCAGTTGTGAAATTAGTAACACGGTTCTTAAATGGGTCTGGCTTCCCCATTGACTTTGCTTGTCAGAAGGTCGCAAAAGGGCATCACATGACCCCAGAATATTGCAACCATCATAAATGTGAGTCAATTGTCAAGCATCTGAATGTAAATCATGTGACCATTGGGATGCTGCAATGGTCATAAGTGTGAAAAATGGCCATAAGTCACTTAATTCAGTGCTTTGTCATAACTTCAAGCGGTCACTAAATGAACTATTGTAAATCGAGGACTACCTGTAGAGAGTTTGGAACTTAACTGAACTAGGGATGTGATTTAAAATAAAATACCCTGATAAGTAGAACTCTCTTTGGTACAAGAAAAAATGCAGAAATGCAGCTGAGATTTCAGTCTGGCATGCAAGAGTTGCTCTTGCTAAATAGAAACTTGAGAAAGCAGTATAATTCAAGCAAAGTTTTCCATTTCTGTCTCTTTTCTACCAATCATTAATAAACAAATCTATGGTAATGCTTACTAGAAGCTTTGTGAAATAATCCTGGTGGTGCATGACCAGTAGTATAATTGCCTCTTTTGTTTGAAGACACTGTAGAACAAGGAAGAACCAGGAGGTTATAGAAACTAAAGTACTCTCGCCTAAATATTTTCAAGCAGTTTCCTCTCAATATGATCTACATATAAGTAATTTGGATTCAGTTCCAAACAATATGATATCTGTTTTCAGATTTAAGATTGAAGACAAATCACAAAGTGAAGAGGATTAGCTAGTTTTTTACTTTTCGTTAATGCCAACAGATCAAAGATGCAATTCCACAATTTACATTCTATAGTAATGCAATGCTTTTAAAGATTAGATTTTAAATTAAATAAAAGGAAAAGTTGACTGTACTGTTTTGTTATGACAGTTTTAACTGGGTTTGATCTAATGAACATCTTCAGATGTTTTTGTGGGTGTGTTTGCATCAAAAACAGTGTTTTCCAAATTGCACTTGTGCCTGTTTTTCTTGCTACATTTCACTTTTTGTAGGCAAGCCCTGGGAAGAATAGAATAAGGTTAATCACTTTAGCTGGGAATGCAGAGTTGGGTTAGATTAGAAATAATCATATCATTTTAGGTAGTCCTTGACTTACAACCACAGTTGCAACCAAAATATCCATTGCTAAGCAAGACGGTTATTAAGTGAGTTATGTTCAATTTTATGATCTTTTTGCCACAGTTTATTTATTTATTTATTTGGTTTAGCTTATATGCCACCCAACTCAGCATGGACTCTGGGCGGCTCACAACCAGAAACCAACAAAAACACAATAAAAACATCCAAGACACCTAAAAACACATTAAAATATATCACATTTATAAAACCCTTACAATCTCGCATCTTCTCTATGGGTTATTAATTCCAGGCCTGCCAGAAGAGCCAGGTCTTAACGGCTTTTCGGAAGGCCAGCAAGATGGGGGTGGTACAGACCCCAGGTGGTAGTTGGTTCCAGAGAGCCGGAGCAGCCACAGAGAAGGCCCTTCCCCGCGGTCCCGCCAGCCGACACTGTTTGGCTAACGGGACCCGGAAAAGTCCAACTCTGTGGCATCTTACTGGTCTCTGGGACGTGTGAGGTAGCAGACGGTCTCGGAGATAGTCTGGTCCTGAGCCATATAGGGCTTTAAAGGTCATAACCAACACCTTGTTAAGCGAATCACTGCTATTGCTAAATGAATCACACAGTCATTAAGCAACTCTGACTTCGCCCATTGACTTTGCTTGTCAGAAGCCAACTGAGGTCACAAATGGCGATCACATGACCCCGGGGTGCTGCAACCATTGTAAATACGTTGCAAATATGCTGCTTGCCATGCACCTGAATTTTGGACAGATGATCATAGGATTCTGTGTTAGTCTTAAGTGCGAGGCCAGTTGTGAGTAACTTTTTTCAGTGCTGTTGAAACTTCGAACAGTCACTAAACAACTGGTTGTAAGTTGAGGGCTACCTACACTATTTTCACTCATGGAGTTTTATGTATAAATAAGCCTTTATAAAGTACCAGTTAATAGGCAAAAGCTAAGAAGAGTTCCAAACAAGATAGCCATAGACCCTATGATAAAAAAAGCAAAAAATACATTAGTATTAATTTTAAAAACCAATCCCTGGTTTTATCACCTTTTAGCTGATGGTGATATTAAAATCCTGTGGTGAGTTATTTATTAAATACATCCTTATTTTTTAATGGAGGAAGGAGAAAGGGCACACGTTACTTCACTATGTTTCAGTGCTGCCTTAATATATAATCCAGGGCAAAGTCTTAGTCACTTTTGAGCAGACAGCTGCCTTCATTGAATAGCCTGTGGAAAATAGTCGTTTCTGAACATGGATGCTGTTTCTTTCCAGTTCCTATAGTTCATTACATAGTGTAACTCAGCTCTTGCAGAGTGCTTGAAATAATTATGAATTCAAGCTTCTCACCTCTTTAAGCAGAAGACTGTAGAAGAATGGTTACTGAATTAGTTGTATGTGAAATTTTTGAACTTCTTGATTTTTGCCTTCTATTGATAAATCTTATAAACAGAATTGGTTAGGGGGTGTTTTCCCATTGAATTAGACCTGAGGACGCACTCTAGCAAACTTTATTATTTATTTATTTATTTATTTGGTAGTTTTTCTATGCCGCCCTACTCCCTCAGGACTCAGGGCGGCGTACAACATTTTATAAAAACTCCAAACAAATCGTTTAAAAAGACAGTTTAAAAACAGTTTTAAAAAACATATAAACAACATACATACGTGGGGGAGACATCAGATATAAAACTAGAGGTTTTTTTTTCAACAACTTCATAACTCTAGCAAATAAGCATGGAAATGCATGAAAAAATAGGTAGAGAGAAAAAAATAGTTCTGTGGCGAATTGTCTTATTAATAAATACAATTATTGTTTCTCTTTCCATTCTTAATATTTTGTTGATCAATACGCATTCTATTTTATCAAAGTTATCATTTTCTTCAATTATAGTAAGTGTTTCTTGTACTACAGTCTTCACAGGGGAAATTAGAGTTGGCAAAAAACATTTTGAAGAAGCTTTTAAGAAAGTGAAATCCTCTATAACTCCAAAGGTAAGAAATACTTTTAAATACTTTTAAATTTCCAAGGTAAAATGAGGACCCAGATTGTTGGGGGCAATATAAGCAATATACATTGCTTACTGGTATAAACACGCTTAGAGAGTGCTTGCACTGCGAGGCGGTAAATAAATGTCACAAAATAAATAAATAATAAATAAATAAAATAAATTTTCAGTTGATGACCCAGATTGTTCATAGAACATTGTAAAGAAATATGCATGGCCCGGAGCTTCATACTTCTTTAAAATCTCATGTAATATGCCATAGATCAACTTTGAGTGAAATATAAAATGCACCAAGTATCTTAATTGTTCAAAGTATGATGCCTTTATTCACTTAAGTCTTTCACCCGATGCCACATCTCCCCCCCCCCCCCCAACTGTACTGGTGGCGAGTATGATTATTGCAGAAATGTTTTAGGAAGGAATGTGTGGTTTTTGGAAGGATTATTATTATGCTAAATTCCCAATACAGGTAGTCTTCAGTTCTTAATAATTGGGACTGGAATTGCATTGCTAGGTGATGCAGTTGTAAAATGCCACATCACATGACTGCACCACTTAGCAATAATTCTAACATGCCCGGTTAGAATTAAGCAAATCACCACAGGTCCTTAAACAGAGACACCATGTCTGCTGGTTTCTCCATTGACTTTGCTTGTTGGAAGCCAGCAAAGGTCACAAATGATGACTGTGGGATGCTGCAACATTCACAATCATGTGATGCAAGGACACTGACAGGCAGAACTCTGAAGACCAGGTAATGGTACTGCTTGTTCAGTACCATTGCAAGTTCAAACGATCGCTGAATGAGTGGTTGTGAAGGAAGGATCACCTTGTAATCCCAACAAATTATAACGGTAGCAAATGAGGATTCTTTCAAGAATATCACGTTCCATTAATGGAAAATGATGTTCTCCAGAACTGTTTCAAAACTTCTAGCCTGAACATTGGCAAGAAATATTTTTGTAATATTTTGTAAGTTACTCCATTTATCAGTTAGTGTTTTATGATGCTTTTGCACCTATTAACAATTAGACATTCTTGTAGCCTTTTGTTCAGCAAATCTTCTAGAACTATTTTTCTGTTCCAGCCAGCTGTTGTCTCTCATTCCTCAATGTTAATAAGCAGAACTAGCATTTACTTCACAGTTATGTTCATTTTTACTCATCTTGATTTCCTTTGTTATTACTATTACTAGCAAATATTTCTATAATTCAAAAAGGAAAGCCCAAATATGTACACTCTGTCTCTCTCTTTCTTTCTCTCTCACACACACCCCATACTAAATATAATGTATATGTATTCATAGTAACTCAGACTGACTGGAGTAATTGAATTTTGGATTAGAATCAAATACATTTCATTAGAAACTCTGATATGTGTATGTGGGCAAGAGGGGGTTAATGTGATTTTGTTTGTTTGTTTGTTTGTTTGTTTGTTTGATTGATTGATTGATTGATTGATTGATTGATTGATTGATTAGGCACCCAATTCAACTAGTGTGAGTCTGGGCAGTGTACAATTTAAAAACAAGCAATAAATCAAAGAACAAAATCCACATAACAATAATATATATATATATTATATACCAAATATAAAATGGCAACCAAATACATAACAAAACAAGTCACAAAGTATCTCTCATTCAACTGGCCTCAATGCCTGAAAGAAGTACCAGATCTTAACAGCTTTTTTACAGGCGAGTAAAGTTGGAATTTTTATATCGGGAGCGGGGGGGGGGGGGGAAGCAGATAGTTTCACAGAGCAGGAGCAACCACAGAAAAGGTATACTTCATAGATCCCATGAGATGACAAGATTTAAAAGTACCTGGCTGCATGCCCTGCCTATGGGATGATGTGGGGTGCGCAGTCGTTCTTAGAAGGGAGTCCTTCAAGTAACCTATTCCTAGGCTTTCATCATCATCATCATTTTAGCCATTGTCTATCCATTGCAGGATGAAGGCCTCTTTCACATGTTTCCTTACAGGGCTTTAGATATCCCAAATCTGGGGGACACAAAATCTAGATTTTGGCAAGATTGAGCCGCAACCTGTTCTTTCCTATCCAATTATTGGAAAGAACCTCAGTAACTTCACTTGGGCAGCTGAGGACAGAAATCTTAACTGAGTATCATTTGAATATCAGTGATACTACAGCAAACCAACAGATTACTACCCCCAGTGACTTCATGTAGATATTAAAAGGGCGGGGGGGGGGGGCTGGCACAGAGACATGATTCTCAGTTGCAAGACAGTGTTAGGAAAGCCTGATGTGAATAGAGATTTATTTTTTTAAATCCCTTCAGTTCCTCACATGACGAGTTTGCACAAGATTGCTGATCTCAACACTTCGCTCTCTTAATATTAATTTCTGAATTAAATTATAGCAATCTTTTACATTGTGATTACAGTTCTACTTTGCCTGGTTTCTTCTAAGCAGCTTTTTAACAGAACAATGCAGAATATATTATAGAGCTTGTCTTGAAGTAGGGAAGCAGAGCATGATGACAATAGGAACTGCTGAGACAGCAATATGCATATTTTAATCTACTGATGTAACAGTGTAACACCAGTTTATAAAAGAAAAAAAAGCAAATTATACTCCAAAAATGCTTACCTTTCCGCTTGCTTCACCTTCCAAATGGATAGCCAAATCATTGTCAATATACATGATTATATATTTCTTCCTGGAGCAAAATTAAAATAATTACTAGTGCTTTAAAGTATTGCATTATTAAAGGAGTTTTCAATTTTTCCTCCATTTATTGCCATTATTAGGACCAAATAATGTATGAAGAGCTGCGCCAATCATTGAACCGGTGACACTTGGATGACACAGAAGACTCCTAATGCTTGTGATCCTGTTTTCCAGAAGACCTTTTGGGATATAGGACATGATCTCAGTTTTGTATCCCTATAATTTCAGAATTGTTGAACTTCTTTTAAAGGATTTATATGTTAATGCAGGGGTCAGCGACCTTAAACACTCTAAGAGCCATTTGGACCTGTTTCCCACAGAAAAGAAAACACTGGGAGCCACAAAACCCTTTTGACATCTAAAATGAAGATAATACTGCATGTATCTTTTTTTTTTACCTTTATGCTATGTATTAAAAAAACTATAGTGTGTGTTGCATTTATGAAATCAATGAACTGCTACAGAGAAAACACATTTTTATTTCCGCATGCAACAAAAACATTTTGAACTCCGAAAAAAAGATGTGTCGAAAAGCTCAATAAATCACGTGCCGGCGGGTGTTGCACATTGGCGGTTGTAACACTTATTTTGAGCGACAGGGAGCCGCAGCAGAGGGATGAAAGAGCCATATGCGGCTCCAGAGCCGCGGGTTGCAAACTCCTGTGTTAACGTATAAGCTAGCTCTTCCTTTAGCAGTAGGGCTCTTTCAAAAGCCATCTCTGTAATAGAGCTCTCTGCCTGATATCAGGTGATCCAAGTCCTGAAAGACTATTTGAATGCCTAGGAATCTGTTGCCAAATAGCATAGTACACTTAGTAAGTAAATCACTGATTTGCTATAAACTATGCAAGTCCCCACTATCTATATTTCAAGTAAAAGACAATACAAAGTAATCAGGCATTATAACCTCCCCATTTAAGGAGAACATATATGCTTGTATGTATTGTTAGATATAATAAACCAGGCTCAGCACAAGTATCTTTATCACTTTAAGATTTTTTTCCTTTGATGTAATAGTGCAAGCATAAAATATTTTTATTTAAAGTCTTTTGTTGATTATTCACTTTCTAAAGAGGGTATTGAATGTAGATCATGGAACAGTATGGATGACTGAAAGATACTATCTTTTCAAGCTTGCCAAGGGCCACATGTAAGTGACACAAAGTAAATCTTTGTACTTCAATTATCAACATGAGTTTTCTTTTATATATTGTGATGCAATGTAATTAAATTTAAATAATCCTAAAAAGAGGTCAATTTTAAAATAAAACAATAAAATTTAAGCCTTTTTAAAATAATTAATGCTAAACAGCTAGAAGTTGCTTTTGCCAACTATGGGTCACTTAATTTCCTAGAGCTCTTCATGTTAGTTAAGAGCTTTAATGAAATGATGTAGCACAGGAGTGTCAAACTGGTGGCCCATGGGCCAGATGCGTCACGCGCAGGCCACGCCCACCCGTTTCACAAAGGCAAAAAACATTGTGATATGTCACGTGACGCAATCGAGTTTTACACCCATGATGTAGCACCTTGGAGTCTGGTGCTCTCTGAGCTTCATCGCCTGCTTGCAAATGTTACCCAGCTAGGTAAACATCTTTACTGCTAGAAAGGAATGGGGTTTGTTCTTTTTATATAAATATAGCACCATTGTTAAAACTAGGCAACAAAATATTTCCTCCTCAAAATAACCAATAGAATTCTGGCAAATCAAGGGTCATTTGCAAAACTTCTACAGCATATTAACTTCACTTCCAGATGCTGGTAGCAGTTATGAGACTATTTGCCCTCTCCAAGAGTATAGGCATCATGGATTCGATCTAAAAAAAAATGAACCCAACACTGAGAAAAGAAAACATGTATTACAAACAATGGAAAAGCAGTTCTTTTACAGAAGTTGGGTGCTACAAGGCAGGAAGGTCTGGAGATCTGATGCGGTGGCCAGTGTACCAGGGGCTGTTTCTATTAGGCAAAACCAGACTTCAGTTCATTGTTAAAGGAGATGGAATGTTGGAGCCATCAGCTGAGAGGGGATGGAACTTTGGGGAATTTTTAGGTTCCGGTTCCCTTGTTTAAGAGTGCCTTTGGGCTGTACTATTTGCTGGTGAGGAGGCTTCTATCCTTTGGTTTGGGTGGGCTTGTAGGGGGACTGTCTGGAGGCGAGGAGGATCAGTTTGGGTTTGATAGGCTTGGACAAGGTGATGAACGGAGTTTGACCCTGATCATGTTCAAAAGACTTTGGGAAAAGAGTGCAGCCTCCATTTTGTTTCTTAAGATTTATTTTTCTGCTACACAAGTATTTATATAGGCTGGCAAATTAGAAAATATATTTGATGTCACTTTACACCCTTAAGAATCTCTCTCTGCCTATAGTTCAATCAATGCAACAATTCTAAAAGTCAATCATAATTTAGCATTACTCCTCCCAATTACAGTTGACTGAAACACAAGATGGGTGGCAAATTGAAAACTAAATATTTTAGAGCTACTAAAATGCTTTATTTTTATGCTAATTTTTGTGCATGAAATGTATTTTGAGTTTATTGATAAAAATTCAAAAGATGGACTGATGGAATTATGACTTCTGCAAACAAAAAGTACATAAGGTGGTTTGTGCTACTCATAACTGAAGAAAAGTTCTTGGGGTCATAGTGGATAACTTTGTGAAAATGTGAGCAAGACGAAGCAGCTGTGAAAAAGGAAATTCCATGCGAGACATCATTAGGAAATGGATTGAGTACAGAAATATCAACATTGTACTGCCATTATACATAATGTATGATGTGCCCACTTCTGCAAAACTCTGTCCAGTTATGGTCCTTAAGATATAATGAAAACAGGGAAAGTGCAGAAGGGAGCCACCATAGTGTCAGAGATCTTAAATATCTTCCCTGTAAGAAAGGCTGGAATGTTTGGTGCACTTTAGAGAGGGGGAAAACCTGAATGTAACACAGGTGATTAAGAACATGGCAAAGGTGAATAAAATAATTCATGACATAGAAAAATGGACAAGAATCATTCTTATGACACTAGGATCATGGGTCATTTAATGAAGCTGATTGGAAAGAGATTAAAAATAGATAAAAAGCAGTTCTTCATGCACTGTGTAACTTGTAATTAATGAGATGCAGAATGTTGGCCTATAAGAGGCTTTGGCTTTATCCAGTATTGCTGTTCTTGGGAAAGGAAACAACATGCTGACCCTAAAATAGCTTTCCTAATCAATTTGTTATATTACATGTCACCTTGTGAACCTCCATTTAGTATTCAAAAATCAAAATGTAATCTACAACTTACATTTCCTTTAAAATGGGATCAAACAAAAAGGCATGTCATGCCTGTCACTAATATGTTTGCATGAGGTTGGCTGCAGTATACACACTCTTTGAATTGCAATCTAAAAGGTTGATATGACTATGTTAAATACATAACTTTTGGCAGCACTTCTAGACTATCTAGCTTCTTTCAATATTTTCTATTTCAAGGTTCGGTATAATGGTAAAATGTTTTTATGCCACTCCCTTCCCAAACACACTCAAGCACCATAAATAAGATTTTAGAAGCTATTAAAAAATTAGCTTCACCATATTTATTTTTACTATGTTTTCCAGAAGATTGTGCATAGTTGTATTGATAAAATTTAGCATATACCTTTATTCAAGTACTCAGAATTTTTTTTTACATCACTTTAACTGCTATCCCTTTTTCATAAGATATATTTGCACACTTCATATTCTACACATATAATTGATATAGCTCTCATGCTGGCAAAAACACAAAAAAAGCACATACAAATCTGGGTTCAGTAAATTGTAAGGCTATTGAGGATTACCAAGGCAGATTAATCCAATACTTAATCTGAAGCAAAACAGTATAGAGTAGCAACTTACCAATATTTTCAAAAGAAAAGTCTTACTAAATGACAGTGCTGCCAAATTAAATTCCACTATCTGTAAGTTCATCTTACCCTCCTACACCAAAATTCTTGTTCTGAAGATTCTGGATATCCTCCAAATAAGATCAGATGACATGCTCTGGGGCTTCAAGTAGAAGAGGAGAAGAAAAACTCTTTTTTTCATAAATGCAAAATATGCTATATTTTTGAATTTATTCCACAGAATAAAAACAGTTTTCCACAGACAAGCTTCTGATGGATGTATGCTAATTTTAATTAAATTTAATACAATTGTTTCCAAATAGCTAACATATTTATTTTGAATCAGAGAGTACTGATATTTTAAGGAGCTTATACTTTTTAAATAATCATAATGCAATACTGTCTATCTGCTATATTAGCATTACATATACTAATCCATAACATACATGTATTTGGAAGAGGTTGAAGCCCGACATTTGAATATACCCTGTAAATCAAAATTAATGTTAACTAGAAGTTTATTTAATAATTACACCTTGTTAGTAAAATAAGAAATATGCAGGAGTTGTAGTCAGCAGATACTTGAAACAAATTGTATAAATTTAAACAACTAAGTTTAAAGAATCAAGTTACTATATTAATAACTGCACAAAACAACTATGCCAGAAAAAATGGAAAAGGAGGAACATTCTAATTCTATCAATGTTTTTAATTTTTCAGAGACCTTTTTTAAAAAGTAACAATGTATCCATATTCTAGCCTTGGTCAAGATAACAAGCCATCAAGTATTTATCAAGTGACATCTTGTTCCAGCCACCATGAAGACACGCCTTTGGAGTCTGTGAAGAAACTTTTTGTCTGAAAGGTTACTCTTGTTTCTCATCACCTTTTACAGGTCTTTTCACACGTGAATATGGGCTGACTGTGTCATCCATCACAAAGTCATAAAGCACTTTAATCCAAGAGTTATATTGTGGTAAGTGGTCATAGTATTCAGGAGCCATTTTCTTTAGCTAAAATTGAAAAGATATGCATATTAATCAGGTATTCCATCTTTAATTTTAAAAAATGCAAAAAACTCATTTTCAAAGCTTCAAAAGCATGATGTTGAATACACATCAACAGACAACATAACTGTGTATTCTAGTCCCAAACTGAATCAACTAACCATTAAGAAAAGCTTGCAAGAATATCCCAGCTGGGAACACATTAAGAACTTCTGTATCACTCGAGTCCTAAATATAACTACTGTAGTTTAAGACACCTTTACATTTCCCATAAAAATGATTATTCTTAAAAAACCTGAATCAGCGCTAGAAACAAATGTCTCTTGACTCAGAATTTTTAGCAAAAAATATTAGATTAAAAGAGAAGTTGTACCTAATATTGTATATACCTCAGTTATGAATATTACAGTTTTCATGGTGTTATTAAAATCATTTCTAGAAATTTTGGAGTACCAAAGTCTAGCACTTGAATACCAATCACCTTCTATTTCTGAGGTAGAGATATCTTTGCTATTACCAGTATAAACCTAAAAGACATAATTCAGGTATTGCTAAAACTGGTGGTATACAGATTATTTATCTTCCTAAAAACTGGTTTCCAACACTGCTGAACGTTTAGGGAGTTCCACCAATGCATCAGTATGTTCCAATTTGGTTACATCCCTTCCAACAGAATTGCTTGTTTAAGACAGCTATAGAAATAGAATGAGTAAAAATTCCTTAAACACTTCCCTTACATTTATTACTTAAAAGAATTGGGGTATTATACTGTCAATGGATTAATTTCAAATAATTTTCACTAATTCTTCCAAAAGAAGTATCTTAGCAGTTTATTCCGCCATAAAATATTCCATGTCCTAGTATCTTCTGTAATGAAATGCTTATTCTCACAGATGTTTATTCAGTTTGGGTTTATTTACTTGACTTGTATGGCTGCCCAACCCATGACAACTCTAGACAGTCCTAGTATCTGGGCAAGATATCCTTATTTATGCCCTATAAATTTTGACACTGCTCCATCAATGTATTCTTCTATCCCATGAATTGTTCTTTCAAAATCAGCAAGGCAAACTGTATAAACATATTTCCTCTAGCTCCTCAATCAAACTGCTAAGGCCATCAACAGGGGAAAAAATGCTCTCAAATAAAACCACAAAACTAGCAAAAACTAAAAACAGCAAAGGGTATCTTTTTTGAGGGGGGGATACTCTAAGGGCTATCAGTTTAAAACACAAACATAATCTAGCAGGTATAGCAACTATGTTCTTGAGAAATTATCAGACTAATTTGTATTACTTTTCAAGTTTTGTTATTATATAATGGTATAATTTCTCTTGCTATCAAGCTGCCAAGAAATCCACATTTTCTCTAAGGAAGGTGACATATCCAAGTGGCAGCTAGATTTTATACTTTTGAGGCAAGGAAATCAACCACCTTAATTTGTACACTTCCTTTTTATCATTCTTTCATAAAGCCATGATAAATGTAAATATCAGTGTTTCAGTACCAAACTATTTCATCATTCTCTTCTCTTCACCCCATTTTAATGTCTAGACAGACATGTGGTTTGGCTTTAAGAACAATCCTGTTCTTTTTGGATTTTGAAACTTTTCTGAAGAGCCAGTACAGCCTATGTTTGCTTCTTATCCCAATGATACGTTTGCTGTAAATCTAACAGGTCTTAAATCTGAAAGTCTGCTGAAGCCACAGAAGCAGCAAGCAATGTATGTGTACAGAAATTGTGTAATAGTAATTGACTAAACTTGATGATTCTGACTTGAAACAAGACACTTATTAACACTGTGGTGGAAGTTATGTTAAATTTGAAATATTAGCTAACTTTATAGAGCATTTTTTGTGCAAACCTGGACTGCAGGCTACATGTATATATTTTCAGTTAAGGCCTGTTAGGAAGCATCTGCCCTGTAGTAATTATAAATCCCTTTCTTACATCAATGATTGTGAAGTGTCTATTTTGCCAAAAATACTTGAACTATCAAATGGTGATATGTGATATCATTATCCCTTGTCCTCTGTTAAAGAATCTTAGCTAAATATCTGCTACTGCTCTGAATAAGCATTATATTTGAAACAAGTGACTACCGGTTTGTTTGGTTCATTAAACATTTACTTTTACAATCCCTTTATAAACACTTAGTAGTTGTAATGGTAGATTAGTAGTATGTAAGTAATTGTAATGAAAGTACACACATCCTATATTAATTTCAAAGTATTATGATTATGCTACATATTGAATTGCAGCAGGAATCTAATTGGCTATAAAACAGCATATTCATGAAATTGGCTTTTAAGCATTTAGCTGCAAAAACAAAATAAATGTACTAATATTTACTTACCAGTGGAAGACTTATTCCAGGGATATTAGGAAAATCATGATGTTCATTGTGATAGCCAACATTGAAGGTAAGTTTATTCAGTGGTCCATAATATGAGTATGTTTCATACCCCTTTAAAAACATATAATGTTCGGCTATGAAATGTCCTGAAATAGGATGCAAGCCCAGCCCTAATATTACTCCTGCCAGAAGATAGAACAATGATTTTATTCCTAGGAAATAGTATACAAGAACATCAAAGACAAATTGAATTGATAAATTAATGATTTCTAATCGAGATATTGGCTTGGGATTAATATAGAGGGGTCGAACAGAATAAAAAAGTGGCTGGAGAATAATCCACATGAGTTTTCGAAAACGGGTACAGAAAAACCATCCTTCAAAGTTGGTAGGTATATCCACATCAATTCCATCTGCACCAAGATAACGATGATGATCCATGTGGTATCTCTTGAATGATATGGAGTATGGTACACCAAGTGGGAGATTGGCAAACATTCCAAACCATCGATTCCAGGAAGATCTACAATTGCCGAAGGCACTGTTGTGAGCAATCTCATGAATTGCCAAAGTCATGGAATGGTTGAGACAGCTGCCAAATACATATGCCCAAAATACAACCCATTTCCAGTCCAAATCTTTAACTAGATAAAGAGCAACAAGTTGTGCAAACACCATAAGTACAACCAACCAGATCACATTGTAGTCTGCTTTCATCAAGGTTTTTATCTCGGGATGTTTGCCTGTTGAAAGAAGAGAATAGGTATCAACTGACAGTATGAACAGAATTGAAATTTCAATAACAACTCATTCAAAAGTTAGATTACATTAAAGAATGGCTGAATTTGTACAAATGTACAGACTACAGGTAGCCCTCAAGCTACAACCATTCATTCAACAACTGTTTGAATTTACAGTGGCACTTAATCAATGGCACTTACACCCAGTTCCCAAAGTTATGGCTATTGTAGTACCTTTGTGATCATGTGATCAAAGTTTGGATACTTGGCAGCCCACCCACATTTATGACTGCAGGGGTACTTCAACTCTCCCCACCTGCCTATGTCCTCTCCATCTCAGTCCTTTTGGCCTCCTGCACTCCACTATCTATGGCCTTGTTTCTTACCTTTGCCAGCCAACTGGCAAAGGCTTTCCTCCCAACATCATATGCAGAAGTTTCCTTGCAAGACCTGGGGAAGAAGACCTCGCATGCCCAGCAAATGCCACACAAAGGGCTACATTGGGCATGCTCCATCAGAAGTGGGAGGGAGAAGATGGCAAAGATCAGCTAAGGAGATGGAATGCAGGTCAGAAGAGGGCTTCTGAGGTGGGCTGAGCTGGGGTTTCCTGAGGTGGCTGTGACCTCATGCCATGCTGGGAATGGCTGTGGTTCACACCAGTGTTGGACTAGGGCAGCTACAGTCTAGCAATGTAGTGCTGGAGTGTGCCAGGATGGCTGGGTTTCCCAGGATGGCTGTGGCTTTGCTCTGGGGCTGAAGGATTTCTTGCAGCCTCTTGCCTTGTGAGTGTTGATGGGTGTGGTCTTGAAGGTTCTTTGGTTGGGTTGTTTACTGTTAGCTTGTTTGGTAGTTCCTTAAGTGGGGTTATTATTCACTTCTTGATTGTTGGTTTGATGTTAATCTTGGTGTTAATCTATTCTCATCTGGGCGTTGCCGGTGGGGCCGTATTTTCATCCCTCTGTTCCCTTTTTGGCTTGTTGATTGTCGTTTACACAGTACATACTTGTTGTTAATGTCTACATGTTTATTGATGACCAACTTGTCAAAGTGCCAGGCTTCCAGGTACTTTAACATTTTTGGATTTGGCTTGGTCTAGGATAGTCAGTTTCCCAGTTGAAACTATGGTTAAGTTGTCCATATGTTGTGAAATTAAAGTGTTTTCATCATGTCTTTGGATTGCTAGTAGGTGTTCATGTTTTGCTAGTCTTCTGCCTGTTTATCCTACATAGTGGCTGTTACAATCTTTACCCTGTATGTTGTAAATTCCTGTTTGTTTGTTTGTTTGTTTGTTTGTTTGTTTGTTTGTTTTCTAGGGCTGCTGGGTCTTTTGGTTTACCAAGGATGTTTTGGAAGGCTTTCTTGATGTGATTTGTGTGTTATGCTGATCTCTAAATTTGATTATTGAAAAAAGTTTGAATAAGGGGATGAAGGGATTATTGTAATATTAAGGAGAGGGGAGGAATAATTAGTTTGTAAAGAAGGATGGAAGTTGCTTCTTTCCCTTTTAATTTTGTTTTTTCCCTGCATCTTTCCTTTATATAACAATAGCAATAGCATTTAGACTTATATACTTCTTCACAGTCCTTTTCAGCTCTCTCAAAGCAATTTACAGAGTCAGCATATTGCCCCCAACAATCTCGGTACTCATTTTACCAACCTTGGAAGGATGGAAGGCTGAGTCAACCTTGAGCATGGTGAGATTCGAACTGCCAAATTGTAGGCAGCCGGCAGTCAGCAGAAGTAGCCTGCAATACAGCATTCTAACCATTGCGCCACTGTGGCTCCTATATTTCTGTATTTGTCTTTTACTAATGTAAACACGTAATAAAAATTAATAATCAAACTCCAAGACACAGGGAAGGCAAATTTAAACTGTTTAAATAGAACAGTTTATTTTTCAATGCTTCATGGAATATTGTGCATCATTTAAAAAGACCTGTCAGTTTGCATATTGGACATCATCAAATTGGATTCAATTCTTGATGGCAACCTGAATAAATACTTAACTCCAGCTATTTTCAACCTACAGGTTATTTAAGAATGAATTCAACACTCTCTTTAACATTATATATCCATCTTCCACTTTCCTCAGCAAGTTTGTGTGTTCCCCTTACATCTTTGCATAATGATGTGAGAGTCTCCTAGCTGCTCAGCACATCAAGAAAGCAGGCAGCCTTTACTTGGCTCACTGATCTCCTGGTTACTCATCAGTGTTCAGCTTTCACAACAAGACATAAGGCTAGAAATTACTAAACTGTCAAGCTGCAAATACCCATATCTTATATTAAAATCACATTTTGAAATTATACATCTACACACACACAGACTTTTTAAAAAGCAGTAGGTGGAGAGCTGGCATAAAATAGTGATTAAGGTGTTGGAATAGTAGGGGAATGCCCAAGGGCAAAATGAGTGCAATCTAGGAGAAGGCTGGGAAAAAAATATGAATGGATGATTAAGGAGTGTTGATTGGGATCAGGGAGGCCCAGGCTCCATTTGACACTCAACCATGGAAGTTTCCTGAGTGACCATCACCCCCTTTAGGCTGATCCTCCTTCAGAAGATTGCTGTTGTGGGGGGGGGATGGGAGAGGCGAACTGAATTCCTAAAAGATAGACAGGGTATCAGCCTAATAAATCAGCAAATAAAGGTGCATCATAAACTCTGAAGGTAGGCAAAGCTCGAGTTGAACTTGAGTTCCAACCTTTTCTTTGGGGAGTTCATGGCAAAACCCACAGCTGGGATGTCACGTGAAGTAAGTTCTACATGACCGCCGGCCAAGAAGAAACTAGCATTTAACCGACTTGGATCGGGATGGGGGGAGAGAATGAACCCTGAGACGGAGAAAAGAGCCAGTCACGCCTATCGTAGTCATAGGTCTCCTTCTGAAGTGACTCACTGAGCCCACAGAAGCTTTTGCTCGCCTCCCTCCCTCCCCGCCATCGCTTCAGCCGCTCCCACCACGAAAGGCCTCGGAGAAGACGACGACGCCCCTCCTCGCCAGCCGGACGGGACGCGCTCGCTTCTCCACATAAGGCATTGGCGCAACGCGGCGCTTGCCGCACAAGAAGCAGAGAGGCGGCCCAAGCCCCGGAATCGAGTGAGGTGGGGAAAACACCCCGTCCTCCCGGACTCACTCAAAATCTCCTTGCGGCGGTCGGCGTGAGGCTGGTCGGTGTAGACCCACTCGAAATCTTCTCGGGCCACAAAGTTTCCCATGCTGGAGGAAAAGCCACCACCAGGTCGTGGCTCTTTCTACCGATTCCAACGAGCTGCAAGCAGCTGCCAGTCAACACCGCTACTCGGCTGACTCTCGCTCTCACATCAAAGGAAGGAGGGCCTCCACGGACGGCCGCCTCTTCATCGCGGCCCCATTGGTTCCCGAGGGCGGTGACGTCACGGAAACAGCGCCTCTTGAGAGCGGCCGGATGGGCCAAAATTCAAAGTGGTCCTTTTTTTTGCCCCCTCACACATTTGGAAAGGATTCGCGCGTTAGGCGTATTTCATTCCGACAGTGCCAAATCTTGTGGTCAATAACGTTACCCTACCATTCCTGTGACTTCTGCAGACTGCGCCTACCCGGTGTCACCACCTGCCTAGACTTAGGAAATGATGCTGGGAGCCCTCTTCCATTGGAAGTTAGGGCGGCGGAGGCGCTGAAGTGAGCTTGTTCAGACCTGCCCCCCCCCCGGCTCGGAAAAGCTGCCCCGACTTCTTGTACAATTCAGGGAGGCGATGAAGACGCCGCTCTTTCGCTCCCCGAGACCCGGCTGACGTTCAGGGCTATATTCATAACATCTGTCTTTTTAAAAAAAATATTTGGGATGCTTTAATGCATAACATTTGTCTTTGCAAGCTTTGTAAGTAATCGCTTACGTGCGTAGGTGCATACATCTTGCCTCAGAACATTCTCTCTGGGCGGTTTGCCATTTGTGATGATGCTGCGGATAAATATACCCGCTCGGTCAAAAAAAAAAAACAAAGATGATTGCAGCGGTGGCTGGGAGCGTGAAAACGGAAGGCGTGTCCGGGCCTGAGATAATACACTCCAGTTTTGAGAGATATATTAGGTGGTTTTTTTAAAAAAAAAATTGGTTGGGAGCCGTTCAGAGTTCAACTCAAGATGTAAATGCTTTAAATGCTTCCACGCGCCTTCAAGGGTCTTAAATAGGACCCCAATTACTACGTTCGCTTCGGCGCGGCGAGCCTCTCGACGCCTTAACTCGCCCCGTGTAACTGACTGAAGGCGGAGAGACCGCAACCCGAGGCTCCCTTCGGGCCTTGTGACGGACACGCTCCCCCCCCCCCGCCCCTCCAATTAACAGCGGCATTTTGGCAACAGGAGCCTGAGCTGAGCGGCGCTTTAAAACCTTGCCCGCAACCCGCGCGGTCCCCTTCTAGTTGATACTGACGCCCCCATTGATATCAACTGGACTCTCCAAGAAGAGGCGCGCGGATGCCCAGTTTGCGGATCCTAGATTGTTGAACGGGGGTGGTGGTAAAAAGAGGGCGGGAGAGGAAGGAGAGACGAATGTGCTAAACTCCAACTACGTGGAAGCCACTTTTGGCTAAAAAAAACCGAAGGAAATGTTACATTAAATTTTGAGGTTTGACTATTAGAAATTTATTTTATTTATTTATTTATTTGGTATTCTTATATGCCGCCCAACTCCCGGAGGACTCAGGGCGGCGTACAACAGAGAAAAATACAGAATAACCAATTCATAAATAATATTAAAAAACAATATAAAAGTTAAAAGAATCAATAGAAATATCTATGATTACATAAATATTAGGTTTTATTAAATTTCTGATCAAAAGGTTAATGTATTTTATAACTATCGAAGAAAGGTGGAAACCATTTTTCATCTTTATTTTTTACCCTTTCCCTTATTATTTTTATTTTTTATAGAGAGCACCAAAGGAGATTAGCAACACATCTTTCAACTTCTTTTTTTTTTGTATCTGCAAGCTTCAGAAATAGCTGCCACAAAGAGGAAGAGCATTGTCAATAACAAGTCTATGGTTCTAGTGAATACCTTTCTGCCTGTTAGAAACAAGTAAATATAAATTCCAGAATAGGAAAAAGGGGGAAGTAACAACTAAACAAATTACAGAATAGGAAAAGAGATTAAATTATAAAAGAACTGATATAACTTTATTACTTTATTTTAGAATTCTTTATTGGCCAAGTGTGATTGGATGCACAAGGAATTTGTCTTTGGTCCATATGCTCTCAGTGTACATAAAAGAAAAGATACATTTGTCAAGAATAATGAGGTATAACATGATTGTCATACGGTACAAATAAGCAATCAGGAAACAATATTAAAAGTGGTAAGGATTCAAGCAGCAAGTTACAGTCATACAGTCATAAGTGGGAGGAGATGGGTTATAGGAACGATGAGAAGACTAATAGTAATAGTAATGCAGCCTTAGTGAATAGTTTGACAGTGGTGAGGGAATTATTTGTTTAGCAGAGTGATGGTGTTTGGAGAAAAACTGTTCTTGTGTCTAGTTGTGTTGGTGTGCAGTGCTCTATAACGTCTTTTTGAGGGTAAGAGTTGAAACAATTTATGTCCAGGATGCGAGGGGTCAGTAAATATTTTCACGGCCCTCTTTTTGACTCGTGCAGTATACAGGTCCTCAATGGAAGGCAGGTTGGCAGTAATTGTTTTTTCTGCAGTTCTGATTATTCTCTGAAGTCTGTGTCTGTCTTGTTGGGTTGCAGAACCAAACCAGACAGTTATAGAGGTGCAGATGACAGACTCAATAATTCCTCTGTAGAACTGTATCAGCAGCTCCTTGGGCAGTTTTTATATAACAAGTGGAGGATGAGGAGAAAAAAAGTATGAGATACAGAATCTGGTTGTTAAGAACTTATAACAATAAATGCATATTACAAATAAAATAAGATTGCTTTCTCATCTGAGGGTATGCATGCAATGAAGCCAGGGAAAAAAATTGAGCCAAGTGGACCAAAGGAGGAGGATCTACACAAATCTAAAAGTGATTATTTCTGGAAAAGATAGTCCCAAAGGTGCTTTTTTCCCCCTTTAGGAGGAACTGGACTTTGAAGATGTTTCACTTCTCATCCAAGAAGCTTCTTCAGCTCTGACTGGATGGTGGGGAATGGAAGGATTTATATTCCTTGCAGACAGCTAGTCATATGCATTCTTTTAGAGACTTGTTGAGGCCACTTGGAGGTTTATCTGTGTCCTCAGGGGTGCAAATGGATGTGGAGAATTCTTGGCTGCAGGATGTTTTCTGCCCTGTAGCCCGTCACTGTTGAAGCCCGTCACTGGCGCAGGCTGTTGGGGATGAGCCTGTGTTGTCTGCATTTCAAACTGAAGTGCAAATGGTTCCTTGTTAGTCTGCAATTTTTTGGGGAAATCCATTCATACTCCTGCACCATTCGAAGGGTGTTCATCCCAAAGTGCATAGCTAAATGTCTATGGAGATTCTCAGTCATCCAGGTCATGGTTATCCCAAAGGTGCTACACTGAGGAGATATTTGTTAGTAGGCAAAGGAGAATTATAGCGTGAAGGGAAGCAAAATCAGGTCACTCTTGACTTTTATCTTTGCACAACTGGGCCTAGGAGTGAATGATTAAACATAAAGAGACAGGAATGGGGTTTTTGCTGATTCTATTTCTCATGCTAGTTTGAGACAATTGTTTCTATGGTCAAGACTGTCAGAACAAACCAATTTAACAGGTCAAAATACATGCTCAGTTCTTACAGTGTATATTTGATAATGTTCTAAAATAGAAACTTGTTGGATTATAAGATCCTAAGGTTATTGATTCCCCATGACATCCCGTTGATTCCCTTACAAGTGGAAACCACACAATCTGTTTGAGGCAAGTTTATTTGAACAGCACTGAGATCAGATCTACCCAATGGAGGGTACAAACAAACTTTATATAGTCTTATAATAAGTATTGACCAGCAGTGATGTCATCTATGGTTAATCTAGGTTAGATTTTCTGTTTATAGTGAGATATGCAGCAATAAAGTGGAAGTTGGCAATAGTCAGTTTTTGTGGTAAATTACTTCCTAATTTCCATTTAAAAGCACAAGTTCTTATTTAAGATAATCTGCGAGACAGCATCCGCAAATGTTTAAGCAAGTTATTAAGCAGGCTCACTTTGAGTTCAGGGGCCTTGGGAGGTTTTGGTTCAAGAATTTGTTTTACTCCTTCAGTATCAGGGATCCAAAAATGGAGAAAAGATTTTCAGTGTTTCATGTTACATAACCCTTCAGTCCAGAAAAAGACATTGCATATAAATACCAAACTTATTTTTGTACTACTTTGTAAGGTTTCTGCAGGGAGGTAACTTTTGACTTTGACTTGACAGTCAAAATGGCAGCTGGACCCATGCAATTGAAGCCTTCCCCTCCCCTCCCCTTTTTTTACACACAATGCATTAAAGAAACAGGCAGGCCGATAGCTTGATGATAGCTGAAGAATATAAAATGATGAATATAAAATAATAGAATCCTTCAAACAGAGAAAGTACATTTTAAAATCTAGAGGGAGCAAAAGTGATAACTTCTATAGGAAAGGAATCCCATTCAGAAGAAAAGGTCACGAATAATTTTTTCAACACTAAGTCAACCAGGAATTGGATCAAATTATGTAGAAACAAGCTACCAAAAGTTAAAAAGTGATTAAATTACTCATGGGCCTTCTTTTTTTCCAGCTTCCTTGTGAATCTGACAAAATTATAGACATGCAGCAAGAAACTCCTGACAATGATAGGATTAGAAAGATTTTGCTGATTTGTACTAAATACAACTAATGTAACCTTGTAACAAAAAGGACAAATGTAATAAACCAAATGTAAAGACTAACCTTGTGAAAGAAATCCTATAGATTGGCATATTGTAAACAAAGAAAAAAGTTTTGTATAAAGGCCTTATACAATGTTTAAGAGATTAACCTTTACTCAGGTCACTTGATTTTAATCCCTGTCCCAGCCTGAGGCTTTCTACTTCTGCCGAAAGAAACAAAGAGTTCCAGTGTGACTTATTGGCCACTCCCACCAGGAAAACAGAACCCAGCTGAGGCTCAGGCCATCCAGGCTGTCAGCCCACGGTCACAATCACCATCTTGACTTTTTTCTTCTTCTTCCCACAGGTGCCTCTGCCTGCCTATTATTATAACAACTACCAGACATCTAACTTTCCTCCAAGCTAAGGAGAAAATTTCTTGAGGACATATCCAAGCAATATTTGAGGGAGAAAATGTTGGTATAACATTGGTATATCTAATAATTACTTAGGGTCATCTCATCATGAGGTGAAGATGAGATAGACAATACCCTATAGACAAGAAAATTAGTCTTTGGCAGGAAATCATTGTGCTGTGATTAGGGAGAACGGTCATATATTCTTTACAGCCTGAAACATTCTTTATCTGAAAAACTATACTGTATGAAGTTAAGAGTGACATTTCTATAGGAAACGTGTACAACTTGTGCTTTGGAACCAAATATAGCTCATACCAATAGCACCCCAACTTTCTTTTTTTTTCCTTGGGACAACAGGATAAAACTCTGAGGAAATAAGTAGACAATTAAGTTTTGCAGAGTGGGGTTTATTTAATAAGAATTAGACAGGAATAATATTAGAATAATGTAAACAAATTTGCAATTAAGGGGGAGAACTTAACATCATCCTACACCGGAAAGCTTTCAAGAGATTCCCTCTCCATTTCATTCTTTACCCTTTTATTCCCTTCTTTTTCTCAAAGAAGAAAGCTGAATTTTGTTATCAGTTACCAAGTTTGGGGTGTAATTCTGTAATCACTAACCAAAACTTAGATAATCGGTTTAGATATTTTTCAATTAGTTTTACAATTGGCTATTATAAAGAAATAGCACAGACTGTAAATTCCCTCATTCTTAAGTACACAGCATACTCAAAAAAGAAAGAGATGTAACTTGAAAATTTATGGCAAGGTCATACTTGAAAAAGTGGAATGTGTGACTAAGTATAAGAATTTAGGAAATGTACTCTTGGAATAGAGGAAATGAGAAACATGTGCATATCACTGCATCCCCCACCCTCTTTGCTGTTCAAGCAAACTCCTCAGTGGCAAGCCTGGCTATGCATAGTATTTGCCAATTGCAGTTTGTTGTTTGGCTGAAATAGAGAGATGCTGTTGACTTTTTGTGCTTTACTGGCATCCCCTCAGATGTGGCACCTGTGTGCAGTGCATAACCTGCACAACCTGCACATGTCTGGCAAGGTTTTTCAGAAGTGGCTTGCCATTGTTTCCTTTCTAGGACCAAGGTCACCCAGCTGGCTTTGTGCCCAAGGCAGGACCAGAACGCAAAGTCTCCTGGTTTCTAGCCTGATCTCTTAACCACTATACCAAATTGGCTCTCTTCCTAAAATATATGTAAAATATAAAATGCTAAACTGGTAGAGATATCAGTGTTTTCTTTGGGCCAGACTGAGTACAAATCCCCCTGAAGAGTAAGGCCAGTTAAGGGTTCAATACATTGTCAACAGTCTGGAAGGAGTAGTCCAAGTGTTGGATTAAGCAAGAGTTCTAATACAAGACGATTTTAAGGTTATAAGTGGGCTGAGTCTTATTATGAACCCACAAAGCACTGTATGATTACATTCTCACAGACCACAATTTGAACACAATATCAGTCCCTATTTCTATTTTTCCCAAAAACTCTGAGAGGGAGGTTGGGCTGAATAATTTGCACAAAATCATTCAGTAAACATCCTGGTTGAGGATGAATTTTAGCTGGAGTCCAGCATTTTAACTACTATACTATACTGGTTCTGTCACCAATTCTTACTTGTTTGATGGACCAAAAGAATGCTATGGATACAGTGTACTTAGATCTCAGGAAAACATTTGATGGATAGAGTAGATAAATGAGAGTTGCATTTATGTATCTGATGGATTTGCAGTTGGGTTAAATCACTGCATCTAAAGGGTATTCATAAACGTTTCTAGCTCATCTTGTAATATAAGTGGCGTTACTCAGAAATAAATTATCTGCGCAATACCCATTCAACCTATTTCTAAATGATATAGGGGATGGAATGGAAGGACTATCACATTTATAGACATTACCAAGTTGGGGAAATTAAATAGAAAGTAAAATCACAATTAAAAATTACCTTGACAAGTTGGAATGTTAGCCCAAATCCAATAGCGCGATGTTCAGTTATAACAACTCAAGTTCCTGTATCTGGACAGGAAAAGTCAAATAGTGCTAGTACAGGTAGTTCTTGAATTACGACCACAATTGGCCCCAAAATTTATGTTGCTAAGTGAAACATTTGTTAAATGAGCTTGTCCCATTTTACGATTTTTCAGTTAAGTGAATAATTGCATTTAAATTAGTAACATGGTTCTTAAGTAATCTAGCTTCCCCATTGATTTTGCTTGTCGGAAGGTTGCCAAAGCTGATTACATGACCCCAGGACACTGCAACCATTATAAATATGAACCAGTTGCCAAGCATCTGAATTTTGGTCATGTGATCATGGAGATGCTGCAATAGTCGTAATTGTGAAAAATGGTCATAAGTGACTTTGTTCAGTGCCATAGTAGCTTTGAACAGCCACTAAATGAACTGTTGTAATTCAAGGACTACCTGTACTATCCCAGGTCCTTGGGAAGGACTCAATAGGTGGATAAAAATCCAGTCTAAACACCTGACCATGTGATGAACCATAATGATAATTTAAGAACAAATGCATTCGAAGTCAGTATTGAGAAGATAGCAACGGATAGCAAGTGCCACCTCTGCAAGGAAGCTAAAGAAATAGTGGATCAACTGGTTAGCTGCTGCAAGATGATCGCACAAACTGACTATAAATAACGGCATGACAAAATAGCAACAATGGTTCTTTGGAAGATCTGCAAGAAATACCATTTGGCTGCAAGCAAGAAGTGGTAGGACTATAAAATAAAGTAATAGAAAACGAAGAAGCTAAAGTGCTCTGGGACTTTAGAATTCAAATCTGCCACATAACACCCCAGACTTAACAACTGTCAATAAGAAAAACAGAAAAGATACTGGCAGTACCTGGGGATAGCAGAATAGAAGAGAAAGAACTGGAGAAGGTAACAAAGCACAAAGAGCTGCAAATAGAAATAGAATTCCCCAACCCCCATTCTGTAGCCCAGTGTTGGGCCGTAGCCCATTCGGAACTGGGCTGCAAAAGTAATGGGCAAATGTGTGTGTGAAGCTGCATTTGTGGAAAATGGCGTGCAAAACTATCTCCTCTCCCCATCCCATCCCACCCCCGCCACCTCTGCTGGTCTGCCAAGCCGGAAAGGTTGGAGACCACTGACCTACTGTATGTTGTTGCTAAGAGACAATATCAACTTGATGGCAGTCAATCAGTTAAAGAACACTACAGTCTGCATGGAAATCTGAGATCTAGACACCTAAACATATCAATTGCTACAGCATTTGTAAAAGAACATGGTTTCTGCTAGCTGTCTTTTGCTAGTTGTATCCCAAATGAATATGTACAGATTTTCCTGGTCTTGCTGACAAAGCTTTTTATGCTCTCCACTGTTTTACTTCTTAGGGGCACATTATTATTATACCTACTTTATGCTACTTTGTATATATAAATTCACATGATGTAGACTCCTTCCTAGACAGCCATCTTTCACTTAAGGCCACTAAAATTAGAAGGGATATCTTTTCCTTTGGCAATACAAGGTAAATACAACTTCTAGATTTTAAAATTGTAAAACAGTTACAATTCAAATTGGCTCTTGACAAATTTTATCCTTGCTCTGTCAATTCTAATTATTAATCCCCAAATGAATAGTAAATTTTGAAATAGAGAAAACCAGTAGAAATCTAGTGGAAGTTTTTTTCCCTATATCTGTATGAACATATTTGTTATTCTCTTTCTGAACAGGCTACCCTCTGTACTTAACCTTGGCTAATTCATGTGTATAGCAATAGCACTTAGACTTACCGTATTTTTCGGAGTATAAGACACACCTTTTTCCTCCATAAAAGTGGCTGAAAATTTGGGTGCGTCTTATACTCTGAATATAGCTTTTTCGAAGCTTTATTTCCAGCCCTAACTAGGTGCTAACGATCTTCCCAGCTCTTACCTTGCAGGCTTTTTCATTGTTACTCTCTCCGAAGAATGTTTTTCCAGCCCTAAGTCTTTGCAGGGTTTTTTTCATTGCTCTACTTGCTCCGAATAAGTTTTTTTCTAGCCCTAACCAGGTGCTAACGATCTTCCCAGCTCTTACTGGCTTGCAGGCTCTTTCATTGTTACTCTCCGAAGGTTTTTTTTAAGTCCTAACCAGGGGATAAAATAATGTGCTAAAGTTGACCAGACTAAGGACGCTAGCCAGAGGAGTACCTGGTAGGCAGATTCCCCCCCCCCTATTTTCCTCCCCAAAAACTAAGGTGTGTCTTATACTCCGGTGCGTCTTATACTCCAAAAATACGATATATGCTGCTTTACAGCCCTCTCTAAGCGGTTTAGAGAGTCAGCATATTGCCCCCAACAATCTGGGTCCTCATTTTACCGACCTTGGAAGGCTGAGTCAACCTTGAGCCAGGTGAGATTCGAACTGCCAATTTGCAGGCAGCTGAGTCAGCAGTAGCAGCTGCAGTACTGCACTCTAACCACTGCGCCACCATGGCTCATCTTGCAATCAACAGTTTGCATGAGACAGCTTGGACTCAAACTGCTTTTAGTAGTATGTGTGTAAAAATTATGTGGATCCAAGTCAGTGATGCAGGAATTAAATTCAGCAAACTACTATAAAGCTTGTGAAGGTCCATACGCAGGAAAGTAATATCTGCAAGCATGTATTCAAATACGAACACATACTGTACTTTCCAGGAAGAACTCATGAACTTGATCTTACTCTCACAGAGAGGGGGAAACAACTACCTTTTTATGCCCTAATATCAGCATGTTGCATTGTACCAAATACTGTTTATTCTGTGGAAAAAGGCAGGGAAGGTAATATGCTTCTCCCCTTCCTTAGGAACCATTAATACGGAAAGTGAAAGCACAACCCTGATACATTAGTCCAGATGTCCACTTGGTCTAGCATTCTATTTCCAGTGTGTTCAAAAATGTGCATGGTAAACCCACAAACAGAAAACAAACCCACCAGCATCTTCCCATTGACATTCCCCAGCAACTGTTATTGACAGACATACTGTCTATAATTCAGGAGATAATGTGTTATTACTGATGACTCCCTCCCTCCTCAATGAATAAGACTCTCTTAAGATATCCAGGTTGAAGACCATCACTGTATCTTGTGAGATGTGACTAGTCCATGAAACAAAAATAAATATCAAAACGCATGAACAGTTGATGTATAGAGGAACATATTCACTTGCAAAATACTGTATCCATATTATTCTTTATAAATTAAAAATACCAATGCTGATTTGTGATATACTGAGATATATCAATTAAGAAATGCTCAAGTGAATGTTTCAAAATTATATTATCTGAAATAATTCAGGGTATGCCCACTGGTAAGATACATAGCCTGCTCCCATTTAAAATTAAACAAATACACATAGCAAAATGGCCTTAAGGTAGCAAAACAATATAATTTTTTTTAAAAATTAAACATTCCAAACTCTTGACAACAATTTGCAATACTTTGTTTTAGGGAATACATATTCCAAATTTAAAATTAACAGATTTTTAAAAAGAAAAAGCCAAGAAAAATCCTTGGCAAAGTTTTTTTTTTGTCTAATTGACAAATGAAAATGAGTAATCCATCTGTTTTAAACCCAGATACTTTAAGAATATTATCGCATAAGAAGAGCTTTTTGAATAACCAATCAGATCCATTTTTCTATTCCCATTTCAAATTTCAACATTATCAAAAAGCTGAATTAATCATAGCAGGTTGGGGGGGGGGAATTTAACAGTCAAGCAATAGAATTACATTATTTAGCAATATCAAATTAAAACATGGATAACAATATTTGTTGCAGGTTTAGAAAGAAACATAACTGGGAAACACTGTACATTATAACTTGGAAGCTGTTAAAAGTGACAAATCCAGAGACTGTACAGTGCAAAACATGCTTTTCCAGTTCAATTTCAAAACAGGAGGGGTGCAGAACAAATTATTTTTAAATCTGAACAAGGTATTTTTTAGGATAATGACAGCTAGAACACAGGATTACAGAGAGTTCTTTCCACATAACAGTAAGATTTTTTTTCTCAACACACATAAAACTTGGATGATGACTCAGCAAGCCTGTGTACTCAATCAACAAATAAATTATGTCGAGTTTAATTATCTTTCAATCACTGAATCAGGACCAGTAGTGTATAATCAGAAACCCACGAGCAAAAGGAGCCAAACCGTGCAATCTGCTTTAAGTCAACAAGCAAGCAGAAGCAGCAAAATAGCTTGGCTTATATATTCCCTTGTAGCATTCAGGCAAACTAATTCCAAAGATAAGAAAAGCTTTGTTCAAAATATATGCAGTCATGGGTGAGGAACCAATACATGTTCTTTCAAAAGATGGGAGAGGCCAACTATTCAGCAGTGATTCCAGGCAAATGCTTTTACCAAGCTGACTAAGCAATGCATGCATCTCTCCATGCAAGATAAAAAATATGGCTCCTAATGCTTAGAAGTAGGGTATGCATTTGTGGAAACTAGACTGAGATATCCCTTGCTGGTTAAATTTACAAAAATATATATAGCCAATACTTAAGCTTACTTGTTATGTAGACTCTCACACATATAAACTACTTTTCAGATGTTCTAAACAAGGTCACTTGCAACAAAAAGTCAGCCTCCCCCACACAATTGTTTAAAAGTGGGTATTTTCAAGACAACAGGACATCTGTTGTTTAACCATTTCTAACTTTATCAATGACTAAGCCTGAATTTATTTTGAAATACTAATTTATGGAAATTGATGAAAAAAAATGTAGGTTTCATTTGAATACTCATTTTCTGCATAGAAAATGAAAGCAAACTTTTTAGGACATGATATACTAGGTCTGATGGGTACAAATTTGTGACAAAGTATAATTGTCCTGTGCAACAGACCCACTCAAACTGAAATGGGATTGTTGGGTGGGTTGTGAAGTAATGTCTCAGCAATGAGAGAAAGTTGTTCAAGGCTATGATATTCTGAAGAACCCAGCAGCCTAGATGATATATGCTGTAAACTGCAGCATCCAGACCAGACAACCCGCTTCAGCTATTAAAGCAGTGTGTTCTCCTGGAAGTGCCATTTATCCCAAAGTTATTTATTATTTCGAAGGCGTTTTGACTTTCTAGGTGAACCTATTGATTCAGTAGCCTTCTTCCGTTTCCTAGGGGCCTCTTCAGTTGGTGTTGACCCGGAGGAATTTCCTACTGCACTTTCCATAACTTCTCGCAATTTGCGTTCAAGCTCTGCCAGTCGGGCGTTCTGCTCACCTATGATTTGGGTTTGCTCAAGCAGTTTCTGATCTTGGTCTTGGAGTTGTTTCTGCTGCTCTTGCACTTTGGTGCGAAGCTCTGAAATTTCACGTCGTAATACAGTCACACCTGCACCATTAGTTTTAATTTGTTGTTGAAGTTTGGTGACCTCTTGCCTTGATGGGTTTTGCTTGGAGAAGAGCTGCATTGTAGTTAAAGCTGCAGAAGGACCTGGAACTAAAGGAAGAGAGAGATTGTTTTCTGCTTAATATTTGTTTTCAATCCCATAATTCAAAAACTGTACATCAAATTTACAAATTTACATCATCATCATGATACATTCTGGTGAGAGAGAAGTTCCCTGAGGATGGGCTCCAGCATGACTCCGAAAATTCGGAAGACTAAATCTCTGCCCCTGGTGACCGACCCAGATTGGATCCTGCAACATTATCCTCGGACACATATATGTCCAGCTTTATATGTGAATACATAATCCCATGGGGTTTCATAAAACATTTATGGTGGCTAAATAAGTGAGGTTATATCTCTCTTCTATAAAAATAAGTACTACCCTATATTGCTGATATCCTGATTTTTATAGTACTAATACTAATCAATCCCCATCCCTAGAGTTTTGTGGTTAAATGTTATCCCAACTGCAGAGAAACTATTTGGAGTAACAACTAAGGAGGTAATGAAGTGCAAAGTGTATAGTATTAATATCCTGCTACTGGAAATGTGATTGGAACTGTGAACATTTGAAACATTCTATCTAGCTCACATTCATTTCTCTTTGACTGGTTTTCTTGTACTGTAAACATACTAAACATTTAATCTCTCAATGTCCAGAACTCCAAACTTTTCTACTGAAAAGATCCTACTCAGAATACTTCAAAGCATTTGGAACTCTTGGAGTAAAATAAACAAAATAAAAACTGCAAAAGTATTAATTATAAATCTTTCCTTTTTCATTTAATTACCAGCAATATTTTGTTATCTCCTTTAAATCTAATTTAAGTCTAAATATGGAATAGATCTTTTGGCAAAAAAGTACATTTTATATTAATTACAATAATCTGTTTAAAAAAAACAATGAAGGAAGCATAAACAAGGAGTAACATAAGGGGACATTAATTAATTAAACTTATACACTTTCTAAACTTTATCAACTAAAGATCTCTTACCATTTTACATGAAATTCATTAGTGATCTTATTTTAAAATATATTCTGTTGTTACCCCACATCATGCAACCAGTGGAGGTCTAGAGTGGGTCTATTTTGAATCAAAAGTAATACTGCTACATTAATAGGAGTCACATATTCACTGAATTGCAAACACTTTCCTAATTCATCAAACTTTAAGTTCTATGGCATCGATATATGTTAATGTTTTCTATTAGAACTAATATATTAGCTATGCTGGATTCTGTTTTTATAGTAGTTAATAACTGGTTGCCATCTATTTTGGCAACTATTCAGAAGTTCAATAAATTGTTTTTGATTTGTCATGGAAGCAGGCCAAAGGAGACAAGTAAGAATACTTCATTCATTAGGGTTCCCACCCTCAATAAAAAATAGACAGCAGACATATTAAGGAGTGGGATATATTAAATGAAAATACCATCTTTCTGGGCCAAAACTGAACAATTTACCCATTGTACCCTTTGTCTGGAAAATAATCAGAGGCTCCATTCACAACTTTGTCAACTCTTTGGACCTCTTTTAATGGACTGAAACTAATCTGAAACTAACCCTGAAATTCTTTTCCTGGAACTTTTCAGAAAGACAGAGAGGAGTAATAAATTTTACCTGGTGAAAATAAAATAAAAGGAGCCCTTGTCCTAGAAAAGCTGGAACTATGATTACAAGAAACCATTTTCAAGTGAGTGAGTCAAATATAGTACCGTATTTATGAAGTCTAACTGCACTTTGTGGACTAGCCAAGCTAATGATCCTCTTGCTTAATCCCAAACAGGAAATAAAAAGCAAGAGAACATGGAGTCCTCTCTATATTTTTCAGGAGGATTTTTGTCTCACCCCCTTATTTTCAGCTGTAATACTTTTCTTAAGGCATGTGCTTGAGCATTTTTATTGTGTTTGATTTTGAGTAAAGTCAAATCAGCCATGGAATGCAGCCTTATCCTGGGTAAATACTAATTTCATTTTTAAAAATAATTTGTACCAAGCATATACAGATGAAAAACTACAATAAATAAAAGGAAAAAAAGATTAAAAAGAGAGACTACAGGAAAGAAAAGAAAAAGCAGAAAAGTAAAGAAAGAAAAAAGAAATAAAGAAGTAACTTCCCCGTTCATCACAAGTATAAACAATTCAAACAATTTATCACCTTCTCTTAAAAAAAATAACGAACTCTTCATTCTATACCTCATCTTTTATCTATAAACAAATTTAAAATCTTATCATTCAGTCCTGGTCAGCAGAAGTATATTAAGGG
Source organism: Diadophis punctatus similis (assembly GCA_023053685.1). Classification (NCBI taxonomy): domain Eukaryota; kingdom Metazoa; phylum Chordata; class Lepidosauria; order Squamata; family Dipsadidae; genus Diadophis; species Diadophis punctatus. The sequence continues at coordinate 54,645,600 of JALIGW010000001.1, read as the reverse complement.
TGATCAGAAATAGCAACATCAAGTTTAACTTTGATTAAATAAATCAACTTTATATTCCTTTCTTTTACTTTTAACAAACATGGTCTTTAATCCTTTCAAATGATATCCTAGCACTTGATCTCCTTTTCTTTATTCTTTATTCCTTCTCTCCAAATCTTTCAAACTTCAACAGGTTTAACAGGTCTCATTTGTAAATCCAATATAGGAAAATTATCCAAGTTACTCTTCTGATTTCTTATTTGTATATCTCTTTCATTATTAACAGCTGGTTTCTTTGTCTAGTGTCTCATGTCACTTTTCATTATTAAACTGTTAGCCAATTTCTTTTGTATATCTGGTACAACATCTTTTCCCAGATCATTCATTTAGACTGTCATTTTTAAATCCATGTTCACTTCTATTTCAGTTTTGTTCAGTTAAATTTGTTCTTCTTCCATAACATCATTTATATACAATTTACCTACAATGGTAGAGATTCTTAAAATTAATTTCTGAGTCCATTTTTCACAATTATCCTTCAATACATCCAATGTTAAAATACTTTGCTCCATACTGTTCACAAGTCAAAAGTTAAGCAATCTTCTCCTTTAATTGTTATATTTAAAATTTATTCTGGCTGCCTCTAGTGTCCATCCTTCAAAGTCCTGTATTATCTCCCCGGCTCCTTGGAATTCAAAGCAACAGCCATTTCCCATGGGAAGGATTCTTTTTATTAATTTCAAAGTCTTTTTTCAAATCCACCTGGACATTTAGTCTATTTATAAGTTTCCAAAATCGGTCACCTTTTGATGTTTATTTCCAAAACAAGGATTTTTCTAAGCACTTAAACTTGTACTTCATTTTTTTTCATTAAAGATTGAAAAAAGGTTCTATATGAAAAGCAGTAAAGTAATAATTCCAAAACTGATTTAAAAACATAGGCTACAATACAACTATGAGCTTAGTTGATACCTTGCAACTCCCAGCCTTTCAGCTTACTAGTGGATCACAGAAACCTCACTTCCTGCAATCTACTTGTGAGGGATAGTTGCCCAGAGTTTATGTGGGCAATCTCACAATCTCCAGAGAGATTTCACTGGTCTCTGTCATACTACTATCTCCACTCCTTCAGGGATGTTTAGTTCACCATGTCCTCACTGTGAGCATTCATTTCATTAGTGCTTCTATGATCCCTTCAATTTTTTTGGTCATATGGATATCTAATTGTATAGCTATCTGGATCTTTTCTGATAAGAACTCAGAACAAGGTCATAACTATTTTACATATCATTTCCAAAAGTCTATATAAATTAAACTCTACTAACCATCCATTCTCCTGTTCTCCCTGTCACTGCAAATATAATTTTGTTTCTTTTCAACTGAAACAATTCTGGCAGCAGAAAATAATCTTTTATGGAATTTCCCAAAATCTCTTTTCTCAAACTACTTCCCAGAATGGATTCTTCACTGTACTCCAATTTACAAATACATTGGGTCTCCAATTTGTCTAAAGCAAACTTTTTGAAACCTGGCAACTTTAAGATGTATTTCAACTTCCAGAATTCTGGGAATCTAAACCCAATCTGTGTTACTAATTCTAACTGGAAGCCTAGTCAGGCTAAATTAATTAAAAGCCCTGAACAATCTTAATCCAACCAAGCCCCTTTAAATCAAGCCAAGCCATATTTTTAAAGTTCTCTTTGGCTACTTACATTTATTCTTCAGCCTCATTTAATTAACTCTCTGTATGGGGAACTTATTTTTGCATATGAAATTAGTAATTAATTAAAATTGGTTATATTTTTGCTTTCCCCCCAGAAAATTATTAGATTATTTTTGCATGCTGGACAGGTGCTTATTAAAGTGATTGGAAAATACCAGTATAGGCATGTTCTCCATAAATCCATTAAAGTGCTTCTGTCACTTTTAAAGAACACTTGAGTATACACAAGAGGAAATCATCTTAAGAATATTTGAAAATATATTTTGTTCTTGCCATAAATTCTCTGCAGTAAGCCAATTTTTATATTGAGTAAACAAATCATTCAACAATGAAACTAGTAGAGTTTCCTATTGGCTGAACAGAGTAAGACATTCAAAGCAGTACCTGGAGCTGCTGCCATAAGACGTCCTGATACATCTGAACCAGGCAATTTTCTTTTTAGAATTGGAACAATCTTCTCATCAAAATATTCCATTGCCATAGATGAAATATCCCTTAACTCCTGAAGGACTTCATGGGCTCTTTGAGGAGCTTTAGTGGAGTTTACATACCTTAACACACGATAAATTTCATCTATTACCTAGTAATAAATAGAAAAAAATAGAGATTAGCTTCAGCAAGATCAAATGAACATACTTTCCAACAAGGATATTGTTTTCTATAATGACTTTTTAATTATTTAAGAACAAATTAAAAAGTACTAGAAATTGCCTGTAAAACAATTTAAAGGTCATGCATGTTAATCTGATTTACAGGCATAGTAAATCTGAGGACAGTAAATCATAGTAAATCTGGAAAGCAAACCAATTTTAATCAATATTTTATACATGTCTTTACTTTATACACTACATGATTAAATACTTTCCATCTAGGTACGCCCATTTGTTATAAGAAAGAAAAAAGCAATCTTACACAAGAATAGATAATAAATAACAAATGCCACAACATTTGTATAGGAGATCCTTAAACTTCATTACTGACATTCTCAAAACAATTTAGTGCTAAGATATATTTACTTAACTTTTAATATAGCCCTTTTTAAACATTACCTTTCCAGGTATGAAGCAGCAGAGATTGGAATCCACATACTTCATAAATGTCATGTTTAGCAGTGATAACCTTGTTTCTACTGCAGCAAGAATATCTGCATGGCGAGCTAGTGAATGATTTCTCCTTTCTGATTCCCGTCTAAAAAAGAAATTCAGGTCTATTATTAATAGCTATAGCTATAATAGCTATGAACAAAAAATTACAGTTAGAAGATGTGAAAGAAAATGTGACATCAGAATTAATATATTATCAGAACTGTCCAACATTTCTAATTCTATTCATTTTATTTTGTTAAAAATTAAAAGTTGAATTAAAAACAGCTTCCATTTTGATCCAAATGTATTCTTTTTTGAAATACTTTTCAGAAATAGATAAAATTCATAATTTTACAAAACACAAAATTCCTAATTTTCAAACAATAAGTATCATCTCAGAAAAAGAATTCTTCTTGCATGACACAGGTAACATATCACTGCACCCTTTTCCCCCCAAATGGAATGATGCACTTGCATATAACAAATGATGCATCAGTTGAGATTCATGATCAACTAATAATTCTTTCTTGAGGCCCCTAAATATTAACTATAATCAATAGCACTTCATAAATAATAAACCATACTGCTCAATACAATGCATTAAAAGTTATATATAGCTAATACAATAAATGATTTAAATGTGCCAACCCAAAAGCTCTTAAAAACAAGAAGACATTACTTACTTAATATAATGAATGCTCAGAAATACTGAACATCTCTTTTTATGTGCGGACCTTAACTTCAAATTTCAGATGCTGCTGATTAGGTTTATGCAAATCATTCTGGGTGCTTTTCGCTCCTCAGAGCAATGAAACAATAAAACTCCCCAAAGACTTGGTACAGTCGCTTCCATGAATGGGTCCAGAGGGGAGATTTAAGCAAAATGCTTTGTTGAACACAATTTAACATTTCATAATTTTCTGTCACGAACATTACAAATTGTTTTATTTCTGGTTTTAACACAAAGCTAAAACGTAGCTAAAACCTACAGAATGGTAGTCTATATATCTATAGACTATATCTATCTATGTCTATGTATCACACAGACACAGACACACATATATAGGTATAAAATTATAAATTCTAGATCAGTGGTTCCCAACCTTTCTAATGCCGCGACCCCTTAATATAGTTCCTCATGTTGTGGTGACCCCCAACCATAAAATTATTTTTGTTGCTACTTCATAACTGTAATTTTGCTACTGTTATGAATCGTAATGTAAATATCTAATATGCAGGATGTATTTTCATTGTTACAAATTGAACATAATTAAAGCATAGCGATTAATCACAAAAACAATATGTAATTATGCCAGATCAGAAATTCTCAGGCCAGTCTTTGCAAGAGCACAAGGAATATCATCTTCCACAAGTAGTCTACTTCTGTATTTAGACTTGATAACCAACAAGTGTACAGCAATATTTCTCAATCTCAGCAACTTTTAACTTCAACTCCCAGAATTCAAAGCAAAGCTGGCCCCTTAGCTGATGCCGTCAAAGCTCGGCTGCCAGGCGTCACAAACGCCTCTCACCGAATGGCACCTCTCCCGACCAATCGGAGGGCTCGGGCGAGTTGAGTCGATATGGCCAGGTTTGTGGCAGTGGGGGGGGTGAGGATGTCAGGGCGACCCCTGGGAAATGGTCGTTCGACCCCCAAAGGGGTCCCGACCCCCAGGTTGGGAACCACTGTTCTAGATCTACCATATTTTTCGGAGTATAAGACGCACCTTTTCCCCCCCTAAAAGAGGCTGAAAATTTGGGAGCCTCTTATACTCCGAATGTAGCTTTTCCGAAGCTTTTTTTCCCAGCCCTAAGGAGGTGCTAACGATCTTCCCGGCTTCCTACTCGTCTTTGCAGGCTTGTTTTCATTCCTACTCCTCTGAAAAAGGTCTTTTCAGCCCTAACGAGGTGCTAACGATCTTACCAGCTTGCAGCATTTTTTTATTCCTACTCCCTCGAAGTAGTTTTTAGGATAAAATAATGTGCTGAAGCTAAACAGACTAAGAACGCTAGCCAGATGAATACCTGGTAGATAGATTTTTTTCTCCTATTTTCCTCCCCAAAACTAAGGTGCGTCTTATACTCCGGTGCGTCTTATACTCCGAAAAATACGGTAAATACAGACGCAAAGAATTCTAAAGTAGATATAGGTGATGTAAACCTGAAAGAAAAGTTGGTGAACCATTATGTATGTGCTTTTTGTACATATGCTGTTTTATTTATTTACTTATTAGTTTCTTTTTCCTAAGAACTCAATGCAGTTAATATCTAAAACTTTCTAATTTTGATAATTATAATGCATATAATGCAGTCCCAGAAAATGTTGCTTGCTCCTAAAATCCACACATTAATTCTGCTCTGTATTTCTAAAACTTATATCCTGTCCCTTAGTACCCAACTGACACATAACAAGCCTCTATTACTATGCCTAGCATTCTTATTTTTATTTTACACACACACACACACGAAAAATGTTCTAAATATTTTAAGATGCAACCCTGGTGCTTTTTTTAGGTGCCATGTACAAGGTAGTCTTCAACTTACAATTTGTTTAGTTGCAGGATACAATCTGAGTTGGTCACCGGGACCAGAGGTTTTGTCTTCCGAGCTTTCGGACTCATGCTGGAGCCCATCTTCAGGGAACTTCTCTCTAGCAGAATGTGTGCTGTCATGTTAGTGGTCTTTATAATGCCTTTTGTAAGTGGCTTTTTAGATGGCTGGCTTTTAAGTCATTAGCTGTTGTTTGTTTGTGCTGCCCAGCCCTTGCCTTCTAAGTACTTGATAGACTGGTGGTAATCAGCACTCCTGTTGACTGATGAGGGGCCTGTTTCCCAGGCTTCAATCACTTCCCTGGCGTTTTTGTGCCTGCTCATCCCACAATCTTAGTAGCTGCAAAGTTGAATGTCTGTCCTTGTACAGTGCTGTGTGAGGCTACCAATGAGTTCGGGTCTCCTCGTCCGACCACTCGCTTGTGTTCTTGCAATCTGGTGGTTAGCTTCCCCCCTTTTCTGTCCTACACAGGGTAGTCACAGGGGTAATCTATGCAGGGGATTCGGTAGATTACATTGGAAGTATTTCCCACCTCCAAGCAATCTTTACAATGCATAATTAGTCCTTGTATGGTAGCCTCTGGGCGGTGTGCGATGCCCACTTGCAGATCTCGGAAGCTGCATTCTACAGCTTCTGAAATGTTTTTGATGTATGGCAGGGTGTGCCATGTGGTTGGTCTTATACCGTGTTTCCCCGAAAATAAGACCCCGTCTTATATTTTTTTGAATCCTGAAATAAGCGCTTGGCCTTATTGCCATGCACTCAAAAGCCCGATTGGGCTTATTATCAGGGGATGTCTTATTTTGGGGGAAACAAGGTACCTTGTTTCTTCCTTTCTCTCCCCTCCACGTTGCGCAAACATCTTGTGACGAATGATTGTGGATACTGCTTGTTCACGTAGCTACTGCTCTCCAGCTGTTTGGCTTACTGGGTACTACAATGGATTCTCACCCTGCCATACAATGTTCTGATGCAACTCTTTTTGTATAACAGTGGATGGTTGCAGTTGAAATACGAGGGGTGTTGGTGGCCTTGTGATAAACAGTCGTTTCTAGGCTTCCATCCCCTTGTTTGTTGACAAGTAGATCTAAAAATGCCTAGCTGTTTCTTCCTCCACAGTGAACTGTATGTCGGGGGAAATGGAGTTCAGTATGGTATGAATGTCTTTAAGTGCATTTCTCTTAAGTGCATTTCTCTTGCCATCCATGTAGTCTCACCAGAATTTAAGTGTGTCGTTCTGAAATGCACGATGTTCTAGTTCATGCAGGACTGTTTCTGCAATGATTCCTGATATTGGGGATCCCATGGGTGTCCCTTTTGTTCATACATTTCGCTTTTGAATGTGAAGAAAGTGCGTTGACAGTATTGAAGTAACTTTATGATTTGTGTCCTTGGTTAGGTTGTTGTGATCTGTGTTGTATTCTTCTTCTAGTTATCTATCTATTGCTTCATATGCTAAGTGGGGAGGGAGGGAGAGATGTAAATAGGAACACTACATCGAAGGAGACCATGATCTCATCAGGAGCCACATTTAAGCCTTGTAGTTTGTCAGAAATTGTGTGGATCATGTGACTGTGTTGTTAGAGGGTTGGGTCAGGAAGCTTAAGCGCTGTGACAGCCATTTAGCCAGGTTATACATAGGGGTGTCTTGTAGCGTTACAATAGGTCTGAGGGGGACTCCTATTTTGTGTATCTTGGGGAGTCCATAGAATCTCACTGGGGCCACCTGTTCCTCTCATTTTCCACCACTCCTTCTCCGTTATACAGTTGTTTTGTTTGAGTTGGCGGAGATAAGCTTCAGTTGCGTGACCATTGTTCTCATCTCTGATGTCTTTGCTCGTCTTTATGCTGAGGAATCATTGAGCAGGGCAAATGCCCTTGTTTCATAATCTGCATGGTTCATCATCACCATTGAGTGGCCTTTGTCTGCTGGTAAAATTCGTTTAGTGACTGTTCAAAGTTACAGTGGCACTGAAGAAAGTGGCATGCTCAGTTTTCACACTTACAACCGTTGTAGCATCCCCATGGTCACTGATCAAAATTTGGGTGCTTAGCAGCTGGCATGTATTTGATCACAGTTGCACTGTCCTGGGATCATGTAATCACCATTTGTAATTTTCACAACCAGCTTTCAACAAGCAAAGTCAATGGAGGAAGCAGATTTGTTTAACAACATGATTCACTTAACAATTGCAGTGATTCGCTTAATAACTGTGGCAAAAAAGTCATAAAATGAGGCTAAGCTCACTTAACTATCTTGCTTAGCAACCAAAATTTTGGGCTCAATTGGGGTTGTAAGTCGAGAATTATCTGTATTTCTAGTGTTAGGATATTTTAATGATGCTGTTTAAAATTCATTTTACATTTGTTACATCGTACATTGCTTTGTGGAGACCGAGTAGAATATGGATAATTACATGCAAATAAAGAAAGGGAGACATATATTGGAAGAGCTTTGATAGATCCTGACAACAATAAATCAAGAAGAGGAGAAAACTGAAAAAACAAACAGGAGACTGGGAACTAGACACCCAAGCAAAACATTGCAACATCAGGCCTCTGAATACAAATCAAATTGGTCAGCATATTTTAAAAGGAAATACTGTGGCATACTGGACGTTTCTTATACCAAAAGGAAGCTATTATTATATACAGTTGTTTAATCTAACAGAGTGTACTTTGGGATCAGAGTCCCACTAGTAAGTTGTTATAAAATATTAAGCTATAAAGCCCTATGGGTACAGGGCCTGGTCACTTGAGTGCCTGTTCCCCATAGCACCTGCCAGGCTGGTTTGATCCTGCAGGGTTGGCACGCTTTGGGTTCCTTTGAGGAAACATCACCCATTGCAGTAGTAACAACAGTACAAACAACTAACTCATAAATGTGCACCAGCCACAGCAGAATCAAAGGACTAGAAAAGATCTTGCAGGTCTTCTAGTCCCGCCCCCTGACCAGGGCAAGAATGTTCAGGTCACTTTTGACAAATATTTATTCAATACTCATGACTATCCACATCTTCATGAGACAGGCCATTCCACTGCCTAATTACTTTCAGAGTCAAAAAAGGTCTTACTTTGAAGTTAGATCTCTATCAGTAAAGCTACTCCTACTCTTAAGCATTACAAATATCAATACTATTGAATTAATAAACAACTTTATTTATTTCCCTTTAATTAATGTGACTAATTGATGACTTGAGCTGATGCCTAAGCATAGTAATGGAGAAGAATGAGCACATTATCATAGCTAAAACCTGATCAAGGCAAAAGAGAAATAGTCTGCCTGGACATACGGTCCTCGATTTGCTCTGGTGGGGGGGGAGGATTGCACTTTGTTTTGAACTACCCCATTTGATTATGGTTCTGGAACCAATCATGTCACTGGACACAGAGATAGCAATTGTACTTAGGAGCACTTCTGGGTGGCATGCCTAGTGCCCATACTAACAACCTTCTGGCACTAGGAAGTTACATTAGTTTCACCCTGGCATCGCTATAATTTATGCTTAGTTTAAATGTCTATTCTATTCCAGGATGTGTGAATTTTACATTTTATATCTTTCCTGTACTATTTATTTCAGACATGCATTTATACTGCTTATCTGTTTTCAAAATGTTTGTCATTTTCTTTTATCAGAGAACCTTCCTTAATGAAATAATGAACAAACCAATAACTCTGGGAATGATGAAATCTGGATCTCTATATAGACATTCAAAATCAGGACTACCTACAATAGTATTATAGGTTATCATCTGTATGTCATCACTGAAGAACTGACTCTGAAGTAGAATGAAGCAATCTCTGCTGAAACAGAGGGAGAAAATGACATTCACTTTCAAGGCATTCCAAGCTCAGAATGCCAAGCATCAAATCATTTGGCACACACAAAGGAGGCAAGTAGTACCTCTCCCTGCTATTCTGTTCAGATGCGATAACAATGGTTCTGCCACAAGATGGGAATAATTTCATGTGTTAAGTATTTATCTATATGATTGCGTACGGACGTTTTTCTTGAATGTCACCTATACATACAGATTTTTAGATTGCATTGACCTTCAGTTTTGTTGATCACATACCTTGGAAGTTGTGCTTTAACCTGTTTCTGACACAAGTTATGGTATCTTTCCACTTTCAGAAATCCCTGGTTTAGCATTCTCTGACAGACTAAATCCATTCTCTTACAAACCTAGATGGGAAATTCAAAGACAAAATTTAAGAAATCTGAGGTAGTGAATATGCTTCAGGCTTCTTTATTATTATTATTATACTTTTTTACCCTTGTGTGCATGTGTATAATAAACAAAGTAGTAACATACCTAATACTCCTGCCTATTTTCCCCACAACAGCAACTTCTGTGGAGAGTTGGGCTGAGCTGGAATAACTGGCCTAAGTCACCAAGCTGGTTTTCATGGTTAAGGGCAGGATTTGAACTAGATAACTTCCCAAACAATCTTTCTCAAAGCTCTTTTAATACAACCCTCATCCCATAATTCATCTTTAATGTTTTATTTTAAAATTGACATTTTCCATAAAAATGACATATTAAAAATTGATATTTTTGACGTGATTCTTAGCATTAACAGAAAGTGGGGATTTGAAATTCTGAAGAAATAGATCACATACAAAGAACCTTTAAAGAAAAGCAAATCATGCAAACAGCTTTTTTAATGCAATTGGTAATCTTTATTTTAATCATCATCCCAATTGCCAATAGTCATAATTTTGAACATGATTTCTATAGTTCCAGCAGCCCTTTCATGTCAATTTACAATACTCATATATATCTAATGTCTCTTTTTTTTCTAGCGGAGACAGGCATAATATAAAAGTTGGAAATTACTAGTAAAGGAGAATATTTGTAGGTCAGGGTTGACATGAAAGGTCCTTGGTGCTCTCTGAGCTTGCTTGTTTTTTTGGAGACATTTCAATTACGCAATAGGTAACATCAGCGCTAGCACTGATTGGGTAATGAAACGTCTGCAAAAAAAACAAGTAAGCTTAGAAATAACTAAACAAAGATAAATGGATGCATAGGAGATGATCAGTTCTATTTTGTTTATCAATTGAATATTCTTTTTTGCCTTCTTAAAAGCAGTTTAAGCAGAAGTAAACATCTAAAACAGGAGTCAAACTTGTGTTGTCACGTGACATATCACAACTTTCCCCTCCTTCCCCGCTAAACCAGGGGTGGCCGTGGCCAGCGGATGATGCCTCTAGCCCGTGGGCCATGAGTTTGACACCCCTGATCTAAAATATTGTTATATAATGGTATGGCTTCTTTGCAAAATAAAAAAGATAATCCAAGTCATTTATTTCTATAATTCTGCAGCTAATCCCACCCCTATTTGTCAGTTAGTCATCATAGAAGAGACTTGGCATCTTGAAATACTATGTTTGTTTTTTAACCACTAGTTAGAAAATTAAGCCATAATCCAAAACTGGGCATTGTTCATACACAAAATGATCTGGCTGAGAATAGTTTTCAAAAACCATGTTTATGTCATGGGATATGAATCTGAATGCATCCTCACATTGTTTCTTTTCTTTAAATAATCTTTATTATTTATGTTAAAAAAAATCAAACATACAAACATAAAAACATGTATAATAGAATAGAATAGAATTCTTTATTGGCCAAGTGTGATTGGACACACAAGGAATTTGTCTTTGGTGTGTATGCTCTCAGTGTACATAAAAGAAAAGATACATTTGTCAAGAATGGTTGTCATAGGGTTCAAGTAAGCAATCAGGAAACAATCAATATGAATATAAATCATAAGGATATAAGCAACAAGTTACAGTCATACAGTCATAAGTGGGAGGAGATGGGTGATAGGAACGATGAGAAAAACTAATAGTAGTAGTAATGCAGCCTAGTGAGTAGTTTGACAGTGGTGAGGGAATTATTTGTTTAGCAGAGTGAAGGCGTTCGGGAAAAAACTGTTCTTGTGTCTAGTTGTCTTGGTGTGCAGTGCTCTATAGCGACATTTTGAGGGTAGGAGTTGAAGCAATTAATGTCCAGGATGTGAGGGGTCAGTAAATATTTTCACGGCCCTCTTTTTGACTCGTGCAGTATACAGGTCCTCAATGGAAGGCAGGTTGGCAGTAATTGTTTTTTCTGCAGTTCTGATTATTCTCTGAAGTCTGTGTCTGTCTTGTTGGGTTGCAGAACCAAACCAGACAGTTATAGAGGTGCAGATGACAGACTCAATAATTCCTCTGTAGAACTGTATCAGCAGCTCCTTGGGAAGTTTGAGCTTCCTGAGTTGGCGCAGAAAGAACATTCTTTGTTGTGCTTTTTTGATGACGTTTTTGATGTTAGATGACCATTTTAGGTCTTGAGATATGATGGAACCTAGAAATTTGAAGGTCTCTACTGTTGATACTGTGTTGTCTAGCATTGTAAGAGGTGGTAGGATGGGAGGGTTTCTCCTAAAGTCTATCACCATTTCTACAGTTTTGAGTGTGTTCAGTTCCAGATTGTTCCGGTCGCACCACAAGGCTAGTTGTTCAACCTCCCATCTGTATGCGGTTTCATCGTTGTGTCGAATGAGGCCAATCACTGTTGTATCACCTGCAAACTTCAGTAGTTTAACAGATGAATCGTTTGAGATGCAGTCATTGGTATATAGAGAGAAGAGAAGTGGTGAGAGTACACAGCCTTGGGGGGCCCCTGTGCTAATTGTACAGGTATCTGATGTGATTTTGCCTAGCTTCACCTGCTGCTTCCTTTCTGTTAGGAAGCTTGTGATCCACTTACAAGTGTGTTCAGGTACCGCTAGCTGATTTAGTTTAGTTAGAAGAATGTCCGGTATGATGGTGTTGAATGCTGAACTAAAGTCTACAAAGAGGACCCTTGCATAGGTATTTGGAGATTCAAGATGTTGTAGGATAAAGTGCAAAGCCATATTAACAGCATCATCGGTCGATCTATTTGCTCGGTATGCAAATTGCAGGGGGTCTAACAGTGGATCCGTGATGGTTTTCAAGTGGGACATCACTAGCCTTTCAAAGGTTTTCATAACTACAGATGTTAGAGCAACTGGTCTGTAGTCATTCAGTTCCTTGATGGAGGGCTTCTTCGGCACTGGGATGATAGTGGAGTGTTTGAAGCAAGAAGGAACATGACATATCTCCAGTGACTTGTTGAAGATTTGGGTGAAGATGGGGGCCAATTGGTCAGCACAGACTTTTAAGCAAGAAGGAGTTATCTTGTCTGGACCTGGTGCTTTTCCTGGCTTCTGTCTGTGAAATAGATCTTGCACTTCCTTTTCTGTGATCACCAGGGGTTGTGAACCCAATGCGATGGGTTCAGTTGTAGGAGGTTTGGCTGTTGTTGGTGTGTCTGGGATGGAGGTTGTGGGGATAGGTGGCTGTAGTTTCCTTTCAAACCTGCAGTAGAACACATTCAGATCATCTGCCAGTTGCTGATTTCCTTCAGCTTGGGAAGGTGGTTTGCTGTAGCCAGTGATGTTTTTAAGAGTTTTCCACATGTTTGCTGGTTCATTTGTTGGGAACTGGTTCCTTAGCTTTTCAGAGTAGTTTCTTTTTGCTGCTCTGATCTCCCTTGTTAATACATTTCTGGCCTGATTGTACAGCATTCTATCACCTTTTCTGTAGGCTTCCTCTTTGGAACGACGTAACTGCTTAAGTTTAGCTGTGAACCAAGGTTTATTGTTACTGTATATTCGCAAGTTCCTGGTTGGTACACATAGGTCTTCACAGAAGCTGACATATGATGTTACAGTATCTGTGAGTTCATCCAGGTCTGCAGAGGTATTTTCAAAAATATTCCAGTCTGTGCAGTCAAAGCAAGCCTGTAGCTTTAACTTTGCCTCTTCAGTCCAAGTCCTCACTGATTTAATTGTTGGTTTGTACATATGTATATACAAATAAAGTATCAAATATCTTTAAAAGTAGAAAACATTGAACATACCGTATTTTTCGGAGTATAAGAAGCACTTTTTTACTCCCCAAAAAGGGGTCAAAAAGTGGGTGCGTCTTATACTCCGAATGTAGCCCCCACACACCTGCCAGCCGCCACTCAGCGCTGCGATCCCTCCCCGATTCCAAAAACAGAGCGTGCGGAGACCAAAAAAGAGCATCGCGGTACAGGCGGCGGGCAGCGCCGGTTGCACGCCCCGTTTTTGGAATGGGGAAGGAAGTGTTTTCGGGCTGCAGCGCCGGCCAGAACCACCCCACCGCCTGAAACGCAATGCTCTTTTTTTGCCTCCGCAAAAAAACTTTTCTCCCCATTCCAAAAACAGGGCATGTGGAGGCAAAAAAAGAGCATTGCGTTTCAGGATTTTTTGGCCAGTTCCAGCCATTGCTGGCCACCGCCGCTGCAGCCGCTGTTGCTGGGAGCCACCGGAGCCCCAGCCGCCATTGCAGCCCACGCCCCCACCGCCGTTGCGGCCTCCACCCCCGCTGCAGGACCTGCTGCCGCCGCTGCAGCCCCCGCCCCCGCAGCCCCCAACACCGACCGCCGCCGGAGCCACCGCTGCTGCTGCCAGAAGCGAGCAGCCTGACAGGTTTGAGGACCCGACGCCGCAGCTGCCGCAGCCGCCCCCATTGCAGGACCCGCCACCCCCCCCGATACTCTCCATCGCCGATACTCGCCGCCGCCGGAGCCACCGCTGCTGCTGCCCGAAGCGAGCAGCATGACAGGTTTGAAGACCAACTTCCAAGTTTGAAGAGCCCTGGGTTAGGGGTGCAAGGGTCTTCAAACTTGCCAAATTTAAGACTAGTGGACTTCAACTCCCAGAATTCCTCCTCCAGTCAGGCTAGCTCAGGAATGACTGAAGGAGGAATTCTGGGAGTTGAAGTCCACAAGTCTTAAGCTTGACAAGTTTGAAGACCCTTGCCACCCCTAACCCCTAACCCAGGGCTCTTCAAACTTGCCAAGTTTAAGACTTGTGGACTTTAACTCCCATTCCTGAGCTAGCATGACTGGAGGAGGAATTTTGGGAGTTGAAGTCCACAAGTCTTAAAGCTGTCAAGTTTGAAGTTTGTAAAAAGTGTATATGGTTGTAAAAAGTGTACATGGTTGTAAAAAGTGTACATGGTTGTAAAAAGTATTCTGCTACACTGGTATTTTATTAAATAATATATTACTACACCATTTGGTTCAGAATACTTTTTTCTTTGTTTTCCTCCTCTAAAATCTAGGTGCGTCTTATACTCCGGTGCGTCTTATACTCCGAAAAATACGGTACATGTCAACCATCCCGTCGACATTATCCTTTTACAGCCTAGTGATACAAAAACATGTTTATTCTATATAGTTATTATTTACATCATTATCTTCCTTATATCTTCCAATATTTTTCTTATTCTTTTCTATTATTGTATTATATTATATTCAGTCAGTTATCGTTACAATATAACAATATTTCCTTTTTCAACAACGGTTCTTTGGTTCAACTTGATTAATATTTTAAGACTTTGTAAAATTGTATATATCCCCATAGTTTGTTCCGGTCTATGCAGAAAAGTAGACATTTGTTATTGTTTGTACTGTCCTAGTTTATGACATATAATTATAGCAGTTTTTGATATTTGTTTTGGTTAAGCCAATTATACCACCTGTTCCAAGTTTTATAGAATTCCAAATCGTCTTTATCTTGCATTTCCAATGTCATCCTACTGAGTGCTGCTCACTCAAATACTTTATTAACGAGATTTAACGTAGTTGGGATTTGTTCGGTTTTCCAGATTTGGGCGTATATAATTCTTGCGGCTGTTGTGATGTGTAGAATTATACACCTATCTTCATTTGTCATTTTTCTCTCTGAAAATACCTAATAAGAAAAGCTCCGGCTTTAAGGGAATCGTTCGTGAGGTAATTTGTTCAAGGCAGTTTTTGATCTTAATCCAAAAGTTCTTCACCTTGGGGCAGGTCCACCATAGATGGTAGTATGTTCCTATACCTTCTTTGCATTTCCAGCACTTCGGGGAAAGTTTCGAGAATATTTTTGCCAATCGTGCTGGAGGAAGGTGCCACCGGTAAAACATTTTATATATGTTTTCTTTGTATGGTATCGCCAGTGTTAATTTATAATTTATATTCCAGATTTTTTCCCATTCGTTTAAATTAATTGGGTGACCAAAGTTTTGTGCCCACGCGATCATTGAACCTTTTACCACCTCTTCAAATAGATTGTATTGGAGTAGGAAATTATATAGTTTAGAAATCATTTTGTCAGTGCCCATTAATATCCTATCTAAATCCATATTTTATTTTGTTTTGTCTTTGTTATATTTCGATTTGACCTGTAGGTAGTGCCACCAATCAAGGTCTATTCCTTTTTCTTTGAGTTCCTGTTTCGAGAACATCTCATTGTGTTCGTCTAGGAGTTGTTGATATGTTGTAATCTTATTTACATCTAAGAGGTTCGGGTATATAATTGCTTCAGTTGGTGATATCCATTTTGGAACACTTCTGTAATGGCATTTTGAAATACTATGTTTGTTTTTTAACCACTAGTTAGAAAATTAAGCCATAATCCAAAACTGGGCATTGTTCATACACAAAATGATTTGGCTGAGAATAGTTTTCAAAAACCATGTTTATGTCATGGGATATGAATCTGAATGCATCCTCACATTGTTTCTATTAACACTTTAATTTCAATTATAGCAGCAAATCATTGTTTTCTCTTACTAAACTAGATGTGGCAAAATTTGGAGCTTGGGTTCTCAATATCATCCTTTTCTTCCTCCGTCATATTTATCTATTTTTTTTACCTCACTGCAGTCTGAAAAGATATGAAGAAGGAATCAATTTCTGTTTCATACCATGAAAATCTATTCCTTCCAAATACTTTATTGCTTCATTGCAGATTTTAAGAGCCACCCAGAGTTATGCAGGCTGACGAACAAACTAAAAGCAAACAAATTAAAAAATGAGTTTGTAAATAAGAATTTCTATATGGAAGAAAGAAACAGGAGTTGATTTCTTTGAGAGACATAAAAATAATTTCTGGGGCTTTTAAATCCTGATTCTGAATACCTACTTTTCTTCTATCAAAGGAAAGGGCATAATATTTAATTTTCAGAAAGAGGTCTAGACGATCAAGTTTATGGGGATAAATACTATTTATGCCATCTATGTTATTACACCTTGGCCGAATTTGAAAAGCCAAGTAGGGTTTTAACTTGATAAGTGCTTATATGGGAAACAATCAGGAAATCGCATGGTTATACAATAGACTGGAAAGTTGGAAAAATATCCTGGAAGAAAACAATGGCAAAACATTTCCATATTGTTTCCAAGAAAATAGATGTTTTATGTGCCAAAAAGCTTACCATCTACAAAAAGGTAGGACAAGCTCTGCTCTAAAGTTTACAGTTTAAATGCAAACCTATCAACAAAGAAAGAGAAATAGAAATAGAAAGAACATCTAGAGAAAAGATGTTAAAAGTTGCCTCACAACATACTATTAAGCAATTTAAGATGACATTCGTGTTAGTATTGGCACTGATTGCCAATTGTTTGCAAGGCACAGTTTAGTATGTTTGATTTATATCCTGCCTTTTATTCAGGAGCTCAAAATGGCATATACAGTACAGCACTGACTCCTCCCATTTTTCCATTCCAACAACCCTATGAGGTAGGCTGAGTTGAGAGAGTCTGATTGGTCTACTGTCACCCAATGAATTTTCATGGGGAGGATGGAGATGGGGATGGGACTTGAGCTTGGATCTTTCCAGTTTAACACAAATCACTAGCCTGCACTAGTTTGATCAAGGTTTTTGGCAATAAAGGAGGGATGGCAGCTCCTACAGTTACTCTATTTGTAGCAGATTGCTGGAGCTCTGCTGGTCTTCTGTGAGGAAATAGAACCCATCACCTCACAAAAGAATCAAGTATGCTTCAACTAGAAAGCTACATACATTAGCATTCAAACTATTCATTAAGAATCGAATGTTCAGAATCCACAAGATATCAATTTCACATAGCTGTTAATGAATATTTTTATACTAATGAGGGAAAAGCAGAGGAACTTATTTTCAGTTGACTTTTAGAATGATGCAAAAATCCCCAAGAGATTACAAAGAAGGCAGAGATGCTAAAAGGTTTATAATACCATACACAGAAGGCAATACTGGAATGACTGGTTTTAATGTAAATTATAACAAAAACAACAAAAGTCACGGGAGGATTTAAGGAAGAATAGAGAAAATAGGCGTTGTCTTCTTACCTGAATGCCTCTTCTCATCTGGTGGAACCAGCCTTCAGGAATTGGGTAGACCTCAGCCAATCAGGTTAGGACCGAGCCAGTAATTTAAATACTCCGTAGGATCCGCCATGTTCCCCAGATCTGACGAATCCCGAAACTGGACTCGGGCGTGGCTACTCAGTTCGTTGTTACCTGAGAAAACTCCTGTCGCTATAGAATAAGAAACTAGGAAGAAATCTAATAATAGAAGGAAATTGAATCTCTAGCATAATTACCTAACTATATACAAGGGTGGGAACTGAAGGCTGGTTCCACCAGATGAGAAGAGGCATTCAGGTAAGAAGACAATGCCTATTCTCCATCCTGGGGTGGAACCAGCCTTCAGGAATTGGGACATACCAAAGCAGGGGTCCCAGGGAAGGTTAGCACAATTTCTGCTCCTATTGAATGTCAACTACTTGCTGTAGCACCCTCCTTCCAAACGCTGCATCCGCTGAAGCGAATTTATCTATCTTGTAATGTCGGATAAACTGGGATGGTTGCGCCCAGGTTGCCGCCCGGCATACCTCTTCCAGCGAGGCTTGTGTGTTCCAGGCTGCCGATGTGGATGCACTTCTGGTGGAATGTGCCGTAATTCCTGTTGGTGCTGGCATGCCGCTGAGCTCGTATGCCTTGGCGATGGTGCCCCGGATCCAACGTCCTATGGTAGCCGACGACGCCTTGTCTCCCAGGGATCTGGTGTGGAACCCCACAAAGAGTGCTTCCGTCTTCCTGATATGGCTAGTGCGGTTCAGGTATATTTTGAGCGCCCTGCGCACGTCTAATGAATGCCATCGTCTTTCAGATGGGTGCGCTGTGTGCAGAAGGAGGGGAGAATCAGCTCCTGAGACCTGTGAAATACGGAATTGATCTTGGGAATGAATGACGGATTGATTCTGAGAGTTACCTTGCTTGGTTGAAAGATAGAGATCCTTCTGGACTGACAAGGCTGACAATTCGGAGATGCGTCGGGCAGAAGTGATGGCAATCAGAAAGGCTACCTTCATGGTGAGGTGGCGTCGTGATGCTTCCCTAAGTGGCTCATATGGAGGCCCCGTGAGGGATGACAGGACCCGTTGCAGGTTCCAGGTTGGGTATCGATGTACCGTAGGTGGGTGTAAGTTAGTTGCTCCCCTCAGGAAGCGACGGATTGCTGGACATTGGGATAGAGAGTCATAATTGTCACATGCTAACACCGAAGAAAGAGCAGCCACTTGTCTGCGAAGAGTGTTAGGTGCTAGTCCCCTATTGAGACCGTGGTTCAGGAATCTCAAAACCTTAGGCAGGGAGATGCATAACGGTGAGAGCCCTTCCTCACTGCACCAAGCGCAGAATGCCCTCCATGTAGCCGCATACATGCGATTTGTGGAGGGGCGGCGGGCTGCCTGCATAATGATGACGACTTCCTGGTCATAATCCTGACTTAGAAGGTCGTTCCGCTCAATCTCCATGCAGTCAGTTGTAACCAGGCCAGGTCTGGGTGATGGATGCTCCCCTGTGACAGCAAGTCCTCTGACACTGGCAAGCGCCACGGTCTGGTGACCGAGAGAGCCTGGAGGTCTGCAAACCAAGTTCTTCGTGGCCAGAACAGGGCTATGAGGATTATCTCTGCCCGCTCCACTAGAATTTTGTGAATGAGCTCCGGAATCACTGGTAATGGTGGGATTGCATATAGGAGCTCTTGAGGCCACTGGCACCTGAGGGCGTTCGTCTGCTCTGCCCCCGGCGACTGGAATCGTGTGAAGAACCTTGGTAGGTGGGAATTGCTGGGAGTGGAGAAGAGGTCCACCAGCGGCTGACCAAGTCTTTGGACTATCTGATGGAATACGCGGGGGTGAAGTCTCCACTCCGCTTGATCTACCTGAGTGCGGCTGTGTTGTGCCTTGCCCGCGTCCAGCGCAGATGATGGAGGATCCGGAGGATGTGGAGCCGCTCATGGTGCAGCAGTACCAGCCCATGTGCCTGGCACCGGAGACAGCTAGTGATGAAGACTCGGTGCCAGAGCAGGACGATCAGCCAGGACCTTCTGCACCTGCGCAGAAGAATGAATCATCAGGGGATGAAGAGCCTCTGCTGGATGCTAGGGCTCGTAGAGCAGCCAGCAGACAGGACTGGCTTAGCAAGCGTAGGTCTCCTCGGAGGTAGCACTGAGGGCTAATTGGGCCACGCCCTTCAGTGCCTATATTAGTCCGGCGCAGTCAGCATTCAGTGCTGAGAACGTCAGTGATCTGCAAGCACATTCAGAGTTTTGTTTGCATCAGAGTCCGGCTTGGAAATCTTGTATTTGGAGATAGCAGCTTCTGAAAGGCTTATTCCTGGAAGCCAGCCAACTTGTGAGATAAGAAGAAACTTAATGAGTATTTGTTTTGAACATTTGAACGTTTGGTTATTAACCCCTAAAGAACCAAAGGAACTTTATTCCTGTTTATGAACTTTAAAAACCCCTGCACTTTTACTAAGAAACCTCATTAGTAAAAGGACCCTTTTTGTTTGAATAACAAACGGTTGTGTGTGTGTGTTTCTGTGGGTTGCGGTGCTCGGTCACAACAGGCTGAGCCAGTCCGCCTGCGAGTTGTGAACCCCTGATATGTGGTCTGATGTGATCGACCATACGTGTCTCTCCACCCACAGTCCCAGACTCATTGCTTCGGCCTGGAGGGATTTGGATTTGGTCCCCCCTTGGCGATTGATGTATGCCTTGGTGGAAATGTTGTCTGTGAGGACCAGAACATCGGAGTCCAAGACCAGGTGCTGAAAGTGTTTCAGAGCCAGGGATACTGCTCCCAGCTCCAACCAGTTGATGGAGTGTGCTGCCTCCCCCGGTGACCACTGACCTTGAGCTATGAGTCCCTCCGAGTGAGCTCCCCAGCCTGTCAGACTTGCGTCGGTTGTAATCGTTCTTGTGTGTGTGACCCTGAACGAGGTGCCTTTGGATATTGCTGAGGAAGTCCACCAATTGAGCGACCTTTGAACCTGTGAGGGAAGTTGAACTTTCATAGAAGATGAGCCCCGACCAGCTTTCTGGAATGGTAACAGGAACCATTGGAGTTCCCTTGCGTGTAAGCGAGCCCATGGGGTGATTGCTATGCAGGAAACCATCTTCCCCAGGAGGGAGGATAATGATTCTAGGGATGTCTTCTGTTCCCCCCGTACCTGGGTGGCTAACTGCCTAATGCTGTCCTGCCTTTCTGAGGAGAGGCAGACCGTACAGTCAAGGGAATTGATCACTGCTCCCAGGTGCTGTATGGACATGCACGGGTTGAGAAGGCTCTTTTCCCAGTTAACGGAGAACCCGTGTTCCTGGAAGGTGTCTATGATGATTTCCACATGCTATTGAGCCAAACCTTTAGAGGGAGCATGTACTAAGATATCATCCAAATAGCAATGGATACGGATAGATTTAGTCCGCAGCCTGGCCGCCAGGGCCGCAATTATCTTGGTGAACACCCTGGGGGCTGATGAAAGGCCGAATGGAAGAGCCCTATATTGATAATGTTGATTGTTGTAACAAAATCTTAGGAAACGCCTATGGGGTTTAAATATAGGGACATGCAGGTATGCTTCCGTGAGATCTAGGGATGCCATGTAATCCCCCTGGCGTATCAGAGAAAGAATGGAAGACAGGGAGTGCATTTCGAAACCTGTATACACCAAATATTTGTTTAATCTTTTCAAGTCCAGGATGGCTCTCCAACCCCCTGATGACTTTGGGACCACAAAAAGGATAGAATAGAAACCCCGCCCCTGCTGGGAGGGTAGTACTGGCTGTATGGCCCTGATGGAATCTAGGTGTTTAATTGCTTCTTCCATCAATTTACATTTGGAGTAGACAAAGGAAACTGAACACTTAATGAAGGATCTGGGTGGGAATGAGATGAATTCCAACTTCAGCCTCCTGCGTACGGAGTTCCGTACCCAGGAGTCCTGAGTTAATGCTCCCAGGCCTGCCAAAACTGGGCAAGCCTGCCCCCTATGGGGGCACTCCTGGAGCTACCATCTGCCTCTGCGGAAGGGTCTGCCTGAAGGAGCCCCTCGTGGTTGTTTACGAAAGTGCTTCCCCCTGCCACCCCTATCTGGTTGTCTCTGCCTTGAGGAGTACTGACCTGGGGACCGGGAGGAGGAAGATCCCTGGTCAGAGGGACGAAAGGGCCGCCGGGTGTACGGTGTGGATCTTATGAACCCCTTGCGTGTGATAGAGGGCAGGACCTTTCTCTTGTCGCTGGTCTCAACGAGGAGAGGTTCCAGTGTGGCTCCGAAGAGTGATCCTCCCTTGATGGGCCCCGCTGCCAGCTTCCATTTGTGATGTGGGTCTGTCTGCCACTTCCTGAGCCAGTGCAGCCGCCTGGCCACTATGGAGGAATTCATTGCCGTAGCTGCAAAACGTGATGCTTGCAGAGACGTATCTGCCCAAAACTGCACTGCTGCGAATATCTTATTGATGTCCTGTTGAGCCCTCGTGTTCGAGGGTGGGATGTGATCCTGAAGCTGCTCCAGCCACGCAAGAGTAGCGCGCGCGAAGAAGGATGATGTGGAGGATGCTTTCACTGCCCAGGCCGCTGACTGGAAATTCTTGACCAGTGTCTGATCCATGCGCCTTTCCTCTGGTTTCAGGATCTCCTCTGGTTCTCCCGGGACTGTTGTGGAGGAATGCAGTGCCCTGATGGGCACATCTACTGTGGGGACTGAAAGTAAGTCAGAGAGGTTAGGTGCAACGTTGTAAAATTTCTTGTCCTGTGAGGAAGTGGATGGGCCGGCCGCTGGAGTGGTTCTGTGTTTCTCCACCGCCTCTACGAACAGCTGCGGGATAGGAATAAAGTCCACCTCTGGCCTGGATTCTAGATAGAAGTGATTAGGTTGTTCCTCTGCATTTGAGTCTGTAATAACTTTTGGTAATTTAATTCTGGCCACTGCCTGAGCCTTGAGCAATAAGGACCTAAACAGGCTAGGTGGAAACAGGCCTGATGTGGGAGGCACCTCCTTGGGGACCTCCTCATCCTCCGATAGATCCCATTTGGAATCATCCTCTCTAGGTTCCTCATATTTAGGATTATCAAGGACTGATTCATCAGAAGAATCCTCTGAACTACGTATGTTTATTGGATGGGCGTTCCTTCCTGCTGGCAGCTCTCTTTGCGCCCCTAGATGATGATGAGGTGGAGGCCACTGTGGAAGACCCTGCTCTCGATAGGTTGTCTAATCTGTCTGCAATGGCCTGCTCTAGTACCTGTTCCATCAATGCTCTAAGGTTTGAAGTGTTGATCACTGTTTGTTCTGTCCCAGGTGCCCCGTGCCTGTGATCTGGGTTGCTCTGCTGTACATAAACGACCCCATGGATCTCCTCTGGATCTGGCCAGAACATCAGCATCCATATCTAATGGATCCATTCCTACTGGTCTGGAATTCCTACTGGGGGGGTCGCTCTGGTGAACAGGCTGTATCCTGTTCTGATGAGTGATTGGATTTTTTTGATCGTTTGCCTGATGCTTGAGCCTTTTTTGAGTTCTTGCCCACCATCCTGTGGTTGTTGGCCGGGGGGGTGGAATGAGGAAGGCTCCGCCTCTCCTAATCTTTCCAAAGATGGGCACCCCCTGGCGCGCCACATGGAGGCCTCTTTAAATGGCCCCTTTAGGTAGGCACCACGTGCTCTGCCCCACCGGTCCGCCCGAGAAGGCTCAGGTTGTTCTGGCTGTGCTGCTAGCCCTTGGCCCGAGATGACTCAGGGCTGCTAAGAAGCTGGGCCTGGAAATGGTTCCCCCCCCCCCCGGTTTTCTTCACCTTCTTCTACTGGACGCTGCAAGAAAACTCAGCAGGGTCCTCTGCCTTGCTCTGCTTCTGGCCTCGCAGAGGGGGCTGGCAGTGTGGGGGGGATCCCAGCGGCCTATATCGTCCTGGAGCGATTGCCGCCTTGCTGCCCCCCTGCTGAGCCTTTGTGCTTGCTTGCAAGATTGCAGCAGGAAGAGGGCGGGGGCAGTGGTGCTGGGAACTCCAGCTGGAGCGCGGAATTTAAACGAGGGAAAAGATGCCTGCTTTGCTTCTGTTCTTCGTTCGTTCGTTCCTCCCCCTCCTTCTGTCCCCCCAGTAAGAAACAGGCCCACGCTGGAAATCGGCCGATTCCCTTGCTTTCCTCCCCCCCCTCCGAGCTGAACCCTGCTGAAGCGAGATCGTCTCAAGTTTCCCTGCCGTTCCCAATGGTAAACAGCATAGCAGGCTGCTTGGAGGAAGAGGGGGGGGGGTTGGGGGGGAAGGAGGGCGAAGCCGGATCACGCTCTCCAAACCTTGCCGGTGTGTTGCTGCGAGTTCCTCCGCTGGCGATTTGGCTATCCAGTCCTCAAAGGGACCTCTGTTTAAGAGGATTCCTCTTCCCTTCTCCTTCCCTTCTTCTTTTTTTTCTTCTTTTTTTTAAATAAAATAGGTTAAGGAAGAGATAACTGATAGGGTGGGTAGACCTAGGAAGAGAAAATCCTCAACAAGAAGGTAAGAAAGGTTAATAAAGGGAAAGAAAGGCCCTAAGAACAAAGAAGTTTGCAGGACAGGAGTTTGGTCAAGACCTTCCTCTTGAGTGGACCGAGTCAGATCTGGGGAACATGGCAGATCCTACGGAGTATTTAAATTACTGGCTCGGTCCTAACCTGATTGGCTGAGGTCTACCCAATTCCTGAAAGCTGGTTCCACCCCAGGATGGAGAACAAGCAAGTTTTTTGTAATAAGAAAACGAAAGGAGAGCAAAGTCCTTGGCTCTTTGATCTCAGTCATGTTCCACTAAACAGAAGCAGATAATCAAAAGATAGGACAGCTGTCCTTCCAAAGCAAATAAAATGTCCTTCAATTTGCAATCAGCTTGTAATGTCTTCAAATCAGATATAAAATTCAAATTTTGGAGCAAATCCTGAAGTAAAAAAAAATGTATTCTTTTGTAACCCTTTCCTCACTTTGCTGAAAAAACACAGCTTCTGATTTACAACTGTAAAACAGTTTTGCAATATTATTTTTCTGAAACCTAGACACCAGGACTCAAACTACTAAGACAGTGATGGCGAACCTTTTTTGGCTCGGGTGCCAAAAGAGTGTGCGCGCGCGCAATAACATGAGTGTGTGTGCCCACACCCATAATGCAATGCCCTCCCCCCACGCATGCACACAATCCCCACACTGCCCCTTGTGCATGCGCACAACCCCCCGTGCATGCGCACAGGCCTCACTGAAGCCTCCGGACTTCTGGTAGGCCCGTTGGGCCATTTTTCACCGTCCCCAGGGTTCAGGAGGCTTTCCTGAAGCCTGGGGAGAGCAAAAACGGCTGAAAAGAAGGCCGAAAATCAGCTGACTAGCGCGCTGGAGCTGACATAGGGCAACGCCTCGCGTGCCCTCAGATATGGCTCCGCATGCCACCTGTGGCACCCGTGCCATAGGTTCGCCATCACTGTACTAAGATTTCAACACATCTGAAATATATGCTCAAGTACAATATACACTATTGTACTTTCCTCATTTTTTTGCAATGACAACAGAGGTAAATGGAAAGCAAAAGAGAGCCAGTTTGGTCTAGTGCAGTGGTTCCCAACGTGGGGCTCACGCCCCACAGGGGGTACAATTTGAGCCTTGTTTAAACCAAGTTAATGGCTTTTTATGCTTCCTCCGCGTGAGTAGGAGTTCACTTTTTGAATAATAAGAATTATATGTCACCGGGGGAGGGCATCAGGATTTTAGAGATGCTTAGGTGGGGCATGGCCAGAAAAAGGTTGGGAACCACTGGTCTAGTGGTTAAAGCATCAGACTATAAAATGGGAGACTCTAAGGCAGGGGTGTCAAACTTGCGTTGTCACGGTGGCGTCATGTGACGTATTGGGATTTTTTCCCCCTTCGCTAAACTGGGCAGGGGCAGGGCCAGCACGTGATGCATCCGGGCTGCGGGCCGCGAGTTTGACACCCCTGCTCTAAGGTCAAGTCCCACCTTAGCCATGAAAGCCAGCAGGATGACTTTGGGCCAGTCATTCACTCTCAACCCAACACACCTCACAGGGTTGCTGTTGTGGGGAAAATAGGAGGAAGAAGGTGTGTTGGATATGTTCATCACTTTGATTATTTGTAAAAATAATAAAGGTGGAATATAGATAAATACATAAAAATAAATATAAGGCAGTTATTGTATTCTAAATAGAATCCTGCTTCTTCCTTAGAATTCTATTTTTATGATGTTCTTAAACAACTTAGAATTCTAAAAACACAATAATGTGATTGATCCTACCAACATGTCACTTTTTTATATATATCAGTACTTAAATACAGTGTACTAAGTTCTCCAAGTTTGATTTTAATACCCAGGGATGTAAAACACTTTCCAGTACTGCTACACTTACAAATACAGTTAATAATACAGACAGAAATAAAATAAAATAATCTACAATTCACAATCACTTTAGAGGTAATAATGCAACTAGATACAGATATACCCAAGGGAATTGAGTACAAAAACTTCCAAATGAATGTATTTTAGCAAAGATAACAGACGGTAGCCATCCTTTTATGGCAAAACTGAATACAGAGTAACAAGTTATTATAGTTAAGAGTTTTTTGATGGGAAGATTATCCACAAAATTATAGTATTACACTGACATCTAGTGGTAAAGCAGAACTATGACGCCATAGCTCAACATCAGCTGGAGCTTGGTTAGAAACAAAATGGATTGAGAAAGATCAATGCTATTTAATTCATACACTAAAATCACTAAAATCATTAAATATGCATAAAATATTTTTTTGAAGGCAGGCAAAATGAGATTAACAGAAATATTGGCAAAGTAGTCCAACAGACTATATGCAAGACTCAACCAAAAATAAATTCTAGCCATAATTCCACACCAGAAAAATACTCTGCATAAAATATCTGAAATCTGGAACCAGTGAAGTGGATCTACAAAAATTATCTCTTCTTAATGTCAAATAAATGGTTTATATTTTATGCTATCTCTCTAAATATCAGATATATAAATGGTTAGTGAATGTAATCAACTGTTTCTAGAGGATGAGGAGAGAGGCTAGATTTGTTGATGATGTTAAACTACTCAGAATAGTAAATACTGTAACAAAATTTCTACTCTTTGCTGTAGAATGAATGTTGGCTTACCTGAACGTTCGTTCTATGTGCGCTGCGGGAGAGTCCAAGCATGGGTTATCTTCTCATCTGATTGGCCAGGGACTGAGTTGCAATTTCTTTGACCACGCCTCTTCCTCCGGCCGAGCTCCAGTTTTTTCAATGAAGATCCGGATCTGATACACCGACCACTCCTGGACCCCAGACCATACAAGAACCATGGTGGGATTGGACTCTCCCGCAGCGCACACAGAACGAATGTTCAGGTAAGCCAACGTTCATTCTCCTGTGCGCTTCTTGAAGAGTCCAAGCATGGGATATACCCAAGCTAAATTGATGTTGGGTGGGAAACAGATTGGTCCAGGGTCCCCTCAGCCGGTAGAACCCATTGCAACACTCGTCTCCCAAACGCCGACTCCGCCAAAACGAACATGTCCAGTTTGTAATTCCTCACAAACGGCGAAGGCGAAGACCACGTGGCTGCTCTGCAAATCTCGAGGATAGATGTCTGTGTTGCCCACGCCGCCGTGGTGGCCACACTCCTGGTTGAGTGCGCTGTGATGCGGTGAGGAGGTGGTCTGGCCTGATGCTCATAGGTGATACTTTCTTGCCCATCGTCCTGGGTTGAAAGGAAACAAAAAGCGCCTCCAAGCGCCTGAATCGTTCCGTCCGCTTGACATATTTGCATAACGCCCGGCGAACATCCAACGTATGCCAACGTCTCTCACTCGGATGCCTAGGATTCGGACAGAAGTCCGGCAGGATAACTTCCTGAGTCCTGTGAAATAAGGTATTGACCTTCAGTACAAACGTAGGGTCTAATCGAAGGACCACCCTGTCGGCATGAAAAATACATAAGTCCTGGCGTACTGACAGGGCAGAAAGCTCTGAAATCCTGCGCACCAAAGTTATTGCAACTAGAAAGTCAACTTTGAAAGTCAACAGTCTAATACTAGCTTCACGGAGAGGCTCAAACGGAGATGTCGTGAGCACTTGCAGGACAACTGACAGTTCCCAGGTAGGGTACCTGTGAACAAGGGGTGGTCGCAAATTGTAAACTCCTTTCAAAAAACTACGCACTCTCGGGTGATGCGAGAGAGGGGTGGCGCCCTCACCCTGAATGACGGTGGCTAAGGTGGCCACCTGTCTGCAGAGGGTAGTGGTGGATAGGCCTTTGACCAACGCCACCTGTAGGAAGTCCAAAACCTGTGGTACTGTGGCCACGGTCGGTAACAAGTTCCGAAGGGCACACCGAGTAAAGGCTGACCAGGTAGTCTCGTATATCCTGGTTGTCGACGCCCTTCTGGAGGCTAGAATGGTGGTAATTACATCCCCCGAATAGTGTCCTCTCCTGAGTGTCTCCTGCTCAACTGCCAAACGGCTAGTTTGAGCCACTGGGGATCCGAATGTCGCACGACTCCTTGGCGAAGGGATATTTCATGAGGGGGACTTCTCCAAGGGTGAGAGACGGACAGCGTCATCAGATCCGCGAGGATCACCTCTGCTTCCTTCTCCATGATCTTTCTGACGACCCATGGAATCAGTGGGGTCGGAGGGAAGGCGTACAAGAGTTCCGCCGGCCAAGGAAGTCATAGGGCATTGGTCCCTTCCACTGCTGGGTTGCGGAACTGGGAGAAAAATCGTGGAAGTTGCGCATTCTGAGGGCTGGCGAACAAGTCCAGTGACAGACGACCGAATCTGTCCACGATCTGGTCGAAAAGAGTTGGGTGGAGTTGACATTCGGACTGGTCGAGCGTTGTCCTGCTCAACCAGTCCGCCTGGGTGTTGGCCACTCCCAAAATATGATCCGCTCATAAGGAGGGCAGGTGAGACTCCGCCCAGGTGCATAAGTTCTGTGCTTCTTGCATCAACAACCTGGAGTGTGTGCCCCCTTGTCTGTTTATGTGCGCCTTTGCTGTGACGTTGTCCGTCAGCAGAAGGATGTGTTGATCGGAGAGATCCTGTTGGAAGTGGCGGATCACCACCCTCAGCTCCAGCCAATTGATGTCGTAGAGGAGGTCTTGCCGTGACCAATGACCCTGAGCGACCTTATAGCAATAGCAATAGCACTTTTCTTATATACCACTTCATAGTGCTTTACAGCCC
Organism: Diadophis punctatus similis; assembly: GCA_023053685.1. NCBI lineage: Eukaryota > Metazoa > Chordata > Lepidosauria > Squamata > Dipsadidae > Diadophis > Diadophis punctatus. The sequence continues at coordinate 54,616,846 of JALIGW010000001.1, read as the reverse complement.
TCTCTAAGCGGTTTACAGAGTTCAGCATATTGCCCCCAACAATCTGGGTCCTCATTTTACCCACCTCGGAAGGATGGAAGGCTGAGTCAACCTTGAGCCTAGTGAGATTTGAACAGCTGAACTGTTGAACTAGCAGTCAGCCTGCAATGGCTGCATTTAACCACTGCACCACTTCAGCTTCAAGCTCCTTCAGACCTTGTTGTTGAGGTGGGCACCCCAACCAAATAGGCTGGCGTCGGACATCAGGACCAGTCATGCTGGCTCCCGAAATAACGAACCCTTCTCCATGGTGGGCGATACCCACCAATCCAATGAGTGCAGGACCTGTCTGGGCACTTTGATGCGGGAGAGAGAGTTGCTGCGACTGGACCTCTGGCTGGTCAGAAGAAGCCATTGTAAGGGCCTGGAATGGAGTCGAGCCCAGGGCAAGATGGAGAGGCACAATATCATTTTGCCTAACAACTGGGAGAGGAGTATTAGAGGCACCCTTTCTAAGGATTGCACCTGTTGGACCACGTCCCTTATACTGTCCATGCGGTCCTGTGAGAGAAAGACTAGGGAGGACCGGGTGTCGATAACTGCCCCCAAATGGGTCAGCCTGGTGGATGGGGTACAATGGCTTTTCTCCCAATTTATGGAGAACCCATGCTCCTGAAGGGTCTGGACCGTGAAACTGAAATCCCTTTCCGCCTGCATTGACAACGACGCCTGAATTAACACGTCATCCAGTTAGCACTGCAGACGGATGGGCCTGGTACAAAGGTGCGCCGCTATAACGTCCAGAAGCTTTGTGAAAACCCTTGGGACTGAGGACAGTCTGAAGGGAAGGGCTCTGTATTGCCAATGGTGGCCTGCGTAAGCAAACCTGAGAAACCTCCTGTGGGAGGCTCTGATGGGCACGTGGAGGTATGCCTCCTTCAGGTCTATGGAGGTCATAAAATCCCCTTTCCAGATGCAACCCAGGATGGTAAGTAGGGACTGCATTTTGAACCTCCTGTACTTTATGTATAAGTTGAGGTCCTTCAAATTCAAAATGGCCCGCTGACCCCCTGAACTCTTGGGAACTAGGAAGAGGACCGAATAAAACCCTCTTCCCTCCTGGTTCTTTGGGACCTCTTCTATGGCCCTGATGTCCCTCAAGTGTTGGATCTCAGCCAGCAAGAGATCCCGTTTTGCAGCCTGCCTGGAAATAGGGCATTGAAGGAATCGATGTGGAGGACTGGCTAAAAATTCCAGAGTGAGCCCGAGCCTCACAGTTTGTAATGCCCATGTATCGGTAGTTGTCTCTCTCCATTGGGCAGCAAACTCTTGTAACCTGCACCCAATGGGAATGTGTGGCCGCAAGTCACTTGCTGCATCTATACGGGCGGCTGCTGGCCCCACTGAAGGGCCTCCTAAACTGAGGCTGACAAGCCCTGTCCCGAAAGGATGACCTGTCTGGATAGTGGGAGTACTGACTTTGATAGGGATGAGTGGAATCCCCTGAGTCAGTGCCACGAAAGGACTGCCTTCTGTAGAAGGCGGAAGGTCTCCTCTCAGCCCGCCTATATGAATGAAGCAAAACCTTCCTTTTGTCTTTCCCCTCCACTAAAATTGGGTCTAATACTTCTCCAAAAAGATGACGACCCTTGAATGGGGCCGATGCAAGACGTCATTTGGATTTCACGTCGGCTTGCCACTGGCGAAGCCACAAGAGGCGTCTGGAGGTGACATTCAAGGCCAGAGCCTTGATGGTTGCATCCGCTGTATATTCAGCCGCAGCTATTAATTTGTGAATGTCTTGCTGCAACCTGATATCATCTGGAGAAGCCCTATCCTGCATCTGATGTAGCCATAGAAGTGAGGTTCTGGTGATAAAGGAGGCTGCTGTGGCCGATCTAATAGCCCAGGCAGCTGCCTGATGAGTCTTACGAGCAGACAGCTCCGCCTTTCTATCCTCAGCCTTAAGACCCTAAGCTGAGTCAGAAGGGAGAAGAGCCAAGGATGCCAAACTGGCTAGAGGAGGATCTATGACTGGGAGCTCTAAAAGTTCCTCCATCTGCTGCTCAGTAGAATACATGTGCCTATGCATGCTACTAGGAGCCGGTATAGATCCGGGTTGTTCCCACTGTCATGTAATTGAATCTACAAAATATTGTGGCGAAGGGACCACCTCCTGCTCCGACATCTGCTCTGAAAACAGGCTGGTGGAGAGGTCCTGAGGGCCACAGGCAGATCCCTTGTGGCACCAGAGCCACTCAAGTTAGCAGTGGCTTTGGCCTTAAACAGTAATGTGCTAAACTGAGCTGGATTAAAGAGGCCAGAATATGCAGGTCTACCTGGGGAAGTGCCCTCATCATCAGAAAAATAAAATTTCCCCCAATTTTCTTCCAAATTGTCATCAACCTCCCCTCGAGATGCGACACTGTGCTCTGATGGAGTCAGGGAACGAGATTCTCTCACATAATCTCTGCTCTGAGAATAACTGTGAGGGGGGACTCTGGAACCCTGGCCTAACAAGCCCCTTTGGGCCAGAGCTGCATCAATCCCCACAGCAATGGTATTGAGAATAGCATTATTCAGCTCTACAGGTAACCCTTGGGCTGGGAGCTCAGATGGGCAGAGTCCAGCCGCTGTGGGGGTAAAAGTGGCTGAAGGGGCTGATGGTTTGATGGCCGCCCCAGACTGTGCCCCAATAGCTGAATGGCCAGAAGTCAATAACCCTTCCTCCCTAATAGGGGACAGGGAACTGGTCTGAGGATCACGTAAAACATTAGGAGACCATGCCAATTGGTCAGCTGTCTGAGACTGTGATGAAAGATCTATATTCACAGGATTTTCAGCTGCAGAAACCTCTTCAGAACCCCTAGCAAGATGGGCCTGATTTTGGGCCTTAGCAAAGTGCTTCTCTAATGCCCTTTGTCTCCTAAGGGCATCCTTATCAGAAGCAGAAGACTTGGATTTGGAATGGGAGGCCTTGGACCTGGTAGAAGGACCTTCTGCCTCCTTTCTAGCCTTCTTGGGCTGAGAACATTCCTCCATCCTGTGAGGGGTGGAAGAACCAGCAGAGCTGCTGCTAATTGAGGCTCTTCGTTCAGCCATAATAGCTGAAATAGCAATATCTCTGATGAATCACTCCTCGAGACTCCAATCACAACAGGAATTCTGTCCCAGAAGGGGATCAGTAGTACTCACTGCGCCTCACAATAACTGGGAAACAGCAATTAGCAAGAACAGCAGCAGCAGCAGGAGGAATCACAGGCACAGCAAAAACGAAAGTAGCAGCAGCCGTTTTGGTGCGAGACCATTAATACGGTCCCTTACGCCAGAAACTCTGACTGCCTCACAACTGCCAGCCGGCAATATGGCCGCTCGCATGGAATAGGCTGGGATCAAGCAAGTAGCCTCTACTCCGAGGAGGCTGTGTGCTCTAAGCTCCTCAAAAATGCTAGCCGCGCCCCTCCTGGGCACCGAGCCAATCGGAGCTTCAGCAAGAAGAAACCGCCCACAAAAATGGCCGCCTGCAGCGAGCCGATTAGAAAGGGCATTCTCCCAAACAGAGAATCAAAGAGGCAGCTGAAATAGAGGTTTCTGAGCCGAAGGCAGTCCAGCAGTCTCCTTGCAAGCTGGTACTGAAGCCAAACACGTGGCAATGGCAGTTAGCTGGTGATTTGAACACTGCGCTGGGCACGAAGGCTGCAAGCCTCCCACAAACGCCCCAGTCTCTTCCCAGCCAATTTGAATTTTTTTAAAGAGAAGCCCAATTAAAACGAATTTAATCCAATGAATTCCAATAATTACTGATATTAATCAGGAGCAACTCAATCTGTATCTCTCTAGGCCGACTGAGTTGAAAAAACTGGAGCTCAGCCAGAGGAAGAGGCGTAGTCAAAGAAATTGCAACTCAGTCCCTGGCCAATCAGATGAGAAGATAACCCATGCTTGGACTCTCCAAGCAGCACACAGGAGAATTACATGATATTATTCATAATGTCAATGCAGAAAAATACTTTAAATATAGCTTTATTTTTCATTATGATCGTTTGACATTTACTATATGTTTCATGTTGACCGGAACTTTGCACATCAGATAAAGAAAACTGTAATGTTGCAAACCTGGAAAAAAATTGCTGCAGTCTTTTGTCATCAGATATACCATAGTGTTACCATTCCACTTCTTATAATTCCTATCAAAATGCTTAATGCATGAACCAATTTACTTCATGCTGAGTGAATTACAATCCATAAAGCTTAATTGCTTTCTATTATGCTCCCACACATCAAACATTCCTTGGCTTTTTGTTAAATTCACGAGCATTTCTGACTATATGTCCCTCTATTCTACCCACATCATCTGCAACTTTAATACTGAATTTTTTTCCTGGAATGTTTTACCCATTTTGATATTTGTATTTCAGCATTCAAAAAATAATACAACAAAATAAAGACAAATGCTATAAAAATTATTTCAGAAAGATATTTCAAAAAGCATAACAACATATTCAAAGAAATCCTTTTTGGATCAATTAAAACAGATGTAACATTTTCCAGGCTTTTCAGGGTGCTCCACTGTCTCTGCAATGGGTTTGCCTAGGCACGTCACTTCTTTGATACAGATAGTCCTCAACTTACAATCACAATTGAGCCCAAAATTGTTAAGCAAGGCAGTTAAATGAGTTTTGCCCCATTTTATGACCTGTTTTGCCTCATTTGTTAAGTGAATCACTGCAGTTGTTAAATGAATCATGCCATCATTAAGCAAATCTGGTTTCCTCCATTGACTCTGCTTGGAAGCTGGCTGGAAAGGTTACAAATGGTGAGCACATGACCCAGGATAGTACAATTGTCGTAAATACATGCCAGTTGCCAAGAGCTCAAATTTTGATCACATGGGGATGCTGCAACAGTGTGAAAATTACGACTATAAGTCACTTTTTTCAGTGTAGTTGTAACTTTGAACAATAACTAAGCGAATGGTTGTAAGTTGAAGTCTACCTGTACCAATGCCAATGTGCTCCAGAGAACCTTTTTTGAAGAATTTGTGTAGCCCTAATGGAGATTATCAAACAATGGCATCAAACTATGGCCTTTATTTGTTTACAATTTTTTTTAAAATGACACTTTGATAGAATTACTTTATTGCCAGCACTTACTGGACTAAAGAAGTGTATATCAGAACAAATTACAAAATTATCTGAAGCTAAGGTGTATCATTAGAGGAAATATAATGAAATAAATAGCAGCATAAAAATATAATAAGTACAGTATTTATAAAATAATAAAATTCACCAGAGCTTAAAGAGGTTATTAATGCTTGATGTTACAGAGGCATGGGCAAAGATGACCTTTTAAGGACTGAATTTATTAAGAACAGACACTGGTTACCTATAAATGGAAGTTAAATGGCAGTGGCCTTCTGATTAATAGATGAATATTTCCAGAGCTATGAACAAATAAATAAAGACAAACTGGATCTAATGCTATAGAACAAATTTTATACTATTATGGCACTTGGATCTTTCTTTCCATTATATATAATTATATTTTTATTTTAGCTTTTCAGAAATAATCACCCTCCTGACCTCCCATCTTCCTTTCTTGTAGGTCTAAACTGATAATACTGTAATTTCAAAAAAAATTGCTTTTCTTAGATTTTTGGATAATATCTAATGTATTATTTTTGTTCCTTCAAGTCAGTTTTTACACTATTGGCATCTGCCAGACAAATCCCTGCAATTTCCTTGGCAAAGATTTTTCAGAAGTGGCTTGCCACTGCTTCTTTCTTAGGGCTGAGAGTGAATGGTCACCCAGCTGGCTTTATGTCTAAAGTAGGACTAGAACTCAACAGTCTCCTAGTTTCTGCCTGATATCTTAACTACTATATTAAACTGATTCTCCAATGGCTTTATTAATTTCAGGTTGATAATCCAACTTGTAGATAAAGACTGCATGGCACTTGTTGCTGCCACCACCTTGAAATAGACCTTATGAAATCATCTAGATTCTAGATGTTGAGACTCTAGAAAGAGTGTAGAGAAGAGCAACAAAGATGATTGGGTGGAACTAGAGGCTAATGCATACAATAAACGGTTGTAGGGACTGGGTGGCATGTCTTGTCTAACGAAGGGAAGCACTAGGGGTGACATGATAGCAGTCTTTCAATATTTGATGGGCTGCCACTGAGAAGAGGGGTTCAACCTATTCTCTAAAGCACCTGAGGGCAGGATAAGAACTAACAGAGGGAAATTTATCAAGGAGGGATCCAACTTAGAACTAAGGAGGAATTTTGTGACAGTGAGAACAACTAACCACTGGCTTTCTTCCTGAAGTTGTGGGTGCTTCATCACTGAAGGTTTTTAAGAAGAGATTGGAAAGCCATTTGTCTTGAATGGTATAGAGTTCCATGTTTGAGCAGGAAGATGGACTAGAAGACCTTCAAAGTCCTTTCCAACTCTGTTATTTTGTATATTGTACATATTGCGTATGTGACACTTTTAACTATTAAAATGTCAGCCAGTTTCATTTGTAAGTCCTGCTTAACATCTTTGCCAATATCATTTTTGTATCCTGTCAATTTTAAATTTATTTCTAAACAACTTCATTTTGTTACATCCTCTTCTATTTTTTCTTTGAAGCCCATTTTTATTATGTCAGACAGTCTAAAGAGTAAGTTCCGGGTACATAGTTGCCAAATATCCTTAAATTCTTCCAGAGTTAAATATATATTTCTCCATTCTCTATTAATGGGAATTATCCTTTAATTATCATCTTTAATTATTTCTGGCTGCCTCTAGTAATCAGCCTTCAAAGTCTCCTCCTCTTATCCAGAACTTTTTCCCAGGAAGAGATTTCTTAAACTTACACTCAATCATCATATATTTTAATAAGATTTTAAATAAATTACTGGAAATATTCTTATAACTTTTTCAAAGTCTTGTTTCCAGTCAATCTGGCCCTCTGGTCCATTTAAATTTTTTACAAAACCACCCTTTTGTAACTTATTTCCAAGTTTAAAAAGGGGTTTAAGTTTTAATTTTTAATTTTAATTTTAAAAAAGGGGTTTAAGTTTAAATGTTAAACTTACCTAAATCTCTTTTCACTGCAGGTTGGATGAAAATCACCCAGTATAATAAAACTGGACATTCTTAATGTCCAAAAAGCAATTTATAAGCTACTTCCAATAAAAGTGATTAAGAAGGGAAGTGAGCAAACTCACTGTCTTTTTGAAAGGCTCCAAACCATAGCTTGGGCATTGCTGTCCCTCCCAACTCCCAGAGCTCTAAAATCTGTTGGAGATCGCTGTTTTATGGGACTATCTGTAAGGACACCCAAGTGATCTCAGGTCTCTCTCCTTCATCCAGAGAAGAACTTGGGAAGCTGCTTCCTCCACCAGTTCCACTTTCCAACATGATTATTGTCTATATTAACAGTGAAGCTGTCTTAGTTGGCCATTGCTTCCCCAGAAATGGGATATTTTGTTTTTCAATATCATTCTAGCACTGATGATGCTATCTGGTTTGAGTAATGAAACATTGGCAAGAAAACAACCAAGGTCAGAGAGCACCAAGGACCCCTCCTTTCAATATTTAGCAGACCATGTTACTTGGAGAATTAAAAGAAACACACGAATACCAATTTAAGGCAACCAATCTCTCCTAGGCATTTGGTTAAAGAACCATATATACTGTATTTTTCGGAGTATAAGACGCACATTTTCCCCCCTAAAAGAGGGTGAAAATTCAGATGCCTCTTACTACATTGAATGTAGCCCCGTCCACCCTTCGGCCGCTGCGCATGCTCTCAAACGGAGCTTTGGAGGCTGCAAACTCAGCCTCTTAAATGGAGCTTTTGGAGGGTGAAAAGGCAATGTGCAGAGGTCAAAATGGCAACCCGGAACAGCTGCTGCCTTGTCGGACTGGTTCCGCGCTTCGCCTGCTGCATACACAGGAACGTCCTGCGACGATCAGCTGCATTTTTGAAGCTGCGTGTCTGCCCCGAGGCACGTGTGAGCGTTGTGAGTGCGCGTGCACGCTCACAACCAGCAAACCTGTTGCTAAAGTTTACCTCTGGGAACAGCTGATTGGGGGTATTCCAGGAGGCCGATCCATCTGCCAATCAGCTGCTCATTCTGAATCACGCTAATGTGCTGAAACTGACCAGACTGTTTGCTAAGGACGCTAGCCAGATGAATACCGATGGATGCTGGTAGGCAAAGAGGCAGAATTTTTTTTTCTTATTTTCCTCCCCAAAAACTAAAGTGTGTCTTATACTCTGGAGCGTCTTATACTCCAAAAACTACGGTAATTATCAAGAACTACTTTATGCCAGCTTACCTTTGGAAACATATATCAGGGATTTTAAAAAAACTTTAGAAATGAAAGGTTATTATAACTTATTATCTGTTATATGTATCAGAGGTGGGCTCCTGCCGGTTCGGGCCGGTTCTAGTAGCGGGAATTTCCCCCGCTTGCTGAACAGGCAGCGATGGCCGGCTGGCCACGCCCCCGAACTGGCACTCTCGGCGGCGCTGTAGGCGGCGCCATCTTGATTTTCATTTCTGTGTACGCGCAAAAGCTGGTTTTTTGCTTCTGTGCACATGCAGCTGTTTTTTTTAGCACTGTGCATGTGCGCGCGCCCGCATGGCATGAGAGAAAGTGAACCAGCAGCGAGGTAAGTTAGAACCCACCCTTGATATGTATGTGTCAGTAAGCCCAGCAAAAACTGTTAAAAAGTAAAACAAAAGACTGCAATTAAAAAAGCATGTTAAAAATATACTCCCCTCATTATGCTAAGGCATTATTTGCTCAATTCATGATTTGCTGGAAAAAAAACATAACTGGTGCTATGGTTTATAAACTATAGTGGCATATTTTTAGAAGGCTGGAAAGTATTTATAAAATTGGATAATTAATTGCATAGTAAACTAGATTTCTCTTTTTTTAGTTGCATGACTACTTGCTAGTCCATGGCTGCCAAGTGTTCTTCAAACACCATTCAGCTACAGTATATAGTTTTGATATAATATAAAGTCAATGTTTAGTTTTCATTTAAGCAGTGTATCAACAGTTAAATTAAAAAGTTATACTCCAGCAAATGTTAGAAAGGGAAAAATAAAGTTTTGAGAGGATCTAGAAAATATGTTTTCTTAAGGAGACAGATAAAAATTTACCTTTATGCAATATATGTTTTAAAGTTTGATAGAAGATAGGATTCCAAAATAATTTATCTCAGTATCTTCTAGCCAAGGTATTAACCAGGTTCATGTACACCACTAAACTATGATTTTAATCATGCTTTGGCTACATTGTAATAGCTGTTTGTACATTATATATTAAATCATAAATCATGATTTATAAACCAAGGACTCAATTCAGAGATTATCTTAGCCAAACCAAGCAAACCACAGTAAGGCTTAGTGCAAATTGTAGTTCCAGCCAATCAAATTATGGTCTACTGTGAAAATGTATTTCACATGTTATATGTCTTGTACTGCATTAATTTATCATGATAAATTATTACTGTGTATGATTACTTTCTCTTCCAGATACTGAAGTTGGAAAAAACCTAACCCAGAATTTTCATGCAAGGTACAATGAAAATAGGTTGAGTGTGTTTGGTTGCTTAGCTACATCTGTTTGATGTCTGCAATACATAAGTACTTACTTTGGCAAATCAAAAGGATTGACTTTTTATTTTACAATCACCTAGAGACCCAATTTAACTTCCTTATAATGCTTTCACAGTGTACACAGCCTAATTTTAAATATAATGATCAATGGAACAAACAATACTTTGAGTTTTTTCAAAGCAAGGATCAAGCTACATCAATTCTAATAACATCAAGTCTGCAATCCTAAAGTTAATCACCTGAAAGGAACCCCCAATAAATAAACTTGTTTCTGAGAGAAAAATGCTTAAGACTGGGCTGCAATAAGTCTGGATTTCAGTACTGATCAGAGGGATGCAGCACAAAAGCAATACTGCACATTTTCTTTTATAAGCCATTGTTCTAACCAGGAGACATTTTGTAAGGTTCCTAAGATATCTAAACATGTGTCTATTTTTAAAGAGCTGCAGTCTGCTTGATGCAGAGGTAAGAGACAATGAAAACTGCAAGGTGGAAATGGAGTTTATAATTGGATACATTTTCTCAGCTCTAACTCTGGTTAACTCCTTATTCTTCTGAGCACATGCCATACTGTTCTAACAAAAACAGACAAAATTCTGTGATTAATAATAAACTGTCACAAAATACTGAATAGCTGTGGCAGCAAAAGCAAGAATAATTTATTTTTAAAACTCAACTACATGATTCTCTACATAGAAGTATCTTACATGCATTTCCAGGTAAAGCAACCCTACTCTCAGATAAATTGGCACAGAGCTGTCTGCATATTTGACTTTTAACATTATTATACATAGGATTGATCCTTTGGTTGTAAGAACAAAACTATATTCTCCACAGTAATAATAAGAAAAAAATGTCCTGTACTTTCTGCATGTGTTGGTGCATACAAAGATAAAGCAACTGTCTCTAGAGTCTTTCCTATATAGAGGCCTGCAAGTTTTAGACAATAACGTCCATCAGTCCCAGACACATTTTATAGGATTATGGAGGTTGCAGCCCCATATGTACTGAAAGTTGCTATGACCATCCTAAACTAGTAATCAGATTCATTTCCCCCCAGAAAATATTTACAGGAATAGCAAATTACAATAATTTTCAGCAGTGCTATTTTTTACTATTTATTGCCCTGAGTTATTTATAAAAATATAAAAAATAATAAAGGTGGGATATAACTAAATAATGATAAAGCCATATATGACTGTATGAAGCACAGAATTTAACAAGAATTTTATATAGACGACTATTAGATTATGTTCCCACTTAATTATATTCAAGCACCTTTTAGCTTAATTCTTGTTCTCGTACCAAAATACTTAAAAGATATAACAAAGACATTTCTACTTTTCTACACATTTCTCTCTCTTTTCATTAATCCCATACATTTTCTGCATCTGGACTAATGGGAGTTCAGAATATGGGTCTTTATCATGTTTCTAATGGTTGTAAAGCATATGCTTATTACTTTAAAAAAGTATTAGTATCATCCTCCTATAAAGCCCCAAATATACAGTGTATTTACCCATACATTTCCTGCAGATAACCTAGAGAAAATGAATTCTGCATGAGGAAATCTAATCCGGGCAGACAGAAGCAGTTGTGGAAACTGCTATGTAGTAAAGACCTGAGGAAGAAGCATTTTTAAAGCAAGTCAAAAGATAATAAGTGGGTGGAGAGGAGGATGGATGCCAGAGCTACGGGAACCCAAATAAGATGGAGAACCTGAGGAGTTCCTTTCCGTCATAAAGGGGCTCCATCATGGGATTCTCAAACCGGGGAACCCTTCTCCTAAAAAGTAAACTAGACCTTTTCATTCCAAGCAATGCTTCAAGAGGCCCTAGAGGTCATCCACTCCGACTCCAACTTCGGCCACACTGGCCTTTCCCCTCCCCATCCCCAGGGCATTTCCAATTAAAACAAAAACAGCCAAGAAGCTAAACTTGGGAGTTTAGGGGAAAGGAAGATCTACACTTCGATTCGGTTGTGCCTAAGAGGAAATACTTGGCGACCCGCAATAGGGGTCGGGAAGGTGGGAGACAGAAAGCCCCCCCCATGAGTCCCCAAATCCCCACCCAGCCGAGACCGAGCGCCTCCTCTTCGCGAGCCTGCCTCCCCCCCCCCCCCCCGATCCCACAGCAACTCAGCCCCTTACCAAGCGGAGCTGGCTGGTCTCGTCGTAGGAAAGGAAGCCGAGGATGCTCTCGATGGCCACAATGGGCAGCCCCACTAGTGTGTTGCTCTGCGGGAGCTGCTCCAGGGACGGTGCTTCCCCCCGGGGCTGTGGTAGTGGAGGTGGGGAGAGCCGCGCCGAATCCATGGCGCCTCCTTCCCCTTCCGACAGGAGCCGCTCAGCCGCTACAACTGCCGCCATCTTGGGGCCTATTTCCTTCCTCGACTCCGGGAGGGGGCACTTCCTGTGGCAACGTTACCGCCTCCTTCTTCAGCGACACAGTTAAAGAGACAGGAGGCCCCCGCGCTCTCCTGCAGCTTCTGGGTCGAATTGTTCGTACAGTCTTTCGAATTCCGCAGTCTCCGGTTTAGGCTGCTAACTAGAGACTTCTCTTCAAGCGCGCTCCAGACACCTTTCGGCTACTACGGTAGTGGTTGTCGAAGTATTCAAACTTGCAAGAATATTGCAGTACAATTTCTCTTCTCTTCTGTTCACTTGCCGACTGGCAAAGTGATGCCGCCGGGGGAGAGCTTTGGAGAAGTCAGCCGAATTGGGCAGGACGACCCGCAAAATGCAATGCAATCCGGGTTCTAAAAGATGTGACCCCTGATATAAAGAACTTACTATAGTAACATCAGGGAAGCCTGATTCTCTAGATTTGGAATGAACTCCTTTTATGGTTACCAAGAGTTAGACCTTGCAAGCCCAATACAGATTCCCATAGATTATCTCATGTCTGAGGGCGAGTGAGCACGAGAAATGTCAGGCAGTAATACAGCAGTGCAGTTCAAGTTGGGGGGGAAACCCCTCTTTATCGATGCCTTCCCGTTCTATGAATAATCTTTTGCTTGGTTGTCACTAAGCGATCTTCAACTTTTCTGGCTGAACTGGTTTGCAAGTCAAATTACAAGATTTTGCAAGCAGAATGCCCTAGGTATGTCATAGTTCCTAGGAAACTATGTGTGATAGACACTCGTGAATGACTGCATTCTTTGGATATATAATCACTGTGTGGCTAATTACAGTACTGTATCACTTAGACAAGTGGATGCATAGGTCTACCTGTAAAAGTAAACGTGCTATTAAAATGCCAGGAAGATAAAATCAATATGAAAAGTATTAATTTTTACCTATTAATTAGAGCTAGTTTACAGGGTTGGTAAGCCCTAATACATTTAAAGGTGTATATCAGAGGTGGGTTTCAGCAGGTTCTGACCAGTTCTGGAGAACCGGTAGTGGAAAGTTTGAGTAGTTCAGAGAACAGAGGTGGCGCAGTGGTTAAAAGCAGCACTGCAAGTTCAGCTGACTGCTAGTTCAGCAGTTCAGCTGTTCAAATCTCACCGGCTCAAGGTTGACTCAGCCTTCCATCCTTCTGAGGTCGGTAAAATGAGGACCCAGATTGTTGGGGGCAATATGCTGAACTCTGTAAACCGCTTAGAGAGGGCTGTAAAGCACTATGAAGCGGTATATAAGTCTAGGTGCTATTGCTATTGCTAACCGGTAAATACCAGCTCTGATTGGCGCTGCCTCCTGAGTCCAAGCTGATAGGGAGAAAATGGGGATTTTGCAGTAACCTTCCCCTGGAGTGGGGAGGGAATGGAGATTTTACAGTATCCTTCCTCTGCCACGCCCACCAAGCCACACCACGCCCACCAAGCCACACCACGCCCACAGAACCGGTAGTAAAAAAAATTGAATCCCACCACTGGTGTATATACATTCTCTCATTGTTCTATTGACTTGGCAGAAGGTGCTTTATGGGAATTTAATACAACTCCTTACATTTGGGTTGGATTCACACATCACACTAAGCCATAGTGGATTTGTTTGATTTTATTTAATGTGGGTGAAACAAATCTTATTTTAAATCATGTTTATGTCATAGTGCAATGACAATCTAATCAGTTGTGGCTTGTTTAGTAAACTAATGTTATTAAACTGGTTTATATTATAAGCCTAATTTTTGAGGAAACAGAGAGCAAATTCAAATATCCTGCTCACCAATACTGGCTTGTCCAGATGAATCATTTTTCTGACATGGTAGTTCTGTCAAATATTATTCAATTCTTTTCCCACCTTGCATCTATAATTATTCTTCCCTTTAATTTTCAGGTAAAACAGGTGTTTATTCCTTTCTTCCCTCTCTGAATATATGTCTGAAACTCAGATGGGTTGCAATGAGAGGGATAAACTGTAGCCTAGTTGGTGAAGTAGCAACAAGAACAATGGTAATGCTGGTTTACAAGTGTTACTAATTTACATTTGCAGTTATGGTAGAAATACTCACCAATAAATTAAAAACAACAGGGTGTCTCTGTATGCTTCAATTTCAAAAGCAAGTATCACTTTAAATTAGTCACATGTAATTTATTTCATTTATTTATTAGAAAGTTTATATTACTGCCTATTCACACATGGCGACACAAGGCGGCTTACAGAGGTATAAAACATCATATAAAAAACTAAAACTAATAAAAGAAAATAATTAATAAATTAATAATATAATATAATAGCCCCCCACCCCTCACCCTGGGAACAACACATCACACCAGCCATTTAATAATAGGTTCCACCCCGCTCCGGGCTCCCCAGGCCCACTGGCAGAACCAGATCTTCAGCACTTTCCGGAAGAGTGTTAAGAGTGGGGGCCATTCTAATCTCTGGAGGAATGATGTTCCAAAGAGAAGGAGCCACTACAGAGAAGGCCCTTCTTCTGGGTCCCACCAGATGTATCTCCCTAGGGGATGGGACCCACAACATTCCTTCCTCCCCGCTCTAGTGGGTCATGTAGATGTGACCAGCAAGAGACGATCCCTCAGATAACCTGGTCCCAAGCCGTGAATGGCTTTAAAAATGACAACCAGGACTTTGAATTGTACCCGGAAGCAAATTGGCAACCAATGCAGCTCCCGCAGAAGAGGTAATACATGTGCACACCGAAGTCTGCACAAAACCATGTGGGCCATTGCATTTTGCACCAACTGGAGCTTCCAGATGCTATTCAAGGGCAGCCCCATGTAGATTTATAATACAATGTATAGTTATCCAAGTTTTTGTAATGCCAAGTTCTCAAGACAGCTTAGATTAAAAAATAAGTCTCACATTCAAATCAGACTGTTAAAATTTCAGTTGATATTATTTTAGAGCTCTCTGCATAATGAAAGATAATTCTGATAGTTACAACATTTCAGTTTTTGAATCATATTAGATCAAAAATATAATTTTTATTTCTCATAATGGGCAGATTTGTGCTTTCATTTGTGATTTCTTTCTTGGGGTTATTGTATATATTGTATGTTAAATTCTAAATATGTGACATTGCTTAGTATATATCAGGCAGAAGTTGAAAGGAACCAGATTTTAAAATCAGCGAAGTGCAATAATGACAACATAATAATGCACACACAATAATAAAAATTACAATAAGCAGCCATTACATAGTTGCATCATAATAGGTGATGCAAGCATGAAAATTATACTTGCATCACCTATTTTATTTGATTATATCAAATGCATGGGTGGCATTTGCAATCCTGTTGTTGCCTATGGATCTAGAATGCTAACATGCTTGTGAATCCAATTGCTTATCATTACTTCTTAGTATCTGGAAATTAGTTATCTGTAACTGGTTGATCCAAAAAAACTAAACAGTACTAGTAGTTGGATTGGAGACCACTAGCAAATACTACGGCTGTAGTTGTTTTTTTTAAGAAACTTATTTTTATTACTTCAATTTAAATAGCTGCCTTGGAATATGACTCAGGGCAGCATAATCAGTAAATAACCCACAGTTGAGACCAACACAATGAACATTGGGGGGGGGGGGACTAAGGATATAAAGTGATTAAAATAAATCCTGGGATATTAAATTCTATTCCATTGTCCACACAATTCAGATCTGCTGCATTTGACTTATATAGTCTCTTTAGGCTAAAAAAGGACAAAAGCCTCAGTAAAGTGACTTCCAGTATTCCTTACAATCTCCTTCAGTAGGGACAGACAACAGCTCTACCTGGATAATATACAGTAGCTACAATTATGATTCCCCACAATGCTCTGAGACAGTGTTTCTCAAGTTTGGCAGCTTAAGTGTGACTGAACTTCAACTTCTAGAATTCCCCAGCCACACATCTTCAAGCTGCCATGGTTGAGAAACACGGATCTAAGGCATTGTGGGAAATTTTAAGTAAGGGCTTGACACAGAACCTGGCATTGCTTGAAGCAGTAGATTAATAGGATATCCCTGAGAGCTTGCCAGAGATACTAGGTGCTGATCCCTGTCTCAAATTTTTATCTGCTAAGGCAGTCCTGGGGTAATTTGTGGTTTTGACACATCTGCAGTTTAAAATAATTATTGGGGTTATCATTATGGTAATAATTGTAATTAGAGCCTTTTAAACCAGATGAAAGGTGTGTAGGGCGTCACACAAGGAAAATCATGGTATACAAGAAAAAATCTGGGTGGAAGGGAAGAGGAAAAAGAGTATATCTAAGGGTCAACATGGGAAAAGATTCATAAATAGGTCTCTTGAGTCTTTATTAGTTCTTGCTATGGGTACATTTCTCCTGGACCCTTGTAATCAGCCCCAAAGAAAGTTGTAATTAATTCAACTGCAAGTACCATATTTTTTGGAGTATAAGACGCACCTTTCCCCCCCCTAAAAGAGGCTGAAAATTTGGGTTCATCTTATACTCTGAATGTAGCTTTTTCGAAGCTTTTTTTTTTCCAGCCCTAACGAGGTGCTAACAATCTTCCCGGCTTGCAAGCTTGTTTTCATTGCTACTCCCTCCAAAAAAGGTTTTTTCAGCCCTAATGAGGTGTTAATGATCTTCCTGGCTTGCAGGATTTTTTCATTCCTACTCCCTCCAAATAAGTTTTTTTTCCAGCCCTAAGTCTTTGCAGGCTTGTTTTCATTGCTACTCCTTCCGAAAAAGGTTTTTTCAGCCCTAACGAGGGGATAAAATAATGTACTGAAGCTGACCAGACTAAGGACGCTAGCCAGATGAATACCTGGTAGGTAGATTTCCCCCCCTATTTTCCTCCCCCAAAACTGAGATGCGTCTTATACTCCGGTGCGTCTTATACTTCGAAAAATACGGTATTTCGTAAGTTAATTGGATAATTCTATTTAAATTGAAGGTCATCACTGTCAGAGATGTATCTGAGAAATCACTGTAGACATAGTAATGAATGCAAATCCTTTACTGCACCTATAATATTGAGCCTTTATAAAAATTCTTTCATTCAGCTCCTAGCTTACTCAACCCCATGATAATTGAATGTTTAGATTTTCATGCAAATTTTGAGGATGATCAATTAAACTATAGAATGACTTCAGGCAAACTTTAGCCCTAGTAAGCTCTCTTTCTAATATAAGCAAGGATATATACAGTTTTCCAAATGAGATCTGATATCACCAATAACTGAGCAGATTTTTTTTATTTTTCCTTCCCAGTATATTGATTTGCCTTTTTAAACCCTAAATGGCCTATAAGGAAGATATCTCAAGGATGTTATCAGTCTCTCTGGATTTACATAAGCTTCAGAAGCATGCTGTAAGCTCCCAGTACCTGAAGTGCATATGGGGTGCACAGAGGTTTTATCTCTTTCCTGCTCACTTTTTGAGGGATATCCGGCTGAAAAATGCACATACTTTTGTTTTTATTAATGAGTTACCTACTGTAAATTGTGCTGTTTTATTATGTTTTCAAAGTTATAATTGAATAGCAGAACACACATATTTTAAAATACTACTATTAAAAAACAGTAAACAGAAGCAAAACATCACTATCAGATATGTTCATCCTAGTCCAGGCTACTTTTGAAGTGCACTCTAAATATTTCTAAAATCCATTAGGAGGCAATCTGTGTGGTTGTATGAAGACAATTTAATAGTGAGTGCCATATCATGTGTACTAATCAAACAGGTGGCAAGAAGGTAGGGGCAGTCAGGCACAACACAGGTTATGTAGACAGTAAACACAGGGTCAATCAAAATGGATTCAAATGTCTATACACCAATGCACAGAGTATGAGGAATAAACAGGATGAATTAGAAATTCAAGTAAATAGGGAAGATATGATACTGTTGCCATTACGGAAACTTAGTGGGATGAAACTGACAAATGGAATATACAGCTAGAGGGATTTAAATTATTTTAAAGAAATAGACCAAATAAAAGAGGAGGTGGAGTTGCACTATATATAAGAAATAACTACATCTCTATAGATATAGAGCACAACAATAATGAAAATTATCTTGAATGCATTTGGGTCAATATTAAAGGGGGTGGAAATGAAATTGCCATAGGTCTATACTATAGCACATCCAACCAAACAAACAGAGGAAGTAGATGAACTTTTAGCTAGTCAGCTAACTAAGGTATGTAGGAAGCACATCACAATAGTAATGGGGGATTTTAACTACCCTGACATCAACTGGGAGACAAACTCTGCACCAAGTGGAAGATCCAACAGGTTCCTAACAAACATAGCAGACAACTTTGTTACCCAAAAAGTAGAGAAGGGAACAAGGGGATCAGCCATATTGGACTTAATTCTCACTAACAGAGATGAAATGATAGCTGGTGTTGAAGCTACAGGAACCTTGGGGGCAACTAATCATGCAAGATTGGAATTCAACATTATGCAAACACAAGCAGTAGAACAAAGTCAAACTAGAGTCTTGGACTTTAAGAGAGCTAATTTCAATAAACTTACAGAGAGCTTGGGAAGGATTCCATGGACAAGAATCCTCAAGGGGAAAACAACTCAAAAAGCTTGGGAAATTTTGAAAAGTGCAATTATAAAAGCCCAGTCTAGCACAATACCAATGAAGAAGAAAAATAATAGGTCTCAAAAGAAACCAGCATGGCTGCATAAATAACTTTCTGACAAATTGAAAGACAAAAAGGACAAGTATAAAAAGTGGAAAGAGGGAGAAATAACTAAGGCAGAATACCAGCAAATAGTTCGAGCCTGTAAAGATGAAGTGAGGAAAGCTAAGGCTCACAATGAACAAAGGCTTGCAACAAAAGTAAAAAGTAACCAGAAAAGCTGCTTCCAACATATTAAAAACAAGAAAAAAGTCAAGGAAACAATTGATCCATTGCAGGGAGAAAGTGGCAAGAAGGTGACAAGCAACAGGGAGAAAGCAGAGCTACTTAACTCGTTTTTGCATCTGTCTTTACACAAAGGGAAAAAACAGTCCAACCTATCAAAAACAGCACCACAAAAAACAGATTAGGAACACAAGTTAAAATAGGGAAGAAAATGGTAAGTGAACACCTGTCTACCCTAGACGAGTTCAAATCACCAGGACTGGATGGATTACACCCCAAGGTTCTGAAGGAACTGGCAGACGAGATCTCAGAATCACTGAACTATATTTTTCAAAGATCCTGGAGCACTGGGGAACTGCCAGAGGACTGGAAAAGAGCTGATGTAGTTCCCATATTAAAAAAAGGAAAAAAATAGATCCAGGAAACTACAGACCGCAATACCAGGGAAGATTCTGGAAAAGATAATCAAGCAAAAATCAATGAACACTTAGAAGCAAACAAAGTAATAACCAAAAGCCAACATGGGTTTGTCAAAAACAGATCATGCCAGACTAATCTTATTGCATTCTTTGACAAAGTGACAAAATTAGTGGACCAGAGGAATGCTGTCGATATAATTTACTTGGACTTCAGTAAGGCATTTGATAAAGTAGACCATAACCTACTACTAGATAAAGTAGAAAAATGTGGGTTAGACAGCAACACCACCAGATGGATTCAAAACTGGCTGCCCACCAAACTCAACGTGTAGTGCTCAATGGAACTGCATCTACATAGAGGGAAGTATGCAGTGGAGTACCCCAAGGCTCTGTTTTAGGCCCAGTACTCTTCAACATCTTCATCAATGACTTGGACGAGGGGATAGATGGGGAACTCATCAAATTTGCAGATGACACCAAACTGGCAGAAATAGCCAACTCTCCAGAAGATAGGCTCAAAATACAGAAGGATCTTGACAGACTTGAACATTGGGCGCTATGTAACAAAATGAAATTCAATGGTGAAAAAAGTAAGGTTCTACATTTAGGCAAGAAAAACAAAATTCACAGGTACAGTATATGTGGTACCTTGCTCAACAGTAGTAACTGTGAGGGGGACCTTGGAGTCCTAGTGGACAACCATTTAAATATGAGCCAGCAGTGTGCAGCAGCTGCCAAAAAAGCCAACACAGTTCTAGGCTGCCTTAACAGAGGGATAGAATCAAGATCACGTGAAGTGTTAATACCACTTTATAATACCTTGGTAAGGCCACACTTGGAATACTGCAATCAGTTTTGGTCGCCACGATGTAAAAAGGATGTTGAGACTCTAGAAAGAGTGCAGAAAAGAGCAACACAGATGATTAGGGGACTGGAGGCTAAAACATATGAAGAATGGTTGCAGGAACTGGGTATGTCTAGTTTAATGAAAAGAAGGACTAGGGGAGACATGATAGCAGTGTTCCAATATCTCAGGGGTTGCCACAAAGAAGAGGGAGTCAAACTATTCTCCAAAGCACCTGAAGGTAGAACAAGAAGCAATGGGTGGAAACTAAACAAGGAGAGAAGCAACTTAGAACTAAGGAGAAATTTGCTGACAGAACGATTAATCAGTGGAACAGCTTGCCTCCAGAAGTTGTGAATGCTTCAACACTGGAAGTTTTTAAGAAGATGTTGGATAACCATTTGTCTGAAGTGGTGTAGGGTTTCCTGCCTAAGCAGGGGATTGGACTAGAAGACCTCCAAGGTCCCTTCCAACTCTGTTGTTGTTGTTGTTGTTGTTGTTGTTGTTGTTGTTGTTGTTGTTATTGTTATTATTATTATGTGGATTATGTAGATGTATAAAATCAGAAAGAATGAGACAAAAAAGGATAAAGTATGATAAAGCATACTTCATTTAAAAAAAAAACCATGGGGTTTTTCACATACCGTACTAAACCAAACTCATAGATTGATGCAATATGTAAATAGAGTGTATGTGGACATCCATCTGAGAAAGGTAGTGAAAAAAGACTCTTAATGTATGGTAATTTAGTTTATTTGGATATTTTGGATGCCTTCATGGAATTCTACAATGGAGTAGAAAGGGGAAATACAAAAAATGTTCATAAGCATTATATAGCACAGTATATATCCTTTCTTTTTCACTCTTCTGGGTGAGGCTGTTCTTGAGAATGGGTTTGAATGGTCATAACTGGAATTTTAAGGCAGGAGTATCAGTTAGAAATGTTAGTTAATAGGATCTATCCTGTTCATGGTAAAATTTTCATCATAAAGACAACTAATAAAACAAAGCCCAAATATCTGAGATTTTAGTTGTGGTTTTCCTGTGTTGGATTTATATATTACTAGTAGTATGATTTGATTAAGTGCCAAGTTTCACAATATCTGTTGTGGCACTATCTTTAATGGATATGGTACCACTTACCCATTCAAGAGTGGAATGCAATCTAGCGACTTCCTGCACTCACAGCTCCTGCTTTATAAGCAGATAGCAGCTGTGGCCAAGGAAGTCTTTGCATAACTTTATCTGGTGTGCCAGTTCCTAACTGGGAAGTTCCTAATTGGGAGGCTTTTCAGTCATTCATGCCTTGGTGATCTTCCGACTTGATTACTGCAATGTGTTCCACATGAGATTGTCCTTAAAGACTCAAGGAAAGTTCAACTGGTTCAGAATATTCACGTGAGCAGTGAATCTAATACAGCTATGCAATACCTCTCCTCTGAGAGCTGCACTGATTGCCAGTTTGCTTCCAATTGTGATTCAAGATGCTGGTCACTACGTATAAAGCCCCACATGGCAAAGGATCCAGCTGCTTGTAGGACTGCCTGTTTCCCTTAGTACCTGCCTATCACTTTGATCTGACAGCATTGGCACACTGTGCTCCTTCAATTAAACAGTATTACCTACGAGGAGCTCAGAAGCACACACCTCTGTTGTAGGAGTGGAATGAAGTCCACCCAAGATCTAGGTAGCCTACATCCTAAAGGCATTTTGGAAGATTTAGCTGTTTGCCCAGGCCTTTGGCTAGGATGGGTATAATTTCTTTCCAAGGAGCAGGTGTGTGTTTGTTGCTGCCTGATTTTGCCATTCTTTGCTGTATACAGTAGCTATAACAAATATATAGCTATATTGTTTTGGAATTTTTATAGCTTTTGTGAACTGCCCAGAGATGTTGGGAGTTGAGTGGTATACACATTGAATTATTATGGTTGGTCAGCCAGATGTTTAGACTGGATTTGGCATTTTTATCAACCAATCGAATCCTTCCCAAGGACCTCAGATAGAATATGATGTTTCATGGGGTTAAAGGTATTGTCACAGGATGCAAGCTGTTCTAAGTAAAGCTGACTTTTGCAATTGACTAATGGTGGTTTTGTCAATGCCAATGATGTTCAAATGGTGTTCCAGCTGTTTCAGGATTGCATCTAAGGCACCTATTGCTATTGGTACTACTTTTGCTTTATTTTGCCACAGTCATTCTATTTCTATTTGCAGGTCTTGGTATTTTGTTCTTTTCCAGTTCTTTCTCTTCTCTTCTACTGTCTCCAAGTACTGCCATGTTCACTATCCAAACTTTTTTGTCTGTCTTATCGACCATTCCACGTTTTACATAAGTTATTGTTTGCATTCACCACTGTATTAGAAGCGTAATTAAAAGATAATCTGAGCAACAATGTACAAATAATCAGTGTAAAAGGAACATACAAGTAATTGTTTCCAATCAGTCCATCCAATCTCTTACATTGTTGCTCTGTGTTATAACCCAGTTTCTAGATTTAATATTAGGAGGATATGATCTATTATCTGATAATGGAGCTGAGCTGGTCTAAACAAAAAACATGGATTTATTCACAAGGCAACCCACAGCTATATCTACACAAATTCACCATGGTTATCAGCCCAAGTGCAGCCAATTAACTCGATTGTCTGAATTTGCATGATACAAAGTCATTAAGTATAAGCACAAGAATTAGATTTGAAATCAATATATTATACTAAAATCCAGTTCATTTATGGTTCATGAAAAAAAATTAAGTAAATAAATCATGATTTTTAAGTGGAGCAATGGTGGTGTCTTCTTTATTACTGCACCAACCATCTCCACCTAAAGTCTTCAGCTTCTCCTTCAGGGTTCTATCCAACTGGCAAAACCAGGTTTTAAGACTCTTCCTGAAAGCCAGAAGACGGGGTGGGGTGGGGGGGTGGAGTTATCTCCAGAAGCAAGATGTTTCAAGAATGGATGCAATGGCAGAAAATAATCCTCTCCTGGATCCCACCAGCCAAAATTTCTTGATTGATGAGATGCTCAATAGGCCTCTTCTGCCAGCACAGGTGGGGTGGACTGGTCCTACTGGGGAAAGATGGATTACTCAGGTATCTTGAACCCATGCCATAAAGGGCTTTAAAGGTAATAACCAACACATTGAACTGCACACAGAAGCAAATTGGCAACCAGTATAGCTCACGTAACAGTGGTGCAACATATGCCACTCTGGGGGCATCCAGAACTGCCTGCACTGCCACATTCTGGACCAATTGCAGCTTCTGAATACTCTTCAAGGTCAGCCCTATTGCTTTGCAATAATCCAAACAGGAGAAGATCAGGGCATGAGTGACTGAGTGCAAGGCCTCATGACCAGAAAAGGGTACATCTGGTGCACAATGCAAAATTGTGCAAAGGCTCTCCTAGCCATGACTGCCAAGTGTCATAAGTCTAGGAGTCCCCCCCCCCCAGGTTGCACACCAGGTCTGTCTGGAGTAGTGCAATACCATCCAGAACTAAAGATGATAAACCTCCAGATCTTAAGGCTCCACATACCCAGAGCCACTCTGTCTTAACAGGGTTCAGCTGATGTCTCTTGTCCCCTATCCAGGCCCCTACAGCCTCTAGTCACTGTGTTCACCAGGGATGAAGATGTAAAGGTGAGTATCACCGGTGATATCTCATCCAATGGATGATCTCACCCAGTGACTTAATGTAGAATGTTAAAAAGGAGTTGAGAAAACACTGAGCTCTGTGGTATCCTACAAAAGAACAGCTGTGGGCTAGACCTCTCATTCCCTATCAACCTATTGGAACCAACTGCGAAAAAATGAACCAAAGTGGTACAACATTGCACCACTCAGTCCCAAATCCCACAGTCAGTCCAGAAGAATACCATGGTCGATGGTATCAAAAGCCAAACCAAACCAAAGAGGATAAGGATGGATACACTACCCCATCCCATTCTTGCCAGAGATCATTGACAAACGTGACCAATATCATTTCTGTCTCATATCTGTTTCATTCAGGACCCTCTGGAGCTATAATGCAATTACTTTTTTCACCACCTTCCCTAAAAATGGGAGGTAAGAGATTGGTTGAATGTTGTACACTAGGGATGGGTCTAATGGTGGCTTCTTAAGGAGGAGGTGGATTATGAGTGCCAGGAACACCACCTCCTGCAATGAAGTATTTAATCACTGCATGTACCCACCCAGAAGTCCAACATGAGTGGAAGCTTTCACTAACCAGGAGAGACAGGGCTCTAATAAGCAAGTGGTCTGGCTGACAGCCACAAGGACCCTGTCCACTTCCTCAGGTTAAACAGGATCAAACTCTTCCCAATTAACAGATAAATCCGTTTCCTGGGCATCTCTAATAAACTTGCTTGACACTTGGACTCCAGCCAAGAGCAAATCGGAGTGATTTTATCCATAAGGTATTGCAGAAACTCTTCCACGCAGCCCTGAAGAAAATCATCTGAGCCTTCCTTTATTTATGTAGCCTAGGTGTCCCTAAGACAGACAGCTTGATACCAAACCATTTAAGTCATTAATGATAATCAAAATTTCAATACTTTAAATTGAGCCAAGAAATTAATTGGCAACCAATGCAACTGGCATAATTAGGGCTATAATATATATTAATTATGCATGTGCATCAGAAGGGGAGCAAGGAAAGTGACATCAAAGGTATCTTTATGCAAATGAGGTAAACTATGTATTTTGTGTATATGAGCTGCACTAATTACAAAATTTATGTTTATATATGATGATGCACATGGCATCACTGTGGCTTAAACAATGTGATACTGTAATACTGCATCTGTGGTACTACTAGACTCCTACCAAACTCCTAGTGACTACATAATGACATATATAGTATTACCAGACCGCTATTGACCACATTCTAAATCAAATGCAATCACCCAACTTTGAAAAGGCTATTTCATTTATACAATATATGTATTATTTCACTCAGTGGAAGTGGAAGCTACAGAGAACATGTAGCTTTGCCTATAACCATTTAAATTTGTGTGAATGGAAAGTGGGTTTCTTAATCCAAATAATAATCTGCAGAAAAGTATTTTCAACATTCCTGAATGGATCATGTGATTTGAAGGAATGATGTTTGAATCCTTTGTGGCCACTTGTGTAATGATTTCACAATAACACCTACTGCATGCTTGATAACGGACTATTGGGACTATTAAAAAACCATATAAATGTAACACAATAATGCTTAGTATCCTAAAAGTAAATCTACCATTTTCTTTAAAACCTCTCAATAACCAAACAATAATTATTGCAACACCAAAACTTAAAGCAATTAACCATTACTCAAACTATTAATAGGACATTGCAAAATAATTATAGGATTATAGTTAGAATTATAGCCCAAAATAAAGCCTAAATTAAAATTCTTGGTAGTATTTTTTAAAGAATACTGTAGAGTTTATATATTACCGTATTATAGAACTAATAATACCGGTAATCCCTATCCGTAGCAATTTTAGTGTGCATTGCATTGAAAAGGAAATGGTTAGTTCTAACATTTTCAGATCTGCTGGTTTTAAGTTGCCAGCAAGTAGAATATTATTTGATCCTTCTCCAAACTGAAACAATTCTGGCAACATAAAAAAGCAATCAAGAGTACATGGCTGAACTGACGCCCATAATGAGATTTGCATTTGCTGCACACTCCTGAAGGGTGAGATTTCTAGTGGAAAGCAGAAATTTTTAAAAAGGACACATCTCAGCTTTTATTGGCAATGAAAATTTAGTTTTCCCGATTAATGTAATCTATCAAATTCTCACTGAATTTTTGATGAGCAAGACTGTTAAAAGTATAGCAACACTATTATGTCATCGCTGGTGTTTTTCATTGGCTAACTAAGCTCAACAGTGTCTCTTAGCAACATGTTGGAACAGCAAACAGTACAATTAACTCTTTCATACTTATTATATAAGCTTCACTTCAGGTTTATTTTAGAATTACAAATACATTTTCCCCCTTCTCAGTCATGGCAATGATGAAAGAAAATACTTCAAAATAGCAATTTGAGTATTAAGATATGATTATTAGAGCAACAAATGAGATTACTAGAACAACTAGTAAATCCACAACGGGCAATTCCAAACTAATCTGAAAAGGTGGGACAAGCTCCGATCTGTTATTTTAAACAATTTTCCCATGGACCAACTAGTCTAAGATTGCTTTTTAATACAATTATTAGCATCTTTCTCAAGCAAATAGTTTTTTATGAAAAGTTATAAATTTTTAGTGAATTACAGCTGTCTTATACAGTTCACAAAGGTTATGCTTTTTAATAAAATGTGTTAGCCTGAAAAGATTGTACTAGACTTTTCCTGATTTTTGACTATCATAAATTTGTCTCTCATCCTACAACAGAATTGGGTCATTTGTAGTTAATAAAAATTAAAAAGTTCTATTAAACTCTCAGAATATTAGGGGCTTGGGGGAGAAAGATGAAAAGGAACAAATATAGCTTTTGTAGAGTCTCTGACTCCCAAAATACCCTATATATATTTAAAAATAAAATATTCATCACACAGGCTCTTACCCATTTTGGTTTTATGTATCCTAAATGCAATATTAATTCACTAACATTTAAGTGATATAGTTTTAGTATTACTTGGTCAATACGCTATATGCTAAAAGTATACAAGCTAAGGCTCCAATTCTATAAATGGTCCCTGAAAGCTATTAGAACAGTCCAGATTTCTTCTCAAAATTTTCACATTTTCAATTTGATGGAAGTAAACATACAAGCAATAGTAATAGCAACAGCACTTAACATGTTAACTAAGCTTAATGTTTAATTAAATCAACTTTCATTTTGTCTTTGCCACACCTGCCACTTTGTCCTAGCTCAGCTACTTTCTGGAGTGTGGGTGCAGCATGTCTTTTATTTATTATTTTATTTTATTTATTGTTCAAATTTATATGCCGCCCAACTCCCAAAGTGACTCTTTTAAATGCTATAAATTGTCTTCAGCCTTCCCCATATCATTTGCTCTTTATCTATTTATAGTTTGTAAGTTGTTGATTTAGACAAGCACTTGTCTAAATGAATTTTAAATGAATTTTAATTTTTCCAGTATGTTTTTGTTTCTTCCATGGCAGATTATGTTAGTTGAATATGAATAGGATACAAATTCTAAATGGTTTGATGCTTAATATCATAATGGATTTTTGAAAAAGAAGTAAAAGTGCAATCTTATACTCAGTCCTTTGGGAAAAAAATCCATTGAATTCAATATAACTGATTTTTTACAAGAACCATACTGTTAAATAGATAAAATAAACTGAATATGAAGAGTTATTCAGAAATAATATACAATGATAAAAATAAATGAGATCTTTGATCTGAGAAGCTTCTAACAACTTGTTACTTGTAACTGGTTTTGTACTTCTTTCATATATTATGAGTCACTTAATCTTAGTATGGTAGTGATTCTGTTTCAGTGTCTTGTTATGATGTAATTGCATTTACTAAGTTTAGAGGACACTGAAAACAAGGGAATCATCCTGTAGTCTAGCAGGGTTCATTTCATAACCAAAAAGAGTGACAATGTAAAAGAAAAAACAAATTCATATCAACAATTATAATACTACAAACCTATATAGAAAAAAATGACCTTTCACTTCACTGGTATTTTAACTGTCAATTGTTTTCTCAGGTTAGTTCAACAATATCTTTATAGCATTTATATGGCTGACCATCTCAAATAAAGTGATTTTGGGTGGCATACCAAAACTCAGTAATGAATACAAACACAAAACATAATTCACTAAAAGTTGAATAGTGCATTATGTTTATCTCTTTTATCAAATTGATTGAAGGCTATTGAGAATTGGGGCATTACATTTACAAAGTATAATCTTGTTACATGAAAATGCCAAAATTAATAAAGTTTACTTGGAGCTGAATCCTATTTTATCGGATTAAACCTTTTTTTACAGGGAAATGCATACAGAAATGTAACTTCAGTTTTGTAAATGGACATGTATTAAGTGAAAGGATTATAATAGAAATCAGATTGTAACTTTAACAATCTGTGTAGTAGGTCTTCATTAACTACTAAAATAAAGGGGACAAATTCCGTTTGCACCAGGATTTCATAGCGATGATCATTGAATAGTGATGGGAGGTTATACTGTATATCAAAGTTTCTGAAACATTTTAAGTATTGAAAAAATAGGATTCTTTTAATGGACTCTCAATTTACTCAATCTTTGAGTACACAGCAAATATATATTTACTATTATAACAACAAACTTCCTTTTGCAATATGAAGTTGTTTTAAAACTTTAGCTACCTTGGGAAAACATATGATTTTTTAGAATTTAACAAATCTCTATCTCGAAAAATAAACTGCTACACTAGCCGAAACAAAATTTGCTCTATTTAATGCAAAAGAAAGGGTGGAATTGCCCGAAGAAGGATCAAACAAAGATAAAGGGCCGAATACTTCAGCCGCGATAGATTACTTGTGAGCTACCTCTTCGTGCAGTCCTGGAGAGCCAGGTAAAGAGTATTCCTTAACCTACTCCAGGCAACGTTTCAGAGAAGGTGGAAAGCGACGCTGTTCCGAAACTACTGGCGGGAATTTCGCTTTAGGCCCCGGGGCACTAATTCTCCTCCACCCTGAGTGAGGAGAGGAACGCGGAGCTTCCCGAAGCTCTGCCCAGCCCAATTTGGGGGTGGGACTCAGGCGGGGCTCCACTCCTCCGCCTCGCCGAGCCAGCGGGGAATAGTTTCGGAGTGGGCTCGAGGGCCGCGGCCGCCTGGGCTGAGGCAGACCGCGGAGGGGCTTCGACGAGACAAAGCCCAGAGCTGCGTGAGCAGCGGGGGCTTTGCGGGAATCGCAGGCCAGGAAGCGCACGGCCGTTTGGGAATCGTCGCGATCCGGACCGTCTCTTGCAACAGGTTCCTAGGGAAAGACGGCAGGCCGCTCCGCCTCCCCAGGCCCCAGTCATTGGTCCCGGTCCCGGAACCTGCACCACCCGCCTCAATGCGGTTCGGAGCCAAGATGATGCCGGTAAGTGTACGTGAACCTGTGTAGGGTGGGGGGAGGGTGGAAGAAGGCACCCTTTTCCTGATCCAAAGTGGAGGTTAGCCCGACCCCCAGGTCGCCGTCGTTTCGGCTCGAGATGGAACGCGGATCAGGCTTACGGCTGCCGCTCCTCCCTCTTCCTTTTCTTCAGCAACTTCATACAGTCGGGATATTGGGGGAAAAGTTCGACACCGAGAGGTTAGTGTGGAAACGTGCATTAGGGACGCCGGATTCTTTCTAAGTGCCTTATGAACAGCGGTTGCCACTTAGGAAGAGGGTCGGTCGTCGTCAGATGATTTAAGATGGGGAGACTCGGGAGAACGAGAGAATCGGCAAATGGAGCTGCTGTTCCTGCTTCTCGCAACCTTTGAGAAAATGGAGAGAAAGAGCCATTATGGGCTTCGAAGACTCTCAAGAACACTTTTACTAATCTGCCGACTCCATACACACTTCCGATTTCTACAGGTCTTGTTCCAAAGAGATAGCTTCCTAGCATTTAAAGAGAAAGAGATGTTTCTTGTAAGCAATATTTATAACGCCTGGTTTACAGCTGTTGAATCAGCAACGGATGTAGCTGCAGAAGAGGCAAGTGCAATTTTAGGTTACATTAGCAGAAACAATGTTTTCCAAATCATGGGAAGTAATGGTTGTGTTTTTCAGACCACATCTTGTTTATTGTGTTCAGTTCTGGGCACATTTTAGGGATGATTCAGACACACTTAGAACAAGTTCAAAGAAAGGCAATTTGGATGATGAAAGGACTAGAAGCTATAGCCTGTTAAGAGAGATTAAGGGAATGGGGGAAGCTTAGCTTTGAGAAAAGGCAATTAATTCAAGGTGTTTATGTAGAAAATATATAAACATTGACAAAAATAAGACTGGCACCCATTCTTTATCTTTCAGAGTAAGAAATGAAATAAAGTTACAGGAATGGATATTCAAACTTGATATTAGAAAACACCTTGTAACAGTAAAAATATTTAGCAGTAAGATTACCAAAAAGATAGGCAGTTGCCATTCTTTGGCTGGGTTCAGAAGGTAGAACTTAGATAATCATTAATTATGTTTAAATTTGAAATCCTGTACTAAGCAGACAGTTGAACTAGTGACCTCAATATTTTCTTTCATCTATATGATTCCATAATATGTGCCTGCTATAATATGAACAATTACATAGTTTGTTTTCTAAAAGTTTTGCCATGTTTCTTGGTACATAGTTTTGTTTTTGTGTTGTTCAAATATAAGAGTAAAAAGAATCACCATGATAATTTTAGGTTTACAAGAATAATGAACTCACTTCTCGGTTATATTTACGTTATATACTGAACTACTAATTAATCAATTATTTTAGTCTTGTATGTTTTAAGGGGTGTGCATGAAATGGAAAATAAGTTTCACATTTTAGAGCAGTGTTTCTCAACCTTGGCAGTTTGAAGATGTATGGACTTCAACTCCCAGAATTCCCCAGCCAGCAACACTGTTTTAGAGGCTCTATTGAACAATTTTGGAATTAGCTACAGGTCAGCAGAAGTCAAATATGGAATGCTGTGGTACTTCTGAATTTATGGCAGACCATGAGTCCTTTGTCCAGCAGCTCAACTGTCTCCCAACTTCCTTGTGTGTTTCCTTCTCCTCTTTAGCTCCTGCTTCTGCTGATGTCCTAGCATGACACTTCCCACTGCCTCTCTGTCTTCCAGGGCTTGGTTCACCATAATTATATCTAACTTGAGAATGGTATCAGACTCCTGTGAATCACACCCTTATGCTTTATAAACTATTATTTTAAGTTAACTTTTTAAATAAATATATTGTAGCAATTTGTTATTTATTCAGTAAAACAAATAATAGCTTAGCACAATATATGAACCCCACTGGAAAAATCTGTAAATGGCTTATCACTGCTTTCTTCGGTGAAAATTTTTGTTTTACCTTTTGACATAAAGCCCTTAGATTCCTTGGAGTTCTGTCCAAATTGTAACCAAGGCTAATCCTGCATGTCTTCTAGCTGTAAACTCCAGCAAAGTTGCTTTCCTGTCTTGTATTTTTTATATTCTGCTTCCTTAGGGTTTAGAATGTTTTTACATTTTTTTTAAAAAAGAAAAAAAGTAGTGGTTTCTGCAAATGCTATCAATCTTCCATTGAGTGGAATAGGGTATGTTGTGTTGGGCTAGCACATCTGATTTCTCTCAGCAAACTCTATTAAAATACTATTGAAAAGTTTGCATTAATAAAATAACCACAATAGGAGACTTTCAGTATTCAGTAGGTTTTGTGGGACATAATTTCATGCTGCACTAATAGATCAATATTGTAATTGGAAACATATTTTTAAGTGATCTTGGTTATTCTTTTATATTTCATATTTCTAAATAATTTCACTGACTCGTTTTTAGAAAGGCTAAAGATAGTAACTATTGAAAGGAGATAAATGCTTCCTTTGATGATGGAGTAATTATAATTAATGCTTTAGCAGAAAACATCAAGAAGAATATATATTATTGAAGTATCTAATAACAGAGTAATATTACATATATGGCGCTTGGAAAAATGAATAAACGTAATAGTGTGTTTTAAAAGAGTACAGTATCATAATTAAAGTAAGCAAGTGGTTCTGTTGCCTTAAAAGGCCTTTCTTATTAAGTAACCTTTTGTTTTTAAGGGAGATTTTCTCAAATAATTTAACATTAGTTCATATTAACATATATTTGCATATACAGTCATAATTATTAAAATCTAGATTTTCCTCATTTTTAAATACTAAGTTGGATCCAGAGTTTGCCCTCAGGAGTGGACCCGATTGTTTTTAATCTGATATTATTTATCAGTAACAATCTAATGCCATATAAAGTTGCTGTGAATGGTAGAGAACCATATTGTACAGTGTGTTTCAGATAATATTTTTGTTTTTCCTTTATTATCAGATTTCATCTTGGTACATAGTTTTGTTTTTGTGTTGTTCAAATATAAGAGTAAAAAGAGCCATGATAATTTTAGGTTTGCAAGAATAATGAACTCTGTTCATGGTTATATTTACCTTATACACTGAACTACTAATTCATCAATTATTTCAGTTTATTTTCCATGGGTTGTCTCTGGGCCAATGTATAGAGTATGTTTTTGTAATTGGTTGTGGCAATTGCTATAAAACTATTAATAAAAGAGGGTTGCTAAACTATTAATTACTGGATAATCAATTTTGTGATTACTTATTTATATCCCGTCGTCCAAGGGGCTCTTATACAGTGAGTGTCTGTGTGTCTCTGTGTGTGTGCATGTGTATATGTGTGTATTTCTTCACAATGACCTTGGGCTATTGGGACTATTTTCTTCACCAGTAAAAGATAATGGTTAGCCCAAGGTCATTGGTTACCTTTATAGCTTAGGGGTTATTTGATCCTAAATCTATCTGGACAAGTCAGACATTCTGTGGCACTGTCTTCTAAATACAAAAGATGTTTTTTGTGACAAGCTTAAGGAAATCTATGTAATTTAAAAAATAGGAATGCCTACATGAAAGGTCAAACAGGCAGTCAAATATTTAGAGAACTGAACAGTTAAAAGTGTTTGTGTGGAAATATATTCTGATTAATGATGTTAAGGAAGCATTTTCAACTCAAGTGATTTTAACCTCATTGAAACAAAAGCAAATAGAGAAAGGCAAACAAGTATTGTCCAGTAGTAGAAACCAAACAAGTCCTACAATCCTGCTCCAACAAACATATGGTAAATCATATAATAGGGTTTATTGTAATACAGCCTATGAAGATATGGAGTGATCAAAAATTCACACTCTTTCATATATGTGCATTAGATGTAGCATAATGCTAGTGATGGGCTAAAACACAATAAAAAAATCTAGTTTATCTACCTCTAAATATTTTTGCCTTGACAGGAGAAATACAGTATTAGATTTTAATATTTGATAACATACCACAGTATGTAATCATAACAGGAAAAATTATGTGAAAGACAATGCATTTCCTGATATGATGTGACTATTTCAGCAACTAAATTTTGCATGTTTATTGTTTATTGTTGTTATAGATCTTAAAAGCACAAATAACTTGGTGTTTTGTAACTGGAACATAATCACGTTATGGCTTATGCATGATGTTGTTGATGATAATATGCTATTAATTTTCCCTCACATCGAAGGACGAGTCCAGGATGGGTTACTCTAGCCCCATAGCTCTATGGACTGGGTTGAATTTTCTGAGGATCCACCTCCCTGATGACGTTTCCCCAGTCGTTCAACTCAGTCCTCAGCTCAGGGATGCTTTTCCTTCAGCTCCTGTGAGCTTTGGGTTGATCAATTGTCTTTTTGCTTAATCCACCCTGGACTTTCCCTGATTTTTTATTATTTTTTCCTGGAACGACATTTTTTTCTTCAATTTCAAATCTCTTCAGAACTTGCATGTAAGTGCCTGTCTCGCACTGCCTTCGGGCACCCAGGCAGGTTGCTTTATTACTTTGCCTGGGGCTGGCTGCGGGGAACGCGCTGATGAGCAGGGCTTCGTACTTATTTGCCCTGCTCGACATCGGAGGCCATTTGCAGTGGCTTTAGGCTGATGGTTAGGGCCGCTGATTGCTCTGTGCACCGTACCTTTGAATGCCTTGCTTTCCCTTAGCATTCTGAGCACATCACAGCGTTTAGGGCACTCAGCCGCTGGTCAGCGAAGGGGACATTGCCGCTCTGACTGCCTATTCCCCACCATTTTTGGCGTGATCGCCATTTTGTCTCCAACGGCTGTTTTACCGCAGTTGGAGCTGTGGCCGCCATTTTGGTTTTTTGTGGATTTAGGCGCGGCCGCCATTTTGGCTCCATAGTCTGCCCAGTAACAGCATCGCAGAGGGCTGGTGCCTATATTTGTATTGAGCTTGGCACTTTTTCACCTCAGCGAGCAGCCAGTCTCTGCCAGCCTCTGCCTGGGGAGCCAAACCAACCTTCAAGTGCCGGTAGCCTGGCCATTTTTGGTGTGGCCGCCATTTTGTCCAGAACACTTCTGACGGCTGGGATTAAAGACAGCATTGGCAGGTGCTCGTCTGTTAGCCCTTTCTTTGCCTCATGTGGAGCCCCTTACCTACTTGTCCTTCAACTGGGCGGGGTCGCCTCCTAGCTAGCCAGCCTGTTTTTGAAGTGGAGAGGCCAGGCCTAGACATTGGTTTCGAGGCTTACCCTCAATCGCCTCGCAGTGTTACCTGTCTGCGGTACTCAGCTGTTCCAATTGGTCTATATCCGCACTGCTCAGTCATTCAGGCCCTGGGTTGTTGTTTCCAATACTGCGGGAGGAGGGGTCCCTGGCGGTTGCCATACTCCTTTCTCCGTCAGCGTAGGGCAGCGGCATTGCGTAAGTCTGCCTTATTCTGGTTATATCACCAGCGTTCCAACACATTTGCCCTCATCTGCCTCCTGCTCCTGTATACTTGCTGCAAGGACTCTAGTGGTCTACCACCACCTTCATCCATTATTACCTTACCTTTATTTTTCACTGTTTAGGATGGACAGTGAAGCGGCGTCCTCTTCTTCCCATTGTAACGGGTCTTTGTCTCCTCCCGCTTCCGATAGGGTGACCAGACCTATGTCTCTGGCCGGGTCTGCCAGCCTGGTGGCTATGGAGAAACTTAAGATAGCCCAGGGCCGTCATAAGGCTTCTAAGACAGATCTGAAGGCGGCTCTTAAGCGCCAAAAGGCGCTAGAGAAGGAGTTCGCCAGAGCGGAGGTGTCTTCAGAGAGACTCTCCTCAGCAGGGCATTGCAGGGTGCTGGAGGAGTATTCTGGGCGGCCTGCTTCGGCTGATTCCTGTCTGCTCCTCACTCGGGCACTCGCAGCATCTCACTCCGAGCAGATCCTGGACGACGGCACTGCTTCCCAGGGGGCGCATCCCACCTCTGACCATCTGGGGGTTCTGAATTCTTGGCCAGCCCAGAATCTGGCGGTGGTCAACGCGCTTCTCCCTCTGCCACCTTCACTCCTACCGTGGCGGGGCTCCGCCAGGAGGGGAGTTTGGCAGGGCTCCGCCAGGAGGGGAGTTTGGAGCAGGACATCCCTCCTTCTGTTAAGGCTTAGCTGACCACAGCCATCAAGGAGGGTATTGCTGCTGAGCTGGATCGGAGGCCATCCTGCGTTGCTGCAACATCCTTGCCAGAGGTGTATGGGGCCCTGTCGGGGCAATCAGAGGAGTATTATGGGTATCAAGTCCTATGCTGTTGATCATTTGGATGCCAGTCAGGTTTCCCTTTCTGAAGCAGAGTTGCAGGGGGCAGAGGATTATTTGGACCTGGACCAGCACTGCCCAAAGGACCATCCTTTAAGGGCTTGTTTGATCCTGCCCTGTTTAAACAACTCCTGGCCAAGGCTCAGGCTACTGCCTGCCTGGGCTCTGATTCTAACGACCTTCTGCAACCCCAGGGCTCTGGGGAGCAGGAGGATTTTCTTTTTTCTGAACAGGAGGTGGCCCCTGATTTGGTCCCGATTCCCAACATGTTCCTGGACGTTATCAAGCGCCAATGGAACTCACCTGTGAGCTCTCAACGGCCTAGCGGTACGGAGACCACCTGTTTTGCTGTGGAACCCAACCTGCTCCAGTTGATACAGTTTCCGCAGGTTGATGTGCCTGTGGCCTCCTTGACTATGAACTCCGTCCTGCGTCCAGATGCTGATGACGCTCTGAAAGCCAATGTGCGATGGGAGGAAATGGCCCTGCGCAGGGCTCATCAGGCTGACTCCTGGGCCATTTGGGCCACTACCATGGCATCCTTTTTCACCAGGGTGTTGCTGAGGTGGTACTGCCAGCTACAGGACAGATCCCTCTGAAGGATCTTTGAAGTCATCAGGACCTGTCCAAAATTATCGCAGCTGCTGAATTTACTGCGGACGCTTCCCTGGCTGCGGCAAAATTTTCAGCTTGATCTATTGTGTCTTCTGTCACAGTGAGGCGTTTAATCTGGCTACGCCATTGGTGCATGAACGCCAAGAACCGCTGGAAGTTGGCATCTGGCCCCTTTGACGGGGGGAGCCTCTTCCGCTGTGCTTTGGACCCATTCCTTATAGAGACCAGGGATAAGAGGAAGATCCTCCCCTCCCAAAGCAGGCGCCCTTCCTTCAGGCACTCGCCCTATTTCAGGCGGCCCTCTTTCAGACAGGGGGGGAGCTGGGGCGAATTTCTCCTGTCAGTATAGGTCCTATCACAACAAGTCCGATGCTCAGTCCGACCGCCCGGGCTTTACCGGCAGAGGTAGGCCACAACAACAGTTCAGGCGCCAGGGACATGGAGGAGGCTCAAAGCCGTTCCGTCAGCAGAAATAGCCTAGGACTAGATTCCCCCATTGGAGGGAGGCTAGATCTCTTCGCAGCTTGCTGGGAAGATACCACCTCAGATGCCTGGGTCAGGGAGACCATCAGATCTGGACTCTCCCTGGAATTTCTCTCCCCTCCCTCGAGGTTCTTCATCCGCTGCCCCATTTCGGGGGACCCGGTACGCCAGGGGCTCATGGAATCAGCGATCCAGCATTTGCTGGACATCCAGGACATCCAGCTGGTACCACCGGAGCAGCGGGGTCAGGACTTCTACTCAATTTTGTTTCTAGTGCCCAAATCCTGGGGGGGGGGTTTGGGTGGCGGGCAATTCTGAACCTAAAGGGACTAAATCAATATCTGGTTTACAGGAGGTTTAAGATGCACTCCCTCCGTTCCATCTTAGCGGGATCCAGGAGGGGGACTTCTTGACTTCTGAAGACCTTACGGAGGCCTACCTCCATGTCCCTATTCGTCCAAGTCACCGATGCTACTTAAGATTCTGCTATGCTGAGTGCCATTACCAGTATGTGGCGATCACCTTTGGGCTGGCCTCAGCCCCGAGGACCTTTACCAAGGTCATGGCAGCACTAGCAGCTTCTCTCAGGTCGATCCCTATCAGGATCCAGTGTTACTTGGACGACCTGCTGATCCAGGCTTCCTCCCGGCAGCTGGCAGAAAGAGATCTGGCCACTACTATCCAGGCCCTGAGGAACCATGGTTTCTCTGTGAACCTATCTAAATGTCATCTGGTCCCTACCACAAGGCTAATCCATCTAGGGGCTCTGATTGACACAGTCTCAGGTCAGGTTTTTCTTTCCCAGGAGTGACAGGACAGCATCCGGTCCTTGGTGGACCAGTTGTGCACGGCCAGAGAGGCTCCGATTGTGCTCCTGTCGCAGCTATTAGGGAAGATGATCTCATGCCTGGACATCATTCCCTGGGCCCGTTTCCACGCCAGATCTCTCCAATGGCTGCTGCTCCCTCATCAGCGGGCTGGTCGCAGCTCGTTGCTCACCCGGATCCGAATCCTGTCAGAGGTGTTGCGGTCCCTCACTTGGTGGGTATTGGATGCCGTCACGAAGGGCTGCTATTTCAGGGAGCCAGTGAGACTATTGGTGACCTCAGATGCCAGCCTTTTCAGCTGGGGTGCTCACTTCGACTCCAGGGTCGCCCAGGGTAGGTGGTCGCCATCAGAGCTCCAGCACAACATCAACTGGCTGGAGCTCAGGGCGGTCCGGTTGGCCCTCAAATCCTTCCAACGGGGGTTGCAGGGTCATCATGTCCTCCTTATGACGGACAACGTGGCCACGAAAGCCCACATAAATCGTCAGGGGGGACTCGCTCAAGGCTGCTCATGCAGGAGTTGGACACCTTGTGCTGGTGGGCGGAGGATCACCTGTTGTTGCTCAGAGTGGAGCACATCACGGGACCTTCCAATGTCACAGCGGACTGGCTTAGTCGAGCCCAGGTGTTTTCGCTCTCCCTCGGAAAGCCTCTGGAGCTTGGGGACGGCAAAAAACGGGCCTACCAGGCCTACTGGAAGTCTGTAAATGGGCCGTTTCTGGCTTCCGGAGGCTTGAGGGAGGCCTGCTAGGCCCAAAACGGGGCGCGGGGTTGCGCACTCATGCATGGGGCGGGGCAGCATGGGGTTTTTTGTGCGTATGCACGGGTGGGGTGTGGGGGCATTGAATTATGAATGTGGGCACACGTGTGCGCGCTATTCCGTGCATGCGCGCACTTTCGGCACCCGAGGGAAAAAAGGTTAGCCATCACTGGTCTAGCCTATTGCTCTGAGATTTTTTGATAGTGCTCATTGTACTAATCATATGATTGTTTATTTATTTAATATGTCAAGATCTTTTAAGTACTGCTACCATGTTAGGCAATGGATGCTGTATATCTTGAACATTAAATAGAAGTAACACTTGATTGTCTACACAACTGGACTTTCTAATTCTCTTCTGCAATTTGTATGTCATGAAAAAGTGCATGGAAATTTGGAGGACCCTGTTCAGTGTTGTTGATATTTACGTTTTCATTTGGAGGGTATAATTGCCAAAGCTGGATCAAGGCAGCTTCTATTAATCTTTTCCTTGCTATTGCTTTTATCCTTGTTTTGGCAATATCTCTGTGTCCCAATGTAGGTCTTTTGTACTGCAGTCTCATGCGCTCTCTGAAAATGAGACCCTTGGGAAAAAGCAGTATTGTATATGTATTCTGCTGCTGAATGGAAGCCATGCCTATTAGTGCTGTTTGTAGACTCTGATGTGTTGGTGAGAAAAGTTCTGGCAGAACTACTCTAAATGCATCTGTTTGGAAGTAAATTGTATTGAAAATGGCTACTGTCCAAAGAATAATCTGTACCAATAAGAATGTTTGGTTTATGCTTCTCTCTCACAGACACACAATTGATATTTAAATTAAGGGTAGTCTAAAGCAGGGGTCCTCAACCTGTGGGCCATGAGGGGTTTGCAACCAGGCTGCGGAAATGGCTGGCAAGTGCTCACAGGCACATCCTCACTTGCACGAGTAGCGGGTGAGCCCGTGTTCCACCTAAGTGAGTGGCAGGCACACATGCAGTCCCGTGCACACCACTTGCGCAAATGGAGCTCTGCATGCATCCTCTTCGCTATCGATAAAAAAGGTTGTGGGGACAGTTGATGTATTTGCAGTAGAGCTGACAAATCTTGTTTAAGTAACTTGTTCTACAATTTTTTCCCCCTGTTGGATTTATTCTAAGCTCTGATTTATGAAATTGATGATAGCAAGGGGCTTCGTGTAGTACACCTTACTATTTAAAATGTAAAAAAAATATTCCTGCTTAGAGAGGCAAGTGAATAAACTATAAAAGATTGATACTACTTGACCAATTTAAGCTTACATACCTACTCTATATCCTGTCTAAAATCTTTAAAAAATGAATAGTACCTCAATAGAGTATGATAATTTATGTTGTTTAACAGTTCCTGGTGTAGAGAAAATTGTAAGAGTTGTTTTAGATATATATTCACCCATCTGTTAATGTTAAATTGTTCGCAAAGGCATTGTTTTTTCAAATAAATGTTGAGCATGACTTATAATTTTCTTTAAGATAAGATTCTTGCTTTCTTTACCCTTATATTAATTGCTGGAAGGCCTATTACTAAATTCAAAATTGCTACTGGTGTACCTGAGGAAGAGGCTAAAATTGATCTCATGAATTTATTCTGAACTACTTCTAATTCTTCTATTTTACTGATACCTCAAATTGGGGTCCTATGTGTTAATGGTGAGATTCTTTTGCCCTGGAAGAAAAATAGTGTATGCTATTGAGTGTAGGCTGTACTAATCTCACAGCCATTGTTCTTGCTGATG
Organism: Diadophis punctatus similis; assembly: GCA_023053685.1. NCBI lineage: Eukaryota > Metazoa > Chordata > Lepidosauria > Squamata > Dipsadidae > Diadophis > Diadophis punctatus. Next base: position 54,577,033 of record JALIGW010000001.1, on the reverse strand, counting down.
CTATATTTTTTCCATGATATTGTTTCAATAAACTGCTTACCCAAATACTTTGCTAGATCTATCTCTTTACCATGTAGTATCCATCTAATCTTTATGGCCTTTTAGCAAATACTATCATCTTGGTTTTGGAATAATTTACCTGTGAGTACTTTTTCTAGAATGCGTGACATTTAGTGTCAAAATTGTCATTCCAATTAATGTAGACATAAGTACCATGTTGTATAGTAGTAATATAGGGACCTTTCTACTTCCAGTTGACAAAATATAAAGAGAAGGATTATTAACCTCTTCTGCAATGCTGTTTATATCAAAATTAAAAGGATGGGAGCCAATACGCAGCCCTGGTGGATACTTTTTGTGGTTTCCATCTACTTTGTTAACCCAATTGAATTAGTCTAGTTTAAAAGAAAACAATCTACTTCCTGCTGACTAATATAGATGAATATGTAATAACACAAGTTGTATTGTTTGCCGTGGCCACAAGGAAGATATCAAAGCAGTTCTTGATAGAGGGTGCTTATATCAGAGAGGATGTATTGCACTTATATGGATTGTTGCAATTTTATATGAAATAAATGTATATACTATGCAATTTGGTACTTTAGAGCAGGGGTCTCCAACCTTGGCAACTTTAAGACTTGTGGACTTCAACTTCCAGAATTCCTCGGCCAGCTTTGCTGGCTGAGGAATTCTGGGAGTTGAAGTCCACAAGTCTTAAAATTGCCAAGGTTGGAGACCCCTGTTTTAGAGAACTGGATATAGTCACGCTTCTATCTGGATTTCACAAAATTGGATTTTAATAATAGGCAGTGATGAGTAATATTCCATGAAAAATGAAAAATGAAACATTCCATGAAAAATGAATTCTTAATAAAAGGAGTTATTAACAATTTCAAGAAGGAAAAGCAATATAAAGCAGCAATAGAAACCAATGTAGCTGCACAAAACAATCTTCATGAAAGGCCAAATATAAAAAAAATATATGTAGAAGTAGAAAGAAAGCTCAATCAACAAATAACACAAATAGTTTGGAACTCTGGAGATAATATCTGGAAAGCAAAAGTTCAAAATGAGATTTTATTGCTGAGAGATACTATGAACCACACTTATTTAGATATATATTCACAGCAAAAAGAGATGAGTCAATCTGTTATGTGCTCAGTGAAGGCAACAAAACAGTCACAATTACAAGGAGAAAACAGGATTACTCAAGTGTTATAGGTTTTATTCTTCTCCAACTAAGAAGATATGTATTCCATCAAGCAATTGTGAAAAGCAGAATGCAGAATTTATTCCCAGTTGGGCAGGCAGTAGTTTTTCTTTTGACACTATAGAACTGAAAGTTGGAGTTTGAAGAAACAGAATAAAAAGACTAATGACACTTTGAACTTCAGTGTTGGAGAAGACTCTTGAGAATACGAGTCAAGAAAAGAAACAGATTACAGAACATATACAGTAAATCCAGAGTTATCACTTGAGGCGCAAATGACCCAGCTCAAATTGTCACATTTGAATATATTATGCAAAGACCCAGTTCTCTAGAGCAGTGTTTCCCAACCTTGGCAACTTGAAGATATCTGGACTTCAACTCCCAGAATTCCCCAGCCAGCGTTCACTGGCTGGGGAATTCTGGGAGTTGAAGTCCAGATATCTTCAAGTTGCCAAGTTTGGGAAACACTGCTCTAGAGAAACCATAATACTGGAAAAGATGGGAAGAGAATATTAAGATTGGGATGATTATACTGTTTCCCCGAAAATAAGGCCTGGGCTTCCCAAGCCTAGTGGCAAAGCCATTTGTTTATAAAAAGCCAGTTGGTCAGGACCAGTTTGACTAGTTTGAGATGATATTCCGAAGGGTGGGTGCCACAACAGAATAGGCTCTCTTTCTAAGGTCCATAAAATGGCACTCACTAATAAATGGGACCCAGATTATGCCTCCCTTGTTAGATCTAATGGGATCTAAATGGGACAGAGAGATCTAACTGGGGAGAGTCAGACCCTCAAATAATTCTCAAAGACCTCATGACATTCTGAGTAATAAGTTAGACTGGATGATGTGACAATTAGGTACACACACAGTGTGTTTGAAATTTTTTGATCAATGAGTGTTCATCAGAACTTCCTCATAAAAATGGAGTGAAGCACAAAGTTCAGTAGCACATGTTTCTTTGTGGGCTCTACTATTCAGCATTTTTATTCATGATTTGCATTAAGAAATGATGGGAATGATTTGCACTTTGCAGATGGCACAGAATTGAATGAGATAGTTAACAGTCTAGAAAATAAATAAAATTAAAAGTGCTTGGTAGGATAGAGAAATGGCCTGGAAAAAAGAGAATGAAGTTTAATATTCCGTGTTTCCCCAAAAATAAGGCTGGGTCTTATATTAATTTTTGCTCCAAAAGACGCATTAGGGCTTATTTTCTGGTTAGGTCTTATTTTCAGGGAAATACGGCACTAAATACGATACTAAATGCGTCCGTCTAGCTGTTGATCTTAACGGGGGCTTATTTTGGGGGGGGGGTAAGGCTTACGAGCATCCTGAAAAATCATGTTAGGGCTTATTTTCCAGTTGGGTCTTATTTTTGGGGAAACGGTACAAAATGCACAGGTATAGGATAGGATTATCTGTTGATAAACATTATTATAAAAAAGTTGAATATGAATCAAATTGAATGTGAAATCCAAAGAGAGCATAGTTTGACATAAAGTACAATTCTAAGTTGCGTTGACAAGTGCATAGCATCCAGATCCCTAGAAGTAATGGATTCATTTTATTCTGGTTGATCCCACTTCTGATATTGTATCAAGTTCTGGACACTTTACTTAAAGAAGAGTCAGAGAATATGAAACAGATTTGGAGAAGAATAAAAAAGATTTTAGAAATGTAGTCATTTAAAGAATGATTGAGAAAATTGCTAATGTTTAGCTCTGCGAAGATCCGGAGGAGAAATATGATAGGACTTTTCAGACACCTGCAAAGAGGACATGGCTTGTTTTCTATCTTTCCATTGTACAGACAACAGAATAAAGGATTTCAATTACAAAAAAGGAAATTCTGGATGAATACTGGAAAAGAATTTTTAGCAGTAAGAACAATGTGAGAATGAGAACAATTTCCCAATGAGGTAGTAGCTTACTGTTTACTGAATGTGTTAATGCAGAGGCTACGCAGCAGTGTTTGGAAAATGCTTTAGCTTTAAATTCTTGTACTGCGGAAGAGATTGGATTTGATTATATGTTTTCTATAATTCTATGGTATGATTTGACTGATTTGGGGGAAGTGAGCTTTGCAGTAATGATTCATGTGTCTGCCTGGTTCAGTAGATATTGGATCCCAACCTTAAATGCATTTTTATTATGAAATTATTTTATTATTTTTTCACCCCTTTATTTATTGTCGAGCATCTGTGAACAGAAAAGCAATCCCCCCCCCCAAATAAAGAAATAAATATTATTTAGTAGCTACTCCATATTATTGTGATACCTTGAATATACTCTGGTGTATAAGTAGATGCATATGGCAGCATTGTCTTAAAGCTTTAAATTTGCAAGGCTGGTAACTAAATAATTAGCATCTAAATTTAGATCACTGTTCTTTTTTGCGGCATAGGTGTAGACGTTAAGTGTTACTGTTATTGTTATTTTGAGACTGAGCTTTAACATGCTTTTTGTTTATTTGAGTACAGGTGTTGAAGATAAGAATTATTTCTGCATTTATACTTACAGGCTTGAGAGGGGTTAGTTCTTTTTCGTTTCTCAGAACAGGATGCTTCCATTAATATTAAGAAATGAATAAAACACTGTATCTTAAACTGCGGCTGTCTGTTTTGAAAAACCTGTTTGGTGAGTAAGAAAGCTGAAAATAGTTAGAAGTAATACATATAATAATACTGGAAAATGATAGCCGTGGGTTGCAGGAAGGTGGACTAAATTGAATTAGGTCTGAACCAACAGGAACCTTGAATGTACTGGATATCCTAGGATAGGTATGATCACAGGATTATATCTCCTTGAAGATAGAAAAGCACATTTCTAATGCTGTATATCCAAAGTACTATTGCGCCAATAAAATATATTTCAGTCAAGCTCATAATTTACATTAAGGCATACTTTGCTAATAATGTTTTGTGAAATAAGCCGTGTTTGTTGACTTTATCAAGAATAAATGATATTATGGCTTATTGCAGTCGGTACTTAGTTATTGATTTTGAACATGAACATTCCCTATAGTTATTATTGTTAGGCCTACCATTTTTTGCTGGTCCAATTTCTTCCAGAAGCCATTTAAACTGCTTGTAGCTACCATATTTTAAGAGCAAATTCAGCAGTTATATGCACTATTTTCTATATGTCCATAATCTACGGGATTTAATTGTAAGAAGCCAACATTGTATTTGCTGTTTGCTATTTTATATATACAAGTTATAATTTAAAACTCTATGATGTTCCTTTGCCATTTTAGAAATCTTTGATCTTTTGAAATTTAACCTGTAGAACTGGCAACCTTCTACAGTTTCCTCAGTTCTGTAGTATCCCCATCTTACGTGGAGAAGATATTCTCTTTGTACTGACCTGTAAATAAAACAATATTAAAAATTATGTTAATTGCCATTTTACTTCGTTTCCTAGATATGAATTTTCATAAAAATGAATTTTCTAAGCATAATTTGTAAAAACAAGAAGATGACCAGATTAATTACCACTGCTTAAAAGACACTGCAAAACAAAGCTTCAGAATTTAACTGGTTTATGCTAATCTATAAATAATTTTAAATAAATGGACACCAGCCATCTTGTACAACTTATTTAAAAATTATAAATTATGGGATACAGGTTTTGTTTTTCTGTAAATCATGGATTTAGTACCAGTGACTTTAGTTTAGCAATACATTACATATTTAAATAAAAATACTTTTCCTCCCAGTGACCCACACAACTAGTTTTACTTTTTCATTGCCTGGCAAAAAGAGAAAGGGAAGGATTACAGTCATAGCAAAAATAGCAAAGAATTTTCTAACATTTTAAAGATTAACACATTTATTAAAAAATAAGCTTTAATGGATTACCATCTGCTTCATTAGATGCATCAAAGGATGTGGAAAGTATGTTTCTTGAAAAAAATAAGAAAAAAAGTTTTTCTCTCTCTCCCCCTCCCTCCCTCCTTCCCCCCTCTCTCATACAGTACCTATGTAACACACACACACACACACACACACACACACACACACACACACACACACACACACACACACACTATCCGCTTCCCTATCCCTAGTTAACTTCATTCTCCCCTGCTTTGACACTACAGGACAAAAGAGATAAAATAGTATTGGTCTTAACATTATCATTTTAAAAACTAACATTTTTTTTCTTTTACATGGAGAGAAGGATAAATGTGAACTATTGTGTCCAAGAACTCAAAATGAAGCAGTACTCCTTCTTTCAGTGTCTGGCTAATAAATCGAAAAGTAATAAAATGGCAATCCCAGCACTCCCTATGACTGTCATTAACTGAATCCTACTGGTTGTTAAGGGGAGGACCCATTCTGATCCAAGCTATTCCTGGTTTGGTCCCTCCTAAATCCAAACACCAGTGAAGTAAGGGACTACCTCCTCTTCAGCTCCTTTGCACCTATCTCCTCTCATCGCTGTCCTTTTGGCAGCCCTGCGCTCTGCTGTCTCTGCAGATCATGGGCTCTGCTTGCCCTGTCAGCCCTGAACCCCCCCCCCCCAGCCAACCTTTGCCATAGTCCTACCGCAAAGGAGGTGGATCCAGCCTGGCCCTTTGCAAGGCAGCTGCTTGCTGAGCCAGGCCTTCTTCCCAAGGCGTCATGCAGCTTTGTCCAAATCGTGTGCTGCTTTTTTGTGCAGCTTTGGAAGGGCAGCAGGGACAATGGAGTGCAGGACAGCCAAAAGGGGCAAAGATGGGAGAGAGATAAGCGGTGTGGGGAATTGAAGTACCCTATGATGGTAAGTGCAAGTGAGCTGTTAAGTGTCCTCATTTTGATCATGCGGTGCTGCAGGTGCTGCAATAGCCTTAATTTTAGGGACAGGCATAACTAAAATTCATTCAGTTTCACCGTAACTTTGAACAGCGGCTGAATGAATGGTCGTTAAACAAGGACTACCTGTGCTAGCATTGAATGACCATGAAATGATCACATTCACTTAACGATATTTGCAAATAGTGTTTTCTATAGCGAGTATCTCCGCATGGGGATTTTATAATACCTGCTAGAATAATAACATTTGAACCAACACCATTTTTTCTTCTTATAGGATTGAACATAGTATATCAGACAATTGAGGTTCTCTTAATAGCATGCATTAAGCCCTCTATGAATATAGTTTTACTGGACTTAAGTCATTCATTTGCCTAGAAAGCCAGCATGTCTTGCTTTCAGAGGGGCAGTGCAATGGAATATGAAACCTTTTTAAAGCAAATTTATAGTACAACACTTCTTGGTAATCAAAATATCATTTTGATTGACTGACAAACCACTTTTAACATTTAGGCACCCCACCCCCATCCAGTATAGTAGGGTGACTTTTGTCTCCTTCACCATGTTGATGACTCCTCAGAAGTTTGTATTTATTGCAAAATTTTGCTTATTTGACCTTATTCTATTTGAAAGCAGTATTGATTTTTTTTTATGCTGACTGTGTTTTTAACCACATATCAGACATGAAGGTAGCCATATGAATTATAGTTTTAGTTCTGGTATATTAAATTTGAAATGAGATGTAAATTATATAATACACATTCTACTGACAATTTTAATTTTTATGTAACTTTTTAATGTCATTTTTATTTCATTTAAATAAAACCAGTTTAATTATTTAAATCATTGGACAAGATAACTGTTTAAAGAATTAAATTGCAATATGTGTACTAGTCAAAAACATCTTGTTATCCTTACTTTTATTGAAAGTACACTTTTCTTGTTCAATCTGGAATTTTTCTTCAATCAAACTTGAATTAAGGAGAAACTTCCTAACAGTGAGGACAATTAAGCAGTGGAACAGCTTGCCTGCAGAAATCGCAGGCGCTCCATCACTAGATGTTTTTAAGAAGAGACTAGACAATCACTTGTCTGAAATGGTATAGGTCAGTGATGGCTAATCTTTTTGTTGTCACGTGCCGAAAGTGCGCGCGCGCACCCATAATGCAATGTGCGTGTGACCCCCGCACATGCGCGTGTGGCCCCCTGCGCTCCCCTGACCACCCATGCTCCCCCCACGCACATGCGCACATGACACCCCCACATGCGTGGCAGAGACCCGAAAACCAGCTGGCTGGCAGGAGGCGCTTGCGCAGTGGAGCTGAGCTGGAGTGGCTCGCGTGCCCGCAGAGAGGGCTCTGCGTGCCACCTGTGGCACGTGTACCATAGGTTCGCCATCACGGGTATAGGTTCTCCTGCTTGAGCAGGGGGCTGGACTAGAAGACCACCAAGGTCCCTTCCAGCTTATTCTATTCTATTCCATTCCATTCCTATTCCTATTATTCTATTCTATATATTATTCAGTAATCAGAGGTATAGATCGCATTTTTCAAAAGGTAAATATGACCCTTCTATAAAATGGAATATTGGATGATTTCTGGAAATGAAAGACTGGATTGGAAGCTCTCAGACATTAAACTGCTTCCCAGGGACCTTGCTGCTACTTACTTTTTTTCCTTCAAAAATAGATCTAAAGATCAGTATTTCACTCTATGGCATTTATGTAGTAGAATCAAAGTTCCAGTGTATATGCTGTTCAGCAGTCTATTGTTGAATCTTTTGCAGGAGGTTATATGCACATCTGTCGTAAGATGTCATACGTTTGCTTTCTCCTTTTCATTGAACCCAGATGAAACAATGTTTCAAATAGATCATTACTCAATATTAGGCTAAATGAAGGCCAAGTTGATTTACGGTTTTTTTTAAACAATATAGAGAAGTTTGTGCACAACTTCATTTGTAGGCTTGTGTAATTTTATAATTTTACATTTTAAAATTTCTGGTTATGGTCAGTGGCTACAGTGAGCAGGACAGTAATGTAAATTATATTGCCATTTGGGTTGAGATATAGAATGGCTCTTTCTGGGGATGGTAAACTTACCCAATTGTCACACAACTCTTTAAGATTTTCTGCAAAAGAAATCTATTTACTTTATATGGAACTTCTGAAGAAGACAACATGATTATAACAAAAAATATGAAATGGCATCTCTATGACAATTTTCACTCTTAAAACGTGTAATTGTGTAAGGCTGTATACTTGGAAATTACGTATTTTAAAACCCTTTTTAAAGGTGCTATTAATGCTGTTTTAAACTTTGATCTGGTGCATGAGACATGTTAATAAATTAATTATAATTAATCAAGAGCAGAGTAATAATTTACTATTAATAATTATTAAAAACCTTAATATTTGATCACAGTGACACTTGGTTTTATTCAATACTTTTGTTCTGTCAGTGGAATTTATTTTTCGTCCTCCCCACACGCAATCAGATGAATTTGAGGCATAGTTGGTGGAGGACAGCAGCAATAGCAAATAGCAAATTGAGAAATAGAAGTATCCTTGCTTAATGCTAGAGGTTGCTCGTTTTCTAAAAGCATGTTCATGTTAGTCTGTGGCTGATTAATTATGTGCCATTGAGTTAGTGTTAAACATTAATGACCATATAGAGGAGCCCTGGTGATGCAGTGGTTAAGTGCAGTATTGCAGGCAAACTCGGCCCACAGCCTGGAGTTCAATCCCGATGGGGTTCAAAGTTGACTTAGCTTTCCAAGATCGGTAAAAAGCTGCCCAGGGAGTGCCGTAAAGCACTATGGGGCAGTATATAAATCTAGATGCTATTGCTATTGCTATATAGGTAGACCTCCTTCAAGATGTTCAGTTACCACTATGGCCCTTGTGGTCTGCCAATGGTGCTCGTACTGCAACTGTAATTGAGTTCATTTGCTTTATTACTGATTGTCTCCTTTTATTTTCTTCTACCTTTTCCAACATTAGGGACTTCTCAAGGGACTGGGTCTTTGCATAATATGTATAAAATATGGCAGTTTGAACTGGTCATTTATGCCTCAAGTGAGAAGTCGAGATCAGTTTGTTCTATGCTCATTTTTTCCCCCTTGGCTTTTCATCGTATTCTCAAGAATTATCTCTGACACCAAAGTTTAAAAGTGTCAGTATTCTCCCTGTCCTACTTTTTCAAAGTCCAACTTTCGGTTCCACAGCAAAAACCATTGCTTGCACAGTTCTGACCTTTGTAAGTATCTCAATATCTGTTCCAGGACTTCACTATTCCCCTACCAAGTGGTGATCTGTGGTCTATTTCTTGACTGCTGGTTCCTTTATTGTTTTTTGTCCTGAAAGGCAAAAACTAACTACCACTTCAGTGTTTTCATTGTCAGTTTTAGGATTGTTTCATTCTTTATATTAAATTGTATATTATGTTGTCATCCTTTATATTAAATTGCATTAAATTGTAGTCTTGTGCTTTTTTTCATTGTGCTCCTTAATTTTTATTACAAGTGCTTAAAAATCATTTTTATTTTCAGCTACATCAGAGCAGTGTCCTCAGAACAGTGCAGATTATTGCTGTTTCTTCTTCCAGTTTTAAAGCTACGCACATCTTCTTCTAATCCAGCTTTCCTTAATATATATTCTGCATATTGTTTGAATAAATAAGAGAGAGGATATACCCTTGCCTCACTTTGCTGACCTGGATCCTTCCTGTTTTATTATATTCTGTGGGTCCATGGCTTCCTGACTTCTGTCTATGTTATACATGAGGAGAGTGAAATTCTGGGATTCTCATTCCACAGCCTTATATTATTGGCACAATTGAAAACCTTTCTATAATCAATAAATTACATACCCATTAGCTTTTTCATTTATCTAGAACAGTGATGGCGAACCTTTTTTCCCCTCGGGTGCTGAAAGAGCGTGCTCGCGCGCTATCACGCATGCGCGAGTGCCCACACCCATAATTCAATCCCTGGGGAGGGTGAAAATGGTCTCCCCCACCACCCTGGAGGCCCTCCAGAGGCCAGAAACGGCCCGTTTCCCAACTTCTGGTGGTCCTAGTAGGCCCGTTTTTCATCCTCCCCAGGCTCCAGAGGCTACCCTGGAACTTGGGGAGGGTGAAAACGCCCTCCCCCACCCGCTGGAGGCCCTCCGGAAGCTGGAAACGCCCTCCCAGAGTCTCTGTGCGAGCTGAAAATTAGATGGCCAGAGTGCACATGCACGCTGGAGCTGAGCTAGGGCAACGGCTTGCGTGCCGGCAGATATGGCTCCGCGTGCCACCTGTGGCACGCGTGCCATAGGTTCGCCATCACTGATCTAGAATATAAAGTCCCTTGTTCTTCAGCCTTTTTTAATACCAGCTTGAACATCAAACAACTATTCCTTAAGGAATAGTGTTATCTGAGGATAATTTTTTTTGTCCTGAAAGCTGTGATTCTGAAGTGTGATAAATGTTGGTGCTTTGTCATCTCACTTTGAATGGAGATTGCTGGGGAGATAATATAAATATAATTTGTGCTTTGATAAATTAACACTCTTTTTTTTAACTTTCCGGAAGTAAGGCTTATTTTGAGCATCTTACAGTGCAATCCTAAATGTGTACTGTGAAATTAACTCTATTGATTTAATAATACTTCTTTATAGAAGATATAGACAGGCTTATGTTATAAGATAACAAAAATCAGAATGTTGATAAATCTTATCTTGAATATCGAAAATATTCCCTCTGTTCTTGAATACCAGAAAACTTTAATTACAATTTGTATGTAAGTTATGTAGGTCATGGAGATTACTGTGAATGACAGAGGGTAAGAGTTAAGGGCTTTATGCTTACTTAAGGAATAAATAAAGGGGGAAAATCCCTCATCTTACTCAATAATAGAATAATTTAAACAATTATACTGAATTTCCTCTGGTGCTCCACCTAATTTGTATCACAGTTTCCTTTCTTACAATTGTTGCTAAATGCCAAATCAACATCAATGTTTTGTAGTAACTGAGGAAACAAAAATGTACGCAGACCCACAGATGTTGACAGAGAAATTCTAAGTTTGTCATTCTCTTAAGAATACAGGGAAATAAAATGCTGTGCAATATTATAGAATGTGAAGATGCATTTTCTTTTTGGTAGGTTAGTTTTAATATCGTTTATTGTACCTTGGTATTTAAGCAAATTACCAACATTGCATAAATAATAAGTAGTACTAAAAGATATATAAAAACATTTCATAAACATTTCTGACAAAAATATCTCTGGCGTTGATTTCTTTGTATTTTCTGTAAGATGTTATATCTGTTATATCTGTATTTTCTGGGTAAGTTGAACAATGTTGAGAAATATTTAAATGACACTCTTATTTTGTAAACATTATGACTGTTTTACATATGACTGTATAATCCTCATAATAATATAATTACTGATCTTGTATTACTTTCCACAATTTAACTTCAAATAAGTTTTTGTTTTTATTAGAAGATGTAAATGAAACCTTTTGTAGCTTCTCACTTGATAGTTATCCTATGAAGAACAGCTACAAAAATGTTGATGGTAATTTTAGAACATATAATTGTTTTGTGTAATATTAACCCTGTTTTTACATATCTTGCTGTGAGAGAAGCGGACTTTGTAGAGTAGGATAATCTTTAGGAACTCTTATAAAACAGTGCAATTAAATATACTTTATAAACATATCAATCAAAACGTGTGTTCTATAGCATTGAAACTTTTCAATATTTTATATAGCACTAGCTCAAATCATGACAACCTGTACTGTGAATCATGAGAGGGAATAATGTTGAAATAGAATTTGATAATAGAATTTGACCATCTTTCCAAGATAGGCCACAGCAGTTGTCACAGCATCCAGTTATTTCTTTAGTTCCTAATAGCGATCCTGAAAAGCACTGTTTTGATATCCTTATTGCATAGGAAAAATGTTAATATAGGGGAGTGAATGATACAAAGGTAATGCTTCCTTAGTTTATGAAGGGAATGGAAAAACATTTTGTGAATAGGCCTTTTTATAGATAAATGAACATTACTGTATTAATTAAAGATGTTTTGGAAAATATTTTCTTTATATTACCTTCTCCTGTTCATATTTTTTTTTAAATATTCTGTGCCACTCTAAAAGAGAAAACAAAATCTTCATTTTCTAAATAGTAGTTTCTATGATATTTTAAATATAGAATACAAGAGATGTCATTGTAACGCTGCATTTCAGAGTTAGACATTGTTTGTATCTAAAAGGTCTGTTTTGAATTGGAATCTTGAGTAGGTTCTGTGTTTGCACAGAACTTAGAACGTTGTAGAACTAAGAAGCATTTTAATCACTGCAGTTATTAAATTAGTAACATGGGGGTTAAGTGACTCTTGTTTCCTCATGGACTTTGTTTGTCAGAGGTTGATCACATGACCCCGGGACACTGCAACTGTCATAAATATGCGTCCGTTGTCAAGCATCCGAATGTAAGTCATGTGACTATGGGGCTGCTGCAATGGTCGTACGTGTGAAAAATGGTCAAAGGTCACTTTTTTCAATGCCATTGTAACTTTGAACGGTCGCTAAGCGAACTGTTGTAAGTCAAGGACAACCTGTACAAGCTATTAAATCCACTGCTGAAAGGGAGAGATATGACCAGTTATTAATGCAGAGACCACAGTAGGAGCATAGTGGGTGCTTTCTCTGTGGGTGATCATTATTTTCATTTGCTAGGTTATGGACTATAGTCATTAGTTTTGCTGGGAAGACCAAATAACATATTACCTGGTGTAGATAATGATTACAATAATAAGCCATCTCACCTTATGGGCTGGGCATACCTATATGGAGAGTCATCTTGATATTGGCAGGTGCAGGTTCCATTCTTCTTGGTACATAATCTCTCATAATTCAACCTGGGGTTTATCTATTCCACATATTAGGAACAGTATTACTATGGCAGTCATTCAGGTTGGGCAGCATATGAGTTGAGATTATAATTATTTAAATTATTATAATTATATGTGATTGAAATTATAATTATTAATTATAACAATATTATAACCTGGTGAAGAAGCACAACACAAAGATCTGTTATAGGGTGTAATAATATAAACTTGAGAGTTGGCAGAGTTTGTCTCTGCCTCATCTTATACCAAACAGAGTGAAGTGAATCTATTTTGATTGTCCTCCTCTTGCTTTCCAGTTCCAATAATGAGAGGTTGGAGAACAGGCAAAAATTATCCAAGACCACAAGCCTAAGAGATGGTCAGTTCAGCAAGGGATGCACGTGGCATCCTTTAAGACAGCAGGGATAAAAAATTTTTTTGCAATTATTTGACATTGGATTAAAGTTATGGTTGTGCTCAGATTAGGAAATACTTTAAATAAGTTCCAGACAAAAAATTATACTGAGTTGAAGAGCTTCAATTAAAGAGTTTCAATTTAATTTAGAAGGGCATTCATTTCTATAGGAGGATGCGGTAAACTATCTACCAAAACAACACGTCAGGGAAACTGGCAATACAAAATAATTTTTGCATTGAATAGCATATTTAGTCTCAACATATGTTAACATTTGCCGTGGTTTTTCTTGCTTTGGAAACTTCAGCAGGGTTGGCCTGGTTAGTAGATGGAAGTAGTGAGACCTCCAACAAATATCAAGGTTGTAATGTAAACTAGAAAACTGGGGGGGGGGGAATCCCAGAAGAAAGAGCTTGCAAACTAATTTTACAGCTGGCAGGAAGATCACCTGGACACATCTGCAAGAGTTGATCTTGATTTGAAGGAAATGTTAACTTTTTAGCTCACATATCCTTATTGTGTATGTCTCCCATTTTAATTTCTACTTTCCTATGGCCACTTGTTTTTCCTATTATATTCTTTATTCCAGTCCTAGAGACTCCACTTTACTGAGATCTATGCAGGTAGTCCTCAACTTATGACCACAATTGAGCCCAGATTTATGTTGCTAAATGAGAAATTTGTTAAGTGAGTTTTGTCCCATTTTATGACTTTTCTTGCAAGATTTGTTAAATGCATCACTGCAGTTGTTAAATTAGTAACATGGTTGTTAAGTGAATCTGGGTTCCCCATTGACTTTCCTCCAGGACACTGCAGCAACTGTCATAAATATGAGTCAGTTGCCAAGCATCTGAATGTAAATCACGTGATGCTGGGGATGCTGTTATGGTCATAAGTGTGAAAAATGCTCATAAGTCACTTTTCAGTACCGTTGTAACTTGTCACTAAATGTAATGTAGTGAATGTAATGAACAATCACTAAATGAACTGTTATAAGTCGAGGACTACCTGTATTCAGCAATGATGTAATTGGCACATGGACAGGCAAGTATTTAGGCAATGTGAGGGCAAGCATTTTTAATAATGTGGATTCAGGTAAGGAACATAAATGCCAAACTCAATATGATCAAATCTATTAAAATGGTGGTTTCATAATGTTGATGCATGTACTTAATAGAACCTTACAAGCAGGACATGAATACAGGATTTCTGTCTTGTGTTCCCAACTATTGATGTGTGGTACCTTTGATACCAAAGTCAAGAGTTTTGCATTGCGACTAGAATTGGTCTTAATTTTTTAAAACATCAAAATAAGCTGTAGTTTATATTAGCTGTTTTCAGATGTAAAAATTTACTGTTCACTTACCCTCTAAATATTATTGATCAGTGGCAAATCTAATAAAGTAGAAGATATAAGACTTGGCATAAGTTAATGTATAGTTGGTTTGTTATTGCCATATATAGAGATGCAGTTGTAAAGATCTATAATTTTATAGCTAACCCATGATATGCTGATTGGTTGACAGGAAGATGATTATAAGATGGATAGATATTCACTCAACATGCCCCACAGTTAAAAACAAGCTACTGTGAAGGAGAACTCACCACAATTATTTAGAAGACTCTAAGGCAAGGGTCTGCAACCTTAAACACTCAAGAGCCATTTGGACCCATTTCCCACAGAAAAGAAAACACTGGGAGCCATAAAACCTGGGTGGGCGTGGCCAACTCAACATCACTCCCACCCAGTCACATAACCTTCCCCCCAGCCATGCCTACCCGGGTTTTGTGGTTCTGGGTGACTTCTGTGGGAAATGGGTCTCTCCCTCTCTCTCCCCCTCCCTCCCTCTCTTGTTTTTCTCTATTTCCTCTCTTCCTCCCTCCCTCCCTTTCTTTCCTTTCTTTCTCTCCCCTTCTCTCTCTTGTTTCCCTCATTTCCCTCTCTTTCTCTCTCCCCAGCTCTCATTTCTGTGTCCCTTTCCCTCTCCCCCCTCTCATTTATTTGTCTTTTTCCTTTCATTATCTCCCTCCATCATTTCCTCATTTCTCTCTCTCTTTTTTCCTCCCCTTTTCTCTCATTGCTCTCGCTCTCTCTTTCCACATCTCTTTCCCTCCCTCTCATGTGTGTGTGTTCCCTCTTGAATCATTTCCAAAAACAGGCAAGGGTTGTTGTTTTTTTGGCTGATGTTCTTTCTTCTTCTTTGGGTGCTTTTTACCATATGATTTAAATCGAATCATTTCAGGTTCCCAGATAAATGAAGCTCTTTTCGTCGCCCTGCTGTGGCTCCCTGTTGGCTGGCCGGCTCCGCTCCTCGCCTCCTAGTCACTCCTCACATGGCCTGAGAAGGTAAGGGCGACGGCGGAGATGGAGACTCGCTCCATATTCCAAAGCAGGAGGGAAGCGCCCCTGTACTTAGCTCTCATCTCGCGGGCGCTTCTTCTGGCTGCTGCGCGTACCTCGGTCGCTCGGGGAGATGCGCAACTTGATCTCCGCCCTGAGACACTGGCCCAGCCCAGCTGCGCCTGATTCTCCGTGTCGTAATGTGCTCCAGGAGGAGGAGGGGACCCCGTCTCCCCCATTATGAAGCAGGCTAAATTTAAGTGTGCTGCGCAAGGCACTTCAATAGCAGCGAGCAGGCCATGAAGGCGTCGAGAGCGGCGGCATTAGCCGCAGCTGGGCCGGACCAGTGTCTTGAGGCGGAGAACAAGTTGCAAGTCGAGAGCACTGGTCTGGCCTGGCTGTGGCTGACGCCGCTGCTCACGCTGCCTCCATGGCCTGCTCACTGCTCTCGCAGTGCCTTTAGCAGCACACTTAAATTTAGCGTGCTTCACAATGGGGGAGACGGCGTCCCCTCCTCCTCCTGGAGCCCATTATGACACGGCGCATTGGCTGCAGCTGGGCTGGGCATGTCTCGGAGCGGAGATCAAGTTGCGAATTTCCCCGAGCAACTGAGGTACGCGTGCAGCACCAAGAAGCGGCGGAAGAAGCGCCCGTGAGATGAGAGGCAAGTACAGGGGCGCTTCCCTGCCGCACTGGAATATGGAGCAAGTCTTCATCCCCCCGTCGCCCTTACCATCTCAGGCCATGCAAGGAGTGACTGGGAGGAGGGGGCGAGGGGTGGGGCCAGCCAGCCAACAGCGAGCCACAGCAGGGGGAAGAAAGAGCTGCATGCGGCTCGGAAGCGACATGTTGCCGACACCCGCTCTAAGGTCTAGGCTCAATAATATAGTAGCTTGTTTAAAAAGAAACATTTTATCTCTCTTGAATGAATTGATTCTAACGGAATAAACTGTGAATCCATGTGTTGCTTAGAGTAGTCTTCCTTAGCCTAGTGCTCTGTAGATGGGGCTAATGGGTATAGGCAGCATAAAACTGAATGAACACTAGGTAACAGAAGAGACATTTATTGCATTCAAAAACTTTGCTGACAATCTGATGGTCATCTGAATTTTTGTAGGCTAGAACCAATATTCATTCTTCATATTCTCTCTCTCTCTCTCTCTCTCTCTCTCTCTCTCTCTCTCTCTCTCTCTCTCTCTCTCTCTCTCTCTCTCTCTCTCTCTCTCTCTCTCTCTCATGTATGTATGTATGTATGTATGTATATGTGTGTGTGTACACACACACACACACCTATGCAGAATTTGTTTTTGTGTTCTCTTGAAAAGGCAATAAGAGGAGTGAAATCAAGAGGTTGTGTGTACATAACATTAGTATTTTTTCCTAAAAGTTTGGTAGAGGAATTAATATTCAGTAAAATGAGGTGACTGACGATTTTTCCAACATCATCAATGTGCAGCAAGTTATATATTTAATGGGAAATGTTTTATATATGAATGAAACATTGGAACTTCTATCATTTAGGTTATGAATGTTACTGATTGAACACAACTGCTCTCTTCCAGATGTTTCTTACAGTGTACCTCACTAACAACGAACAACACTTCACAGAAGTACCAGTCACTCCAGAAACTACTTGCAAAGATGTAGTAGATTTATGCAAAGAGCCCGGTGAGATTGAATGTCATCTGGCAGAAGTATGGGGTGGATTAGGTATGTATATCATGGTTACTTTTACTTGTGTGGTCATTTATAGAATTATCTCTATGGTATTATGAAATCATCCTTAATTAAATATACTTTGTTACAGGATCATGTAAAGGATCATAAACTGTTCAATATTTGTGACACTTTTAGAAAGATTGCTTTCTTGGTTGTGAATAATGAGTAGGGTTTTGTTTTGTTTGGGCTAATATCTCTTAAAAATGTATCAACCTCCTTAAGAAGAGCATTCCATACCTATGAAACAAGCTTCTTTCTCTACCCAAAAAGCTCATGTCCAATAAAGGTTGTTAGGGTGCTACAATGCAAATGTGAGGATGAAAAGCTCACCTTTAATGCAGATGAATGCTTAACCAAATAGAAAATACAATTCAATTTATATAAATACGAAGTAATACCTATTTGGACAAAAAAAATCACCTCTCTAACTTCATATACTGTACAGTATATCCTGAAGGGGCCTAAGTTTTTTATATACAATGGATAGGTTCATAAAGGATGGAAGAAAGATTCAAATTAAGCTAAACATTGTAAACATTTGGAGTATATGCAAATCTACAGGTAGTCCTCGACTTACGACCACAATTGAGCCCCAAATTTCTGTTGTTAACTGAGATTTGTTAGGTGAGTTTTGTCCCATTTTACGACCTTTCTTGCCACAGGTGAATCTGGCTTCCCCATTGACTTTTCTTGTCAAAAGGTCGCAAAAGGTGATCACATGACCTTTATGACCAACAGTCATAAATATGAACCAGTTGCCAAGCATCTGATGAATTTTGATCATGGGGATGCTGCAAGGGCGTAACTGAAAAATGGTCACTTTTTTCAGTGCTGTTTTAACTTTGAACAGTCACAAAATGAACTGTTGTAAGTCGAGAACTACCTGTATAATGTCCAAATCTAGAATACTAGCAATCTAGAGTAACCCAGCTGCTGTGGCCTAGAGGTAGAGCTCTTGCCTCACAATCATGAGGTTGTGAGTTCGATCCTAGGTAGAGGCAGATGTAAGGGTCTCCTGCTTGGGCAGGGGGTTGGACTAGATGCCTGTAAGGTCCCTTCCGACTCTGTTAATCTGTTAACTTCTGTTAATACTATGTACAGTTTGGGTCATAGATTTGAAAAAGCAATAATAGGAAAAGTTGCAGAAGATAGCAATAGCACTTATACTTATATACCGCTTCATAGTGCTTTACAGCCCTCTCTAAGCGGTTTACAGAGTTCAGCATATTGCCCCCAACAATCTGGGTCCTCATTTTACCCACCTCGGAAGGATGGAAGGCTGAGTCAACCTTGAGCCTGGTGAGATTTGAACAGCTGAACTGCTGAACTAGCAATCAGCTGAAGGTTGCAGTGCTGCTTTTAACCACTGCGCCACCTCGGCTCCTAAGAGAATAACCAGAATGCTGTTTAGCACATATTTTACGAGAAAAAATTAGATTATTTGGGAGTTTATAGTTTAAAAAGAGAGCCAGCTGGTGGAAGGTAGAATTCAACCATCTCTATGATATGGAAAAAGTAGAGAGGGAGATTTTTTTCCCCCACTACCTTTCGAAACGCTGAATCAGGAATCAGAAATAACTGCAAAATGTAACGATGACCACTAATTCGGGTAGCTTTAAAAATTGATTGGACAAATTCATGGAGAACAAGTATTTCAAGATTATAAACTCAATGACGCCCCAGAAACATGCGATTTGGAAATGTGTGCCCTGCTGAGAGATCACATGAATGGCACCCACCTCCAGAATGGTGTGAGGTGGCCACCTCTGCATATTGCATTGGCTGGGTGCTCTTTTGGAAAGTAATCTTTGGAAGAGCTAAGCAGAGCAAGGCATGAGATGGTGGGCAAGAGACCCAACAGTATGGAACTCAGTGGGGTGGGAAGCTGTGCAAGGGGTGCCTCAGGCAGTGCAGGAGCACAGGCCACAGGCAAGCTGGGGTTTGTTACAGGGCAGGTGTGGCCTTGCGTCCACCCTTTGAGGCAGCCTGTGCTCTGCTTAACCTTAAGGGAGCTGGGATTCTGGTTGTTAAGCGAGGTGATCACAGGACAATTACAATTTACAATTACAATTCTGGGCTCAATTGTGGTCATAATTCGAGGAGTACCTATGTATCTTCTTATGTGAAGTAAGTAGAGAAAACACCACTTCATATTTTTTGTATCTGTTGCGAATCTTTAAAAATAACTCATAAGTAAAATATTTGGCTTACATGCCCAGTCTAGCGGTTTTAAACTATATTGTAGTGTGGTAATGAATGAAGGCTATTTGAACATAGTGTATTATTGTGTTGTGCTGGCATGCTGACTTATTCAGCTTGTCACAGCAGAACGGGTTAGTTTGTCTTGTCAAAACACCAATTTCATTGTACAATAATCGATAGGAGCAGGCTTAGGTGTTATAAAACTTTAAATTAGTAGTATCAGCAGCAGAACATTCAGTTCTTTAATAAGCCTGACCTTGTATCTTGATTGTCATTTATAATCATGCTAGACCAGTAGTTCTTGATAGTAGAAGGCTATGACAGTGACCATGACTGTTATGTAGAGTGAATCTTAGAATATAGGCATTCTTTAACTTCAGTTAATTTTACTGCAGTATATTAAAATTTAATGTTAAATCCTCTCTTTACCAAAGAACTATAAGTCCCCATTGGAAATATATACTGTATTCCTATTTGAGTTATAGACATAACACTATGTCTCAAGTTTTACAATAGTCTTTTTTTCTTTCCAGTTAAAATTTCTAAATATCTATCTAGTAAAATTAACAATACTAGCTTCTTCTCTTTTGGTTTACTAGAAATATTACACTCAGACAACATACTGCAGTGATCAGTTCTAGCCCCATTCCTATTTAATCTATATACTAGTGAAACCAACTCTTGAAAAAATTTGCTATGCCAATGATATGGCAATAGCTATCCAAACCAAGGATTTTGAGGAAGCAGAATGCATTCTTACTAAGAATCTGAGTCACTAAGCAAATATTATGAGAAATGGAGGCTATGCTCTAGCTCCCCAAAAATGTATGCACCTTCCATCTAAGTAAAAAAGGAGTTAAACGTATCTTTTTGTGGAAAGAGGATAAAACACAACTTTCATCCAAAATATCTCGGAATAATCCTTGACCAATTCCTTACATTTGGAAAACACTTTGAAGTAATCGGACAAAAATTGAAAACCAGGAACAACCTGATTAGGAAAACCGTGGGAACAGACTGGGGAACACAAGCAAAAGCATTACATATAGTGGCACAATCATTAGTATACTTTGTTGCGGAATACTGCTCACCTGTATGGGAAACAAGTTGTTATACTACCAAGATTGATGTTCAACTTAATGACACAATGAGAATAATATCTGAAACCCTTAAATCCACACCACTCTCATGGCTCCATGCTCTTTCTAACATTGCCCCTTCTGATCAACAGACAATCCAAGAGTGGAATAAGATCAACATGCCATTGACTCCAATGTATTCTTCCAATATATAAAATATTAGACACCCTAGTCTACATCCTTAAGTGAGGCATGGCCAAGAGCCCACAATGCAACTGTGGTGCTCTGGAACAAACTAACACATATAGTTCAAGAATGTCTCCTCAGGAAATTTCAAGGCAGCTGGGTTGGTGTCATCATAACCACACCAGGAGCACTTAGATGGTTAGATTCCATAGATATTGAATTATAACATCCATTTCTAATTATAATATCCAATTATAATTATAATATCCAATTATAACATCTATTCATCCATTTCAATTCTATGACTCAATTCTATGACTTATGGTGATTTTATTATGGTTTCATCTTAATTTAATATTTTATCTCCTATAATTGTATTGTGTGTACACACACACACACACACACACACACACACACACACACACACACACACACACACATGCTTTATTTAAACGAAATTTGTATATCAATGATTGCATGACCTCGGTAGATGCCATTGTCATACGCTAAATAAATAAATTCAGAAAATATTATTCGATGAGTAATATTGCTTTTGGGACAATTTTTGGAATTTTACAAGAGTTAATTGGGAGAGATGAAAGTATTAAAAGAAGACAGTGGATCCTAATAGATGTGTTTACAAAGTTACATCAGTCTTTCTAATTGGGATATATTTTGCTTTAGTTTCAGTAATAGAAAGGCTTCTGTTGTGCCTTTGACTGACTGGAATGAAGTATCTGTTTTCATTTGCAGATTACTCATAAAATGTTGGATTTTCCTAATAATGCTGTTAATGTTTGTATTTGACAAATATGTCATAGCTGTTAGATGTCTCCATGTTTCCTATTTCTTTGGCTTTGGAACAACAGTTTGGTTTTATAGAACTTTCTGTAGAACCTGATCTGTGTATGGCTCAGGTTTGTTCCCCATATTTTTTTTACTATCCTTTTGGGGGACATTCTTCTGACATCTGTACTTGCAGGATGAAGCCACAACATTTAAACATAAAAATGTTATGGACACTGTGCAAATGCATTTTGATAAATCAGATAAATAATTCATGGTGACTGAACATGTGTTGATGAAACAGGAAACACATGCTTAGCATTGGAAAGCACAATTGAGAAAATATGTCAGAGTTGCTTTCTATTTTTCAGAACGCCCTGTAGCTGATAATGAGCGTATGTTGGACCTTCTGCAGCGTTATGGAGTCCAAAGAAATGAGGTTCGCTTTTTCCTTCGCCATGAACGACCTCCTACTCGAGAAACAGGTAAGAGCTAAAATGATGGAGGCTATCCTATCCTGAAAGATTGAGCAGAGTGAGTACACTCCAGGTATTTTTGATCAAACAGTGCCTTCTATCTGGAGCTAGGAAGTGTAACTTCTTTGTTGCAGTACCTGCCCTCTGGACCAGTATCCCTCCCCTGCCCTCCCCCCCTGAAAAACATGCCGCTTCCCACCCTGATGATCTTCAAAAAGTGCATTGGCTATACTCATAGGCCTTTGGATAAAGTGATTCATTTTTAAATAAATTTATTTTAAAACATTTAAAGAGCAAAATAAATGACTAATAAATTCTTAATAAATTGTTTTGTATTATGTTGTATGCCGCCCTGGGTCCTACGGGAGTGGGACATATAAAAACGACCAAATAAATAAATAAATAAATAAGACTACACAAGCAAAAAGAAAACGAGAAAAGATATAATGGATGGGAAGTACCGTGTTAGTAAATAAACATAATTTACAGTTGTCAGAATTTTAAATTCATGTTCATTCTTTTATTTACCAAGTAACTACAGATAGTCCTTGAATTACAACAGTTCATTTAGTGACTGCTCAAAGTTACAACAATAGTGGGAAAAGTGACTTATGATCGTTTTTCAAACGTACAACTGTTGCAGCATTCCCATGGTCATGTGATCAAAATTCAGATGTTTGGCAACTGGTTCATATTTATGACTGAGGCAGTGTCCCGGGGTCATGTGATCACCTTTTGCAACCTTCTGACAAGCAAGCTCAATGGGGAAGCCAGATTCACTTAACAACCTTGTTACTAACTTCACAGCTGCAGTGATTCACTTAACAACTATGTCAGGAAAGGTTGTAAAACAGGGCAAAACTCACTTAACAACTTTCTCACTTAGCAACAGAAATTTGGGGCTCAATTGTGGTCATAAGTCGAGGACTACCTGTAATCGAATATATAAAATTAAAGAGCTATAATGTTTAGAATTTGGTTTGGAATTAAGTATTTTTTCTTCTGGTTATGTATAATCTTCATTCTCATTGCTTTATTGTTTTCTTGGTTTTAATGTTGTAAGCTGCACTTGGAGTTGAATGGCCTCTGAATTGATTGTCTGAATAAAAGAATGAATTAGTCAGAGAGGGTTTTTTTCCCCGGAATTTGGTTGATAAGCAAATATCTTTGAATTCTTGTCCCAGCTGCAAAATTGTTATGTTATAATGGCATGAGTGTCCCAATTTTTTATAAGCAGTTCTTTTGTTTTATTATACATAATTGCTGGGTTGTTTATTCTGTAGTTTTTAATTTTCATTAAAAAAATTCTTATTTATCTCTCTATAGTGTATCAGAGAAATCTAATGAATTCATTGCATAATCAGCCATTCAATAGAAACCTGACAAGGCACTCTTCACTGATGTAGAGATGTGTATTTTGAATTTATTTTTGTATTTATTGTTTTAATTATTTATTTAAAATTGTAAAACAATTCAATTCTTTTACCATTTCATTTTTCCAGTTCTATAAAAGGAATGCTATATTTAAGCAAATTCTGTTCTTTAAAAGTGATATTTTCTGTGTTTTACTTAATAAAGGGAATGGGTCATGGATGCAAGATCCAAGTTTAAAGAGAAACGGCATTAAAATACCAGGTGAAAGGAGAATGGAGAATGGAGTAAGTATTTTCAGTTAGCACTCTGAAATAAAACGAAGCACATGATTTATTCTAGTAAGTTTACAGATGTCTTATTTTCAGAACATTTCACGCAATGTTTTAAGGCAATTAGTCAAACAGGAGGTAGCATCTGTCCAACCTTGTCGAAGCAGGTTGAATGGAATTCACAGAGAATTCTAGATCTGTAATCTAGATTGGCCTTTTGGGGAAAAAAAAGATAATGGCAAATGATATTCATATTATTACCAAGAAAATTTCATGGCTATATCTATGTTGTCACCCTGGAGTTTTGTTCACTTTAAGGGAGTCTAGTTTTACCCAGATTAAGCGATCCCAAATTGCTTACAGCAGATAAAGAGATGGATCTTTCAATTAGAACTATGTATTCTCCATCCTGGGGTGAAACCAGCCTTCAGGATGGGTAGACCTTGACCAATCAGCTTGAGAACCGAGCCAGTCAATTTGAATAATCAGTAGGATCCGCCTTTCCTTCCCAGATCTGACTCGGTCCTTCAAGAGGATAATCGTGGTTAAACTCCTTTCCCTTCCTGAATACTTTTTCCACCTTAGGCCTCTTCCTTTCTCCTCTCTTTCACTTCTTCCCCTTTTCATAGCCTTTTAAAAAAAATAACAGGAGAAGAAGTGTGCCATAACCTTTAGGAAAGTTGTGCTGTGCAGCGCTTGGGATTCCAGGACAAAAAATATTTTGAAACTTTGTTTTTATGTTTTAGTCCACCAACCATTTTTAGTTCTTTGTATATTTTTTAAGGTTTTTTTCCTTTTAATATTTCTCTTTTTAATTATAAACCACCCAGAGTCAGGCAGCCTTTAAATTGTAATAAATAAATAAAATGAAGGTTACAAATATAAAGAAAAATGATAATTAAGCATAATAAAATAAAACATACTATGCTGGGCCGAGATACAGGGTCTATAGGAAAAACCAGGTCTTCAGTATCTTTGTAAGGACTGACAGGTTTAGGTTCATTCTATAAGTAACTTCATACTTATCTAGATAAACAAGTATTAGTATAGCAAGATGAAGTACAGTATGAGGCATTATTTTTCTCTAATTTGAAGAGTCGAGGAAAATAATTTTAAGAAAAGTGTCAGCAATCTGGCTTCTTTAAACTTTGGGGATGAAGATAAACCTCTCTGTGTAAAATGTTCTTCCTGTGTAAACTTCCTGGTTTTGTTTTCTACTTGCTATATTTGGGGTGAGAGAATAACTATTTTTTAGCCTCTAGTCAAATTGGCAAGCAGCCTGTATTTACATTGTGCACTTGGATTCTCCCATAATTTGCATGTTGGGTGGTTCATTTACTCTTGGCTTCTGGTATTCAGTCAGTCAAGAAAGTTGATAGCTGGATGCTAGTAGACATGGCAATTTCTTGAGAGTCTCTCTTTCATTATTTTATTCTGTGTCCATTGGATAAAAGAACTATCAGTAACTTAGTGGTCTTTTTCATCAATAAGCTATCATTCCACATTCAATTCCTTCTTTACAACAACTCCCAAATGTAAAAAATGCTTTTTACATTTGAAACCTAGTGACAAATTTATTGTGTGAGTTTCAACAAAATATCATTTACGTATCATTTTTAAAAAATGAAGGTCATTGTTCCTCGGATGGACATGACGCTGGCAGAACTGCAGGAAATGGCAGCACGACAACAGCAGCAAATTGAAGCACAGCAGCAACTGCTGGCTAACAAGGTTTGTTGAAATAGTTTTGCGTCTGTGTTTTGTGTGTGTGTGTGTGTAATTTATGAATTTTTCAAAAAAAAAGCATGAAAAGTAACTTGCATGAGTTTTGTGAAGTATGTATTTCTTTAAAAGAGGGTTGGAATTCTTTAGATTATTCTAAACTGTGGATAAAACAATATGTTAAGGTAAATTAAGACTGCAACAAGGATGTCCATTAAGTTGATAGCAAAGCTGGGATATGGAATCAGGCATCATCGATGTCAAATATGCTATCCATTTAAATTAATTGAACACACAGTATATAAGATATTGAATATCAATTGATAGAGTATGTTTCCCTTATGTTTACTATCCAAGGATCAATCCTGTCGTGTTGGAATCCTTTTAGGATTCTTCAGTTGGGAAGATTAATAAGAGAATGAAATCTTCCCCCATGTGTAAGAATTACAGAAATATGTCTGTGTATACTTAACCCTTTCCTTGAAGGTAATTTTGATTATTAAAATTGACACAGCTCTTCTCCAGTATGTTGATAATTGGGAGACTTGGGTAACCTAAACTATAGGTTTAATTTAATCTGATTGTCTTTCTTTGGTGAGTAACGTGCTACTGCTGGCTTGTGCTTAATAACAGAAATAATCAAATGAATTGTGTTCACTGGATGTACTGCAAAGATTTCGTTTAAAATTTACAAATTTACAAATAGTCCTCGATTTACAACCACGATTGGGACTAGAATTTCCATTGCTAAGCAAGGCAGATGTTAAGTGAGTTGTGCCCAATTTTATGACCTTTTTTGCCATGGTTGTTAAACAAATCACTGCAGTTGTTAAGTGAATCGTGTGGTCATTAAGCAAATCTGCTTTCCTACATCGACTTTGCTTGTCAAAAGCCAGCTGAGAAGTCACAAACAGCAATCATGTGACTCTGGGATGCTGTGTCATTGTAAGTGCAAGGACAAATCATAAGTTACCGTATTTTTCGGAGTATAAGACGCACCTTTCCCCCCCTAAAAGAGGCTGAAAAATTGGGTGCGTCTTATACTCTGAATGTAGCTTTTTCAAAGCTTTTTTTCAGCCCTAACAAGGCGCTAACGATCTTCCCGACTCTTACCAGCTTGCAGGCTTTTTTTCATTGCTAATCGCTCCAAAGAATGTTTTTTCCAGCCCTAACGAGGTGCTAACGATCTTCCTGGCTCTTACCAGCTTGCAGGCTTTTTTTCATTGCTACTCGCTCCGAATAAGGTTTTTTTAAGCCCTAACCAGGGAATAAAATAATGTGCTGAAGCTGACCAGACTAAGGACGCTAGCCAGATGAATACCTGGTAGGCAGATTTCCCCCCCTATTTTCCTTCCCCAAAACTAAGGTGCGTCTTATACTTCAGTGCGTCTTATACTCTGAAAAATACGGTACTTTTTTCAGGGCTACTGTAACTTTGAATAGTCACTAAACAAATGGTTGTAAGTCAAAGACTATCTGCAATGTATTTAAAGTTGGCTTAATGCTTACATTGTATACCTGTAGGAGCAGCGTTTAAAATTTCTGAAACAGCAGGATCAACGGCAGCAGCAACAAGCTGCAGAGCAGGAGAAACTCAAAAGATTAAAAGAAATTGCTGAGAATCAGGAAGCCAAGCTGAAAAAAGTGAGAGCACTTAAAGGCCACGTAGAGCAGAAACGGCTCAGTAATGGGAAATTAGGTGAGCTGTAATTCAATTTTGAAATTCTGATTTGTTGAAAAGTTAATATTTAAATATTTATAATTAGTGCTGTGCTGGAATATTTTTCAGGGTTACATTTCATAAAGGTTTTCTGCTCCCTCTAGGAAAATACGCTCTAACACCATCTTTATTTAGTTATTATATTGTAGACTTTCAAATAATATTCCTCATAAGGCAGCACATTTTCAAATTATAACTCCCCAGCTTCAGTTTTGCTTAGGATTGATAAAATGTGTTTTTCCTTTAAAACTTTATGCTTAGTTCCCCCCCCCCCCCCGCCCCGGCTCTGTGCTGGAGAGCAATACGGGGTATCTGTCCCTTTAATAGCTATCTTGGGAGCAGCCAACATTTGGTCATTTCTCCACTACTGCTATTGTATTCTGTTTTCCTCTTTAGTCGAGGAGATTGAGCAGATGAACAGTTTGTTCCAGCAAAAACAACGAGAACTGGTACTGGCTGTATCAAAGGTAGAGGAACTTACTAGGCAATTGGAGATGCTGAAGAATGGCCGGGTTGATGGTTACCATGACAACCAGTCTGCTGTAGCTGAGCTTGACCGCCTGTATAAAGAGCTTCAGGTAACTGGAATTCTACCCCGCAGACCTGCAAGAAGGCCTAAATGGGGTGTATCTCTAACTGTCTCAGGAGGAAAAAAAACTTAGTAAACAAGAATTATATAATCCCTAACAATTTACATAAATTATCTTACCTTCTAGGTTATTTTTTGTATATAATTATAATTACTGGCCATTGTGTAGAAATAAATAAAATCTAGTCAGATCTACTTTTCCAGACTTCTTTCTCCCAAACTTTTGCAGAATGTTCTGTTACTTGTGAGGTGCATTCTAGCATCATCCTGAAAAAGTTGTTTCTTTTGCATTCAGCTGAGGAACAAGCTAAACCAGGAGCAGAATGCCAAGCTGCAACAACACAGGGACTCTCTAAACAAACGCAACTTGGAGGTCGCAGTTATGGATAAGCGTGTTAATGAGCTGAGGGAACGGCTGTGGAAAAAGAAAGCTGCGCTGCAGCAGAAAGAGAATGTACCAGTGAGTGCCAGAAAAGAAAACAAAAATCCCATTCTGCTATGGAAGCTTATTTAGCTGGATGAGTGGGCATGTGACATTTGTTGAGTGTCTCTCTGCTGTATTTCTAGCATTTTTCTTATATCACGGAAACCATCTGAAATAACACATCAACATTAATCTACCTAGTTTTTAAATCAGGAGAAATGCTTTGGCCCCTTCGTGCTCTCTGTAGAATCAATACTTGATTTTTTTTTGTATACTGAGTTTTTCCTGGACAAGTTTTGCATTACAGCATTTCTTTATTAATCTGCAATTTTAATCTTGCCTAGGTGTCTCAAGATGGAAACCAGCCGCAACCAGTTGTATCTGCTCCAAGCCGAGTGGCAGCTGTTGGTCCTTATATCCAGTCTTCCACCATGCCACGTATTGCCTCAAGGAACGAACTGTTAGTCAAACCGGCCTTTCCAGATGGGACTCCAACCTTACAAGTTGTTGATGGTCCATTAAAAACTCAGACATTGCCAAACATGAGATCTGGTGTTCTTTCACAGACAAAAGCTCCTAGTGGTAAATGCTATTTCCCCCACTTTTTGCTTTCTACTTATATGAAGTGTTTTGACATTTCCTCCTGTCAGCTTATGTTCTATCAGTTTGTCATGCAGATTGCTAAGTAAGACAATTAGCCTAATTAATTCCACAGGACGTCTAAAGAATAATGTTCAATTAGTTGAATTAGTTGAAATTCTGCTTCTAAATGCAGAATTCTTTCAGACCATACAGTAGGATATATTGATTATGTATCAAATATATATCCATATAATATATAACTATATAATATAAATGCAAAAATAGTTGTTTCTAGTTCTAGTTGTTTAGAATTCTCATTGTGTAAAAACTGATAATCTAATTTTTTTTTTCTTGAATTATATACCATTAATATTATTAGGAAATATTCTATGTTATGTTAACATTATTGTGGACATAAAATCTTGGAAGTAAAACTATTACAACTATAGTTTTATTTGGAAACATGAAAGATCCTAATAATTGGAAAACTAATTATGCTTTCAGTGAACACAAACATTTATGAACTTCAGCTTTGTTACTGATAAAATAAACATTGTGGGTGGAAGAAAGATGTAGTATAAGATTCATACTATATCACTATATTTTTAGAAGTGCTTGTAAACATTGTTTAAAATGCTGATACTTTATTTTTGTTGATAATTTTGTGAAATTATTTAATATTTGCTCTGCCTGGAAAATTTTGTCAAAAATCATTAAGTAAAAGCTTCTTTAAGGAACTGGGTGAATGTTAGAAAATTTTTATTCATCTCCCTGTTTGTATGTGAACTAATGCTAATAGCTCTGGGTGAGTGAATTTTAATCTACAAATTAAAAACAGACATTTCCTGCAGATGCTACATAAAGAATGTAAAATATTGTCTTACAAAGTTATATCTTTGCTTCAGAAACAAAGATTGAACAGAGATTTGTTATAGGGTTTGTTCAGCATTCATTCATGATCTTTATTAATTTGTACAGGTTTTTTAAAATAAGCTGTCTGTTGCCATTATCAATATGTAAAGCAGGTAGCAGTTTTATTTTAATTTGCTGTGTCTGAATATTACTACTGGAATATTTGTGGATAACATTCATGCACTATACTAAATGAACCCCATAATCAGGGGCATTCATAGTAAGGAAATTTGTGTTCTGCATTTTTCTAGTGTGTCACATATTGGAAATATTAAAAAAAAGAGCTATTTGATAAATACAAGAACATGCCTAATTTATTTTCATGATTTATAATAGCCAAACTTATCTTTTAGATATGAGCTCACCATAAATGGGTATCTTCTATTTGGGGGCTAGCATTAACTCCATTATATATATTTTCTTTTATTAGCTACTCATTAGAATAGAATAGAATAGAATAGAATAGAATAGAATAGAATAGAATAGAATAGAATAGAATAGAATAGAATAGAATTTTTTATTGGCCAAGTGTGATTGGACACACAAGGAATTTGTCTTGGTGCATATGTTCTCAGTGTACATAAAGAAAAGATACGTTCGTCAAGAATCATAAGGTACAACACTTAATGATAGTCCAGGTACAAATAAGCAATCAAATCATATTAGGAGCCAGTCAATATAAATTGTAAGGATACAATTAACAAAATTACAGTCATACAGTCATATTGATTAGAAGAAGACAAAATGTTTTAATATTAATGCTTTCCTGCTTTGGCCAAAAGGAACAAATTGGTTAAAAATTATGTGAAAATTAATATATTACATAGGAGCCTTTTATGTAGACATCTGTCAAAATAAAGCTTTGCAAGTTTAAAATTAATTTTTCTGTTCTTCATCTCTACTACAGGAACTACAACTGCTGCTTCAAAACCCCCACTTGCTATCAGTGATTGGAATAACTTAAGTGCTGATAGCTTTATCAATCAAGGCTCAACTTCCTCAGTGATAAATGTCAGTAGCAACATTGAAGGGAAAGGTAAACTACCTCCTGTGGGGATTTCAGTAATTTATTTCATTGACGGTTTGTTTTTAGTTAGTATTTCAAAATCTTCCCAGAATAAAGATGAAAGACAAACATTCAGACATGTGCCAGATTGTGATTTTTTTAAAAATGTAGCAAGTGTCATGAGGCGTTTGTGATTTTTTTTTTACAGAGTAATGTACATAGAAACACCTAAAGTACTGGGTAGGCCCCATTTCTAGAAATGTTATCAGTGAGCTCTGATACTTCTTTTAGATACGGGAATAGCCAGTATAATGGAGATCCTTAGTGCTTTCTGAGCTTGGTTGTTTCCTTGCAGACATTTCATTGCCCAAACTAGGCAACATCATCAGTGCATTTCAACCCTGAGCTACATATATTTTCCTTTATTGGTACCACATATGGACAACATGCTTCAGAAAGCATGCAAATAGGAAAAATTTGCCTGTAGGCACACTTCCACTAACACTGATTATGTTACCTAGTTTGGGTAATGAAACATATGCAAGAAAAGAACCAAACTCACAGAGCAACAAGGACCTCCCATTTTAACTCTGAGCTACAAATATTCTCCTTTTTTGGCTAGTGTAATTTCTCAACTTGGTTAACAGTGCGTGTTTTATTTATGTCTGCTTGCGTTTCATGGTACTGTTGACATTTGTCAAATCTCTTCAGCAAGAAGCCTTCATGTTCTTTCAAATCCAATGCTTGTTTCTTCATAAAGGATCTTATGCCTATGTTGTAGTACAAGCACGTTCTATGTTTCATAATTGAAAGGCTTTTCTGAAAATAATATAGATAATAATGAAGAATGACTTCATTGTGTCTTATTTGTCCTTGAAATACAAGTTTAATGCTGGTTTTCTTAAATAAGCCCAATTGTGTTTATTTAGCTGAAAACAATAACTTTATATCTAGCTTAAAAGCTCTAAAAACCCTGATAATTTCTTAGTTTGTGTTTGTGATGTAGATATCAAATACCTATTTAACTCCAAGTCTTGTTTATAGTTGGTGAAGGAGATGTTCCTTTTAGAGAAAGAGAAAAGAAAGTGCGCCCCCTTTCCATGTTTGATTCTGTTGAATCAAACGGAAGTACTTCTGTGCCTACAACAACAACACTAAGAAAAAATCAGAGTAGCGAAGACCTCCTGCGCGATGGCCAGGTATGTTTGTGGTTTTTTTAAAATCTTGATTTCTCTACATGACAAGAGAAGTATCTAAGTCCATTTGATACAATAGGCATTGATAAAAAAAATTCCTATTGACTTTTAATTATTATTTGAGATCACTATAAAGGGAAATCGCTCCATTTCTCAGAACAATTGAGCAAATAACAGGGGTTACTCTGAGGTGTGCACCCAAATGCAAGTAGCAGATTTTCACCATCACAGAAGAAAGGGACTCTCCATCTGTAGAGGAGCTCTTATATACATTCTATGCTTTGTTCTTCCTTCTCTTCTTAATCACATTTATTAGTGGTGGGGGAAAAATAAAGAACAGGCCTTTCAGATGCTGTTGGGGAAGAGAACCTCTAGGACAGTGATGACTAACCTTTTCCAGACTGAGTGCCCAAAGCGTGTGTGTGTGTGTGTGCTAATGCGCGTGCACGCGCCCGAACCCCCAAAATGCAATGCATGTGCAGGGCCCCTGCATGTGCCCCACCCCCGAGCATGCGTGCGCGCCCGCACATGTCCCGCCACGCACACGTCCTGCCCCCCACCCCGCACATGCCCCCCTGCACATGTGCGGCGGCAACCCGAAGACCAGCTGGCTGGTGGGATGTGCGTGCGCATGCGCGACGGAGCTGAACTGGGGCGATGGCTTGCGTGCTCACAAGAGAGGGCGCTGCGTGCCACCTCTGGCACGCGTGCCATAGGTTCTCCATCATGGCTCTAGGAGCAGCTAAAAACACCAGAAACTGGGGGGGGATTGCAAATTGCAGTCATGTGACCCCAGGATTTTGCAACCAGTCGTGATTGTGAGCTGGTTGCCAAATACCTAAAATGCAGTCATATGGCTACGGGGTGGAGATTGGGGGGTATTTTATAATATTCAAAAAGGATCTTCTACTCCATAAAGCTTTCGGAGGCCATCTTAACTCCCAATGATCATTAAATGACTGATCGTAAGCCAAGGACTACCTGTATATTTTTCCTGATCACACAGACACTAGCAAAGGATTTGTCACTTGCCTCTTTTATTCTGGTCGAATAATGGCAGAAAAGATTCAGCATTTGCTCAATTTAAAGGTATTATGGCTGTAATACCTTTTACATAATCGTATCATTCTTTCTCATTTGATTGTGTATTGTGTTTTCTGGTAGATGGTTGTCAGCTTTGTGGGGTAAACCCAGATAGGAATCACAACCCTATGAATTAATTCTATTTTATTGTAAACCTACATTGACAGATTCTTACATTCTGAAAGTACAGTCCTCCTCCCTTTTATAGCCTGAGAAACTAGGGAGGGTCTCTTCTCTTGCAGCATCTCTTTGCCCTCTCTCCCAGGTCGTTCCCACCTATCATGACAGAGACACTCTGCAACTTTCATGGTTGGAAACTTATTCACAGTGAAGTGAGCATTTAGATGTGAGTCTGTGGAGTATGTTTCACATTGCTATGAAACATTTGGAACTGATGCATGTACAACTGCTTCTCAGTGGCTGTGCACTGCCAGAGAAAAGCAAAACTCTAGAGACTGCAGTGAACAGACCCAACTATCAGTTAACTCTGCTGTAGCAGCATTGGCACGTATCATAATTTCGAGGTTGGGGGAGATCATCTTTCTATTTGGGTTCGTTGGAATTTTGTTCTCTGTTCACCAGGTCCCAGCAAAACTTTGTAATAATTGGACCTTTATATTTTAGTGATTCTGTGGTGGTCAAGAAAGCTCTAGTTGCTGATTGTCTCAGTTTGACAATGGACTTGTAGCCTCACTTTCTTCTTCCCAAATATTTATGTTCCAAGTTTAGGATTAATTTATCCAAATGTGCTAACACTTCACCTGATGACAAGCTGACTCTGCCTGTCATCTCTTCTTGGCTCTCAGTTCAGGATGTTCAAGACACTCAACAGAATCTTCTATCATATATTCTTACAAGATTAAGTGGGCAATTTTAAAACCAGTCTTCTGTCCCAGTCAACATACTCTGCAATTTCTTTTATCTCTGAAGATCAAATTTTTGTTTGTTTCTTTATGGACTGTATATTGATTTATTGTTTCTGTGTTCTGTACTACGGTGTATATCAATTGAAGGTTTCTGGCTGGTTTACCATTATTTCTTCTTGTTCCTGTGATGGTCCCCCAGAAGCCTGGTAGCTAAAATAGCCCTTTCCTATTCTGTTGGTTGTATTCTGTTATCCTGTATAATCAACACACCTTTCCCTGGTGCAGGTGTCCCTTTCAGCCATTCTCTTTCCATTGGATCACTAAGTTGTCCAAACCCTGAGGATTTTTGACAACTTAATGCTACACAGATGGAAAGGAAGTTGAGCTTCTGTTGAAAGAGCTCAGTAGATAATATTCTGAGATTTTGGACTACTTAGGGCCGGACAATTCCTCTTGGCCTAAATTACTTCATAACTATTGATTTTGTAAGGCCAGAGTTCTTTGTATGCTACATAATGAATAATAATACTCTGTAATTTCCTAAGCAAGGGGTCAGCAATATTTTTAAGCAGTGGGAGCCATGATTGTGCAAGATATTGCAGATGCCAAAAGTATAAACATGGGAGGGGAAACCCTTTTTTGTTTATCTCCTTGATTAAAAATGTTCCAAATATGAGGGTTCTTGTGAGAACACTGACATTTTGCAATATTTGACTGTCTTGTGAGATTTCACCCTTTAATATTTATGTATTTATATTTTGGAGATTGGTGACTACCATCTAACCCCAACCCTAATACAGTATATGAGCAAGGTAAAATAGATAGCATTGCCTTGTGTTCTTTATCTTTTGCTATTATTCTGGTAAAATAACATTTCTTTTGAATGTCTTATTTTCTTGGCTGTTTTTGACTCACAGATGGGCACTAAAAATGTCGCAAAAATACCACCACCTGTTCCTACCAAGCCCAAACAGATCAACTTACCTTATTTTGGCCAAACTGGTCAGCTTCCTTCATCGGATGCTAAGCCTGAATGTAATGTCCAGAAGCCGCCTCTGGCAATTGCCAGCGCGGGAAGTAAGCAGAAGCCACCAGCCGCACTGACACCATCAGCATCTCAATATGCTCAACAAAAAATATGTGTTTCCCCAAGTGGCCCTCCTCCTAATCTTGATCTAGCTCTTCCAAAACAAGAGAGTCCTCCTGCAGCAGCTGTGAGACCTTTCACTCCTCAGCCAACCAAAGAAGCCCCTCCACCACCTTTTCGAAAGCCACAGACTGTGACTACAAGTTCCATCTACAGCATGTATACAAAGCAGCAAACCCCTGGGAAGAACTTTCAACAGGCAGTACAGAGTGCTCTGACAAGAGCCCAAACTAGAGGACCTCATTTCCCAAGTGGTGAGCATTTAAGGATATTTTTACTTTGCTATGTCATGCTCTGTTTTTTTTTTATTAAAGGCTTTTTCTAAAGGGAAGAGCAGCTTGAACTGCGGTGAGAATTCAAGGAGCTACTCTGTTTAAAGCAAGGGCTAATAACTTGCAAGTTGCTTGCCGTCCCCTCATCTTGTCCTCCCTAGAGCAGTTGGAGCTCGAAAGACCGGTCCTTTATTTGCAGGTCGTTTAAAGAGAAAAATTAAGTCAGTGGTTTGTAGTAACTTGAGCCCTAAAATTACAAATGCATTTGTGACAGCTGTTATTAAAAAAAACAAACTAGTTATTTTGTTGGGATTAGGATCGCTCAAGAAATAAAAATGCCACTTACATTTATATGTTCATCTATATTTCGAACGGATTCTGAGATTTGACAATATCACAGCTGCTCATAGCAGTTTGCATAGGCAAAAACTGGGGTAGATTTTATCCATGCTCATGCTTTGCTTTTGTAACCTTGATTAAGTTAAAAAAAAATACTGATAATCCACACTGCCCTCTTCCAAACTGCTCATGGTTTCTATGTTTGAGAGCAGCTGCCTTAAATATTGAAGATAAAAAAAATCCTCCAACCATTTTGGGCCTGCCACAATAATTAAAAGAAATTGTGTGCTCCAATCCCAAATTCATCTACCCTATTTTAAGATACCCCTTTTTGTATATTATTACTTACATATTGAGTTGAATCCAAATAGGTTCTATTTAGATACAATGACATCTATGAAGTATGAAGAACTAGCTAACCACAAACTAAGGAGGGGGAGGGCTGAAGAGCTAGATGTGCTATCAAATACACATACCTCAAACTCCTTCAGAATGACAATGAAGGAATAGGAAGCTGCAACTTGCTCCTTTTCTAGACTAAGGCAGACTAGAAAAATATGTATTCTCTTCTAACCTGGAACTGACTAAGCTGTGTTTTGTGGAACACATTCTTGTTAATTGTCAATATTGACATTTTTAATTGAAGTTCATTCACATTTTATTTATTTATTTATTATTAGGTTCTTCTATGCCGCCCTACTCCCTAAGGACTCAGGGCAGCATACAATATTTTAAAAGAACACTAAACAATAAACATTCATTTAAAAACAATTTTAAAACATTAAAAAAGTTAAAAGACATTCAACAACATACATACTGGGGGAGATCTCGGATAAACTAGTCTCAAACCCCTGCCTGCAGGAAGAGCCATGTCTTGACGATTTTGATTTGGATCTTCAGATGTTGAGTTGGAATAGTATAATTTAAGCTACAACAGTTTCTCTTTTTACTAGAGAAATATCTACATTTTCTTAAGCGCAATATATTAAATATGATGGCTGTGGATTTAATTGTGCTTAAGTACCCCTTGTAATCAGTGGGCTATGTTAGTCATAGTTACATTCCAAAGGTTATGGTGGGTCTGCATTAAGCATGAATAAGTTTGGCCCAGCTCAATATTGAAGACTATTAATTCTGATTGACTGTTGCTTCAGGGTTTGTTTGGCAACTGTCTAATTAAACCATATACATAATGTGTTGACATTTCCAGTGCAAGTACTTACACTGCTTAAGAGAGAAGTTGCTTTTTATTGGCAATATTAAAATGTAAGTCATGTTGTTGTGGAATTGTCAAAAAACCTCCAATACGTCGTTTCACCCCTCTATTTCAGTTGTGGTCTACACTGCCAGTGCTTAAACTTAAAAAGAAAAATAATAAGAACTGTAAAAAAGATCCTTCATGCTCCATTATATTTCCTAAAGATAGAATGAATGAGATCTCTGCATAGCTGATTGGAGTAGTCAGTCATGTTATCCGATTTGATATAAATTGAATAGGTTGACTATATGCATAGTGCGTTTGTTTGTTTGTTTGTTTTTTGCCAAATGTTTATGATTTTCTTTCTGAATTGTTCCTTAGTATATGGAAAGCCAGTTATTGGTGCAGCTGGTGTCCCAAACCAACATCAGCAGATGGACAATAATTATTCAAATACACAAGGCAAGCCAGCTAGTCCAGAGCCTGAAATGGAATCTACAGTTTCGGCCAGTGAAAATAATGAAACAGAACGTATTCCTCGCCCACTCAGCCCAACCAAGCTTTTGCCTTTCTTGTCAAATCCATACCGAAATCAAAGTGATGCTGATCTGGAGGCCCTTCGGAAGAAGCTGTCTAATGCACCAAGGCCACTGAAGAAACGTAGTTCTATTACTGAGCCAGAAGGTCCTAACGGGCCCAACATTCAGAAATTATTGTACCAGAGGACAACTCTGGCTGCTATGGAGACCATTTCCGCCCCATCATATCCGCCAAAGCAAACTTCAGCTATAGTTAACGAAATCTCAACAGAAATCCCAAATCCTTACTTAAACTTAGAAATGGTAAAAGAAGTGATTCCTACTCCACCTGAGCCAACTATTTCAGAGGAAGCAGGAAGCCCAAATTCTGATTCCAATACTAATTCTCTGACTTCATCAGGACTAGATAGTGTTCTTGAGGGGACCTCTGACATCACTTCTCTCATTCAGCCTGAAATGGAAGAACCAAGTGTAGATGTGCCTTTGCCTATTGACATATACATGGAAGAATATCCTCCCTACCCACCACCTCCGTATCCTTCAGGAGAACCAGAGAACTTGGGAGAGGACTCATTCAATATGCAACCTCCTGAAGTCACTGGACAATTTTCTTTACCACCTGTAAGTAAAAACACACTACTTCAGTAATTTTGACACTTACCAAGTAAGATGATTTATTGTATCACTTCTGCAGTGTATAACTCTCTCTAAGGTAATTCAGCTGTATTGATTGCTAGACATACTTTGCTGCTGTGCAATATCTTCAGACTTCATTTATTGAAAGCCCTGTTCAAACTGAAATGACAGATGGATATCTTTGGTAAAATAGTGGGTAGTAGCTATTATGCTAGAGTAGCAATAGCACTTAGACTTATATACCGCTTCACAGTGCTTTACAGCCCTCTCTAAGCGATTTACAGAGTCAGCATATTGCCCCCAACAATTTGGGTCCTCATTTTACCGACCTCGGAAGGATGGAAGGCTGAGTCAACCTTGAGCCTGGTGAGATTCGAAGTGCCAAATTGCAGGCAGCCGGCAGTCAGCAGAAGTAGCCTGCAGTACCGCATTCTGCGGAATACATTTCAGTTAAATATCTCTCTTATAAAAAGTAACGTGGTCAACACCTCATTTTGAAATGTTTGTGAAGTTTGTGATAATCAGATGCCTTCATGATAATCTGTGTTGTACAATAAGAAGTGGAGAGCCAGTTTGGTATAGTGGTTAAGACATCAGGCTAGAAACAAGGAGAGACTAGTCCCACTTTAGGCATAAAACCTTCTGGTGACTTTGGGCCAGTCACACACTCTCAGCCTAGGAAGCAGGCAATGACAAACCATTTCTGAAATCTTGGCAAGAATGCTACAGGAACTTCTCCAGGCGTCAACATTGACTGGAAAGCACACAAAGTAACATAGTAAGAAGTACTATACAAGTTGGCTTGAGAATACTGATATGTCTACAGTCTGCCAATTTGGAGAGACCATTGTAGCATTTAAAAATCAAATCAGTTTCCTAAATTTCTTCCTCTCTGATAGTGTCTTAGGACATCCATTCTCTTGCTCTCTCTTCACTGATGCCATCATCTTACAATGTTTAAAAATTCACTGTGGAATAGTTTTGTACAATATGTGCTATATAACATACACTACACTTTAGAAAAAGGATAAAGACTTTCCAATTTCAGCTTATCATACAACTTGGGTAGCTTGCTGAGTAATACTGCCAGCATCAGGATATACTTAATACTTATCTGTCACAACGCTTTAGTTTAATTATTTGCACACTTTTGCTTTGCTGCAAACCCTGTTAGGATATTCCACATCATAACATTCTATTGATTCTAAAACCAAACAAAGTGAAGGAGAGAGACAAGGCTATTCGTGTTACATTCTACCTTTTCAATGTACTCTGATGTCACTGGTGTTCTTATAGTTTTGAATTATTGTTATTTGCTCAGTGGCAGCTCTTCACTCCTTTTATCTAGATGATACATACTATGTTTGTGTTCTAGGGTCAAATATTTGAATTTTTAAAACTGCTGAGCCTCTCCCTCATGTTAGCCTTCTTCAGTCTTTACTTATCAGATTAGTCTTTTAAAGTATTGATTTAACCTCCCTTTTAAAAAAAAATCTTTTCCTGGTGGTTACTCTATGACATTGCTTGCCTGCTTCCATTCTTAAATGTTAATATCTAGTCTTTGCTTTAGTGATGATGTTTTAGCAACAAATATTTGAGTATAATCATGTATTGTGGTGAAATCTTTCCCACTTGGGAAATAACTAATGCATATTATGCTAATAATTGTGTTACTTGCTTCCGATGTAGCACCATACTATTTCTCAAGCCAGACAATTATTATGCTAATAATTGTGTTACTTGCTTCTGATGTACCACCATACTATTTCTCAAGCCAGACACTACTTTTGATACTAGAAAGATCCTATCCTTTGTTTGGGGATTTTATGTACACTAAGGTCCTATTTAAATGGTCTTTGGGACATTCCAGGATTTGCTGCTTCGTAGCTTCTTTATTTCTGGCACTTGGTTGCCTCATCCCATCATGCATCATCTCTGAAAAACTGTTTACTGACTGCACTGTTGAGTTCTAATGATTTACAAACATGCTTCAAAGAATAGCCTTGACAAAGGCGAAATTTATCTCACAAAGGAGAAATAGATCTTTTCCAGGACATCAGACATTAGAAAAGAAACCGCAGTTTAAAAGTCTAAGTAAAAATATTTATTTTGATACAAAACAATAAATCCTCATTAGTCTACATTGCTGATATAAAAAAATAGATCTTGCTTCGATAGAAGCTAGGAACAGAAGGAATGGACGGAGAAAGGAATGTGCATATGCGTACTAGGAACAAATCAATCACGTGCTCAGGAATAAACCATTATATTAGATAGGGATGCTTCTCCCTGCATATACTTATAACAGGCAATAATCACTGCGTGACAAGCCTCTTTTTTATTAACTCCTTTTAAGCTGTTCCTTAAAGAAGCTGTAGTGGTTCCTGGGCTCATATGTAGCCATATAGGCTCAGGAAAATGCTTGAATGAGTTAAAGAAATGTTATGGAGGCAACTTGCAACTGATCCTTTCCTGAAATTAATCATGTCTAAGACAACAGGGGCCAGATTTGGAGATGATCTATTTTCAGGACTTACTAGAATGAAATATATATATTGCTTAGTCTATTCAAAGTTTTTTTTTTACTTGAGTTCATCAATTAAGAAATTGTAACTTTTAATATAATGCAATAATTGGTCACATTAAATTATTTTTTCAATTTCCATAACATTGAAATTAACTAAAATTGTTTTTACTTTAAGTGAAAAAGCTCCTATGTTACCATTGTTTTCTTTTCTCTAGGGTAAGCGGACAAACCTGCGCAAAATTGACTCAGACAGGATTGGTCACGGAATGCGAGTAAAATTCAATCCACTTGCTTTGCTTCTAGATTCATCCCTTGAGGGGGAATTTGACCTTGTACAGCGGATTATTTATGAGGTACAAATTCCACGTTCCCTTAGACTTGACCTGCATTTAGTACTGCAGTGTGTTATAGCAACTTTCACGGATGGAATATGAGATCAGTAATCCTAAAGAGCTGCAGATGTTATTCAAGCCAAGAAATTGTACAGTACTGTATATGATACTTGGCATAATGGAAAGCATATTTAGCATTCCCTTGTCTTTTTCTTCTTTTTGCTGCACAGGTTGAAGATCCCAGTTTGCCCAATGATGAAGGCATTACAGCACTTCACAATGCTGTCTGTGCTGGTCACTCAGAGATTGTGAAATTTTTGGTACAGTTTGGTGTAAACGTAAATGCTGCAGATAGTGATGGATGGTAAGGATGCTCTTTGGCAGTTTGAATTAGCATAAGTAAGTTACCTTAATGGAACTTTCCACCATGCGGTATCTAGTAAATGCATGATAGCCATTTCAATATCTCCGCCTGAGAAAAGAAATAAAAATTTTCCTGTTTCTTAGGGATGGGGATAGGTGGGATAGAAACAATATGGCTTTCAGAAAGCAACTTTGGGGAAATGCAGTTGTTAGTAGTAAAGGTTTTAGAAGCTATAACAACCATTAACACTTAATGCTAATATTAATGTTTCATATTACAGTAGATTTATTTAAATGTATATAGCACCCATTATGAGTTATGAAAAAGGAACAGCAGTTAAAAGCATACAATAGTAGTGATAATCACAATGGATACCACTTTGCATTCAGGGGGGGGGGGGAAGTCTCAGCCATCAATACAACCTTCTCATGGATTCTCACATATTCCAATCTCCATACCTAGTGGCATAGCCATATCCAAAAAGACACTGAGGTTGAGGCTAACTTAATCTCCAGGAGGAGGATGTTCCAAAGAGCAGGCACCAAGTATCCATCAATCTGGGTATTTGTGGAAAGTGATTCAAAACATTGCTATTTTTTTCTTTTCTTTTCTTTTTTTTGCGATATATAGGACTCCACTGCATTGTGCAGCATCTTGCAATAATGTCCAGGTGTGCAAATTTCTAGTGGAATCGGGTGCTGCTGTATTTGCCACAACATATAGTGACATGCAGACCGCAGCAGACAAGTGTGAAGAAATGGAAGAAGGCTATACTCAGTGTTCCCAGTTTCTTTATGGTATGCGCCAAAAATGGGGTTCCTTAGAGCCGTATTCCCCCCCCCCAGATTTCCTCTTTTATGTCTAGAAGATTCAAGCTCTAGAAAACAGCATGTCCATATATCCGAAGTTCTGTGAAAGTTTTATGTTATGGCATCAAATGAAAAGCATTATTTGGTTCTATTCCCTAATCCCAAATTTCCCTGTAGACCTGTTTGCATGTTTACTACTTCTTAATAGGTGACTTGATGCTCACCGTCTTTGAAGATGTGACTCTTTCTCTTATAGGCTGATTTTTTTCTGATATTTCCTTTTTTTGTAGAGATCACTTGCTTCTTTTTTTCATGAAAAGTATTTTGGGTTTTTTTTTAATCTTCAACTGAGATTAATTTACTGCATCATACATTGTTTTCTATTCTTCTTGGATTTTAATGTTTGTGTGGAGTTTTATTAATTGCAGAGTGATTCTTTTGCCATATAATTGAATTAGATTTTATCTGTCTACACTTGCTTACGCTGTTTGTTGTTGTTTCTTCATGAATTGAAGAATGGAATGACCTCCTTGACTTTCACTTATATCTGACAGAAACAGGACAACTAGAGAGGCTTTCTTTGTTTGATAGCAGAGAAATAATAGAATATACCCTTGGATAATAATCTTCTAATATTTTGGTTGCAAAGAGCTTACAGAGAAGAGTGTGTGTTTCAAATTGAAAATGTTTTTAGTTTGAAACAGTTTAAACTATCTTAATTCAAAACCTTTTGCACATTCTTCAGGAAATCTTACTGAATTTGAAAAATTCATGCAGAAATGTTTAGTGGTCTCAACTCTTACAAAGTATTATCTATTTTGCCATCCCTTAATTTCTAGCAGCTTTGTTATATATGAAAATTCATTTTATTTTTCTAGTTTTCTTTTGAATAAAGAGAACTTCAGAAAGCAAAGCATTGAAACACTTATGCATTATATGTAGGACTTTCATGTATAACAGAGATGGGGATATTTGATAGAAGCAATAGCACAATTTGTGTTTTGTTATTACTTCAGATAGTATCTTCACATGCACACTGGAAAACATATTTTTTGCTGAAAGAAAAAAATGCTATGAAAATTGCATTGAAAAAGATGACTAAGGGGTTGAAGAGAATTGTATAATATATAATAGGGAGGATTATAAGGTTGTAATTATCTGTTAAACAGAAGGTTGAAAGTCATGCTACATTTCATAACTTTCGTTTATTTTTCTTTGGATTTTAGTTTATTTTATGTAAAATTCTCAATAGATTTTTTTTAAAAAAAATGCATCTTCACATGCATTGCAGGTAGAATGATTTTCCCACTTTGTGTCACTTTTACATCCATCCACAGAGACTGTATTTATGTTAATGCTG
This sequence comes from Diadophis punctatus similis, assembly GCA_023053685.1. Lineage (NCBI taxonomy): Eukaryota > Metazoa > Chordata > Lepidosauria > Squamata > Dipsadidae > Diadophis > Diadophis punctatus. The sequence continues at coordinate 54,533,671 of JALIGW010000001.1, read as the reverse complement.
CTCCTATAATGGCTTGAACATTCTTACACAAACTATATTTGCTGTAGTTCTGTGACTTTTGGCTTTTTTTACTTAGTTAAGAATTTATGGGATAGTCAGCATTATTATGGAATAAATTTTTGTTATGACAACTTGGTCTGGGTTTTTTTGTGTGTGTTGCAGGAGTGCAAGAAAAAATGGGTATAATGAACAAAGGAGTAGTTTATGCTCTCTGGAATTACGAGGCTCAGAATGAGGATGAGCTGTCCATTAAAGGAGGAGATTGCATGACTGTCCTTCGCCGGGAAGATGAAGAAGAAATAGAATGGTGGTGGGCTCAGCTAAGTGACAGAGAAGGCTACGTGCCACGGAACTTGCTTGGGGTAGGTTGAAATAGTTACAATTGTTTCTTAGTATAGGTTGATAGCAATATATCCTTTACACAAATGATTTGGCTATGTTACTGGTCTTCCTCACTTTCCAAGTTGTCAGGGTTTCCTGCAAGTTAAATTAGGATGCCAGCATGATTTATTCTAAAATCATGGATGTTCAATATTTAGCAATGTTGTAAAATCAGCAATCTCTACCTTATGGCAGCTCCTCTTCTGTGGCTGAAATTGATTTCATAAAGATCTATTTCGAGTCAGAGTTCATAAAGAAGCTTGCTAATGGTATATTTTGGCTTCTTGGAATATAGATAGGATGAATTTCAGAACTACATTATAGTGTTCTAGAGAACTGGGGAGCCTATGAGAGGAACAATGTATTTTAAAAAGAATCCCAAAATGCAGGACCTGAATCAAATCTACTCACTGAGATCTTAATTAATCCTCAAAATGAACCCAATAGATATTGTAGAGTCTTTCTAGTTCACTCTTTCCTCCCTAGTCTTGACATGATTTTGGTGGTCTATATGATGGCTCAGGGATTAAAGACGCTGAGCTTGTCAGTGTAAAGATGACAGCGCTGCACGATGGGATGAACTCCCGTCACTTGCCACAGTTCCTGCCAACAAAGCAACTCCAAATGCAAGTAGATAAATAGGTACCACTTAGGTGGAAGGTAACAGCGTTTGTTGCGCCTTGGTGTATAGGCACACTGGCCACAGGACCACAGAAATGTCTTTTAGACAACGCTGGCTTCCTCAGCTAAGAAATAGAAATGAGCACCCCCCCCTAGAGTTGGATACAACTGGACAGGGGAAATCTTTACCTTTATGTGTGTCTGTATATACAGTACATATTGCTCTTAAAAAAGCTTCAAGGAGAGCATCTCAGGTATGTTTTAAAGTAATTACTGTGTGTCTTGACTTGTGTACTCGAGACAACAACCTCTCTTTTCTCTTTTTCCAGCTATACCCAAGGATTAAGCCAAGGCAAAGAAGCTTGGCATGAAAATGTTAGAAGCAATTTTATGAAGTATTAACTGCAGGATGTTTTCCTTTTCATCTGCAGAAATGCATCTGTGAGACTTCCTTTGGTAATAATGTGATATAAAAGCAAGGCTGAATATACCTTGAAAACATATGAAGGATAAAAATTATAGAAGAAATTTTACAATGCTATTTTCTCAAGCAACGAATTAGTTTCCCCTTTAGGCAAATTAGGCCTGATGGTCAATCACTGCCTTCTCTGCTTCTACAGTAGCTTTCTTTCCACTCCCTTTTGTAACTTATTAGTAAGATAGAACCCAACAATTGCTCCAGACAGTCTCTCTTAAACATTTTCATTCCATTCTGTCGAAACAGAGCAATGTTAAGTCAGGTAACCTTTTCATATAGAAACTAGTAACATTGTGCTTTTAAAATGTCTTAGTAGCAGAGCTAATAGGATGAAATGTGTTGAATTAAGGAATCTAAAGCAGTTCTTTGAGCAATAATTTTAAGTGCAGTAGCATTTTAGGATTCCAAAGTATTTGAAATATGTCACATGTGATGTAGCTTATGTGGGATGTTCTTTTCTTCCTTACAAACAATATGTTTGCAACTTCGGTATTAAATGTAGAAAAGCCAGTTTTTGCATCTCACAAATTTTGTTACAACTATCTTTTCCTTAACTGTGATTAAACATTTGCTTCAGAAAATACCAGTTTGTTTTTACTCTTTGAATACTCGGTGCTCCTGTCATTGAACTGTTCTCATGTGCTGATGTGAGCACAATAAAGATTAAAATTTATGACTCCCAATGTTGTCAGCATTTCTTGGTTATCAGGGATATTTTTCTGTGACCTGTAAACTATAAAAATGACATTGCTTTTGACATGTAAGTTCTATTACTTTATCCTGACCAATTAGATTGTATAGAGGGTTGTGTGGGGGGTATAAGAGAAGGAAGATATCTGAAAAGCAAATGGTTTGTTTTAAAATTGCTTTATATCTATTATTGACAAGATCATATCTTCTTGAATTATGGCAATCTCCCCAGCTGCATCAAGCATTCTGTGGCCCTTACTCCTTTGGACATTCAATTTTTCATTAAGCTTTAGAGACAAAAATATGTGTTGGCAGTGACAAAGATGAAGTCTGATAAGTTTGTACAACAATTGTGTGTATACACATGTTATACGATAAGCCTCTTTATGAGAATATTCATATCCAGAAAATGCATTCTTACAGTACACTTGATGATTAATCATTGTTAATATAAACACTGTGTATTATAGTTGTAGTCCTCGTTTAACAATCATTTGAAGTTACAGTGGCAATGAGTGAATGGTATTGATGTCCAGAACCCGAAGTTACAGCCATTGCAGTACCCCTATGGTCACATGATCAAAATTTGGGCACTTGGCAGCCTGCCCCTCTTACAACAGCAGGGGTGCTTCAGTTCCATCCACCTCCAGAACAGTGTGCACAGACTTAGAAAGAAGGCCTAGCACAGCCAGCCATTTTCTTGCATAGGGTCAGTACGGGCATACCTCGTCAGCTGCAGGAGGAAGGTGGCCAAAGATCAGCAGGGCCTGCAGAGCACAAGGGCACAGGGCGGTTGGAGCCTGTACTCTGGCCCCTTGTGGCTGGCCACAGCTTGAGGTAGCACCCCCCCAACAGTGGTACTGGGGCTGAAGTAGAGGGGGGGCAATGGTGATTAGCTGAGGCTGCTGAAGGCCCCAGGCCTATACTTCAGCCCCATCACCGCTGCCAAGGAATGCTGCTGTGCAGAGTGGTCAAAAGGGCACAGATGGTAGGGAGATAAGTGGGTGGGGGAAGTTCAAGAGCAAGCAGTCCTTTGCCTTACCAAAGCTCAGGGCTGGGATGGACCGAGCTGGGAACGACTTGGATCAGGGTGATTCTTCACTTAGTGGCTAATGGAATTCAATTGACAATATCAAAAGGATTGCTGGTGCTAAGTGATGTGGTCACATGATGTCACACTTTACAATTATGTTGCTTAGTGATGGAAATTCTAGTCCCAATGACTGTCATTAACCGAGGACCACCTATACTGTAGAGGCAGGATAACACAATGGCAGATGAGTTGCCACTTCATAATCCCAAGCAATTTATTCCATTTTACTGGATAAAAATATCACTGGCTCAAGTGACAGATTAAAAATCATTTTTAAATTTTTTAGAAACTATTAGTATTAAGTAATTAGTGAAAACCAGTATGTCATTACACTGCAAATACGGTAAGTGAAACAGATTTTATGAGTTTTACTGCATTGCAAATAAGCATTTGATAAGATTTACTGTAGATTTGTTGTATGATGAATGCAACCTTTCTAACTTATATTCAAGTTACACTGCTAGATTTTTGTTTTAAAAAAAACCCTTTTCCTGAAAAAGCTCAAAATTTGGAATTAATTTGAACAGTAAAGAGAAAAGAGAAAAGGAAATCTGATCTGAGAGCATTATGAACTATCTTTTATTTGAATGGCAAAAGCATTCTTTACTGATGAATCAGATTTCAGTTGGTTAAAAAATCTGTAATATGAAGCTAATTTCTAATAGAAAATGCAGCCATTCCCAATACTCTTAGAAATAAGAAATTGCCAGAAATCTACCTTATGGCAAACCTGGAAGAATTTAAGCAAATATTATAGTATTACATAAAAAGTTACAGTTAATATATTGAGATTGTTTGGTAGTTGCTTTGTATTTTCAATACTCTCTCCTTTAGCAGCTTCACAATAAGTACAAGATGTATAATAAGCCTTTTAAAAAAATGTTCCATGCTTATTCCCAAGAGAACTTTTTGCCATTTTTTCATTGTTTTCTCATATGGTAGTAAAGCACAGCCACTGTGGAAGAGAAGGAAAAACATGCTATAAGCATCCTGAAACAAATATATGGCTATTTAGATAAAATTTATGTTTCCCCCCCAAAAATAAAATTCTTTGTAGAAAAAGGCTTGAGTCAACTAAGCAAACTTGACTCTCTTACAAATTCTAGACAAATTTGACTAGCATTGCTTTATAGAGAGAATTAAGTATTTTTCTGCCTAGATCTGTAGACAACACAATAGTCAGAAAACCTCTACATTTCATAAAAGCCCCAAATCCTACATATGAATTCCTCTGATTTATACTTCCAAATGCTGATATTTTGCAGATAGTTAATTTTATACCATAGGTTAGCAATCTCTCATAATGCTTTCCTACTGGCTACCGTAGACTAGGAGGACTGATGGGGTTGAAGTTTTAAACATATATAGAGGATGCTAGGTTGCCTCCCCTTGCTAGGTAAAATCATTGTGTTAGTTTCTTAATCTATGAAAACTCTGAACATGGCTCGGGAGGGAGCCCGAGTATATTTTTTGACAGAGCAGTAACTTTCTGGTACAAAATGTTTGAGGAATGCAGCTAATAGCTGCACAATTAAGTTATTCTCCAGCTGATATGTATTATCTGCTTCTTTGTCATCTACTCTTTTGTGTTCAAGTAAAATATATATCTTGATGCTACATAATGAATTATAGCATTTTAAAAGAGCTGCAATGTTCAGGGTAATGATATGTATTGGGTTATGAATATTTTCAAGTTAAATTAAGAATGCACAAGATATATCCATGCTATCTAATGCTGTCATTCCCTCCCCGAGTCTGCTGAGATGCTGCATTGTCTCTGGTGCATTTATGAACACGACTCTGCTTAAATGGCAGCCAGGAGAACAAATTCATGGTTCTGCTTTTAGGGCTGCAGAGAGGCTGAGTGGTTTCTATATCTGCCAAAACATTGTTTTTATCAAGAAGAAAAGTTTGTGAAATATTTAATGAACAAGTTTGACTTATGGAGGATGGAGTGTAGTCCAGAATTATTTTAATACAGTGAGTTGTATATTAATATTTCCTTAGTACAATTAATTAAAACCTGTAAGCACTATCTGTTTAGGGAGTCTGTGTAGGCAAGCACAGAAAAAACATGAGCTTTTATGAGTTTCTCCTGCTACAAGGCTTAATTATGGCAGTCTGCTCTCCTGAGGCATAGCCTGTCATATGTCAGCCACAGCTGCATGGAAACTGCTATCTTAGTGTGTTTCTAAATTTCCTGCCCTGTGTTTTTAGTCCCTAGCAATTTTAATGAGCAAATAAAGAAACGCTGCATATCTATGAACTAGATATTTAGTTAATAGAAGACTTCCAGTGCCTGATATATAAAAAAATATGCATATTCAAGGTTGTTTTAAACTAGCAAACACAAAAAGGAGCTTTTCCTCCATTAGATTTTGACCGGCTTGCTAACTTACAGTAATCAGATTCATCTGTATTGTTCCTGTTTTCTCAGTATCCAGTTTCTTAAATATCTCTACAAGGGGATTAAAAAAAATGAGTTTGAATTAATAAAGTTCATCAGTTTCTCCCAGGAAAGAAAAAAGCAGCAAAAACTATTTCATCAAGAGAAACAAGGGAGAAAGTTACTACTCTTAGCTATTAGGCCTGCCCCTAAAAGTCTGTAATTAAACTAAGATGTGTAATTATGGGAATGTAAAGCATTGTTCAATTTCATAAATAATTACCATCTGTTAGTTAAAGCTAGGAAGTCAGTTTATTATTTTCACAAAGTGCCCTTTATATTTTAAGAATTGCGCATAATCCACATGCACTTTATTGCTACAAATCTTGTTGCGAGGAAGCAGTTCATATTGCCTATCTGGAACTCAGTAAAGTTAAAAACGAAACAAAAGCATTATTTTAAGATCACCAGCCTAAATGAAAGATACTCACTGAACAAAGTCTCCAGTCGAATCAAGCACCTAACAAAGTTATCAAAATCAATGATCAGCTGCTCATCAGCAAAACGGGCCACAATGACTTGATGCAATTGGCAGTCCAACTTAAATCCTGAAATACAAGCAAAAGTCCAATCGCTACAGATGCATCCTTGGTGCAGCTGAATACAAAGCAAGAAGGAGCTGCTGTAAAATGCTTTAAAACATTTTAATATATTACGGTAAATATTCTGATCACATAAGCAGAAGCTTCGATATTGCTACAAAACTTACTCAAGTGTTGGAATTGTTTTTTCCAGCCTTAGCCAATTAGGTGTCCTCCAATTACGTGAATTATGCTTCCTGTCATTCTTAGAAAAGGCACCCACTGGCATTGTGGGAGATGTGGAGGTGATAAAAGAACAATCTGGAGGATTGGGGAAAACTGGGCTACGTTATTCTACTTATGGGGTATTGCAACTTTTCAGGACCACATCTGGAAGCAGCTACGATGAGGGAGGCTATAATATATTGGGCCTTAATCATTAGTCTGTAGTGATCTCTACTTCTGATCTAAAAGTACCTGCTTGCTCCAAGGCTTTCCGCATCTCATAGGAGTTCATGGTGCCAGAACTATCTACATCCATATCCCGATAAATTTTCTACAGAATGTAGAAAAAAAGGACATTTTCCCTATTAAAAATACTGCATTATCTAAAGGAAAAGAAAACACATGCAGATAGCCCCTTTCATTTCATTATTCATGCACATTTCTTCTCTTGATAAAATTAAAATAAGTGTTCTTTTTCTTCTGGAGAATTAATCCTGGGCCCTATAAATTTGATGGAATAATATTTAAGTCGGTATTTCTCAACCCTGGCAACTTGAAGATGTGTGGACTTCAACTCCCAGAATTCTCCAGCAAACGAACAAGTTGCACTTTCTACTATAAAAGCCAACATTACTTAAGTTTCATGCACTCAGAGCAACAATGTACCTTGCTTGATATTAATGACACTATTGGTACCCTAACCCATCCAAGCTACACGATCCAAGTTGCTAGAGTAGATTTTAAGCAATCAAAATTGCCCACATTAATTTATTTAAAGGTCCACTTTTACCTGGTATTTCTGAATCTTTGTCCAAAGTATGTGGAATTCTTTCAGCCCCAGTTTACCACTTCCATCAGTCTGCTTTGGTTAAAGAAATTTCCAATTTAAACAGAACCCCCCCCCCTCCCAAATTCTCTCACTATAGGTACAAGGGTGTTAAACTGGCAGCCAGCAGGCCTGATGCCTCACGTGCAGGCCACTCCCACCCCAGCTCCGTGAAGGGAAAAATGTTGTGATACGTCACGTGACGGCAATGTGATGCCGCAAGTTTGACACCCATGCTGTAGGAACTTTCTTTGGCTATAATTCTCCCAGTCTACAGAGCAGAATCTTAATTGCTCCAAATTTGCTACCTTCTACTAAACACTTGCTACTTTTGTAGAAAGAAACCTATTCTTAGGCATGTGATAGACACCTTTTTATGTAACCATTTTGTTACTTTCTATATTTGAGAGGTGGGCAACTTGGAGTGGAGGGTACATAGTGGATAAAAATGCATCAAATGTGCAGCCAGAGTTGGGGTGCTCTTTGCATTTGTACATTGATATTTTTGTATTTTGTATTTGTATTTTTGCATCAAGTGTTCAGATTCGAAGTTACAACTATTTTTTACAACAGTCATTAAGGAAATTCATTTTCCCCAACAGGCATTTTTTACCAGAAACTGGAAGTTAATGCCAGAAACCCGCAACAAATTGTAAATTACTGTGGGAAGCTGCAAATGATCTAGTTGCCAAGTGCCCAAAATGCAATCATATGGCTGTGGGGGTGGGGTGGGGTGTGCAACTCTTTTAAGTCTGAAAACAATTTTCTAAGTAGCTCTGGGCAGGTCCAATGTAACTTCAAACAATTGTTAAGCAACCAGTTGTAAGTCACGGACTACCTGAATAACGTAATTGATCTGTTCTCCATTGGGGGTTGAAGCTAGCCTTCAGATAGGGTGATCCACAGCCAATCACATGAAGGACTGAGTCTACCAATCAGAACTGAGCCTCTGTCCGCCATGTTGGTTCCAGGCCCAGTTTTAGACTCAGTCAGTCATTAGGATAGACGTGGATCTTGTTTCTCCTATCTGATTGCTGGCTTCATCTTCTCCTGTGAGTTTGTTGGGCTAAATCAGCCCTTATTTTTCCTTTATTTTTGTACCTATCCTCCCTCCTGGGCGAAAAAGAAAAAAATAAAAAAATAAAAAATAAAAAATAAAAATAAAATAAAATAAAAACCGCACTTTGCCTTTAAGACGCCGCGGCGTTCGGCTTGCCAGCTCAGATCGGTGCTTGCACCTCTGACTAATCTTGGGGAGGGGGCGCTGGGACTTTTCCCCCCCTCCTGAAGCAGTGCAGGCGGGCGAGGCACAAAGAGCTTGCTCGCCTCATTATTGCCCGCAGCGGAGCCGCCTCAGCTGTTCGGCGCTCCGTCTTTTTGCCGCTCCAATTTTTCGCGCCCTTTTTGCTGCCGGCCCGGCCATTTTCAAATTTCCCGCCCTTAGCCAGCTGGGTCGCGGCGGCCATTTTGATTGGCCGAATTTTGCCGGTGCATTGCCGCTCCGATGGCAGAAGCCTCTTCAACCTCCTCGTCCTCCCGGCCATCCGGCAAGCGGCAGCAGAAGACGGCCAAGACCTGCAAGCAGGTCGAGGCCCTTGTGCACGCTCCCGCTGAGGCTCCTCAGGCCAGCTTGGCGCCTGCCTCCAAAGCGGTCGAGCGCAACGAGCGGAGGCGCGATCGTGCGCTCCGCAGATTGACAGACAGGGCTGCCCGGCGCTCGACCTCCCTCCCTCCTCCACAGATCTCTCCATCATCGGGGGGGGAGGACCTCAATAGGCTGGATGCCCCGACCTCTGCTTTGGTAAGCATTGATGTCTGGGAGGACTGTGGCTTAGTGGCCACACCACAGATGCCTCCAGAAGAGGTGGCTTCAGCTTTTGGGCCTACTCAGCCCCCAACTGTGGCCCCTAGGGATAACCTGACCCCAACGCTAGGCATGGCTTCAGTCCAAGCAGGGCCCAGTCCTCCTCAGCTCCAACCTGGGCCTTCTGCCCTACCTGGTCAACCTAGCTGGCAAATGGTAGTGGCCTCCACTGTGCAGCAATGCCTGGCCGGATTCCAACAGATGAATTGGCCATCTCAGGCGCCTCCGGGCAGAATTTCCAGCCGAGCGGCTTCTCAGCCCCTAGATGGTGAAGACCTCATGGGGGAATACTCTGATGACTCCAGCGAACTCAGTGAACCACCAGAGTTGGAAGAGGGTGAGTGTGACCCCACTGCCCTGTCAGAGGACGAAGGCCTCAAGCCAGAGCAGCCAGCTTCAGTGGGCCTTTTTCCACCGGCTCTCTTCAAATCTTTGCTGCACAAGGCCAGGAATGTGGCGGGCCTGCCTACAACTCCAGTGGCTACTGACACCTCTGCTCCTGCCACCAAGGTCCCGGTGTTTTCGGAGCAGCTGCCAGAATCTGATGTAATACCTGCTCCCAAGATTTTCCTGGACAATGTTCAGCGACAATATACAGCTCCAGCCTCGGGGCCTATGCCCTCAGCGCAGGATAAGAAGTTTTTTAACATCGCAGCCGAGCTGGCATCGCTTATCGCACCACCGTCCGTGGATGTTCCAGTGGCAGCTCTACATTCCCCGAATCCAATTCCGGGTGACTCCGAGGAGCTCCTGAAACCAGATGATCGTCGTCTGGAACAGACCCTTCTGAAGTCCCATCATGCATCAGCTTGGGCGGTTCGAGCATCTTCGTCTGCTTCGTTTTTTGCCCGATCTTCCTTGCTGTGGTTACGCCAGCTTCAGGAACTGATTCCAACTTCAGAACTCCGGATCCACCAGGACCTCAACAAGGTCATTGCGGCTACCCAGTTTACGGCGGACGCTACCCTGAGGGCGGCCAGATTTTCCGCCAAATCCATCGCGGCCTCGACGGTTGGACGGCGAATTAACTGGCTTCGCAATTGGTCTGCAGACGCACGCCAAAAATGGCGCCTAGCAACCAAGCCCATTGTGGGCCAGTCACTGTTTGGTGAGGTGTTGGACCCCCTTCTGGTTGAGTCAAAGGACCGTAGGAAGGTGTTACCCTCTTATAACAGGAAAGGGTCTTTTCGACATACTCCTTACTCCCGGCGGCCCTTTCGGCCGGCCGACCAGGGTTCCAACCAGCCCCGAACCCCAGGTCAGTACGGGGCAAGGTCCTACTATTCAGATAGATCTGCCAGGGGTAGACCTTACAAACGCCCCTTCAGAGGCTGGGGATCCAAATTTCCTTGTCGCTCCAAGTGAGTCGGGGGGAGGGGGAATTGCCTATTGGAGGCAGACTGGCCCTGTTTGCTGATACATGGGATCTCTCCACTCGTGACAAGTGGGTTAGGAAAACGGTTCGCTTTGGGCTATCGTTAGAATTCACTAACCCCCCTACTCCAAGTTTTGTTCCCTGTTCAGTTTCCAGGGAGCCATTCAAACGGCTTCTGATGGACCAAGCCATCCAACATTTACTAGAGATTAGGGCCGTAGAGCCGGTTCCCAGGTCTCAGAGAGGTCTAGGGGTTTATTCTATTTTGTTCTTAGTTCCCAAGTCCTCAGGGGATTGGCGCCCCATTCTGGATCTGAAACGGCTCAACCGTTTTGTTAAGTACCGTAAGTTCAAAATGCAATCCCTCCGTTCGATCCTCAGGGCAATCCATCCTGGTGATTTCTTAGTCTCCTTAGATTTATCAGAAGCATATCTCCATATTCCCATTAGGTCTTCAGACAGACAGTATCTTAGGTTTTGTTTTGCCGGAGGGCATTATCAGTATAGAGCCCTTCCCTTTGGGCTTTCCTCCGCACCTAGAGTTTTTACCAAGGTCTTAGCGGCCTTGGAGGCGAGGCTTCGCTCCCAGGGCATACGGGTCCAGTGCTATCTGGACGATATTTTATTACAAGCTTCCTCCCGTTCTCTCGCGGAGCAGCACCTCCAGATAGTCCTGGACGAACTTCATCGTCATGGTTTTTCTGTTAACCTCTCAAAGAGTTGTCTGATTCCTAACTCCTCCATTCTCCATTTAGGTGCAGTCATCGATTCCCGAGAGTGCAGAGTTTATCTTTCTCAGGAGCGCCAGGACAGCATCCGGAGCATCACTGATAACATTTCACGAAGCCCCAAGGTTTCGGTGGCACTGCTGGCGATGCTCCTGGGAAAGATGATCTCGTGTCTCGACATTGTCCCCTGGGCACGTCTGCACTCCAGGGAACTTCAGTGGTTCCTCCTTCCTTTTCAAACCCCGGGCAGAGGGCCTCCGACCTTCAAGGTCACCGTTCCCCCCGCGGTCCGTAGATCGCTTCTCTGGTGGGCTTCTCCGGCGCTTTCCCAGGGGTCCCTGTTTCTCCCTCCTGACAGAGTTACTCTCACCACTGATGCTAGCCTGACGGGCTGGGGGGCCCACGTCAATGGCCATCTGGCCCAGGGTAGTTGGTCCTCGGCTGAGGCCAACAGCCCTATCAATTTACTAGAGCTCAGGACCATTTTTCTAGCGCTCAGGAGGTTCAAACATCTCCTGTCCGGGTCCCACGTGTTAGTCTTGACGGATAACATTACGGCCAAGGCTCACGTGAATAGACAAGGGGGGACACGATCTAAAGCATTAATGCAGGAGGCCTTACGCCTCGGTCTCTGGGCGGAGAGACGTCTCCTCTCTCTCTCTGCTGAGTACATTTCGGGAGAGGCGAATAAGAAGGCGGACTGGCTTAGCCGCACGGAGCTGGACCAGTCGGAGTGGCAGCTAAACCCGAGGGTGTTTCAGGATATAGTCTACAGGTTTGGGTCTCCCCTAATAGACTTATTTGCTACTCCACAGAACTCCCAGCTTCCTCGTTTCTTCTCCCGTTTCCCGTCCAGGGGTGCAGAAGCAGTCGACGCCCTCCGAGCTCCGTGGCCCCAGGGCCTTATCTATGCCTTCCCTCCTCTTCCTCTGTTACCCAGGGTCATCCAGAAGGTCCTCAGACACAAGGCGGAAGTCATTCTGATAGCCCCTCACTGGCCGCGGAGGGTCTGGTTCGGGGACCTCCTGCTCCTCTCCCAAATTCCTCCTTGGAAACTTCCTCCGCTCCAGGACCTGCTCCGCCAAGGGGAGGTGGTCCATCCGGACGTGCAATGGTTGCAATTGACTGCCTGGCGGTTGAGCGGGAACTCTTGAGGCGTCAGAAGATTGATGAGAACATCATTGAGGTCCTGCTAGCCTCTAGACGACCCTCTACCAACAAGGTATATCAGACCACCTGGAGGGTGTTTTGCGAGTGGTGCTTGAGGGAGGGCATCTCCCCCTTGCATGTTCCCATTCCCATGCTCCTTCGCTTCCTCAGGATAGGGTTATCCAGGGGTCTCTCCCCTAATACCCTTAGGCGACAACTGGCGGCCTTGTCGTCCATTTTGTCTTGTCCTAACGTCCAATCCCTGGCTCACGTGCCTTTAATCCACAGGTTCCTCAAAGGAGCTTCCAACCTCTGTCCTCCGGTGATTCACCGGTTCCCTACTTGGAATCTTCCCCTGGTGTTAGAGTCACTTACCGGGCCTCCCTATGAGCCTCTCCGGGAAGCTTCCCTTAGTTCACTGTCATATAAGGTTGCTTTCCTCCTGGCCATTACGTCAGCTAGACGCATTTCAGAGTTGTCAGCCCTTTCGATCCGCAAGGATCTATGTATCTTCCACCCAGATAGAGTGGTACTCAGGTTGGACCCATCTTTCCTCACTAAGGTCAATTCTGTTTTTCATCGTTCCCAGGAACTCGTTTTGCCCTCCTTCTGCGCTCATCCCCGTCACCCTAGGGAGCGCCTTTGGCACTCGCTGGATGTCAGGAGGGCTCTAAAGATCTACTTGGACCGTACAGCTGCCTTCCGTAAATCAGAGGCTCTGTTGGTTTCCTTCCTTCCTCGCTCCATGGGGCTCAAGGTCTCATCTCCCTCAATTGGCAGATGGATCCGGGCCACCATAGCTAAGGCCTACACCTTAGCGGGTCAGCCGGTTCCGGATAAAATTACCGCTCACTCCACCCGCAGTGCTTCCACTTCCGCAGCCTGGAAAACTCAGGCTTCCCTGGAGGAGGTGTGTCGTGCGGCGACCTGGGTGTCGCCGTCCCAATTCATTCGACACTACAAAATAGACTCTTACGCCTCGGCTGAGGCGGCTTTTGGTAGACGGGTACTACAACAGGTGGTGGCGCCTCTGTCCTAGGGTTCCTGGTTCCTTCTTGGCAGGTGATTCCCACCCGAGGGACTTGGCTTTGGTATGTCCCTATCTGAAGGCTAGCTTCAACCCCCAATGGAGAATGGGCGTTTACTTACCTTGATACGCCCGTTCTCGTTGGTTGAAGCTAGCCTTCAGTCCCACCCGTTTTTTCCTTGTTGGCTCTGTTGCCTTTTTTCCTTGCATTGTTCTTGTTTACCTAATAAACACCTTGATTATTCTACTGATGGCCTGTCAGTCTCTTCCCTTCGGGGCCTGGGGGTGTTTTTCTCTTCCTTATTACCTTTAACAGGCACAATCCACGTCGAGTCTGCATTCCATCTTCATCTAAAACTGGGCCTGGAACCAACATGGCGGACAGAGGCTCAGTTCTGATTGATAGACTCAGTCCTTCATGTGATTGGCTGTGGATCACCCTATCTGAAGGCTAGCTTCAACCAACGAGAACGGGCGTATCAAGGTAAGTAAACGCCCATTTTGTCTTATATTATTGTTTCATTGCATGTTTACCCAACATCATGTATATTCATAATGTTATAGAATGTCAATGGTTAAAAAAAATCCTTCTCTAAGGAGCATTAATCTAACATTTGACACTGGAGAAGGACAGGGAGGGGAAAAACAATTATAGTAGGGTAAAAATGCAAGAAAAAGGAGCTGTATGGATTTATGCTTGGAAAAGAAAAATTAGGTCGGCTTTTCTTAACTTGATACTTCCAGATTTGTTGAGACTGCAGATTCAAGAATTTCCAACACGGACAGCCAAATCCTGCATAAATAAATAAGCCTGGCAGTTATACATTTGTTTTGGGAAGATGTTCCCGAACGAAGCAAGTGGAGTAATTAGAGGCAGATGATCTTGGGTAGCTGAGGTAGAATTGTAGGACAGAAAAACTGCAGGATGGGGTGTGCGGGAGAACAATACAATGGAACTCCAGAAAGAATTTTGATTTTATTAGGTATGCCAAATTTGGCCTTCAAAAGTCCAGACCACTAACAGATGGTGGCCTGTTACAATTTTCTGTATTTTGTTACTGCCATCTAGTGATGATTTTTCAGCCCAGGTAGGGTTTGCCTGATTTAAGCTTTATATGTGGTATAGGAAAAAATATTCTTTGCACATGTGAATAAAGGCGGAGGTATAGTACTAGTTGCATCCTTCTCTGTTTATGAACATACAAAGAATGAATGAGGATCATACTCATGTTCCATATAGCTTAGCACTATTATTTTGTTTGTTTGGTAGGTATGTCCCCCAAGCTCTTAGCCTAAGATCTCCTTCTAGCCTTGCTACCAAATGTTTTTTTTTAAATGTACATGCTAGCTATAGATATGTCACCCTTCAATTTAAATACTTATTACATGTACATCCCGCCACAATTTAAACTGAATCTTGGCAGTTCAACGTGGAACATCCTGCTACTCAGTATGCCTTTTCCAGACAAACACTACCTGGTAAAATAAAACAGCTATGGTTGGCAAGTTCCCATCCATTTACTCAAGGGATGAGATGCAGCATACATCTGTTAAATACGGAAGAATTTAACTATGAGAAGGATTTCATTAACCAGGACACTCAAAAAGTGCACTATAAACTCTTGAGCATTCCTCTTACCAGGTTCATCTTCATCATAGTGGTTTAATGACCATCCATAATTTTGCTGCCCCCACTTTTCTCTACTAGAGCCTTAAACAGAAAATGTACAACATACACTGAAGGATACATCTAGTAGATCAACCATGATTTTACAAGTTTCAATACTAAAGCCATCAGATTTAATATCTTGACCTGCAAATAAAAACAGCAAATTTGTTACACATAGAAATCTTCCTAAGCCTTTAAATATCTTTTGCTAATCCTGCAATTATTCTATTCATCTAGTTCTATTTCATTTTTTTAAAAAAGCTAATTTTAAGCATAACTTCCTCCCCTTGCCCACGCTGCACTATTAGTCTTTTATTGCACTAATAAATTAACAGTCATTAAAGAATAAGGCTTTTTCAAGCCCAAAGTCATCTCCTTTGCTTGCAAAATTTTAAAAGGTTTTCTTTCATAAAGTTTAATGGCTGTGCTTTATTAACTATGTTGCTTTTGTCTACATATGATATTTTGGTTTTAAAGTGGCCAAATTACATTTTAATGAGGTTTTAAAGCTTTTCTGAATTATTGTCTTTTCTTACAATATTTTACTACTAGAGTGTTTTAATAGTTGCTTTATTACCACTGAAGGCTTTGATTTTAGAAAGGTGGCTTGTAATATTTGAATATACAATTCAATTAATGGCAAAGAAAAAATTAATAAAGTTGCCACATCAAGAGAAGATAACATTTTAACAGTATCACTTAAATGCCTGAAAAAAGGAGCTTTTGCCTATAATCAAACAACAATAAAGTGTCAGATGATCTTCTTATAAGGAGTACTTCACAATCAGTAACGTGATTGAGAAATTCTAAAGTCTACTATTATCTGTGCTGCAAAAAAAAAGGACAATGATAAGATGGCAGCAAAAAATAGAGATATCTTTCACTCTACTATTGCATTTAATGATTATCCAGATGTTTGCTTCTTAGATATGATAAACCTAAGAAGTCTCATTTCTGATTTTCACTCCTTACAACTATGACAATGAGCCAAAAAAGTAACATACTCAGCAAAAAGGTCAGGCTCAGCTATAATTATTTCTGTGTGAAGCTGTACAAAGGACATTCAGACATATGAGGTTCAAATAACAGGGTAAGTTTGACAATCATCCAGTATTAAAATCAAAGGGAAAAAGAAGTAAATGTTTTGATTCATTGAATCAAATCCCATGGACATGCAGAACTTTGGAAATGCTTTAGTGTTTCAAGAAAGGTACAAATAAATATTGAGTTTGCATATCCAGAAGGAACCAACATGGACTAAAATGCATTGTTGTTTAGTAGCCAAGTTGTGTCCGACTTTTAGTGTCCCTATGGACCATAGCACGCCAGGCCCCACTATCCTCCAGTGTCTCCCTGAGTCTGCCCAACTTCATGTGCACTGTGTTGATAACACTATCTAACCATCTCATCCTCTGCCATCCCCTTCTCTTTTTGCCTTCAATATTTTCCATCATCAGGGTCTTTTCCAATGAGTCCTCTCTTCTCATTTGATGGCCAAAGTATTTCAGCTTCAGCTTCAGTAACTGTCCTTCCAGAGAACAGTCAGGGTTGATTTCCTTAAGATTGACTGATTATTTGATCTCCTTGCAGTCCAAGGACTCTCAAGTGTCCACTCCAACACCACAATTTGAAAGCATCAATTATTCGGCACTTATCCTTCCTCATGGTCCAGCTCTCACAGCCATACATTACTACTGGGAAAACCATGCATAGCCTGTCCAATTTATTTAGCTGGCTTCCTATGAAGATAAAATATCCCCAAAATTGACTTCTTTTTTCTCTCACAGAATTGATCCAAGGTCATAGGAATTGGATATCTAATCAGGCCCACAGTTCACATTTTGGGATGCTCTGGATCTCCTTTGCTCTTAAGCATCTAAGGAGAAGCTGTTTTTGGCCTTGTTGAACCCATTCATGACCACTGACAGCATGTTTTCTAACTAATTTTTCTGCAGCTTATTCATCCCCAGACGAATTCTGCGGTTTCAGTCCAATAATACAGGGGTTAATGGGAATTACAGCACAGACTCTGTGAAGAACACTCAGGCAGGCAAAGCTAAAGCAAGAAAGGGAAGAAGGAAAACTTACGTTTTGCTAAGATTTTTTTCAGAATATTACACAGTTCAAAGGCTGAGATCTCAGCATCCTGGTAAAAGGTGAGATAAAGATAGCATTAAGAACATGTGTGTTGAATATTGTTTCTGAAACTAATTAAATTATTTTTATCAAGCCGTATTCTGCAGTGGTATTTTAGAATCTTACTTCAGCCATAGATGGCCCAGAGAGCTATTCTATTTTTCCCCATGGAACATTCATTTAACTCACCTCTCCAGCTAATTGTTTAAATAATTTCTTAAAATTGGGTTCAATTTCATCTTCAGTGAGTTCTTTCTAGGAAAGAAAAGAATTGCCAAGGAAAGAAGATTTTAGAAGCTTCTGCTTATTGATGTTGCTATTTCATAAAGAAGAAAATGTGCCTTAAATATATTTAGCATATCTTTTGTTTTGCCTCTGAGCATGCCTGTCCTTTAACATTGCTGTTTCTATGTCTTCTTGAAAGTTGAAAGTTTTATAAGTCACCTTTCACAGTGTAATACTGCAGAATTAGCTTTTATAAGCCAGAGACTAATGTGGAATTTTACTTGGTCTTTCTCCCTGTGAATCAAATGTTTTTCTGAATCAATCAACATCTGTCTACTCTATCAGAAGCAAGTGTTTCTGCAGTTTGACCAATGTTCAGAGATACAACAAACTTGAACACGAAATGTTCACAAAGGTGCCCATCCCACCTGATATACCAAATATACTGAGATATAAGTAGACAAGAGATATAAGACAACTCTCAGAATTCCCAGCCAGTATGACCAACTGGGAATCCTGGTTTATGCAGCCTGACTGCAGTCAAAACAAATATTCATATTAGCTAACATACCTCTTCAATATTGGCCTCAATTTCATCATCAACAACTCTACAAATAAACATAGTTAGATGAGTTAACACAAAAAAGATGATTGACTTTCAGATAGGAAGAGGAAGAGGAACACAACTGGGACAGGATGAAGCTATGAAGCCACCTGTGGAAAAGTATTTTGAGAACTATCCACAGAAAAGGCACATACTTGTAACATTGCCATTTTTGGTTATCTGGACAATCACACAGAAAAATCTTAAAACAATATTTTTTTTAAAAAAATTAAGATGACAAAATAGAGAAAGAAATGAATGGATGAATATACTTATACACAGCCATATGATTTGTGGCTTTCAGTGAACACAAGCATTTGTATACAGATGACCTTACAGAATCTACAGTGTACAGAAATGATTACAAAAACAAAAGCATCTCTTAATCCTGGAGAACAGAGAAAGCACTAGAAAGAAGTTCAGTGCAACAGTCAGGCCTTCAAGACTCTATGTTGAGCCTCAGTCAAATTTATGGACTCTGTTTCTTCGCTTGGTCTACTTCAAAAGGCTAACATACAAGGAAGGGTGTCCTTAAATTTTGGGTGATGGATATATTTGGAATTTTGAAAGTATATTCGAGAGAGGTGACTCAAATGTTGGCATGCCAAGTCCCAGAAGTTGAACTATTGAGACTAGGTGATGGATATAATTGGAATTTTGAAAGTATATTCCAGAGATGCTCCCAAATGTTGAACGTCAAGTTCCAAAAGTTGAACTAGTGAGACTGATCACCTTCCCATCTCCTCCCTAGCTTCCCAGGATGCTTTCTACCACCTTTGCCTTTTTTCAGAGCAAGTGGACCTGAGCAAATGCATCACTGAATTCTAGCCACGCCATATTTGACTATTTCTAGGATCTCTGTGAGACCAGTAACATTACTGGAATACAGTTCAAGCTCAATGCTAATATTTTGTCTCAAGCACAGTAGCTTCTATATTTCTGAATGTAAAAAAATGAGTAAAACATACTAAAATATGAAAAAATATGTAAAATATAACATTAAATAAAATTAGGCGAAACATCTGATTTGGCTGCTGGAGGGGCCAGCGGCTGACAGGCCAAAACAGAGCATTGTGAATATTGATGGGGATCCAGGCTTCAAGTAAATATCAAATATTATTAAAAATAGGAAAGGTAGTCCAACATTTCTTGTTATAAAAGAAATAAATCAAATGATAGCAGAAGATGGTGTATTTTCTAATAAAAGAAATACCTTCCTTCCAGCAATGCATCAAGTGCCCATTTTATTGGCATTTTAGCACCAGTTTTTATATCTAGGCATTCTTGAGTATGTAATGCCTGTTATATTGAATATAACTGTACCTGATGTTGCTTGTGGATTAATTGCTTTGTCTCTTAACAGGTCTTTAATTAATCTTATGGTATTTTACTATTTGTGATATAATTCTTATTCACTCAGGGATTTTCATGAAGGGAAAGGACAAAATAATGCTTAGCATTTAAAAATATATATTTCAATGAGAAGAAAGGCAGAGGATACAGGTATAGTGGATCTTGGTTCATTTTTTTAACTTTGTTTTTCTCATCTTCATCAGCAATCTTCATCATTGTTTTGGATTTGAGATCTTTCGTGATATTCCCCCTAATTTCCAATTCACAACCAATATAAAAAGAGATATTGTAAGAAATTATAAAAAGTATGAGCCCTACAGAAGTAAAGTTAAATATAGGCTCATTGTTAGCTTTATGGCTATGGCTTGTTTCTGACACTCAAGGATATTTCTCTTTCCTTTTAACTTCCCCTATAGACCTTCAGCTATGGCTTTCAATACCTCTGCTCTGTTTTCTTATTTCTCAGTATTTTCATATTCATGGATTCCACAGATATAAAAGACAGAGAAGGTGGATTAGTGAATGTATGACGTACTGTGAGTCAGCTTTTTTTTCAGAAAAAACCCTGAGGCAGAAGTCCCCGTTCTTCTCAGGTTCAAAGGTGGATGGCACAATAATATACTCTCCCGGGGGAAGCTTGAATCGATTTAACACCTCCCGAAGATTGATGAATGTGTTGGATCGTTCCCTTGCTCGGTTTGTGAGAAAGTAGTTTTTGCTCAGATGGACCTTCTTTTGGACAGAAGACTTCATGAAAGGAAAGGATAAAACGGAAATTTATTCTTAAGCCATCAGAATCCTACTCAGATGACTGTGTTAGTAGAACAATATAACATTAGCACATCAGAAGATGAAGCTACATACTGTTAATTTGCCTGACAGGAGGGTTCTCCAGAATATCTAAATCTACAAAAATTCAAAAGCCAAGATAGCAGTCTCTACGACTCTGTGTGTGGGAGGAACCACGATGGCAGTAAATTTACAGAGACTCCCACAAGTCCACTGCAAATCAAAATTGGTGTTTTAAATGCTTGATACTTACTTTAACCACAGATAGTTTTTGAACAATGCACAGGTTTTCAAAAATGAAAAGCCTCAACATCCCCCCCCCCCAAACAATAGATATCAACTTGCCCAGTTTGAATTTCTGTTATGGATAATTGTTTGCAAAAGATTATAAAGAACAAAATTTCCACAATAAAAACAGTACATTCAATTCTATAGCTTTAATATTGAGAGACCCCCTTTTTAGTACAATGTTTAGTTAAAAAGATCTGTAAATATTTGTAAATTTTTCTGTTTTACAAAAAAAAATACACCACATACCTGTTCAGGCACCTGTGAAAGAGCAAAAAGAAAAACAAATTATACACTTTTTATTAATAACACTGAACAATGATCCTTCCCAGGATGTAGTTTCTTAATCACTGCTCTAACCTTATGGAATAGCCACCCTGTAGAATTAAGATATCTCTCAATCTCTAAAAGCTACTTCAGATAGAACTCTTCCACACAGCATATGGTGACTAATTACTTCTTGCCATTTCTTAATTTCAATTGAACTGTTGTATTTTCATGGTCTAATACTGATTACAGTTTTGATTTTAATTATACTAACATATATTAGATCCTAAGAGGTCAGTAAGGGGCGTGCCTACCGTCCCTGTCCAAATGTTCTCTTTTACTTGTACCCAACTTATGTTTTCAAATAATGTTATACTTATGTATATTAGCAAATACGTACTTGACGAATAAATAAAATAAATAAATAAATAAATAAATAAATAATAATACTTAACAGACATTTTTATTGGTTGTGAGTTTTTTACTAAATAACAGTAAACTGCTCTATTTACTGAACTGGGGGCATACAGTTTGAATGAAGAAAGGAATTCAAATTCAAATTTTACTAGAACAGTTTTGACTTATTTATTGCTTACTGGGCTCTATTCTATAGGGATCCCTAAACCCTTTAAGCCCACAAATGCATTTGGAATTTTGAAAAAATACTTCATAAAAAGCAGAGTTATGACTGATTGCAAAGGATAAATAAAATGAAAAAAATAAATAAAAATGACTGTAAGAGATGGGGTGTAAGTCCCAAATATCTAATGGAGCATAACATGCATTGATTTTACACAGGTAAAAATGTAAAAGATTGAGTCCAAGCAAAGATGGACTCATCCCAAATTCTAGAATGTCCAAACTCATCTTATATAAAATTATTCCCCTTTCTGTTTCCCAAATCTGTGTTATTCTGTATCTCACGTGCATGCAAGCTTCCAAGCCTTAATTTATTTCTCCTCTCCATTTTTCTTCCTCCTCTCCATAATTCTCCCTGTGATCAGAAAAAGCCAGACATAGTTAAGCCATACCTCTCTCTGCTCAATGAAAGGAACTGGCCCAAGATGAGGTTTCACAGAAAAAGAAACCCACCCAATCTCGTTTGTTTAGCTCCTGTGAGATTTCCCAAGTAGTAATCTGGCTCTTAGAATGGAAAAGATTCTCTACCCTTATATAAATCATCATTTCATTCAACTGTTTTAATTAACTGTACACTTATGGTAAAAAAAAAAGGTGCCGTATAATTCATTTGTGAGGATTTCATGAATCTTTAACATTGCAATTCATTTATAAGATATTCCTGAATGTGTCAATTCTGTAGCAAGAAAAAAGTGATCATTTATTTATTTATTTATTTATTTATTTATTTATTTATTTATTTATTTATTTATTTATTTATTTATTTATTTATTTATTTATTTATTTATTTATTTATTTATTTATTTATTTATTTATTTATTTATTTAAATGGATTTATATGCCGCCCAACTCCCAGGGGAGTTATCTTTATCTCAATATTTGGTTTAACAGAAAAAAGAGAGAGCTTGCCTCATAGATTGCAAAGCCAATTGTGTGCATATCCTCTCCCATCTTCCTCTGTTTCCGACGGTGTTTCTGAATCAAACCAACCAAGAAGGTACAACCTCTTTCTGGGTCATCTGGATCCTCATCTTCTTCCTCAAGTTTTATCAAATATTGTGGGTTCATCCAAAACGTATCTGAATAAAAGAAAGGAGGTCACTAAAATTATGCCCAGGCTATACTGATCTTCATAAGGAATTGTGGCTTGGAAAGATGCATCCCTACACAATTTAGGACAGTGTGCTCATTTTAAGAGTACTTATAAAAGTAAACCTACAAGCAAACTTTAGAATGATTTTCTCCCAGATGAGAAAATCATTTGGGAGAAAATCTTCTTTTAAACAATTAAATTCCAGTGGAAGTTGTAAATGGAAGTAATGTTTAGTATTGGACTATAAATAAACATTGACTGATTGAATGGAAGTAATTATAAACTAAATTCCTGTAAATCCCAGAGCTTGTTTTCCTTTTTTCAAAACAATCTCAACAAAAAAATAATTTAACTGATAGACCTGTGCCCATATGTGACATCATATTAAAACTACCCACAATTAGGGATGGGCTTATTGGCCATAAAGCACCTATTCTGAGCCTGTCATAATTTCAAACAGTAGTTAGGCAACTGTTATAAATCAAAGACTACCTCTAGGCAATTCTATTATTCATAGATTATTAGGAAGATACAACAGAACAGATATGGATATGAAGGCAAGTAGAGACTGAAAAATGACTTACTAGGATAATTTCGGCATCCACCAGCCGTGGAACCTTTTCTCCAGTTTCCATCAATCAAGTTCAACCTCCATTTTTTATACTTGTCAGTGGCCAGAGTGTCTGGAGTCAAATTACAGATCTCAAGACGAGAATAATGCCTCAGGAAATCACTAAATGACATCCTGTGGAGTAATGCCATAAATACGATACTTAGAAAAGGCATTTCAGACAAGCTTCTTCCCTTCTGCTGTCACAGCTTCAAAGAAAACCAAGAACAATCATTGGTCACTATGACAGCAAGCCTTCTTAACAAGTTAACTTGTCACAGCAACATGCCTCAAGATATGTCAGATTTCAATTCCCATATTTTTTTCTATCCACATTGACTGGGAATTCTAAGAGCTGAAATCCAAAGTTATCTAGAGGGCAAAAGATTGAGGAAAATTGAACTACTGTCTAGCAACAGAACCTCAACATAATGGACAGTTATTTCCCCCCCAGAAATGAAACATTTCTTCTACAATTTTCTTCTGATCCTCTATGGCCCCCATATAGTGATATGGACCAGAACTTAACATGCTTATTTCCATCTGTCTAATATATCCCTGTTACAGTTTGATGAAATATAGTGATCTAACAACTTATTTAAGCATTACAAACAGATTATATACTGTCCTTCTTTTCCAATTTTATTTATTTTATTTATTTATTTAAATGGATTTATATGCCGCCCAACTCCCAGGGGACAATTCCCAGGAAGTCACCAGCCATACCAAAATTCTCCATCTTCATGCTGTCTGGTCAATCTCTCTCTCACTTTTGGATCAATACCATTCCAGTTTGGGCACCTAAATATAAGAAACCAACATTATTTGAAGTTTTAGACCCAGAATTATGGATAGTGATTGTATTAACTTAGTGGGCCTCAACAACTTGGCTCAAGAAAATCCAATCTCATAATGTTTGCATTTGCTGGCACAGTCTGTTCTACCCCAAGACACATATTCACCCCTGTCAACCTTTGAGAGATGGCCAGAGTGGAATGGGACAACTCAGCACTGTCAACTTGTCCTGGCCAATTCGCCACGGCCAACTCACCATGGACAACTCACTGTAGAACAACTTGCTATGTCCAACTTGCCACGGGACAACTCACTGCGGGACAATTCAACAATTCAATTTAATTATTTAAAATAATTTAAACATTACTTTAATTTTTGTCATTCACATTTTATTCTGTCCCTCCTTTGGCATCCTTTCTTTAATGATTCTATCTGACTATTTCTTCGATATTAGTGTAACTCTTGTCCTGCAGCAAGTTGTCCACAGTGAGTTGTCCACGGTGAGTTGGCCATGGCAAGTTGGCCATGGCAAGTTGGCTAGGGCAAGTTCACTGCGGCAAGTTGTTGCCGACCTTGTCCAGGGATACCTCAGACAACAGCCATTTTTACAAGAAGCAATGGTGCTTATTTTATTATCTCTAGAAAAGGTAATAAGCCACCACAGACAGACTTATCTAATTTTTTCGGTCCTCAATGTAGTCAGAGGAGGATGAAAAATTAAATCATTAGAGAAAGGGACTTGCCAGACTCATCCTTTCACTATTATTCCTTTCTTCTATTTTTGGATGATATTGGGGATGAGGGACATTAATTTCATGCAAAATAACTCAGGGATACTTTACTTAAAAATTGCCCTCTATAACAGCTGACTGGGTTTTTCATGACATATTAACTCCACAAATGCCCAGTTATGTTTATCATAGGAACAATTTTGGGTGATCGTAATAATCACTATAGCATTCTTTGTTTTGTTTTATGAATGAGGATTATGTACCTCACCAAAAGAGAAGATATCTCATTCAAGTGCTACAGAAAACACAAGGAATTTGGGTCAATAGTTTCCAACATGCTTTCAAGGAAACCAACTATTTAAAGTTTAATCATTCATGATGCAAAATGTCATGTGAAACATTTGTTCACACTGGACAGCAAATAGCTCTGGCCTTCAAGTTTAACACTCACTTATCATTCCATTTTCCAGTCCATTCAACTTCTCCCCAGGGATTTCGGATCCGGATCAGTTTCTGAATGCTGCCTCGGAAATTCACCTAGTAGGGCCAGAAGAAGAAAAAAATCAGGTTACTAATAGATGGAGTAACTGAAAAAGGAAACAAAGTACCTTAAAATGTTTTTTGGCTACAAACACATACATAGATGCACCTGTTTATACACAATACATATTTTTATGACAGTGAAATAAATTGCTCTCTAGTGGGAGAGGGGGCAATAATAGTTTCTCATGCAATTATTGGCAAAGAAGCTAAATGTAAAGTGGCTTGTTTATTGGTAGTGTGTGCATGGGCATCTATGGGGACAGGCAAGGAGGGAAAGGATAATACATGAATCACAGTGTCATTACACAAATAACACGAGACTGTGTGAGACATCATGATGCAAATTACACAAAACATACAAAAATATATTCAGGTTAAACGAAGCAACTGACTGATATGAATCCATGCAGCCACAAGAGAGAAGAACACTCAACCATCTCACAGAACCACCATTTGAACAAAGGAAATATCAGAGAACTAGACATAAAATTGGTTCATGGGAATATCATATAACGTACTCTGTAACCACCATATTCTTTGGAATAGCCCCCATCCTGAGATTCAAGTATGAATCAAGTATGTAATACCAACACTCATTTTCCCCTTTTCCAAAATGAAGACGTTACCTCTTCAGCTCCTGTGACAGAGTACGCATGTCCTTTGACCAGCTTCTGGGTTGTGACTGCCTCAGTCTCAGCAGCATTTGTGATCTAGAAACATGAAGAAATTAAGTTCTACTTACCTCTAGAAAACTAAGACAGCAATAAGACAGATCTTAACTGGGTAATGCTATGGGTACAGAATCAACTAGAAAAAGGTTTAGCTTTACAATAGCTAGTAATCCTGATGAGTGATGGGGATGTCTGGGTCAGAAGCAGAAATGGGTTGCCACACCATTCTAACCCAGAATGTGGTTTGTTGGTTGGATTTGTTGGTTGGTTGGTTTGGTTGACTCGTTGGTTGGATTAAGATATTGTAAGAACTCACTATTTGGTTTTATAAACCATGGTGCAAATTCATGCCATATGTATTCAGTCTGCTGTGATTTATTTGGTAAATCATGATTAAAATGGTTTAGTACAACATCAGACTGGGCATGGTGGTACAGATAGTCTTCACTTAACAACCATTCATTAAGAGACTGTTTGAAGAAGTTATGGCAGCACTGAACAAATGATAGTTATGCCAGGTCGCCTAAGTTAAGGCTGTTGCAACACTCCTGCAATCATGTGAACAAAATTCAGAAGTTTGGCAGGCCGCCTGCACTTATGATCTCAGGAGCACTTCAACTCCCCCCACCCATCTATTTCCTCCCCACCCCAGTCTCTGTCTTTTTGGCCATCTGCCACCCTGACTGTTTGTCACCCCCTATCAGGAGTCGAGCCATCTGTATATTTCATTAAAACTTTATTGGAGAGGGGCCAGCCTATTAGTTTCTCATGCAATTAGCATTAACTTTGGCAGCAAGAAAACAACCGTCCTATTTTCTTTCCTATTTGTTGAGACAAAGGATACTGAACAGGATGTTTTAATTGGAGTAGGGGAAATTTCCAGCTCAGTTTCCTATTTGGAATGAAACTGCATGCGATGGTACCACCCAAGAAGCTCTTAATATGTATCTGCTCTAATCACATGGACAGCCAGAAGGGCCACAACAATCGAGCAAAGACAAGCTCTCATCAGACAGCCAATCCTTCCCCTGTGTCACAGTTGGCTCACGCCCATGGTTATTTTCCCAAACTTGGTTTCAGTTCTAAAAACCATCTTTCCTGGTAGGAAAGTTGCTGAGAATAGTATGTGGGTAGAAAATGTGGCCCAGAGTTGGTGGGGATTCAGCATTGTTCTCATGTTTTGTATTCCTCCTACATTTTAAAATGAAACTCTGGAAAAGTTTACATGTGATGGGTAACTCCCTATTTAGAGACAGGTTTTCAGATCTGACGTTAACACAGCTGTAAAGGTTGACAGCTGAATTAAAGCAGTCACTGTCTGGGTTCATACATAATCTCAATATGTTGGTGAACCCAGCAAGTGTGGTTTGTAAACCATGATTTAGAGTTTAGCATATTGTATGAATTCTCTTAGCTTACTTTACAGTTATGATAAAATTTAGAGAGTAGAGGGGATCATTGGACCACATCAGAGACAACACTAGAGATGTATACATAGACAATAAATAATTCCTTGGTATTTGCCCTTAATATTGAGGAAGTCTCCTGAATAGTCGAAGCTTCACCATTTGGTCTGGTTCTGGAGACAATTACTGTATACTGAGAAATCCAAGTGAACAGTCATCATTGCCACTTTAGTATATAAGAAAACCTTGCAGAGAATATCTATATATGCTTCACAGCTTACAAAGAGCCAGGATTGGCAGGAGAGACCACAGTTATATGTGGAACTCATCAAAAGACCTCTTTTGCATTACCTCAGATCATTTTCTGCCACACTATCAGGGTTTTCTAATCCGTTTGGATTCAGAGTGCTTTCAAAAGGGTAAAAGAAAATCTGAAAACTCATACCAGAAAGATTGAATACTGGCAGAGGAACAGTTTAACAATATTCCCTATTTGGAATATTTTAATGTTTGCTCAGAATCTGCTACTGAGTCAGTTGCTTTACTTTACAGTATATCTGCTTCTTATCAGCTAAGCTGGTTGCCCAGAAATTAAAATGGCACACTTTTTACTTTCAAATTTTTCAGTAAAGATTTCCAGGGATGTTGCCTAGTTCTGGTCAATCACTGTAGCTATTAGAAAGTTAGTGTTTATTTAAGAGGATCTCCAGATGCAGGAAGATGCCTAGAGCAGCAGCTAATTCCTCACATGTAGCCTTCATCAACCCATGTATTTGCTGCAAGAGAGACTAAGCAACATAGGAATGATAGTGGAAGATACAGCACTTTCATGTTTGTAGCACAACTCATTTGGCTTTTTCTTGCTCTTTAGTAAACAAAGCTAGTCCACTTCAAAGCTGTACCTCCATTCTTAAAAGAAGGGAAGAATTATGGATTTTCCAGCTTTTGGGTATGGTTTCTGTTCTAGCCATTATAAATTACATCAGTCAAACAATTCCTTTGCATTCAAAAGAACTTGGAGACTATAGTATTAACTTACGTCAATAGAACACCCAAGGAGAGAACCTTTCTGAAGAGCTTTCTGGATTATTTTGAACAAGTTTGGTGGTGCTTTCTGCAGCTCATACCACTCTGCAATTCCACCAGTGAAGTCTTCAAAGCCCTCAGTAGTGCTTCCCCCTGAAAGACCTTCATAGGAACCATTCACCCTGTGAAAAATACAACCCAAACTTTTAATAGTTAACAGCTCTGTCTTTGGAAATCCACTCTTAACAGAGATGGAACTCCATTCTTAGATGTCTACACTGTCTCTTTTTTTCATTCATGAGAAATCAAACATGTGACACTATCACAAAGAGTTATTTCTCCCTTGGCCTCTTACCCATCATTATGCCGTATTAAACTATGTATGTAGTTTATGCATATGTAAACTATGCATATGTAAACTATACCCTGATGTTATGGGTTTGGCTTTATATTACTCGTTTTGGCTCCAAACAAATGTCATGGATTGTGAAAGTTAGAAATGAAAGTTTTATGAGGAATATGGGCAAAGCTTAACCAAAGCAAGCTTTCCCCTGAAGTACAATATGGAACAAGGATCCACAAATTAGTATTTTTTCTACTTGGCATAATATTAATCAATATTAAATCACAAAGCTGTTCTGTTCAACGCTTCCAAAATTATGCAATTTTCTTTTTCAAACATCTGTTTTTATAATTTTCCTAAACATAAGTCCTTTAAAATTATTTCTGAGCTGATAATTGTTATCACAAATGATAGAGAATTGGGAACCATATTTTTGTTCATATATTAATCCAGAAAATACAAATTAACAGGGAGATAATTCTTTCTTTCTTTCTTTCTTTCTTTCTTTCTTTCTTTCTTTCTTTCTTTCTTTCTTTCTTTCTTTCTTTCTTTCTTTCTTTCTTTCTTTCTTTCTTTCCTTCCTTCCTTCCTTTCCTTCCTTCCTTTCCAGCTCACAGATACAAAGAAACAACATACAAAATAAAATTATCCAACAATTATCCTCTTCCTGCAGCTATTATTAAAAACAACAACAGAAAAACACATTTCGGAAAAGCACTGCCCCAATACTGTGTTTAATTTTCTTTCTCTTTTTCTTTCTTTTTTCCAGTCATGCTTACCTACCTGTGTCTATAAGTCAAGGGAAAATATTAATGGATATTAAATACAATGCTTTTATTACTTAAAAGCGTTATTAAACACTTTTATTACTTAAAATGTGTTATTAAAATGTACTATCAGTATCATTCCATAGGAGAGTTGCAAAATGTTAGTAGGTGAAACAATAGAAAGCTACCAAAACATTAAAGGTATGGGAGAGGAGAGTTTAGAAATGCAATTGTGTGTGCAAGGATTATGAACCCTTCTTAGTAGTTCTATTAGAACAAATTTCTAGGCTCTGAATTCTTTCATTCTAAGTTTGTAATTTTCAGCCAGGTTCAAGCTACCAGATTTGGAGTTGAAACATGTTAAATAGTTCTTCAGAGTTATGTCCACCATATCATACCCTAGCTTTACGTTTCACTTATGGGAAACAAATCCAGTATAAAACAAGAGAAGAGTTCTAAAGTTTGCATAAAGCAGCAGAATGTTCTTAATCTTCACTTACTTGGCATAGGCCTTCTCCAGTAGGGCACTCCAGAATTCATTTCTCTCTGCTGAGTGAACAAAAAGTAGTTCTCCATTTTTGGTTGGCAATCGATCATCAACAACAACATCTGTCCACTCTCCATACTGCCAGAACTGAAAGGGGAAAGAAAACAATCCAATCAAGGCCCAATGACATG
This sequence comes from Diadophis punctatus similis, assembly GCA_023053685.1. NCBI lineage: Eukaryota > Metazoa > Chordata > Lepidosauria > Squamata > Dipsadidae > Diadophis > Diadophis punctatus. Next base: position 54,503,614 of record JALIGW010000001.1, on the reverse strand, counting down.
AGCTATAGCCATGCTCTAGGGTCAACAATGCTGGTTGGAAATTCTGGAGGCTGGGAAGATTGCTTTGGCAAGAAACATGGTTTTATTCAAGAATAATTGGAATATATAACTATAGAACTGTGGAGCTGGAAAGAACTACAAGCATCGTCTAGTTAAGCCATTCATGAGATGTGGCTGTCGGTGCTTGTCTTAAAACCTCCAGATGGAGTACCCACATCCTCTCGTAACTATTCTACTGTTGACAGATTTTATCATGTATGTTTTTCTTTATGCTTGCTATTACTATAATTACTATGTGTATATTAAGATAGTGATTTTGGTATCAAATCTGAATTAATTTCATTTATGTTATACTACTCCAAAATTTCAAACCAGTTTTGCTGATCAACAGCATGGCTCCAGCTCATGTCACTAGCCTTGACTAAATATCTATACATACATATCTATCATGCTAGTTCTATTTAGCCTACATTTTGCAAAACATAAACATTATATTGATGTATATTTTCACAACATTTTTTAGAATTTTATCCTCCTCTTCCACCTCATGTCTTCAACATTTCCAAAAAAATTATATTTCATCGGTATTTGTAAGTGGGGAATTACTTGAAAAGCACTGCTAAGGAAGTGTTATGAAAGCACCGTGACCTTCCTGGGGACAAATTATATCTAGAAGGGCCCTTTCTGTTCTTCCTGTAAACTTTGCCCCAGTGAGACAGCAGAAAAGCAGAAAAGACTCCTTGATACCTGGAAGTGGAAGATTCCTGCATAACTGTCTTGGAAACTTTGATCACTGGGAACCACCCGAGCCAAAATTTCTTCATTCAAGGTGAGAGAAGCAATGGCTGCTAGAAGCCAACAGTCTCCTAAAAAACCAAAATAAAATCAAATGCTACTTAAAAACAGAGAACAAAATTTAGCATATTTGAGTCTCATTGACCAATCCAGATCAATGCCTTCTGGCAGAAGATACAGAACAATTAAAACTCGGACCACACGCTTTCTGCATAGTTTTTATCCTAGAGCTATAATTACACTTAATAATGAATTGAAGTGTCACCGTCAGTGAGCTGTTGGATAGTATTACTTGGTCTGTTGTATGGATGTTTGAGTGGTTCAGGGTGGGGAATTCATGGCGGTGGGGATTGCTATGTGTGTTGGGACTGGTCTTGAAGCGTTATGTGAATTTCGGTGTACTGTGTATATACGTACAATGACAATAAATTATTATTATTATTATTATTATTATTATTATTATTATTATTATTATTATTATTATTATTATTATTATTATTATTATTATTATTATTTAAGATAAGAAGAAACAAAAATAGAATATATTGGTTGGTTTGCAGATCAACAGGGTATGACAATCATTAAGTGCTGTACCTCATGATTCTTGACAAATGTATCTTTTCTGTTATGTACACTGAGAGCTTATGCACCAAAGACAAATTCCTTGTGTGTCCAATCACACGGCCAATAAATAATTCAATTCAATTCAATTCAATTCAATTCAATTCTAGTCTAGTCTATTACAACATCAGCTGCCCAAATTGTATAGCAGAAATGTACAAAGTCTGGAATGATTCTGAGTCCATTTTTCTTCAGAGGGACAATTCAGTTCCAGTAGTCAAAACAAACAATGCTTCAATTCTACGTCTTTACTCCATTGGTATACATTAGGATTTCCAGCTGATTCTTGTTTTATGCCAGAAAAATGCCAGAAAAAGACTGCCACTGCTATGTGTGTGAAAACAAACAGTAAATCCAAAATATGTTCTACCAGGGTTGAATAGGAAAAACTTCAGAAATACATCCCCAAATTACTGAAAACAGCAGACACCTCACTTCCACCCTTCATTCCTAAAATTACTTATCAGTGGTTGTGCAGGCAACAACAGTCCCAAAGGAAACCAACAACCTTATAGCTAAACCAGCAACATTCTAGTTCCCCATCCCACTCAATGCAATTCTGCTTTGATCTTAAGCATGCTACTCCTACACATGCGTTCCTTTCCCATAAACATTTTTGGGAATGGACAGTTCACTTTGCCTTCTTCAGCTCAACCAGTCACACATAACAGGCTTCTTTAATTTTATGCTTAATGCAAGTTGATCTTCATGGCAGGTACTGAATGTTGGTTGTGCTTCAGAGGTTGGAACAGTCTGTATCCAGAAATAAACAAGTAGCAGTATTGATTTGTTTTCACAACAAAACTCTCCTGTTGTAAAAACATCTTTAAGAATAACTACCGTAACAATTTTGCTTGGAATAACTAACAATTTTCAAGTTCCAATTTGGATAACATTTTGCCTCATACCTGGGGCACAGGCAGTAAGCAGTGAGTTAAAAAGAATATATTACTACTTTGGGATCATGAAATAAATCAATTCATTGTTTTTACACAAGCACAAATGCCCTCATTAAAATGTGGGCATGTTATGCAAACAGCCTGAGAAAGATGCAAACAGAGAAAGTAAATAGAAAAAGAGGATAATGTAGGTAGGAGGACTGGCAGAACCTGGGGGGTGGAGTCAAAAGAGGAATTGGCTTACAATCTCTATGTAGAAACAAACAGGCTAAGTGCAACCCCCCCTTTGAATTCTGTTAACCCTTATCTAGCGTCAAAATAGTGCTGTTGGTTGAGTAGATTCCTGGTCATAGGCATGAGCAATAAATCAGTTTAATTGGAACTTCATGTGCAGTCCTGGTCTTGTACGCCTAACAGATAACCAGCAATAAGATAGATGGATACAATTACAATGGCAATGAGTGCGCTGTTAGAAGATGTAAAGGACCAGGTTGGGGACTGGTCACCCTGGAGAAAGTATATCTAAGTGGTTGCTGAGAGTCAACATTGACTGGATGGTACATGATTAATCTACTTTAATATAGGTTCTGTCCTCAGAAACAGTTTTATAAGTTTCATCTCCTTGCTCATATTTGATGATGATGTTATCCATTCAGTTGAGTCTGACTCCTGGCGATTTTATGGGCCAGATCTCTCCACATCTTTTGATTTTGCACTATTTTTTTGAGTTTTTCTATGCTCTGTCTGATGTCAGCTTTGATAGTGTCCAGCCATTGTGTTCTTTGATGGCCGGGTTTTCTTTTACCACTAACTCTTCTAAACATAATTGCTTTCTCCAGTGAATTCCCCCGCATTACATGGCCAAAGTAAGTGAGACGCAGTTTTGCAATTTTGCTTTCTAGTGTTATGCACTCCAGTACCTTTTTGTTGTCACTGCTCACATTTAGATATAGGAAATCAAGACAATTCCAGAAACAGGAGGGGACAGTATACCTAAAAAGACATCCTGAATCTATCACCCTGGAGAATCGCCACTTAAAGCAAAGCTGTAGGGCCAGGGAATGAAATGTCCTCAATTGGACTCACACCTTACTAGAATCCAGAGGTGGGTTGCTACCGGTGCGGCCCACTCTACAGTACCGGTAGCAGCCAGCAGATGGCGGTTTGCATGCGCTCATTCCGGTACTGTATTTTTGCGCGATTTTGCTTCTGCGCATGCGTGGAAGCAAAATCTCGCCGAAATCTTGCAAGGGGACGCGCGCGCGCGATTTCGGTGAAATTTCGGTGAGATTTTGCTTCCGCACATGCGCAGAAGCAAAATCTCGCCGAAATCGTGCACGCGCACGTAAGCAAAATTGCACAAAGGGGCGCACATGCGTAGCAAGTGCACGCACGCACCAAACATAGCGATGCATGCGCAGGGCTCCGGTAGCGAGGTAAGTGAGCAACCCGCCCCTGTTAGAATCCCAGAGTTAAAAATGGTAGCGAGACCAAATGAGGACCAAATGAGAAGCAGCATTACACTATTGTTAGCTGACAAGCTCCAGTAGCTGGCTAACTCAAAATCCAAGAATGATACAGATTTCAGAAAGGTGTCTTTAATACTAGGCAGGGATAAAACAACCTTGAAGACTGTTCAAGATTTGGTAAGTTCCCAGGCAAGCAAGACAATTAAGGCAGAGGCTCTTTGAAACATTTCCTTCCCGTTGACCCACCTCCTGAACCCATTGAAATCCTCCTCAATCTGATTCCCACAGTGTCTTACAGTAGCACAAGTTTCCTATTGCTTAGCTCTCCTTAAAAATGGAAATAAGAATCAGCTTGTGTTCTGGCTCAGGATCCTGCTGATACTCCAGGAACATTTGGAGAATAAGGGCAGCTAAATAAATGGCTAAATTTCTGCCAGTATGTTGTTGGTGCAACATTTCTGTTTATCCATACTCCCTTGGGTTCTCATTTGATTTCTTGGCTGGAAGCTCTTGATCTGGATTAACACAATTTATCTTAGATGTGCTTCTGCTTTGTCTTCCTTTGCCATGCCTTCTGGTCAGCTATTCAGTCTCTCTGGAAAGATATAACAGGGAATTTGGCCAAAATATTCCGTGATATTTGGAAATGGGAAATACTTGAATACTTAACTCAATAATATAGATTATTGATACTATTTATTTTATTTATTTATTTATTTATTTATTTATTTATTTATTTATTTATTTATTTATTTATTTATTTATTTATTTATTATTTATTTATTTGACTTCTCTGCTGCTGCAATTAAATGACATTTGTATTAATTTTTTTTTGCAAGGTCCATATATTTCTTGAATAAATGAAAAGAACCAAAATATAACGGTAAATTAGCCTAAGATTTTTTTTTATTTCAGCATCATTTTCTTGGTGATATTTCTATGAAAAAAAACTAGATCTTTCTACAAGGTTCTTTTTCCAACCATTATCATAGCAGCAAACACTTTGAAGCAATGGGGTGTATCTCCCAGGCTGCTGTAATATCACAGGAATCAAGGTTTAATGTCCAGGTAAGCTAGTGTAGGTAATCAAAACAATCTTATGGGTCTGGAGAGACAGAATCCCAGTAAGAATAACCAGTAGTTTTTGAGCTTTGCCAATGTGGAAGAAGCATCTTCTCACCTACAATTCAGCTTTGTTAAAACTCTTCTTGACATTAGAAAAAAGGTAAAGGTTTCCTTGTCCAGTCATGTCCAACTCTAGGACAAGATGCTCAACTCCATTTCTTGGCCAAGGGAGCCAATGTTTTCTGAAGACATCTTCTGCGGTCATGTGACCAGAATGGCTATACACCAAAGGTGCACGGAACACGATTATCTTCCCTCTGAAGTGGTACCTGTTAATTATACTCGCATTTGCCTGCTTTCGAACTGCTAGGTGGGCAGGAGCTGAAATGGGAGCTCACCCTGTTGTACGGTGCTGAGGTCTCGAACCTAGGCTGTCAGCTTTCCAGCAGACAAGCTCAGTGTCTTTAACTGCTGAGCCATCGCGCCCCACCCCTACATTACCACAAGCTTGACATTAAAAAGAAAAAGAAAGGTTGCCTGTGATAGGATTGGCATATTTGCCATTTTTGAGTTGTGGGTCAGCAAAGTTCTGGATCCTCTGGATTAAATGGCTTCTGAATCCTCCACACCACCAGAGCAAACTGGTGGTTTCCGGTGGTAGGCCCTTCACTTTCCAAAAAGCAATCTCAATCTCAATCTCAATCTCAATCTCTCTCTCTCTGTCTCTGTCTCTGTCTCTGTCTCTGTCTCTGTCTCTGTCTCTCTCTCTCTCTCTCTCTCTCTCTCTCCCTCCCTCCCTCTCTCTCTCTCTCTCTCTCCTCCCTCCTTCCCCCCCTCTCAGAACTTCTCAAAATGTAGCATTAAAGGACAGAACATGGAAGTCTAAACAGGTATGCTATTTGGTCACAGTGATCTGTAAAAGCTGCCAATATTTCATCATATTATATGAGGAAATCAGCTATTGAATGATCCAATAACGATACACTTAATATAATGTGTACAGTAAACTAGTTACTATTAATGATCTTTTACCACATTTATGTCTCACAATAATTTTGTAGCACAAACCAAATCAAATTTAATAATTTCCACATTAAAGATTTAGGATTCCTACTCTCTGGGTATTCCTTAGTATATTCGAGAAGTGTTTTGTCTCAAAACTCTAACATAGCTAAATGTCTATGTCATTGCTGCCCAGTTGCATATAATCATGAAGTTTAGTGCATTGGATATAATGAATCAGTGAAGCAAAAGGAAGGAAATTAATGGTGTCTTCATAGAGAAACCATGTTTAGTATTTATACATTTTTCAAAAGATGTTGCCATGGTATCACAGCAATGACCTTTAAACAGTTTCCCTCTGAGTGGGAGGGGGCAGATGGCTCCTCCGTTAAAAAGCATATTTGCATAAGAAAAGAAATATTTTTTCTATAGCGGTGTCATGCCACCATGCTGTGAGGATTCTTTTTTATTATTCACTAAAACTGTCTGTAAAGGGAGTAGGATTTTGGTGGGGGGAACGATTTGATGGCATCATGACAGTATGCAATGAACACATCTGTTTCTTTCTCCTCTCTCTTTTTCTTTTTCTGCTATAGTCTTTGAAATTGAACAAGTTGAAGCAGTAAAAACTTTCTAAACTGCCTCTACTGATTTATCTACTTTATGGTTTAGTCTCCCATAAGCCTAAATGTAAATTAAGATATAAATACAAGTGAAAATGAGGTACTAAAAATGTATGTGGTAAACCAAGAAGAAATCACATCAAGAATGAACGTGTGCTAAATGAATGTGGACTGAATTTAAAAAAAAGATCAGTACAAAAGAAATACATTGAGACTGTTTCATTATACAGAGAATAAATGAGGATCGAATTGCAAAACAAACATAAGAAGAGTGAATTGGCTGAGAGAAAGGGGAAGACCAAAGACCTCATGGTTGGATGTTGAAGATGAGATCTTGACAAAGAAAGAAGCAAGACATTAAAAGAATAAAAGGCAATGCATGAAGTGGTATATGATTGTGGTACAAAAAAGAACCAGTTTGCAAAGATTTATGGGAAGGAATTGTAAACGTATTATTATAAACTAAGTTTCTTCTCACCTACAATTCAGCTTGTTAAACGCTTCTTGACATTAGAAAAAAGGTAAAGGTTTCCTTGTCCAATCTGGGTGAGGTGCTGCATCTCCATTTCTTGGCTGAGGAATCCAGTGTTGTCTGAAGACATCTTCTGTGGTCATGTGACCCAGAATGGCTATACGCCAAAGGTACACAGAACACTATTACCTTCCCACCAAAGTGGTACCTATTAACCAGGGGTGGGTTCTAACTTACCTCGCTGCCGGTTCGCTTCCTCCCGTGCTGTGTAGCCGCACCTCGTGTGTGCACGCGTGCTTCGCATGCGGATGGCCAAAAAATCCGGGAAAATCCCCCCTCAAAAGCCAAAAACAAGATGGCGACGCATGCGCAGTGCCGGAAACTCAGCTTCTGCGCATGCTCAGAAGAAATACTTTTTTTTAATTCAAAAAAAAATTCAAAAAAAAATTCAAAAAAAAGATGGCGGCGCCCATGGACCGGCATCAACCTAACCGGTTCCGTGATATCATCGTGACATCACCAGTGGGTCGCTACCGGTTCAGGTGAACCGGTTCGAACAGGGAGGAACCCACCTTTGCTATTAACCTACTTGAAGTTGCATGCTTTCAAACTGCTAGGTGGGCAGGAGCTGGAGCAGGAATGGGAGCTCACCCCATTGTGCAATGCTCAAACCTGGGCTGTCAGCTTTCCAGATGACAAGGTCAGCATCTTTAACCACTGAGCCTTTGTGCACCCTACATTACCATAATCTTGACATTATCATAAGAAAAGAAAGATTGCCTGTGATAGGATTGACATAATATGCGTTTTTGTTTGTGCAGCATACTGCACAATGCTTCATATCCGGCATCCCTATATAATATCTAAGCACCTGGGTCTTGAACATAGAATTGATCTTCATAATTTCCCCTTGTAGAAGTACAGCCAATTAGATGATGTTATTCAAAAATCAAAAGGAAATTGGTGGCACCTTTTTCAGATGGACTGTTTTATTAAAAGGTAGAGTCTTTTGTGAACTGCAGCTCACTTCATCAGATGACTCACAAGTGGAAGAACTGCAAACGTAGAAAACTTGGATGGAATAGAAGGAAGCTAGTGAATTTCCACACCTCAATAAGAAGCTATTGAGATGATGCTGGATCTCTGAGGAATTTGTTAATTCGAAATACTTAAAGCAGATTTTCAGCCACCAGATCATTATTTTTTTAGTTCTTACATATATATATATGTATGTATGTATGTATGTATGTATGTGTATATGTGTGTGTGTATATATATATATATATATATATATATATATATATATATATATATATATATATATATATATATATATATATATATATATATATATATATATATATATATGCCTAGAATTTTCATGGGTTCTAAGACAGAGAGTCCTTATCTTACATTTCTTAAGTAAACATTGCTATCTTACATGTGAACCTTTATATGACAAATTTTATCTTAACTAAACATGTGTAAACTATGTGGGACTGAATGGCATGAAGTCCCACAGAGAGAGTAACTGCATTTAGTCAAATAGTCATATATAGTCTAACTATGAATTTTCACCAATAATGGTGGTTGATGAGGAATGTATGTTGCATTCCCAACATACATTCCTCCAACAAATACTATACATTGTACACTTTTTGTGTACAATATATAGACAGCAGAAGTGAAATTAAGACATGTTAATATTGGTAATGACCACCAACTCAGACATTGCATAGGACCTATCCTAACTGTAACTATCCATTCAAACAAATGCATGGAGAGAAAAGATATTGGATAAGGTGATTTTTATATTCTCAATTAAACTAAAATAAGATGGATAGTTTACAGTCCAGCTTGTTGTAGAAGTCCAGCTATATTTGTTAAAACTTTCTCTCTCTTAAAAAAAAAAGAGGAAATCAGGCAACAGTTATCCCAGAATTTGGCTTAATTGAATTTTCCCCATTCACAAATGTTACTCTCAGCAAATGCCCTGTGGGAATACAGTATCTTAAATTGCAAATTAAATACTATGCAGATGTCATGCATACATACATACACATCAAATTATTCATTCGTATGGTAAACAATGTGGTGCAAAGTATGGAAAAAGAGAAAAAACAGCAAGCAAAATAAATTAAAGACAAAAGTTAAGAGGCAAGAGAAAGAAATCTAAGTCTGGTTTCCAACTTCTAGAATGTCCATATACAGATTTATAAATTGCCTTTTGTCTTTTAAACTTCTCATCTCTATTTCTAATGATCACATATACGAGTTGATTGTGTATTATAAATCTCTCCAAATAATTAACTATAAGATAGAAGACTACTTTTAGTTATAACTAAATCCTTCTCTCCTTCAACAACAAAGAAGTTAAAGAATTCCTTAATTCCTAGAATTGAGCAATAGCAAAATCCTCCAAGTTTACTGTCCGCTCTTTGGTCACCATCAACAACAATACAATACACAAGATAAGATGTACATTAAAAGCAGTGAAGATTGGATTGCATGCAGCACAGAAAAGAACACATCAGGTTCTGAAATGGCATTTTCAGCAATGCAGACATAATTCTAAGGATGCTTCAAGAAAAACGTAAGCTATATGAACTGTATCTCACCTAAAGCCCCTTGGCAGATATCAGTCCGGGTGGCACCTCCAATAATAAACTGAGGTTTGGAACACAATTCCTGGCAAAATAAAGAATAAAATAAAACTTTTAGAGCTATTGTTTTAAGGATATGATTAGATAGATGATTGCTTGGGAATTCCAGGGTTGTTGCTAGCCTGGAGAGTTGAAAAAAAACATCTCAAAGAAGGCATAACGTCCACAACATTGCCAATAAGCTTATTTGGAACCAATCACCAGAAGTCAGCCTTTTGTTGAAAGATGAGTTTGTGTTTTATTTATGGACCTCCTCATCTGTGGAATCAATGTCCATGAGATGCTGAGATTATATTTCTCAACATAAATCATAAAGGTTTCAGTCAGCTTACTTAGCTAAATCTCATAGAAGACAAAGTACTCTGTTTAAACAAATGAATTTGAACAGCAAGCGAAGCTCTTCATACCACTGAGATAAACATACAATAATTCATTTTTATTTCCAATGTTTAGGTTATGACTGCCCTTGTTTAGGTAACCCAAACAGGACCATTCAAGCATTACTGAAATCATTATTATTATCATTCCCTGCACAGTCAGCCAAATGTTTAGATTGGATTTGACATTTTTATCCGCCTATTAAGTCCTCCCAAGGACCTGGGATAGGAAGATGTTGTTGTCTGATGATATTAAACATATAGATAAATATGTAGTTCTCAACGGCATAACATCTACATGGAGGAAAGTAAGCAGTGGGTACCACAAAGTTCTGTTTTAGGCTAGTACTCTTTAACATCTTCATGAACAATTTAAATGAGGGAATAGAAGGGGAACTCATTAAATTTGCAGATGACACCAAGCTAGGGGAAACAGCCAACATTTTAGAAGATAGGCTCAAAATCCAAAAGAAACTTGACAGAAAAACACTAGGCCCTATCCAACAAAATGCAATTTAGTGATTTATTTATTTATTTATTTATTTATGGTTTCTTATATGCCGCCCCACTCCCGAGGGACTCAGGGCGGCTTACAACACAGGAAAAATACAAGAAAACCAATAAATGCAATTAAAATCAAAATATAAAAATTAAAAATTACAATATAAAAGAACCATTCAACCACCAGATATACCCGGGGGAGAGTGCAGATGGAGTTAAGCTCTACCCCCTGCCTGCAGGAAGAGCCATGTCTTAACGGCTTTTCGGAAGGCCAGCAGGGTGGGGATGGTTCGGGTCTCTGGTCTTTTCTCATCAAGTGATGAGAAAAATTAAAGATTTTACACAGGTAAAGAAAAACCACAGGTATAGAATAGGTGATGTCTGGCTCAACAGCAATAATTGTGAGAGGGATCTTAGTGTCCTAGTGGACAATGACTTAAGTATGAGCCAGCAGTGTGCTGCAGCTGCCAAAAAAGCCAATGCAGTTCTAGGCTGCATCAACAGAGGGACAGTATCATCATGTGAAGTGTTAGTACCACTTTATACTGCACTGGCAAGACACTTGGAACACTGTGTCTAATTTTGATGACAATACAAAAAAGATGTTGAGACTCTAGAAAGATAAATGGTTGCAGGAACTGGGCATGTCTAGTCTAATGATGAGAAGGACTAGAAGTGACTTGATAGCAGTCTTCCAATATTTGAGGGGCTGTCACAGAGACGAGGGGGTTGACCTATTCTCCAAAACACCTCATGGCAGAACAAGAAGCAAGGGATGGAAACTTATCAAAGAAAGATCCAATCTAGAACTAAGGAGAAATTTCCTGACAGTGAGAACAATTAATCAGTGGAACGGCTTGCTTCCAGAAGTTGTGTGTACTCCATCACTGGAAGTTTTTAAGAAGACATTGGACAGCCATCTGTCTGGAATAGTAGAGTCTCTGGCTTGAGCAGGTGATTGGACTAGAAGACCTCCAAGGTCCCTTCTAACTCTGTTATATTGTATCATTGCAGAATTTAAGCTGGTCCACGTAAAGCTGCCCTTTGTAACTGACTGATGGTAATTTTGTCAATATTGAACTGGTTCAACTGGTGCGCCAGTTATTTTGGTATTTGGAATTCAAGGCACTCATCACTATTAGTACTATCTTTGTTTGTTTTGACACAGTTATTCTATTTCTATTTGCAGGGCTTTGCATTTTGTGATCCCCCCCACCAGTTCTTTCTCTTCCATTTTGCTGTCTCTAGGTACTTCTGCCTGTCTGTTTGAATTCTAAAGTCCCAGAGCATTCTGGCTTCTTTATTTTCAATTACTTTGTCTATTTTATGGTTCCACCAGTTCTTGCTTGTAGGCAAATGATATTTCTTGCAGATCTTCCAATGCACCATTGTTGGTACTTTGTCATGCCACTGTTTGTAGTCAGTCTGTGCAACTTCTTCCAGCAACTAAGTAGGTGGTCTACTGTTTCTTCAGCTTCTTTGCAGAGGCAGTATTCGCTGCATATTGTTGTCTTCTCAATTCTCGCTTTGTATACATTTGTTCTTAAACCTTGATTTTTTGCATCCAGAATTAGCCCCATGTATCTTTCTTCAACTTTCTTGCTCTTAGGTATTGCCAGGTCTTGTTATCTGCTTTGCCTATTTTCTTAATGTACTGGACATGTAATACTTTTCCCTGCTATGTCCTTTTCTAGTCTTCATTTGGTCTTTCTTGTACGCCAGTTTAGTCTCTCCATTATTCAGCCAGTGTTCATGGTCTAGTAGCCTCAGTGCATCTTCTCCAGTGTCCTTCAGATATTCCAATGTCCTTTCTTCTTCTCTGTCTGGTGTACTTGCAACATTCCACACCCACCTATTTTCCTTAGCAAGTAGAGTCTATCAACATTGCTGCATGGATGAATGGCATGATTTACTGTCATTGTTTTTCTGAAATTTCTATATACAGCTTTTAGTTTTGCTTGAGTCCAGTCCATTATTCCAACTTGTAACTACTACACTAGTTAGCAGCTTGAAAGTTGTTGGTAAGCAGGTAAAGGTAGTCCTTGAGTTTTGCCCCATTTTACGACTTTTCTTGTCAATTCAACCATGAAGATGCTGTAACAGTCATAACTGTGAAAAATGAAAGAAAGTGACTTATGATCACTTCTTTCAGTGCTGTTGTATCTTCGAACGGTCACTAAATGAACTGTTGTAAGTCAAGGACTACCTGTAATTGATCTGTAGTTGCTTGGTGCAGCCCTTTTGGTCGGATTTATCATTATCAGGTAGACGTTACCCAAACGTCAATGCTGGGTGTTATCAATGAGTGGATGCAGACTAGTCAAATGTTTCAACCAAACACCATGCAGTTCAGCTTCACCTTGCGCTGGCCAATTCTGGACCTTCCTTGCCCTTTTCTCCACCATTTCTGCTATTCTTATAAATTTTTTTATTCCAGATTCTTTTTTATTCTTAACCATCTTCTTTATCAAGCTGCATTTTGCTGTATTTGGGGGGGGTGTTATCCCATAACTGCATCATTTCAATCGCTTCATCAATGGATTGGCAGAAACATTTCTGATTTGACTGAAACTGGACATTCTGCCTATAGTATGCAATTCAGGCTTCATATCTGCTGATCATTTTGGCTATACCTGTTATTTTCTGCTTTATTATTTCCAGTGCTTCTTTAATCTTCCTTGTTTCTAGGTGATATTTCTTAATCCAGTATTCTTTTGGGTTCCCCCCCCCCCCAGCTTTTTTTCAACTATTTTAGCTTGCTTGTATCAGATCTTAGCACACTGATCTTATTTTCCAGCCTGTTCTTGAATTTTGGTGGTGCACTGTTTGGCTTTTTCCCCTTGTTTGTTGATTTTGTATTCCAGTTATTCAGTTGTAACTGCCGAATTAAAACGATGCACCTTATGCTCCTTTCCCAAAAAACCAAGACATAGAGGCCATTGGCAACTATGTACAGATATGCATAACAGTTTGAAAGTGACATACATTGGAAAGTTCTTCTAGAAGAGGCTTTGGTTAATATCAATGTTCTCAGATGAGTCTCTTCTGCAGGTGCAGCATGTTTGTAACAAGAGAGAGCTTGTTAAAGGTTTGGGTAATTAAAATCAGTACCTTGAGATCCCAAGGTTTTTGGAAGGGAGTATGGACAGGCATGGTCCAATTTTAATTTTATTATTGCTTTAACATAATCTGTGTAGTTTTCTTCTGATTTTGCTGGTTCTTAGAAAACCACATTCTTCTGGATTAGCTGAAATTTGAACACCTATAACCCGATGTAAAACCTGCAGCAAAGCAAACTTCGTACCATCTCTGTCAATCCAGCTCTTTGAATAAACAGTTTGTGTTTTCTTCAACTTCCTTTCATTCTCAAAGAGTGCATTGAGTGGGATCTGGAGTTATGGCTGGCATCCACTCAGGAATGTTTATATATTCAGGTCTGTGTACATGTATTTGTGTATACCAATATATATCCCTGGCAATGGGAAACACACTGAGATTCCTAAACCAAATATTCTACTTATTTCAAAAATACTTATATCACAAAGGAAACAAGCTCCTGCTTGGTAACTAAAGGATACAAACATGCAATCAGCTGCTTCTACGAAGTAAATTGTTAACTGATGTAAGAAGATGCATCAATCAATTCATCTAGAGGAGATTAAGGTACAGTATAAAGGTTGGCGAAAAAGAACAGACAAGGCAATGAAGAAGTGCAGTGAGGTATAGCCCTTCGAATATTTTTGGACTATAGTTCTCATAACCACAATGTGTAAATAGATGAGTTTCTTATTTCTGATAAATAAAAAAGGAAATAAGTAGAATGTGAAATATCAGGGTAGAACATCAGAAGAGATTTGTCTAATTGACTGCACTCTTAAGTGTGTTGGACTACCCACTTAATTAATATTCACAATTTTCACTGAGAATGGGATCTATGAACATTCCAGTCCAACACATCTGCAGAGCACCAGATTAAGAAATGATTACATATCTTCACTCCTGAAGGCCCAAGAAGGAATAGGTGACAGCATGAATGTAGAAGGAATAGGTGACAGCATGAATGTAGTTGAAATGAAAGATAGCATGATTGTATGATGAGTACAATCTCTGAGTTGTAAAATGTCGAAGACTGAATGCTTGAAAGCATTCCGTAAAGGCATAGAAACTCTCAACATGGGCATATTTATTCCCAAAATGATTGGGAATAGATGACAGACCTTTGCTGTCTTATCTGAAAAAGCTATGTAAAACTAAACCTCAAAGTCCTGTTTATAGCAGACTTTGTGTAAGCCATCCCCAAATTTGTTAGGGACTATGCTGAGAGAGAATTATGAGAATCTGAGATCTGGAGAATACTAGATTGGGGAAGAACAGCAATAGCACTTAGACATATATACAGCTTCACAGCGCTTTACAGCCCTCTCTAAGCGGTTTACAGAGTCAGCATATTGCCCTCAACAATCTGGGTCCTCATTTTACCGACCTTGGAAGATCATGACAGCACCTATACCCGTGATGGCGAACCTATGGCACGCGTGCCACAAGTGGCACACAGAGCCATATTGGTGGGCACGCAAGCTCAAGTCCGGCGCGCATGTGCGCACTGGCCAGCTGATTTTCGGGCCTTCTGGGCCCACTGGGAGTCGGGAAACAAGCTGTTTCCAGCCTCCGGAAGGGGTGGGGAAGGCCCGTTTTTTGCTCTCCCCAGGCTCTATAGTCTTTTTAGGAGCTTGGGGAGGGCGAAATCAGCCTTCCCCACCCTCCCGGAGGTCCTCTGGAGGCCGGAAATGGCCGTTTCCCAACTTGAAACGAGCCATTTCTGGCCTCCGGAGGACCTCCAGGGGGCTGGGGAAGGCCGTTTTCACCCTTCCCAGGCTCCTAGAAAGGCTCTGGGGAGAGTAAAAAAATGGAACTTCTGGTCCAACTGGAAGTTGGCAAACGGAACGTTTCTGGCCTCCGGAGGACCTCCGGGGGGGGGGAAGAGGCCGTTTTCGTCCTCCCCAGGCTCCTAGAAAGGCTCTGGGGAAGAGCAAAAAAACGGGCCTTCCGGTTTAATCGGAAGTTGGCAAATGGGCCATTATCTGGAGGGCCTCTGTGGGGGTGGGGAAGTCCATTTTCACCCTCCCCAGGCTCCTAGAAAGGCTCTGAAGCCCGGGGAGAGCGAAAAACAGGCGTGCCATCCAGTGGTGGGTTCCTACCGGTGCGGTCCACTCTATAGCCCTGGTAGCGGCCCGCTGGTGACATCACAGTACCGGTGCGGTCGGTTGCCAGTGCCTGGGTGCTGCCATTTTTTTAAAAAAAAAATTTAGTTTAAAAAAAAAAATTTCTTCTGCGCATGCCCAGAAGCCAAGCTTCCGGCACTGCTCATGCACTGCCTTCCTACCCCACAGTGAGTTCAAGCAGGGGAGGATGGCTGAGGGAGCGCGTGAGACACTGAAAGAACGGGCGGCAGGAGCTATCTCCATTCCCCTCCCTTCAGCAGTCCGAGAAGCTATAGCATTTTCTGCATATAAAGGTTGCTGTGTTGCCATGATGTAACACACACTTTGTATGCAAAGCTTTTCATGTAAGGTATAAAATAGCCAAAATAGTAGTAACATCTCTCTGAAATAACTAATATATGATCGGCAAGCCACACCCACCCGGTCACATGGCTGGCAAGCCACGCCACCCGATCACATGGCCGGCAAGCCACACCCACAAAATAAGCCACACCCACAGAGTGGTAGTAAAAAAATTAGGAACCCACCCCTGGTGCCATCGCATGCCGGGAGCATGGGGGTGGGGGGGTTACACACGCATGCATGTGGGGGCTGCATGGAATTATGGGTGTGGGCATGCGCACGCACTCCCCCCACGCTCCCCCCCTTTTGGCACGCGAACCAAAAAAGGTTTGCCATCACTGACCTATACAAATCATTCTTCCGCAATCTAGTATCCTCTAGATCTCAGAAGATTCTCATAATCCTCTCTCAGCATAGTCTCTAACAAATTTGGGGATGGCTTACGCAAAGTCTTCTATAAACAGGACTTTGAGTTTTAATTTTACATAGCTTTTCAGATAAGACAGTAAAAGGTCTATTGGTTTCTTGCTGTAGGCATTAGAAATGTTTCTAGGCGGAAGGGCTTCATACTCTGATGTGTTTTGGGGCAGACTGAGTCATACTGGAAGAATTTTGTAAGAGTTGTATTTGTCTATGCTGGCAAAAACAAAATATATCAACAATCTGATAAATAGCACTTTTTCTGACTAACACATTTTACTAAAAGCATATGCCTTTTAATAAAATTGATTAGTTGAAAAGGTGCTGACAGATACTGGAAAGATAGTTTTAACTCCAGAACATTAAAGAAACAACTGGATATCCTTCCTAACAACGTACATAAACCTGAATAATAATCATCCCACATTCCAAAGAATCAGGAATATAGTACCAATCCTACATCAGCAGGAATGGATAGTGGAACGACTGAAAAACACAAAACTTTTAGCAGACTCCTCAACGTTCTGAATCCATGACAAATTGGCACATATATTCTAGCTCGTTTTGATGGCATTTTAAAATATTTGTAGAATAGCTGTAAGCCCCTCAATGAGATTGATTATCGGGCACCAAACAAACACTGTTGATAAATGCAAAGTGGTGTCGAATTTGCAAAGGCAGTCTTGGCTGGTGGGTTTTTGTTTTTTTTACTCGGTTTGTGCTCCTAACCGGCTGAAGCCAAGCAATCCCAATGCAGACACGCGGCGGCACAACTCGACCCTAACCTAATCCGCCAGAGATCAGTGGTGATCTTAGACCAGGGGTCTCCAACCTTGGCAGCTTTAAGCCTGGCGGACTTCAACTCCCAGAATTCCCCAGCCAGCTTAAGACACCTTCGTGCACGCATTCGGGGGTCTGGATGAAAGGGCAGAAAGGTTCGTTCCCAAAAATTAGCTCCCTTTTGTTAGTCAGGCCCCTTTGTCGTTCTTCTACCCTCCCGAACAGGAGAGAAACGCGACGTTAAAATCATATTGGGCTTCCTTTTCTTTCCTCCCATCCCCCTTCTCCGGGTGATTCCCTCCTCTCTCCCGCCAGCATCTGCGCGGTGGTCTCCTACCGTCGGCCTCTTCCAGACGATGCCTTTTGTTTTGTGCGAGTTTGGCCCTAATTCTTTATAGCCCAGAGAAGGCGCGGCGGCGGGGAAAGACGGGTCTTGAAAGAGCTTGCCCGCCTCCAGACACTCGTTCCTCAGCGTGTGAAAGTCCTGGTTCAAGTACTTCACGGCTTTGGAGTTGGAGCCCAGCCCTTGCGCGATCTGCCTGTCTTTCGCTAATTTAGCGGCAATCCCAGCCATGGTGCTTGCAGCTTCACCGCGCGGCGCTCCTCCCGCCTTCCTCTCTGCAAGGAAGCCCCGGCGAGCGGAGGGGATTCAGAGCCAAACTGGCCGTGGGTGATTCATTTCCAGGAGAGAAAACAACAGCGTCTCTATACCCGGGGTGTGGCTGGTCCGGCCTTCACGGGACAGGCTGGAGAGAAAAGGCCGCGAGCCTCCTCCTGCGGCTCTTTCCGAGCTCACTGGACGAGCGAGGCTGGCTAGTTACATTTTTTAAGGATGTGAACAAACGGTTGGGATCGAGACCGCGAAGGTGAACCCGATCTCTCTCCGTTTTTTAGGGTGGAAAGGTGCCCACCGCCTCGTCCTCCAGGGATTTTACACACAAGGGGAGAAAGCATTCAGATCCTTTACCTTCTCTCTCTCTCTCTCTCTCTCTCTCTCTCTCTCTCACACACACACACACACACACACACACACACTATCTATCTATCTATCTATCTATCTATCTATCTATCTATCTATCTATCTATCTATCTATCTATCTCGCAATGACTGGGCATAAAACCAATTACACAAATGACTTATTATTTAGTATCCTGCTCTGTATAAAGTTTGCACCGTATTAAAGCAACATTTTTAGAGAACTGCAAAAATCAGTAGCAGCTATAATAATGGCAATAAAAATATAATAAACAAGGCAATAGAAAATAGAAATACCAGCAAAAGTTATAAAAATGCTAAAAAAACAAAAATCCTGAGAAAATAAAAATAACTTGCTCTCAAAGGACGACTGTAAATAGGGCAGGAGCACCATAACTGAAAAGGCCCTTTTTCCTGCCTTGCCATCACTTTTAGAAGCTCCTATTCAGTTACAGATAAACTGTTCAATCTGTGATTCCTTATTCCTGAAATCACTGCTATGAGATCCTGTGCATTTCAACTCAGATATAAATCTTGAGTTGTGTTGGTACAACTTGGTTATCCTTTAAAAGCTTGGTTTTCATACTTAAAACTCATGTTCTGGGTTTGGAAAACATCCTGAAGTAAAAAGTAAACCACATCAGCTGGATTTGCACAGCACACTAGCTAAAATGTGATTGGATTGTTTGTGGTTCAGTTGTACTGTGTCTATTGGGGTTGATGTTGAAGAAAACTTGACAAAAGTTGAAGAAAAATGAGGAACCGAGCAGTCAGAGGTAAAATGGATAGATTCAAGACAAATGAATGCACCACTGAGAGATTTAAAAGGTGAAGAAAGATCATTATGGAGAGAAAGTATTCACACAGTCATTAAGAGCTGACACCTAATTAACTAATCACGTTGTAGTATGGAGTGACTATAAAACTAGCCTAGTCAAAGGCTAAGCCTCCCATCCTACTAAATGAAATATAAAGATGTGCCTTTAGAGCAGGGGTGTCAAACCCAAGTCGTCACAACGGCATCACATGACGTATCGGGACTTCCCCCCCCCCTTAGCTAAACTAGGCGTGGGTGTGGCCAGCGCATGACGCATCCGGCCCACAGGCCGTAAGTTGACAGCCCTGCTTTAGAGCGCACATTCTCACTACACAAGCATTTGCATGGTATTACCTTTGTCTCTTTCCCAGACTGCTACAGAGGCTGCCTGATTGGGCATTGCACAGTCTTATACATGCAGGTTTAATTCTTTTCTGGAAGAATTTAGACATTTTTAAAAAGCATATTTAATATTTGTTTGAAAGAATACTACATCTGTCTTTAAAAAAAAAGTACAAATGCTCCGATATAGAGGTGGTCATAAGTACCAGTTTGAGTTTTTTGACTCCTGCAGATTCCCTTTCTTTGCTTGATTTAGACCAGGCCGCCAATTTTCACTGCTCCTGCCAAGGAGCAGGGAGGAGGGTTGTGTGGCCATTCCTTTTACCATTTTTATTCCTGGAGGGAGCCATTTGGCCTACTTTAACTCTATTTGTGTAATATCTGGGCTATTGAGATCTGTTGCCTATAGCCACCTGCTGTCACCACTGAATTTTTCTGGGCAAGATTTTGAAATATATAGGAACCAACCATACTGTTAAGTTCTCGTACTGAAGAGGCTGGACACAGGATTGTGACTAACAGCTCTTTATTCAAGTAGTAGTGACCAACAAAGGAACCAACCTGGCAAGGCTCTCTTTAAATAGAGAGTTGCCAGCTGGCTTAACCAATCAGCGGCTCTCATTTTCCGGCTCTGCACAGCGGACCTTGGTGGAAACATTTAACTCAGTGTAACTCTTAATACATAACACATACTTTTGTCTGATATCTCTTTTAGCCTAAATGCTAGGCCACAAGCAAGCAGAGAGGTGTGAAGTTGGCCCAAGATTGTCCAGTGCTTCTTGCAACCCCTTCACCACACCAGTGATCTATCTTTCCTGCTATTTCTAAAAAGGTGACTACTTGATTAACCATTAAAGCCAAGTTCAGATATATCCAGGTTGACAGGATGGGGATATGGAGAAACATAAGATAAAGTTGGAGGGAGATTGCCTGATGTACTGAGAGAGTGCCATCTTACTTTCTCTAGCGTTGTTCCTTTGCTCTATTGTCTGTCAATCAGGCCAGGTTTTGGTTTCAGGACTCAGGTTTGCTGATTTTTAGACTATTGCTAGATCTCTGTTCAGATATAGCCTGAGTTACAGGTTATAGGCATGAATAAGTTCCATGCTGGCAATCTTTAGGCAGCTTCAGAGCGATTGAAAGCTACTGTCCCAGGCACCTGTCACTTTTACTCAAACCAGCCTTTCTATACATTAATAACAGCAATTGATGACTGTTTTTGTAGCCTGCAGGTGACACTGCATGGCAGGGGGAACACAGCCAGGGGAATCCACCAATCTTTGTCTTTGACGTATGTCTCAAGAAAACTATAAGGACAGAACCAGCCACCAGCCTTATTACTGAGGCAGAATAGAACTTGGCCCTGGGGCCGCACAAATTATACCAGCATACCTTTTTGGCAGCTGAAGAATGAGAGGAATGCACATTAACACAGTGATGAGGAACAGCCCTGTACGGTATTTTTCATGACAAAGTGGAAGCTATAGGATTAATATCTTTACTGGAAAGTTAAGTTCATTAAAAATAATGTAAAAGCAGTTACTTCAATAAAAAGGTGTTAAAATCAGAACATATTCTTTCACAAATATAAGATATAATATAGAATAACATTTGTTTTTCCACCTAAAAATGCCCCCCCCTTTTTGGCAAAGATAGATTGAAAGCACATTTAGTTGTTTTTACCATTGTTTATATTCCATACTCAAGAAAATTCTCATAGCAGTTAAAAAAGAAAGGAACAGCTAAAACAGTCCCACCACAATTCTAAACTAAAACAGGAAAAAGCAAAGCAATTAAGAGATTTAAAAAAAGAAAAATTAAACCCTCTAGCAACCATTCTACCCTATCATTTTTAGTCCTTCACTAGCTTTAGAAACAGTCAAAAAGTATGCATATAACTGAATAGTTTTTAAAATAAACACCGGGCTTCAGTTCTACACAGGTTAATTCACTAGATCAGGGGTGTCAAATGGGGTGCTTAAATCTGGCCCCTCGGCCTCGTGCCGGCCTGGAAATAGCAAAGGACCGGCCCACAGTGCCTCTGGCAGCCAAAATGTGCTCTGGAAAAGTATGATGAAGATGCTATAGCACAGTGATGGCGAACCTATGGCACGTGTGCCACAAGTGGCACGCAGAGCCATATCTGAGGGCACGCGAGGCATTGCCCTATGTCAGCTCCAGCGCGCATGTGTGTGCTGCCCAGCTGATTTTCGGCCTTCTTTTTGGCCGTTTTTGCTCTCCCCAAGCTTCAGGAAAGCCTCCTGAAGCCCGGGGACTGCGAAAAATGGCCCAACCGGAAGTTCACTTGTGTGCATCACCCCCAGCCTCCTTTTCACTGTCAGAGGTTTTCAGGAACTTCTTCGGCTTTGGACAGTTGTAGCCAGGCCTCTCACATCTCAGCCCATTTCTTCTGCAGCCAGAAATGCTTTTCTGAAGGCCTCTGCAGCTGATAAGCTCCAGAGCTCTGTTATAGGCTAGAGAGGCCTTGAGGAAAGCCTGGCAGGCTACAGAAGAGATGGGCCAAGGTGTGCGAGGCCTGGTTGCAACTATCTGAAGGTAAGTAGTAGGGCAGCTCCACAGCTTCAGTGAGGCCTGTGAGCATGTGGGGGAGGGGCAGCTCGGGGGTTGTGCACATGCGTGGGGGGAGGGCACTGCATTATGGGTGTGGGCACCTGCATGCACGCTACTGCGCGCGCGCACACCCTTTTGGCACCCGAGCCAAAAAAGGTTCGCCATCACTGCTATAGGACTTTTGACTCATGGAGACGGCTCTTAGTGGAGCTGAAGATAAGTAAAGCTAAAAAGTTCAGAAAAGTTAATTGCCAGACAATAGCCAGTGAACAATGAGCTGCCAATCTGATTGATGGAGAGATGTATACAATCTCAAGTTTACAGAATTTGGCCAGAAGTTAAAAAAAAAAAAAGCCCAATGCAAAAAAAGTAGCTGGGTGCAAACTGAATGTACTTAACGGGCATGGAATGATGATTGATAGTTGGGAGGAAATATGGAAAACTAAGGAAAAGGAGAAATTGAATGGAGTATTATGAAGAACAGCAACAGCCAAACAATGTTCAGCAATGTTCAAAGACATAGAATGGCAGAACTTTAGAAGCATGCTGCTTGGAAATTCAGAGAAATATAATGACAGCACATTTGCAGAAACCAGACTTGAGAAAGCTGCATGAAACCTTAGAGAGCCTTAAGAAGCTCAAAAAATAGTTGGTCTCATTGCTGCGATTACCTTTTTTAGGAACTGCATAAATCTGCAAATATCTGTGCACTTACAGTAGAAAAGGGTATAGTGCCATTAATACACATAATCCGATTAATTTCCCCCTTCCCTCAATCTTTGTCTTCATAAAGCCGGGGTACATGCTCCTGTTTTTTGTATTCCAGAGCTGGTAACCCTGACCATCTCACTTTGTGGGATAGCTTTTCTATGGACAATTTTTAACAACCTCTAAATATCAAACACAGATGGTATATATGAAGAAAATTTAAACTCCTGCTCAGATTCAATCCAATAGATATGTCATTAATAAATGACTAGCTACTAAATTTCTCTTCCTCCCCCCCTTCTCAAATTTATTCTCCCCCTGCCCCTGCCATCTCACAGTTCAGGTATCTCTGATATAAACACAGATTAACTTACAAAAATTAAACTCAAAACAAGGGTTTGGAGGGGAGAGGTGGGGTACCTCCTCTGTTAGTGTATCAACTACCTCCAGCCAGCAGCTTCCTTCAGGACCCTGTGCCAGCCAGCATAGCCAGGATTTAAGGCCTTTCCTGCAGGCTAAAAGAGAGGGGGTGGTTCTCACTTCCTGTGGCAAGATGTTCCAAAGAGCAGGATCCTTAACAGGAAAGGCTCTTCTGGATCCCACTGGCTGAAATCCTTTGGCTGATGGGATCCAAAGTAGGTCTCTTCTGCCAGCATAAATGGGACGGGCCAATCTCATTGAGGAAAGATGGTTCCTCAGATATCCTGGACCCATGCCATAGAGCAGTGGCCCCTAACCTTTTAGGCACCAGGGACCAGTTCTGTGGGGGGCGGTTTTTCCATGGATTGGGGCTGTGTGGGTTAGGGTAAGATACGATGCCTGGATCCCACACATGCACAGATGGGGCTTGCTTGTTTGTACAGCCTGGTTCCTGGTGGTGGTGTGGATCCCTGCCGTAAAGGACTTTAAAGGTAATAACCAACACCTTGAATTGCACCTGGAAGCAATTGGCAAGTCAGTGCAGCTCACTTAACAGTGGTGTTATGTCTACCAGCCTAGGAGCCTACTGCATTTTGGATGAATTTAAAACTCATTCTGCTAAAAATAAATGAAGCAGAGCTAATCTGTCTTCCTTTTTGGGACCTATGGGTGTCTGTTGGAATAGGGCTCAGAAGGGGACAATGACATGACACAAGTCATACTGTTATCATGCAAATGACATTAGCCATTTGTGCCATTTCCTTTACTGGGTGTCTGCATTTGGACTTGTGTGTTGTTACTAACCCAAAAGCCATTCTCTTAAGTTCCCTGAGGTAGGGTGAGTCAAAAAGTAATGCCATTTTCTTTAGGACAGGTATAATTACCAACACAGGAACATGTAGCATACATCAAAATGAAGCTGGTCATCTGTGGATCACATCCCTACTTCTCAACATAGTCACCGTTTCTCTCAATAGCAATGTTCCACCTTCGAATGAGAGCATGTATCTCTGCCTCATAAAATTTTGTTGACTGTTCTTTGAGCCACTTCTTCACTGCAGTTTTCACTTCCTCGTCACTGGAATAATGTTTGCCTCTCAAACCCTCTTTCATGGGGCCAAAGAGATGATAGTCTGAAGGCGCTAAATCTGGTGAGTATGGAGGATTATTATTCCAATGACGAGGAAGTGAACACTGCAGTGAAGAAGTGGCTCAAAGAACAGTCAACAAAATTTTACGAGGCAGAGATATAATGCTCTCATTCGAAGGTGGAACATTGCTATTGAGAGAAAAGGTGACTATGTTGAGAAGTAGGGATGTGATCCACAGAGGACCAGCTTCATTTTGATGTATGCTACATGTTCCTGTGTTGGTAATTATACCTGTCCTAAAGAAAATGGCATTACTTTTTGACTCACCCTCGTATTAAATGGTTGCAACTAGAAAGTCAGACATGAACTTCTTTCCCTTTTCTTCGTTATATATTGAGACTATTTAGATTGCAACTAGGACGACACCAGAGGTGGGTTCTAACTTACCTTGCTGCTGGTTCGCTTCCTCCCGCGCCTTGTGGGTGCGCCTCATGGGCACGCACGTGCTTTGCACGCATGCTCGTGCACAGTGCAAAAAATCCCGGGGAAAAAAGCAAAAAAAAAAGATTGACTTGATTGCAAAAAATCCCGGGAAAAAAAGCCAAAAAAAGTGACTCATGTGCAGTGCCAGAAACTCGGCTTCTGCGCATGCGCAGAAGAAGAATTTTTTAAAAAAAATTCAAAAAAAAGATGGCGGCGCCCATGGACCGGCACCGACTGATCCGGTTCGGTGATGTCACCAGCGGGTCGCTACCGGTTCGGGCGAATCGGTCCAAACTGGGAGGAACCCACCTCTGGATGACACATCCCATTAAGCCAAAATATGGATTGTTTGGCTTGTGCAAAAGCAACCATTCTGGCTTTTAAAACATGGTATATCAGTGGGTGCATTGGGCACATTTAGGTATATTTGACCACACTCATTCAGAATGTAGCTAACCTGGAATAGGCTATTGTTATTGATGATAAAGAATGCTATTATAAATGCTTTACACAGATAAATAAAATTGCCACAAAATTTCAAAAATAGTGAGAGTGTGGGGTATACTATTGCAGATTTTGCTGGGATAGAGAAGATCTGGAGTATTTGAAAAGCTGATATTGTCAAGAATTCCTACTACAAGCACCTTGTTCATTGTGATTGTACAATTCACTTATAGGCTTGCACAGCTGCCTATTAGCATTACTAGCATAAGATACTGGTAATATACATACTTGTAAATCTATTACAGTGAAGGGATTGTACTAATAGCTGATTATAACATGACAACTCAGTGCAAGGGAAAGGAAGGGCGAGGTCACCAAATTCCAGTTTTTTTTTAATATAATTTTTCCATGCAACTGCAACATTCTTGGCATTTTCGAATGCCAGATTTCTTTTTCTAACAGAGAGAGCTTAGCGGTTCTGAAGCAGCTAAAGGCAGAAGTCCCAGAATGACAATGCAGGCAGATGAGCAGTTAGAATTTATTTTTTGTTAGGAAAAAAAATAGTGGCCATTTATTTCTGCAATGACAGAGTGACTTATTAATGTCTGTAAATTATAAGTAAACTGCACAGGGTGTGGAATGCCAAAAACACCAAGGTTGGGATTTTTCCTGTGCATTTGGGGAGATATTGCAGAAAGATTGTCAACCTGGCAGCTGCATGAGGCACCAGGAAACAAGGCTTTGAGATTAAAGTATAAGTACAGATTAGGTGAAACCTGGCTCAAAATCAGTAACTGTGAGAGGAACCTTGGAGTCCTAGTAGACGATCACTTAAACATGAGTGAGCAATGTGCGGCAACAGCCAAAAAAGCTAATACAATCCTTGGTTATATAAACAGAGGCATAGAATCAAAATCATGTGAAGTATTAGTACCGCTTTATAAAGCCTTACTAAGACCACACCTGGGATACTACATCCAGTTTTGGTCACCACATTACAAAAAAGATGTTGAACTTTGGAAAAAGTGCAAAGAAGAGCAACTAAGACAATTAAAGGCCTGGAGACTAAAACGTATGAAGAATGGTTGCAGGATTGGATTTGGCTAGTGTAGAGAAAAGAAGAACTAGGGGGGACATGATAGCAGTATTCCAGTATTTGAGAGGCTGCCACAAAGAGGAGGGGGTCAATTTATTTTCCAAAGCACCAGAAGGCAGGACAAGAAACAATAGATGGAAACTAATCAAGGAGAGAAGCAACTTGGAATTAAGGAGAAACTTCCTAACAGTGAGGACAATTAACCAGTGGAACAGTTTGCCTTCAGACGTTGTGGGTGCTTCATCACTGGAGTTTTAAAGAAGAGACTGGACAATCACTTGTCTGAAATGGTATAGGATCTCTTGCTTGAGCATGGGGCTGGACTAGAAGATCTCCAAGGTCCCTTCCAGCTCTATTCTGAATCTGATGATCGAGGAAGTAGCCTTAGTGATAAAGCCAGTGGCTCTTGATCACATGTTTTGTAAGACAAAGGTTGTAGGGTCAGTTTCTGGAATCTCCAGAAAGGCTGAGGAGCCTTATCTGAAGGATAACAGAGTTAATAAACTAATCTGCCGGTTGTGAGATAATGCAGGCAGATAGTCCTACCTTACCAACTGCAATTGGGATTAGCAGTCACTAGGTGACAACTGTGAAGAGTTGCCACAGCAAGTTGTCCACGGCAAGTTGACCAGGGAAGGTTTTGGTGAGTTGTCCTAGATCTCTCTGAGAAGCTTTGTATCTGAATTACATTAGCTTCTCACTCCTACAGCTTTTGCCCTTCTTCCTGACCATCCATTCAGATGAAAAGGAAGCAGTTAGTGAGGAAACAAGTCCAATTTTAATCAAGTCCCCTTCCTTTTGTGTTCTGGGTCTTGTTCCTTTCACAAGGCTATCCTTATTTTGATCATTCCTACATCATCATTTCTGTCTGCTCTTGACATGTCACAAGTCAGGTTTTTGACTGCTATGAAACATCAGAAATGCTTTAAAGCAATGGTTCTCAACCTGTGGGTTGCAACCCCTTTGGGGGTCAAATGACCCTTTCACAGGGGTCGCCTAAAACCATCGGGAAACACATATTTCCAATGGTCTTAGGAACCGAGACACCGCTCCTCTATCCGTCTCCAGGCGGGTCCACCCACATGCAAATAGACTACTGCAAAAAAAATAATCTGTACCATGGGAACTTCTGAGCATGCACAGAAGCCGAATTTCCGGCACTACGCATGCGTCGCCATCTTATTTTTGGCTTTTTTGCAATTTTTTAAAAAAATTTTGGCACTGCGCATGCGTGCACACGCAAAGCATACACGCGCCCATGAGGCACGGCCACGCAGCGCAGGAGGAAGCGAACCGGCAGCGAGGTAAGTTAGAACCCACCCCTGAGTTTCCTAATAATTTTATTATTTTATGGTTGGGGGTCACCACAACATGAGGAACTGTATTAAAGGGTTGTGGCATTAGGAAGATTGAGAACCACTGCTTTAAAGCTTGGACAAATCTGTTCAGTAAAAAAAAATCTCTTTGTTTGACATAAATGGTAAGTTGCTAATTTTCTTCCATCTTTTCAATCTGGTTTTCTGAAGAGAAGCTTCTTTAGTTTTGTGGCATTCTGCTGCCAGAAACTGCTGAAGCGCAACCGCTGCCAATTTAATATTATTTTGTTCCAACGGGAAATTTAAACCAATTGTTTTCATCGTTTGTTGCTGACTCATGAAGTCCTTGGAGCTAACCTTGGTTTATTCTCCTGCAAAGAGTGGTTTTTAACATTCTGTACTGCATACATGAATAACATTTTAAGCACTTTCTTCCTTTTATCTATTTGTGTGTATGTGTAGTTAACTCTAACAGCATCAGTATGCTGATGAATATCTGTCCAACGTGATCCATGCCATTTTTTCTGACTGATTATGTACTGGGCTGGCCATTCTTCTAGAACCCAGGGCAATGTTTTTTAACCTCAGCAACTTTAAGATGTGTGGACTTCAAGTCCCAGCATGCTGTCTGGGGAATTCTAGGAACTGAAGTCCACATATCTTAAAATTGCCAAGGTTGAAAAACCTTGTCATGATCTAGGTCACTGTAGTAAAAAAATGTAATGTATACACATTACCACCAATTTTTATTTTTATTGCACAAATGGAAGTTAGCCCTTTTGTTGTTTGAAAGACTGGGTATATTATTTTGAAGAAAATAAGGTAATAAAGAGGGCACGAGATACACATTTATTAGAAGATTGAGATTGAATTAAGGCCCAAACTGGAATTGAGACAGAGGATCACTTCTGTGCTTTATATATTGAAGGTCTTGCTAAAGGAAAAGCTATAATTGTTGATAAATTAATAAGTTAGTTTGAGTTGGCATATAGGGAATTAACCAGGGAACCCTAAGCAGCCATTAGCAAAACCACGCCTTATACTTTCTGTACTGTTTCAATCTTCCCTAATCAAGATATATTGATCTCCACCTAGATGACTGCCCTATTGGCTGGAGAATATAAGAGAATATATGTGTGTGGTTGTGGAAAGCTGGTTTGGTGAGTGGACAGGATGAAGTTTATGAAGAATGAAAGATAGCAATAGCACTTAGACTTATATACCGCTTCATAGTGCTTTACAGCCCTCTCTAAGCTGTTTACAGAGTTCAGCATATTGCCCCCAACAATCTGGGTCCTCATTTCACCGACCTCAGAAGGATGGAAGGCTGAGTCAACCTTGAGCCTGGTGAGATTTGAACAGCTGAACTGCTGAACTAGCAGTCAGCTGACGTAGGTTGCAGTGCTGCTTTTAACCACTGCGCCACCTCGGCTCCTTATAGATATCAAGATATCAGTATCCTGAGCCAATCTTGAAAATTATCACTCAAATGCTAAATGTGGCACTAATTAGCTGCAGTGTTATTCTCCTGACAACTCTTAATGGATACTGAAAGGTCCATTCTTTGTCAGATATGACCTAACAGAGCTGCCATCCTTCCTTGATAATTAATGCATCCTCTCTTTCTACTGTACCGTATTGCCTCTAGGTGGTGCTTGTGCATCATTTTGTTTTACTTTTAGTTGTTACTACTAGCAACAGCTAGATGAGATACCCAGCAAAAGGCAAGATTTGTTACACATGAAGATTTTGCTTGCACACAGAGAAATCTCTATATAATGGAAAAACACAAACACCTCTACTTATGAAGTGAAGCCTGCAAGGTTTAGTTTGCTGAGTACATCTTCTAGAAAGTCCCTGTATGCTCTGGGAAAGTGTCATGTATGAAAATGTCTTCTAAGAAGCAAGACCATTTCACCGTAAAACTTTGTAAGGATGACATTTGATGAAAGCCTTTTTCCTGAATATGTTGATCTAAGCAAGGTGCTTAAAACAGTGCAGAAAACCTGAAAGGGTTTTCACCAAGAAACAAGAATAGTAAGAGAATATACTGTGGCAATTGAAGAGCCAATACGGTGTGGTGATTCAAACATAGAGCTGGGATGAAAGAAGATTTAATTGAACCAACAGAAGAGAACTTATGCAGCTCAAAGTTGAATTGTGGAGTGTTTGGTGTTCTCTGAGCTTGATTATTTGCTTGCAGACATTTTGTTACCTGACCAGGTAATTCAGTTTCAAATCTTTACCCAGTTCATATCTTCAGTTCAAATCTTTACCTGGCTTAACACAATTCATTCTCTTTCAGGCTCATAAACCTCACAGCTGTGTTTGATAAAAATTTAAAATTACAATGTAATTTTGCAGCATATCTGAATAAATCCGGATGACCTCAGGCAATATACAGAAGAAAATGCCAGTTCAGATATTAAATGAGAGAGGGAAACTTATACAACTGTAGAGACACTGTTCTGAGATCTTCAAGGAATGTTTGTGAGCATCCCCATTATTCAGGGAGAAGACTGATGATATGTTTACAATCCAATTGTTAAAAGCTATTATTTAATAGGATTAAAACTAAATACCAAATTAATGGTGTAATCTGAAGACTGAAAAATTACCCTGGACATCAGAGAAGCAGAGATGGTAAACCTGCAGGCAAGGAGGTCGAATATAGAGTAGGCAGTAGACTGGAAAAATAGAACCCTAAAGGAAAGGTAAATGAAAGAAACACTATAGTTGAATTTAAAATGCGGCACCTCCCTACTTTTAAACAATTATTGTTGTAATTTTTCTCTTAAATGAATATTTTCCATACAATAAATATTAAATGACTTTTCCATTAAAGCATGAGTTCAAATACATATTTCCTCTCCATAGAACTGCTGAGATTTTCATCATTAATAGTCAGAATTTGGAAAGCTATTTCAGAACTGCATTTAGATTGCTCTAGAGTGGTTCCAGAGTTCCAGAATAGTTCATCTTTATGGATTTCTCACTTGTCCCATTTTCAAAGCCACCAGAAATGGAAAATAGCTTTTTAAAAACTTATTTATTATTAAGAATGATGAAAGCATTACAAATGCCATTAAAAAAACATTTTATTCTTTTTAATCCACAGCTACACTATTCAAAATTTTATTTCATTTTCTTTTCTTTTTACAATCCACATGAACAATCTTGCAGGTATCTCTAACAATTCAGTATAGAAGCCTTGTGCCTGCATTATGTTGGATATTATATATTTTTCTAGTGCTATTTATTAATATATAATGTCAGCAGCTGCTTTCAGACTTGTACAGTCATTGTATGCTTTTTTACCTCCAGCTTTAGTGTTCTGAATTGTATAACTGACGTTTCTTAAACCTCTCTATAATTTTGAATACATTTCCCGATATACAGAGAGCATTGCCAAAAGCAAAATGAAAGGGCAAGGCTTCAAAATCTTACTCATACATAAGCAGTGAACCTCTATAAGCAATACAATTTTATTTATTACTAAACGCTCATTTGAAAGTCACATACTCTCCATTCACTTGATAATAGTTCAAAAACAATGATAATGAAAATATGGAGTCCTTGGTGCTTTACATTTTTCTGATGTTTCTTAAATCTCTCTGTAATTTTGAATACATTTTTTCACATTTACAGAGTGCATTGCCAAATGCCAAAATGAAGGGAGAAAGTTCAAAGCCTTACTCGTGGATAAACTGAACTTCTATAAACAATAATGCATATTTTATTTATTATTAAACAATCATTTGAAAGTCACATATATTTCCATTTACTTGATAATATTTCAGAAACAAGGAACATGAAAATGTGGATGATGATAACAATCATGCAATTGTTTTCTGAAGGGGGGAGGAAATGAAAGGTAGTGAGATTCTAGTTTCAGTATTAAAATAATTGCTAGAAAGAATAATCTATTTGTTGTTTGATTTCTGAATTAATCTTTTCCATTTTCTAAGAATGCAGTAATAATGAAGAGTATCATAACATTTGCAATTGTAGAATAACTTTTTTCAATGGTAGAATAATTCTCATTAGGATCTTTTCTTAAACCGAATAACTGGCAGTAGAACCAAGGTTTTGATTATGCATGCTTCACTGATCAATAAATTGGATCTGAGGCATTAAAAAGAGATTTTCTTCCCTGATAACTGACCCTTCCGTCAGGTGTGTTTGATTTCAATATCCATAGCAATTCAGTCAGCGTAATCAAACATGGATAATTGCTCCTTGTCTTGAATAAGAGGGAGGGAAAATAAAACCGACAATGACGGATAGGAAATTATTCCTATCAAAGAGGTGATATAGCAGTGATGGCGAACCTTTTTTCCTCAGGTGCCGAAAGTGCGTGCACGTATGCTATCGCACATGCGCGAGTGCCCATACCTATAATTCAATGCCTGGGGAGGGTGAAAATGGCCTCCCCACACCCCCAGAGGCTCTCTGAAGGCTGGAAATGGCCTGTTTCTCAACTTCTGGTGGGCCCAGTAGGCCCATTTTTCGCCCTCCCCAGGCTCCAGAGGCTTCCCTGGAGCCTGGGGAGGGCAAAAATGCCCTCCCTCGTCCCCCCGGAGGCCCTCCAGAAACCGAAAACGCCCTCCCAGAGCCTCCGTGCGAGCCAAAAATCAGCTGGCCGGCGTGCACATGCACGCTGGAGCTCAGCTAGGCAATGGCTCGCATGCCGGCAGATATGGCTCCGCGTGCCACCTGTGGCACACGTGCCGTAGGTTCGCCATCACTGTGATATAGGATCTTGCTTCTTTGAAGTCATTCTTACTTAGAAAATAAAACCGAGATTCAATTCTAATTAACAAAATATTTCAGTACAAAAGTAACAAAAGAATATAAACCTTAAATAAGCTACATTTTCTCAGCTAAGAATTCACGTCTGCCTCGGGCGAGGCTCACAGGAGAAGAAGGAAGGAGGAGACTCCTGGAATGCACACATGCGCAATAAAACATATCACATGTCTGCTTGATTAGAAAATACAGTAAACCTAGAAATAGTAGAGATGCTCAACTGGCAATATCCACATCGTGACAGACAAAGAGGCCCTCATTCTGTCATCATCCTTGATTTAGGGTCCACAGTGCAAAATTTAGAGGTAGGTAGGGATACTGTATCCAGTTTTGGTCACCACACTGTAAAAAAGATGTTGAGACTTTAGAAGAAGTGCAGAGAAGAGCAACATACGATGAACAGTTGCAGGAATTGGGTATGTCTAGTGTAGTGAAAAGAAGGACAAAGGGAGACATGATAGCAGTGTTCCAATATTTGAAGGGCTGCCACAAAGCACCTGAAGGCGAGACAAGAAACAACGGATGGAAACTAATCAAAGAGAGATCCAATCTAGAATTAAGAAGAAATTTCCTAACAGAACAGTCAACCAGTGGAGCGGCTTGTGTTCAGAAGTTGTGAGTGTTCCATCACTGGAGGCTTTTAATAAGAGACTGGACAGCCACCTGTCTGAAATGGTATACGGTCTACTGCTTGCACAGGGGCTTGGACTAGAAGACCTCGAAGGTCCCTTCCAACTATGATACAGTATTCTATATTCTGTGTTCTACCTGAGCATCATCCTTGTTGCTTCATCTCCCGTTTGGAAGCTGTCATGCATGTAATAGTATGGGTAAAGGCTTCTTGCTGAAGACATGATCACTGAGTGTATATTGTGGCTAAGGTTGCTAAAGTAGCATTGGTGGGTGGAGGAGAATTATCTGGAGTATATTGAGTACTCTGAATAATAAATGCCTGACTGGCTTACGTCTCTCTTGAAAGTACATTGGTTCCCTTCAAGATCTGATAACATAACTCAGTGTGGATCTAATCTTTCTGTTCTCTACAATTGGGGATTTCTGTCTGAGTTTTGAAATTATTCCATCCACGCTTCCTTTTGTCCCCAACAGACCACTACATAGTATGCTTTTCAATTCAAATGGTAAATAATCTGCTCAGAGAACGAGCAATTTTTTCTGGTTTTCTATTTGATCCCTAGTGGAGAATCTTGTATGGATAAGATTGAAACTTTAGCAGACTTTTTGTACATGATTTTAAACATTAAAATTAGAAATCGTGTATGTATGTATAGTAGACAGTGTATATATAGTATGTTGTTAAATTGATGCTTGTTGCGCTGGTAGAAGATTCAACTGAATAGTAATTCAATTTCAGTTGTGTTGTCCTTTGTGTAGGGTTTCCTGCCTAAGCAGGGGGTTGGACTAGAAGACCTCCAAGGTCCCTTCTGTCACGTAGTGAATATTGTCAGTTGTATGTATATGCAGGGTGATGCACCCCTATCCTAATATTATGGTACATTCCATGACAAGCAGGACACGTGATGTGATCTTGTACGCATGTGTGCATTCCTGATTCTCCATTATTCTTCTTGTGGTTTTGGCTTTGACCGGGAGCGGTCGCATTTAATAAGCAAGAATGTAATTATTCAGAATTTATTGTTTTTGTACTGAAATAAATATTTTATTCGACCTTTTAACTTCGGTTTCATTTCTAAATGTCTGAGCTCCAAGAGAAAGATCAATCATCGCCTCTGTGAGATTAATTTTCACCTCTAACACCTTCCAACTCTGTTGTTGTTGTTGTTGTTTGTTTATTTATTTATTTTATTTGTGAGATTTATATACCGCCTCACAGTGCAAGCACTCTCTAAGCGGTTTACACCAGTAAGCAATGTATATTTATATTGCCCCCAACAATCTGGGTCCTCATTTTACCTACCTCGGAAGGATGGAAGGCTGAGTCAACCTTGTTGTTGTTGTTGTTATGGATATTCCTTTGAATTATTTCTTACAAAAGAATGAATAATAGTACTATCAGTTTTATGAATTGTAGCAAGAACTGGATTACTCTTCAAATATGAAGAAAAGAGGAATAATTATGCAGTTTTACTGTCACCACACTCAGGGCAGAACTTGGGGGCTACAAAAGGAGGAGAAGGCAGGGCTGTGGATGGGACCATCAGAATGGTCATTCTGCTTAGTAAGCATATCATTATTTGACAAACACTGCTCAGGTCACAGGTGATATAGTACTTTTGTATTCTTAATTTTGTATTCTTAATTAAAAAAAAATAGTTTTCACCATTTGTATGAGCTGATATGGAGATAAATCATCTTTCAAACACGTTGGCATATATAGCATCCTACAAAAGTCTACTATACTTTAAGCAGACTTTGATACCAGTATCCATTTCAGCGATTGGACTACAGCAAGTCCCCTTTGTCCAATAGTTTACATTACACTCTCAGCAAGGTCCACAGTTTTCAGTAATCATTTTGTCTCACTGTACAATAGATAAGAACCAAGAGTCCCCTTTCCAAGGTTGAAATAAATGTTTAGTGAATCATTGGATTTGTAGGAAGAACTCAAACTTGGGGAACAACCACAAGTGAGGCAGGCTAAAACATTTCAATTGAGTTTTTCTTCAGTGAAAGTGTAAAGAAACGTGAGTGGCAAAATCCAGTTGTAATGTTCATCTATTATTTTCAGGAAATGGTCTCAAACCCCCAGTTCATTGAGGGAGGAGCCACTCGTACAGATATTTGTCAGCAGGGTCTGGGTGAGTAAAGAAAAGCCATTTTTTCTCTCTCTTTTAAGGGAAGAGGGAACTGCCATATACTCTGAACTGCTGTGTGCTGCAATCAAAAAACAAATATGCAAATAAATGTGTTATTTTATTGCTTGTTTTGTAAACCACTGATTAGTCATTGAAACAAAAAGCAATCCTTTGTCAGCTTACCTTTCTGTAAAATATTCTTTCAAACTTAAGACAAAATACTTAATGAAAAGGAATACAGTCAGACTGTCTCCAGGATCTTAATTGATTAAACTTTATTTCTTCATCGGTAGGAAGAAACATTGAACTTAGCTTGGCAAGCTTGCAAGGGAGCTTTAAAATGTAGAACACTTTCTACTATTGTAAAAGAGCATATATACAATAGGTTATGACTGACTGATGACTACTTACATCAATGCAGAATAATACAATTTCTGTAAATGTGCATTTAAGCACACCTGTTAGTCTGCCATTTTTTTCTATGCATTAAAGCCTTCAAATGGCAGGTGATGGGCTTATTTGTTTTAATGGTTGCTTTATCACTCTTATGGCCTCTTATTGTTTTATCACTCTTATGGAAAAAAACAATCCCCTCCCCACATTGGCATTTACACAATGCATTCGAAAGCAACCGACAATCTGTAGTAGAGGCCAAATTTCTAGGTAATAAAAGCTAGATGTTTATTTCTTTTTCATGATATACACCATTGGCCCTCAGATGTCAAAATAATTTAGCTTGGCCTTGTTATTAGGTTACTTGACTTTGAGGGAGGAATTGCTCAGTTAATCTACATTCATTTCTTTTACAAACTTTGATGTTTCCAGGAGACTGTTGGTTTTTGGCAGCTGTTGCAAGTCTCACCTTAAATGAAGCCATTTTAGAGTGGGTTGATACCAATGATCAGAGTTTCCAGAAGGATTATGCTGGGATATTTCCTTTCAAGGTACCACTTCTGTTTTAAGCTATATACATCTGGTGATGTATCTTATCACAACAATACACGAGCACACAACAGATACAAACTCAAAGTGAACCACTCCAAACTTGACTGTAGAAAATATGATTTTAGCAACAGAGTGGTAAATGCCTGAAACTCACTACCTGACTCTGTGGTTTTGTCACCAAACCCCCAAAACTTTACCCTTAGACTGTCCACTGTTGACCTCACCCGATTCCTAAGAGGTCAGTAAGGGGCGTGCATAAGTGCACCAGCGTGCCTACCGTCCCTGTCCTAATGTTCCTCTTATCAGCACCCATCTTATGTATATAAACAATGTTATATCTATGTATATTACTAACACGTACTTGACAAAATAAATAAATAAAATAATAAATAAAATAATACTAAGTTAAAATGGGTGAAACAGAAAGTAGGAGAAAGTCTGGATAAATCTAGTAACATCACAGAAAAGGCAGAATGCTGCCCATCAGATAACTACTACCTTTGTGTTGATATAGTTTATATTTTATCTCATTGACAAGAGTTTCCTTTTCTGTGGAAAGATTATTGTATGCAAAAAGAAGGAAAAATAATGAAATAGCTAGAGTGGAAGATTGGATTATAAGATTAACCGAATTTGCAGAAATGGCGAAGCCGACTGCTCTGTTGAAATACCCCCACCAACGATTTTGAAAGTCTGGAAAACTTGTATGGGCTTTTTACTGAAAGAAAAAAAAGACTGAATTGATTTTTGGATCTGGGAATTAAAAAGGGCCTAGGAAGATGGGGAAAAAGAAGATAAGTATTTGATAGGAAGAGGGCTGAAGGGGATAACAGTTTTCCTTTTCTTTCCTCTGTTAGTCATATATTGCAACTCCTTCAATGACTTCACATTGCAAATCTAGCAGGCATTTGCACAGAAAGATAAAGTTCTGTAAAAAGGTGGCTCATTAATTCCAGTGGTTTTATCAAATGAACTCTTCTTGAAATGTTTTCCTTTGGTCTTTTCACTGTATGGGTCTTTTTCTTCTCTTTGTGGCCGGTTTTGGCAGTATGGAGAATGGTTGGATGTTATTGTTGATGACCTGCTTCCCACCAAAAATGGACAACTAGTCTACTTGTACTCGAAAGAACCCAATGAGTTTTGGAGTGCCTTATTGGAGAAAGCCTATGCCAAGTAAGTCGCAGCTAATTCTGAGAGCATTCCCATTAATAGCTCTCAGGATTAGACTATTAATTATAGTTTGCTTGTGAATTGTATCTAATGCTAGCAATGAATCCACACTAAGTATAATTCAATGTTTTCTGCGCAGTGAACAGTCTTGAGTGGCACTTTGAATAATAATACATTTATTATGGCATATATTTTCAGGGAATATAGTCTAGGATGAGGGAAAAATTAATTCCGTTCTTGTTGAGATAAGAATTACCAAATTAATATGCAAAGGGGGTATTCCACCTTCTCAGAAATTTCTGATGCAGCTCTCCGTGTACAGATATGCATGTGTTAAGGGAAATACACATAAAATGCATGTGTTGTGGGAGGAATATAAAACAGCAATGCATTAAGGGCTTTCACATTACTTTGGCATTCACTAAAAAAAAGGGAAATAGCTAATATCAAAATATTAATGTATTCAGCCCTTAAATCATCTCCCCTAGTAGCCTCATAGATGTGAATGCATATGCTGGTTCTTTCCTCAGACTGAATTGGACTAGTTTGAAATGGATGCAGAAAATTAAGTAAAATTAAGTTAATTAAATAAAATTACAAAATTAATCATGTTATAGCATAGGATCCATACTTCCTACTGTAGAACCTTTCTCAAAAATGCAAGTTTGAGACTGGTTGGCAATTATTTAGAATGGCAGTAACCGAAGAAGTTTTTTTTTAAATTGAAAATATGCCCTTGCCTATTTCTCACGCTCTCTTTCTCCCGTATTTCCTTCCTCCCTCTCTTTCAATTTACAGTGGACCCATAATTCAGTCTGCCCTCCTTTAACTAATATGGATGTCCTTCCTACTAATTTGTTCATATTCTCAAGGAGTATTGAAAATGTTTGCTCTGTTTGCTGTCACAGAATAAACTCTAGACAGGGAGTTGACATGTGTTGGCCAGGTCAGCCCAATTTTTCTTCTACCAGCACTCTAATTATCAACTTTATTGCCCTTAGCTCCTGAGAAATCAAAACGACCTGAAGTGTATATTCCTATAGAACATATTTAAGATAATGATCCCAGCTAACTGGCTTATCTCTCCATTTTCTAGGTGTTTTCACATGATTACCAACTCTAATTTTCACAATATTCAGGATTCCTTTAACTTAATCAGAGTTCAGGAACAGAGATTTTATATACCGAGTTTGTAGGGATCTTGGCGGTCTCCTAGAGCAGTGATGACTAACCTTTTTGTTGTCGCGTGCCGAAAGCGCGCGTGTGCCCGCACCCATAATGCAATGCGTGCGTGACCCCCCCCCCATGCCAGGGGTGAAATTCAAAATGTTTCCCTACCGGTTCTGTGGGCATGGCTTGGTGGGCGTGGCTTGGTGGTCATGTGAGTGCAACCTGCAGTGGAGGCTTCCCTCCACCCCTCCTCCTCTCATGACCTCCTGGCCGGCTGTGGCGGGGCTGGGAGGGTGCGCACGGGAGGAGAAGGAGGCAAGTTCTTCCACTGATTAATTGTTCTAACTGTCAGGAAATTTCTCCTTATTTCTAGGTTAGTTATCTCCTTGATTAGTTTTTTGTCCTGCCTCCAGGTGCTTTGGAGAATAGGTTGGCCCTCTCTTCTTTGTGGCAGCCCCTTAGATACTGGAACACTGCTATCATATCACCCCTAGTCCTTTTCATTAAACTTGCAATTCCTGCAACTGTTCTTCATGTTTTTACCTCTATTCCTCTAATCATCTTTGTTGCTCTTCTCTGCACTCTTTCTAGAATTTCAACAACTTTTTTTAATATATGTGTATATATATACGAGGGTGAGTCAAAACGTAATGCCATTTTCTTTAGGACAGGTATAATTACCAACACAGGAACATGTAGCATACATCAAAATGAAGCTGGTCCTTTGTGGATCACATCCCTACTTCTCAACATAATCACTGTTTCTCTCAATAGCAATGTTCCACCTTCGAATGAGAGCATGTATCCCTGTCTCTTAAAATTTTGTTGACTGTTCTTTGAGCCACTTCTTTACTGCAGTTTTCACTTCC
This sequence comes from Diadophis punctatus similis, assembly GCA_023053685.1. NCBI lineage: Eukaryota > Metazoa > Chordata > Lepidosauria > Squamata > Dipsadidae > Diadophis > Diadophis punctatus. The sequence continues at coordinate 54,464,362 of JALIGW010000001.1, read as the reverse complement.
TCGTCACTGGAATAATAATCCTCCATACTCACCAGATTTAGCGCCTTCAGACTATCATCTCTTCGGCCCCATGAAAGAGGGTTTGAGAGGCAAACATTATTTTGGCAATAAAATGGCATTACTTTTGACTCACCCTCGTATATACATACACACACACACACACACACATTCCATAAAGCTACTTTCTAATCTAATTTCTTTTAGATTTCAGTATATTCATATAATTATAGAACCATGCAATTTAAAGCAGCCATTTAGGCTACAGACTCCAAACGTATTACTCAGTTCAGGATTGCAAATTATGTTTGTTAGAAGCATTCATACTCACAGATACCTTCCATCCTGATTTACTAATTTGTACTCATGAGGTGAAATAAGAATTTATGTAGCCCTGTTATTGGCATAAAACTATGACATCCTGAGCTGCATTAAATGAAGGCATGTTGGTGTGAATGTTAACATCCTCCCAGAGGGCAAATCAACAGAAGCTTTGAGAAAATTTCTAGTAGGTTAGATAACAGAAATAGTAAAAATGTCTATCCTGTTTGTGCACCCTTTCTCTTTCTCTTTGATAGTTATAGACAGTAATCTATTAAAATATTAAATGAATATAATTATACACACACATACAGACACACATACACATATAAGTATCTATTACTACTCTATAATCTGATACGCTCACTTGAATATTGGGGCATACTGGACAGGAGTCCTCAATAAGGAATGGATCATAAATGATCATGTAATTCTACTTATCAACCATTGTCTGAGTTTATTACCGAATTGGAAACAGTAATTTTTGGAAAAATATTAAATTATTGGTTTTACTAAAGAGACTTAATTGTTCATACAATTGTTCATACAATACAATACTTGTTCAATTTATATTGTTGTTCCTTGTGAAAAGTAACTTTTTAAAAAATCACTGTTGTTTTTTCTTATTTCTTCAATGTAGATTGAATGGTTCTTATGAAGCTTTGATTGGTGGAACTTTGACAGAAGCTTTTGAAGATTTTACTGGTGGGATCTGTGAATCGTATAATCTTAATTCACCTCCCCCTAAATTGTATCAAATAATCCAAAAAGCTTTGCAAGCTGTTTCATTGTTGGGCTACTTCAGTGGTGGGTTCCTACCAGTGCGGTCCACTCTATAGCACCGGTAGCGGCCCATTGGTGATGTCACAGTACCGGTGCGGTCGGTTGCCGGTGCCCGGGCGCCGCCATTTTTTTTTTAAAAAATAATTTTTTTTATTTTCTTCTGCGCATGCCCAGAAGCCGAGCTTCCAGCACTGCGCATGCGCTGCCTTCCTACCCCACAGTGAGTCCAAGCAGGGGAGGATGGCTGAGGGAGCGCGTGAGACACTGAAAGAACGGGCGGCAGGAGCTATCTCCATTCCCCTCCCTTCAGCAGTCCGAGAAACCACGAATGTGCGGTGATGATCCTAGGCATTTTCGCACGTTTGAGGCTTCTCGAGCTGCTGAGGGGAGAGTGAATGGGCGGCAGGACCTATCTCAGTTCCCCTCCCTTCAGCAGTCCGAGAAGCCATGTCCACCCGGTCACATGGCTGGCAAGCCACACCCATAAAATAAGCCACGCCCACAGAGTGGTAGTAAAAAAATTAGGAACCCGCCCCTGGGCTGCTTCATTGTAAGATGGTTACTTTTCTTTTCTTTTTATGTCCTTGTTTGTGTTCATATTAAGACAGCTTTATGCAGTCTATTACAGCTTGATCTTGAGAATGTAATGAGTAAGTTGATTTGATGTCCAGTATCCTACTTGGTGTCAAAGCAGTGCAGAAAACGTGACTTCTGTGTTGTTGTGCCACCAATTTCACCATTGTAAATTGGTGAGACCATTGACAAAATATCATGTGTTGTGCTGCTTTCTCCACAGTGCTGCAGGATGCTGGTAGTTGCAATTAGAGGAAACATTAATTTAGCAAGTATTTATGCCAGATAAATTAGAGAGTTTACATGGACTTGAGTGAACTTTGGATCAGATTAATAGGAATACAATTGTTCTCTGTAAGACGAAGCCACATCCACTTCCACAGATGAAGAAATTTGCTATTTTGATCAAGATTGATTCCCAGTAGCTATTTATTGTAGTCTGGCACTGCTGTCCTTTGTTTACTCCCTATTTGCAGACAATTCAGAAGATGTTGTCATTTTGTGGGAGTCATTTACTGAGTGTGTGACCTAATGCAGATATTTTAAATCTGGCAAGTTTATTTTCACAAACATACTTTGAAAACCTGGGAAAATTGATACATGCGTAGGAGTTTCAATACACAAACTGCATTTGCCCTGATGTTTTCTGGTATAAATTGCTGCTTTTGGAAATGCTTTCTTTTATAAGAAATTGCTAGATATGTGTAACTGTATATGTGTCTGTATGAAAAAAAAAGAGGATGTTACCTCTGTTACTATTTATTTTAGTCCTGCTCTGAAAAATCAGTGTGTGATGGAATCCTTTGGAGCAGAGTTTGAATGATACAAGAACATGAAAGGCAGGGAAGATTCTCCTTTTTCCACCAGTACAGGAAGAGAGTCCAACTCCTTGCTATGATGTTAGAGTTTTGAGCATCTCTTAGCTGAAGATTCTGGCTGGTGGATTGCTTGAATCAACATATTCTGCTAATGTTATGAAACTGTTTAGAATAACAAAAACATAAGTATAACCACCAGCAACATTACAGCAAATCCACCTTTTACAATCATCCAGGCAATTCATGTATTTTTACCCTTGTGAAACTGAACACTTTCCAAATCCAAATGTTTTCCCTCTTCAATAAAAGTTGTTGTGCTACTTCTTAGATATGCCCCATTGACTTATCAGTTTAGTTCAAGGAAATACACCCCTTACAAGTAGTCTTTGGTTTACATCTATTCATTGAGTGATCATTTAAATTTATGACGGCATTTTTTTAAAAATGGACTTACAAAAGGTCCTCAGTGTTGCAGCCATCACAGTGTTCCCAGAGTCAAAATTTGGAAACTTAGTGACCGGCCCATATTTACAACAGTTGCAGTGTCCCATGGTCACATTCTTCTGCCCTGTAGGAACTATCTCCATTTCAACTCCCCTCATCCACCCATCTCCCTCTATCTCTGCCCTTTTGGCTGTTCCTCCATAGCATAGACACCATATTACTTATATTACACCTCTGTCACCTCCCTACCCTCTGTCCTCAACTGACCTATGTTGTTGTCTTTGATTTGCTGCTTCTCCCCTTGGCTCCCTCCGCTGCTGGATCCTTAGCCTTTAGGCTGCTGGTGAGCCTGCCCTGCTTCAGCAGTCTGGCTGCTGCTAGTGTGGGTTCATGCTGACAAGCTTGCCTTGCGAGAAGGATTTCACACTGGGCCATCCTGGCCCTGCCTGGCACCCAGGTGCAAAAGTCCTGGCACAATCTACAGCCTGTGTCATCTTCTGCTTCTGCTTCTCTTTCTCCTTTTCCCTGCAAAGAGCCACCAACAACACGAGTCTCTCTACCGGAGTTTGCTGCTGGACTTTGTATTATGATAGTTAGTTGAAGGCAGGAAAGGTTTAAGATCTTCACCTAACAAACAGTCCTGGCCTAATGAATACAATCTGGACTTCTGGGACTTCTGTTGCTAGGTGTCAGAACATAATAACATTTATCAAATAACTAAGGAGGACCTATTATGTAAAAGGTGACCAACTCTTGCTCTTAGTTGTCTGCCCAACTTTACAGAAAAGATAATAAATCTGGAGTCTCCAAACAAAAATTTCACTGTTTCTCATTCCAGTATTGACATTGGGACATCTGTTCAATCTTTACCTGTGGATTCTGTCTGGCTTGAGATATGATGTGTTAAGGAATTAATTGCAGAGTCCAGGGTTTACATAGCGGAATGGGTGGTTGTGGTTTGATATAGTCAATAATTGATAACGTATTGTAGAAAATAAGTTTTACTTTAAAATAAACAGCACAATAACATAAACAGTCCGTTCTTTACTTATCTCTAGTAGAATGCTTTGAACTTCTTTGTACATTATAGATTATTTAGTCCTTCACACACAGTGAGCAATAAACAATTAATCAAGCAAACCTCTCTCTTTCTCTCTGTCAAGTCAAGCCAAGCTGCGTGCACTCCTCTGCATATGTGCTTTCTTGCTCTCTCTTTATAGTCATTAGCAAACAAACCTAGATTCATTTAAAGCAACAATGACATGATTTACAGTTTTACTTTTTTATATTAGGAAACCCAATCTGGTTAGTCATAACCTTGACATGATGGTTTCTGCCTCACCAGCTCACCAGCATCCAGATGATAAGATTAGCTGTAATGAAATTTTACAATTCAAATTTACTAAGAAACCTCTTAATAGGAGGAACATTTTGTTATTAAAGTCACTTCATGGAAATAAAGAGGCTTTTGTACATTGGAGAGCTTCAAATATTTATTTGGGATGCTTAAGCTTGTGATGTCCAATACTAAGGAGGAAGTTGGACTAGATGATTCTCCAACTTTATGATTCTTATGACTTTCAAACAGCGTGCACTGAAACTAGAAATGTTTTGACAATGATTTTAATATGACAATAATTTTAATTTCTTCCTAGAATACCAGGGGAAACGTGCAAGAAACAAGTGATCACCTGTTCTCAGCCCATGGTTATTCTGTTATTGGAGCAGAAGAGGTAAAGATACAAATTTTCAAAACCTAATTTGCAACTAAATTAAAGCTCAGTAAAACATTTATATTTATTTATTTTTAGCCTGCTCCTATCCTGAAAGATTCTGGGTGGCAATTAACAAGGCACAAATCCTGGAACAATATAATTTTTCTTTACAGGGAAAGCTGGGATTGAGTTCAGGGAAGGAGTTTTCCAGAGTGTGGGTTACCACAGAGTCCAGGGATACCCAACCCCCCAAATCACAGACTGGTATCAGTTAGGAAACGGGTTGCACTGCTGGACAACAACAGGCAAGCGAGTGAAGTTTCATCTGTATTTGCAGCCGTTCCCCAGTGCTAGCATCACCACCTCAGCTCTTCCTCAGGACATCAGTCATTAGATTCTCATAGGAGCATGAACCCTACTATAAACTCTGCATGGGAAACATCTAGGTCTAGGGTCGGAAATTGCGGCTCGCGAGCCACATGTGGCTCTTTGGGCCTCCTGCTGTGGCTCCCTGTCCCATCACTGGCTGGCCTCGCCCCCCTCCCTCACCTGGCCTGAGAGGGTACGGGAGACGGCGGGAATGGAGAAGCGGCGGGGCTGTTTCCCTGGCGCTGGTTGAGGAACATAGCTACCCCCGGCGGAGACTTTCCTTCAGGCGATGCTCCTCCCCCTCTTGCGACTCCCTGACTGGCTGTGGCGGGGCCAGTAGGGTGCGCATGCAAGGGGAGACCCTCTTGGAAGCTGCGGAGAAATGAGAACCTTCCTTCTGGAAGCGAGAAGCCACAGAGGGTGGGTGGTTTCTCGCTTAAGGAGAGTATTTGGATGCGGCTTCTCTCCTTCCCTAAGGATCCGACCATTGCCTTGCCGTGTCCTCCCCCCCCCCAATCTTCGACCGAGCGGGGAGGACATGAGCTCCAGCCTGAAGTGGCAGGAAGCGAAGAGCTGCGGGGGGCGACGGGACGGGACACGGCAAGGCAATGGTCGGATTCTTAGGGCAGGACAGAAGCCGTGTCCAAAGACCCTCCTTAAGCGAGCAGCCGCCCGCCCTCCGCGTGTGCTTTTGCGAGGGTCTCCCCGCGCGCGACACAGCCAGCCAGGGAGTCACGAGAAGGGGAGGAGCCCTGGAGCCACCCTGCATCTCGGTCTCTTCGGGCTTGTCTGGCAGCCTGCTGGGAAGGCTGCAGCGCATGGGAGGGAAGGAGAGTGCGCGCTACCGCTGCCGCTGCTGCTATTGCCGCTCCGGCGTGTCTCCCCGGTCACTGTGGCTGCACCGGGGAGCCCGCGTCCTTGTCAAAAATGGAGACGCTGCGCGCGCGGGAGAGACCTAGCAGAGGCACCTGGCGAGCGAGGCAAGTGGCGGCATCAGCGGCAGGCTCCTGCCCGCGTCTCCAGCCTGCCCGCCTCTCATTCTTTTAAATGCTAAGGTGGGCAGGCAGGCGGGAGACGCGGGCAGGAGCCTGCCGCCGATGCTGCCACTCGCCTCACTCGCCAGGCACCTCTGCTCCGTGATCCCTCCATTGTTGACAAGGACAGGGGCTCCCCGGTGCAGACACAGTGACCGGGGAGACTTCGCACTTGCAGCGCCTTGCGCGAAGGACACGCCGGAGCGGCAATAGCAGCAGCAGAAGCGGTAGCGCGCTCTCTCCTTCCCTCCCATGCGCGTTAACCCTGGCGGCATGGTCAGGGACTCAGTCGGGTGGCTGGAGCCCCGCGGGAGACGGCAACAGAGGTTCCTTCTTCATCCTGCAGGGAGAAAGACAGAAGGAAGGAAGGAAGGAAGGAAGGAAGGAAGGAAGGAAGGAAGGAAGGAAGGAAAGAGAAGAAAGAAGACAGACAGACAGAAAGAAAGAAGTTAGGAATGAAGGAAGACAGAAAGAAAGAAGGAAGGAAGGAAGAAGAAAGAAGAAGAAAGAAAGAAAGAAAGAAAGAAAGAAAGAAAGAAAGAAAGAAAGAAAGAAAGAAAGAAAGAAAAGTTAAGAAAGAAAGAAAGAAAGAAAAAGAAAGAAAGAAAGAAGTTAGGAATGAAGGAAGACAAAGAAAGAAGGAAGGAAGGAAGAAGAAAGAAGACAGACAGAAAGAAAGAAAAGTTGAAAGAAAGAAAGAAAAAGAAAGAAAGAAAAGTTAGGAAGGAAGGAAGACAGAAAGAAAGAAGGAAGGAAGGAAGAAGAAAGAAAGAAAGAAAGAAAAGAAAGAAGTTAGGAAGGAAGGAAGGAAGGAAGGAAAGATGAGAGGGAGAGAGAGAAGATACCGGTAGATAGATAGGTAGATAGGTAGATAGATATGGATGGAGAGAGAGAGATAAAGAGATGGAAAGGGAGAGATGAGAGGGAGAGAGAGAGAAGATAGATAGATGATAGATAGATAGATAGGTAGGTAGGTAGGTAGATAGCTAGATATGGATGGAGAGAGAGATAAAGAGATGGAAAGGGAGAGATGAGAGGGAGAGAAGATAGATAGATGATATAGATAGGTAGGTAGGTAGGTAGGTAGGTAGGTGGTAGATAGATATGGATGGAGAGAGAGATATAAAGAGATGGAAAGGGAGAGATGAGAGGGAGAGAGAGAGAAGATAGATAGATAGATAGATGATAGATAGATAGATAGATAGATAGATAGATAGATAGATAGATAGATAGATAGACGATAAATAGATAGATAGACAGACAGACTGACAGACAGACAGACGATATGGATGGAGAGAGAGAGATAAAGAGATGGAAAGGGAGAGGGAGGGGGAGAGAGAGAGAGAAAAAAGGGTTTTATGGTTCCCAGTTCTCTGTCCTAATGACCAGCTGGGTGGGCATGGCTAGGGGGTCATGTGACTGGGTGGGAGTGAGTGATGTCAAGTTGGCCACGCCTACCCAGGTTTTGTGGCTCTCAGTGGGTTTTTTTCTGTGGGAAACGGGTCCAAATGGCTCTTTGAGTGTTTAAGTTTGCCGACCCCTGATCTAGGTTGTGTACTACTTATGAGAATCTAATATCTGATGAGCTGAGGTGGAGCTGAGGCAATGATGCTAGCTCTGGGGAGTGGCTGCAAATGCAAGATGAATTATTGCTCGCTCACCTGCTGCCCGCATCCTGAAACCATCCCTCCCCTGGTCCATGGAAAAATTGTCTTCCACAAAACTTGTCTCTCGTGCCAAAAAAGGTAGAGAACTGCTGAACTAGTTAATACCCTGCATTTTCTTCAAGGGGTAGTTTTCAATTGGCTCTCTGTAGATGTTAAGATAAGATGGGCAGATTCAACTATGGGAAAGCACTGCTTGACATATCTTGGGACTGTGTTTTAGTCATTTAGGAATGGCAATTGTCTTTTGGGTGCAATTCAAGGTGCTGGTTGTCGAGATAAAATTGGAAGCTGAGTGAACATTATCATGCATGGCCAGATTGAGGGAAAGCTGCTTCAGGAGAGGGTGCTTTACCACCTTGTTCAAGGCAGGTGGCAAACACTATTCCTTAGGAAAACATTGATTGTCTCTCAGGTCTGGCTTCACATGTCTAAAAGAGCTAGGAGGGCAGAAGTGGCAAAATTCAGGCTACAGATATCATCTCCACTTTCTTGGATTCCAGAAGCTCAGAATTGTTTTTGTTCTTAATGAAAAGCAATCAGTGCAGTGTAACTGAAGGCAGTGGGAGGGAACAGGCAATGTGTAGAATAATTCAATCCAATGACTGTATTTATGGGGTTTAATAGGTTACCGTATTTTTCGGAGTATAAGATGCACCTTTTTACCCCCCAAAAGAGGGTGAAAACTTGGGTGCGTCTTATACACCGAATGTAGCCCCAGCCAACCAGCCAGCCCCACCCTTTGGCATCTGTCTTCCAGCAATTTACCTGTTTCCAGCAAAGAGGGAAGAGCCTATAAAGCCAATCAAGTCACTAGCACTTCCCGATCTACAGCTGATTTGCCACGTGGGAAAATGAAAGTGAAACTGAAACTGCAAAGGCAAATAGCTGGGAGAGACACACAGATTTTTATTTTTTGCTGAACTGGATGGAAGGGGGTAAGTGAATAACTATAAATGTCTGTAGAATGTTCAAATTATTAGACTTATTTTTTAAAGACTGCTTTATTATTGTTCTAGAGCCAGGGGTCTCCAACCTTGGCAACTTTAAGACTTGTGGACTTCAACTCCCAGAATTCAACAGCCAGCTTTGTTAGCTTTGCTGGCTGTGGAATTCTGGGAGTTGAAGTCCACAAGTCTTAAAGTTGCCAAGGTTGGAGATCCCTGTAAATCTAGACAACTTAACAAAATATAGAAGCTTTTTAAAATAAATGCTTGCTCTGAAGAGGCCCAGTGCTATTGTATCTTCTTTTAAATAATAGAGAATAATGTATACTTCCAGAAATTTTAATTAATTTTAACAGCTCTGTACAAGTATAGTCTGAAATGTAACAGTGTCCTGTTTAGTATTAGAGTTTAGTTACCTTGGAGTAGATCTATTTAAATAATTGGGAGCAGTTAGTGTGACTACATTTAAGAAAACTTTCTGGCATAATGTACATTTCTCCAATTCTTTGCTATTTCTATGGGTCAGGCACACATGCACAGAAATACACAGCAAACAGTGTATATCATCTGTGCTGTTTGCTGTTTGGCAAATTGCTTGGAGGCAGAGGCCTTTTTTCCTTGTTTTCCTCCCCCAAAACTAAGGTGCGTCTTATACTTCGGTGCGTCTTATACTCCGAAAAATACGGTACTTACCGTGATCGGCTGGAGGAATTAATCAGGATCAGAAATCCATGGGGTCGACGTGAATGGACAGGAGCCTGGAGTGATAGATACATTCCTATTGCTGATTTTCTCTCTTTTGTCCTGGATCATAACTGTAATATCATTTTATTTATTAATGCTTGTCATTCTGTACAAAATATTACACAATCATATATTTATTATTATTACTATAAATAGACTTCTTATTAGTTCTTGTGCGTCTTCAACAAAACATACTTGGGATACCATATGAATCTTACAGCTGACTTGTGCTAGAGGTTAAATTGACATATAAAATGTGCATTGACCAAGAAAGGATTTAAATGTATGCTTCTCTACTTCAGTTCCGTATCAACTATGGTTACACACTGCACTAACATCATGTGGTTTCTTTGGTTTTGGGCATACTTGGAAATTGTAGACCATGTTTTAAGAAATAGAGTGCTACGTGAATGCAACAGTTGTCAACAAATCATTGTGTGAACTCAGTCATTGGGCTACTCCGCTGTGACTGTCAGGTACAAAGGTAAACAAAGCTATCTGTAGGGAAGATATTCATGTAATTTTGTGGAACATTGTGCTGAAAGTGAGGACACAAGGAATATATTATTTACTGTATCTGGTATTCTTTCTGGCCTTTTCCTATAACTCCTCAAAAATTATATTTGAACAGTCAATCAAATGACATCCAATAAAGAAAAATGTTGTATTAGTAAATGAGCAGGACTATTTATTAACTTATACCAGGCATCTCTTACTATATCTGGTAATAGCAAGAAACCCATTGCTAGAAGCAGAGACAGATGATAAAACAAATCTTTTTAAGAAGATTCTTCCCAAGCTCAAATAAACACAGGGCCAAATTAGACATGACACTAAGGATATATTTGCATTTAATATACTCGTAAAAAAATCAAATTAGCAGCTGTTGGGATAATTACTGGAATTGCATCAGGCAGACAGGGAGAGTTTAACCCTTTCTTTCGTGTGGCTGCTTTGAAAAAAGTTGCTAATCTAAAGCTTTTTTGTGTTGGGGAAATCAGTCAAGTTTGCATTTTTAAGACTTGCCACACACTAAATGTAAAAGAGTTGGCTCACAGTATAAAGACTGGCTTACAGAAATATTTCTTGCTCAGTAAAGGGACAGAATGATGGGTATTCCTGGTTGGTGACTATTTTTAGGGCACTGTTATTTTCCAAAGCACTATATTTTCTTGTATTATTACACTTCTGTTTTTAATCCTGATTTTCTTATACAGTGCCCAGAGTTTTTTCAGTGATTGAGGCAGCTAAAAATAAATACATGAATAAACAAACATGTGGAGATTGAGTTTCAGAGCTATGTGAGCTGGCTGTCTATGCAACATGACATATGGGATATGGGATAAAAGAAGTATTTCCAATAAGCCAAATCTGATTGATGGATTTTTCACTGTATGTGATTGGGCGATTGCATCCTCTAAATAAATAGAACCTGCATACAAAGATGTAGTAGGTATATTAAGATATGTGATTCTCCAGAAATAAGCACAGGGAATGAACAAATGGAAAAACAGAAGTTTATTATTACCCCAATTTGAAGTGGGAACTTTCCTTATAAAATAAGATGTTTTTCCTTATTTAAAAAAAGATGTTGAGACTCTAGAAAGAATGTAGAGGCTAAAACACAACGAACAGTTGTGGGAACCGGGTATGTAATGTGGGGTGACATGAAAGCAGTCTTCCAATATTTGAGGGGCTATCACAGAGAAGAGGAAGTAGACCTGTTCTCCAAAACATGTGAAAGGGCAATAGCAATAGCACTTTACTTATATACCGCTTCATAGTGCTTTACAGCCCTCTCTAAGCGGTTTACAGAGTTCAGCATATTGCCCCCAACAATCTGGGTCCTCATTTTACCCACCTCGGAAGGATGGAAGGCTGAGTCAATCTTGAGCCGGTGAGATTTGAACAGCTGAACTGCTGAACTAGCAGTCAGCCTGCAGTCGCAGCATTTAACCACTGCACCACTTCAGCTCTTCAGGGCAGGACAAGAAGTAATGGATAGAAACTTATCAAACAGAGATCCAATCCAAAGCTAAGGAGAAATATTTTGATAGTGAGGATAATTAATCAGTGGAACACCTTGCCTCCAGAAGTTGTGGGTGGTCCAACACTGGAGGTTTTAAAGAAGAAATTGGGCAGCCATTGGTCTGAAATTGTATACGGTTTCCTGCTTGAGCAAGGAGTTGGACTAGAAGACCTCCAAGGTCCCTTCCAACTCTGTTATTCTGTTATTCTGTTATAAATGAACAGTGAGGGTTAGAAAATGACCAGTGGCCAACTTATTATTTAGACTTGAGTAGCCTTTTGTATACAATACTATTTGAATTTTATGGTATATGATAGGTACACTTACAATTTTTCTTCCACAAAATGCTTGTCTCTTTAAGTCCGGCCAAATTACAAAACGTTTATTTACCCAAAGATTTGTATTTGTATTTGTATTTGTATTTGTTTATTTGTCAAGCATATATGATTATAAGCAAAGTATAAACAGTAAAACATGATTGAATATATATGTAATAGTACAAGCATGAATAAAGAGTAAAAGAGGTAAGAATATATGTGTACATTAGGACAGGAACGGTAGGCATGATTGTGCGCTTATGCACGCCCCTTACTGACCTCTTAGGAATGGGGTGAGGTCGATGGTAGATAATCTGAGGTTGAAGTTTTTGGGGTTTGGGGAAGAAACTACTGAGTCAGGTAAAGTGTTCCAGGCGTTGACAACTCTGTTGTTGATGAACTAGCATCCTGCATTCCACCCAGATTTCTTTGTGACAGCTGTTCATTCTCATGGTGACAAGCACAGCTATGTACAGTAGCTCTAGAAGGAAACTCTAGAAACTTCAATAACTTAAAACTAAGGTGGAGGCCTTAGTTATCCCCTTATCATTTGAAGGGGATTCCAATCATCCAATGAATGATCATTCTTTCAGTAAGTGAATGGAGGAGGGATGCAATAATTATGCTTGTAAAAGGAATTTCATTTTTACAACTACTGGTGACATGTTTTGGATGAGAAGTGCTCTAAGGAGATGGGCTATGCTTCAGAAAGACTGGAAGAATAAGTTCTCTGTTGAAGCTGGAAGTGGGAAAAATAGTCAGGACTCAGAAGGATTGTATGAACCATTTGGAAGGGTGCTTTACAAAGTAATGGAAGGATCTCCCCCAACTCTCTGTTTGAAGCATAAGATTAGTCTTAGCAATGATACATCTGAAAAAGCTGTAATTGAGATCACAATTGTGTGTATGCTGAATATGAATCAGTAATATGAAGCTGCCAAAAAGACAAAAGTAATTTAAAGTGGCATTAACCGAAGAACAGTTTTTAAATCATGACAATTAAAAGTTCTACTCTACTCTGCAGATTAATCCCACTTCAATAAATGTAGTCAGATTTGATTACCATTTTTTTTTAAAAAAGGATTCAGATAAAATATGAATTCAAAAAAAGGCAATAAAAATAATAAAGGCATGTTTTAGACGAGGCTCAGACATTGCACAGAAGATTTCACTTGATATCCTAAATGGCTGCTCCCAATCATGGATTCTTGGTCTCCTTTCAAAGCATTTGCAAAAAGAAGACTGCACATTTCCTGAAAAGAAAAATCTGAGATCTAAATATGTTCACATTTTTAACCTGATATACAAGCCTAGGAACAAGAAAATAGTGATTAATTATTTTAGGATTCTCATATCAGCCAGCAACATCAGACATGCGAAATTAAAAGGAAAGGCCCATCTGCAGTATACCAGTTGTGTGATTGATCTCTGATTCATGAGGTTATCACACAGAATTGAATAGCATCATGCACCTGTGCTTTTAACTAAATATCTCTGTTCTGATCACATATGCTTCCCTCATCAATGTTTCTGGGCCACTTGAACATATCCAGAAAAACACAACACTCTAAATACCTTATTTGTATATCCCATGTTGCTAAGTTGATTTTCTACCCGTTAGAACTAATCTCCGTTAAGAAGGTACTGCTTTCGGGAATGTGCTTTAAAACACTAATGCACATCCCCAATTCATATCTTACTATGTGCTCTCCTTGTTTCATTACAGTGCCCTGGAATGGAAGTATATTAATCCTAAGCAAAGGAATACTCTGACTAGACAAGAAAATGATGGAGAATTTTGGTGAGAAATACCTGTTTTTAGCAGTCGATAGATGAATGTGCTTTAAAATATATGTAGTGATGAGAAGAAATGGAACTAAAATGGCGTTAAATATACCATCTACGGTTGCATCTTCCATTTTAAAATTGCTATTACAGTAATAAACATGGGAAGGCCTGATAGTTATCAAGCCTACATTGAAAGGAAGACACAATTCTTTTCTGCCACGCTACATTGCTGATTAAAGCCATACTCCATGTAATGGCTTTTATTAGCTTCAGGAGAAAATGCACAATGACATCAAGAGAAAGTTAATAATATCTGTCCTAGTAGTGGAGTAGGGGGAAAAAAATAACAGTCTCCCTCATGTATCACTATCCGGACAAAAATGAGAGCTCTCCCCTCATGCTTGGTAGTGAACAACTTTAAAATGAAAAATCCAATAATGAGTAGTACCTTGAGGAACCCATTAAATTATTGGCGTTTCCAAGTTTTGACAGGCAGCAGAGCAATGAGACTTTCTGTGCCAGTCGCTTTTCATAGCTGGCAGGCTGCTTTCACCAGAGCAGGCCACAAATTCTACAGGCCTGCCAGTCGGTGTAATATCCACCATTTCAGCTCCATTCAATTATGCTTCTTTATTACTGCTTCACTGTGGTGGGTAGTTAGTCCATGTGCTCTTTAGCAATACTATGAAGAGAAAGGTGGATTTGAACAATCCATGCTCAGAGATGCCCAACAATTTGGAATCTGAAAAATCACATGGGAAGCAGATTCCGATTGTGGGGAATGAGAAGAGGATGATATTGGTGCTAAGGATGACCAGATTTATGAAGAGGGATGATTGGGAATCCGTGTGGTGAGCATGACGCCTACAGGTTTCAGAGCTTTATTTCTCTGCTATCTGCTGTTTATGTATAGTCATAAGAATTGTCAGAGTAGCAATATTTTAGATCAGCAATTCTTAACTTTCGTATCTTAAATCCTATCAATCACTGTATCAAATAACATGTGAATCACTACAGCAGAAAGGAAAGTCTATTTGTCCTGGGAAAAATGCATACGTTATTATATTTATTATTTAGAGGAAGATTTATTAAAACTTAAAATTTCAGTGACTTTCCTGGGTTATCTAGACCAGGGGTCCCCAACTGCCAGGCCATGACCTGGTATTGGGCTGCGGCCGAGTTGGAACTGGGCTGCACAAGTGGTGCTTGTGCCCGCTACTTGCATAGAACCATTCCCTCTCTACCACCACTCAGCCACCTCCGGTGCCAGTGGGGACCGCTGATCTAGACTACTTCTGAATCCCAATTTGGTATACAAATCACCAGCTGAGGACCACAGTTTTAAAGTCACAGTGCATTCTTCTATGCTTTTCTGGTGGCAGGATGTCCTTCTCAGATTTTAAAAAGCAGTTTACACGTCTTGAGATCTGCAACTTGTCTCCGGATCCTCTGACCTGCAATCAAGGTCGTAAATGGAAAATGAAAGTATTCCATGGAACCTGGCAAAGTGGTTCTACAGCTGGTGGCTCCCATAATTATCCAGATATACAATAACCAATTTTGTACTACAGAAATCAATGCAGTTTGTATTGTGATCTCCCTAGGGAGGTCACTGTGGTAATTTAAATCAATGAATGAGGTTTTGCTTTAATAGTTTTACCATAGTACAAGAGATAAGAACATTGGTTTCAAAGAAACCTAATTCTCTGCTTTTGCCTTGGAAAATCCCCATCCATAAATAGCTGTTCCAGAGTTATTGCTTTCCTGAAATGAATGCAAGTTGTTTTTATTCCAGGGGGAATTCATTGTTTTTTTGACCCAGCTTTATAACTTTGGCCAAGTTATAATTCTTTGTGGTCCAGTTAAGAGCAGATAGTTTGACATCCAAAGGGGAAGAGGCAGACGATATGGTTGCTGAGGTTCGCAAGAAATATGGTTACAAATAGACTGATGACCCTACTTTCTTTGAGTCCAACAAGCAAGGGGGAGATTCTTGAATACAGCTCATCAGTCTGGAACCCACACTACATATCAGACATTAACACAATTGAGAATGTCCAGCGATACTTCACAAGAAGAGTATTACATTCCTCTGTTCACAACAGAATTCCTTATGAAACTAGACTTGAAATTTTGGGACTTCAAAATTTAGAACTCCGCCGTCTTCAATCTGACCTAAGTGTAGCTCACAAAATTATCTGCCTCAATGTCCTACCTGTTAATGACTACTTCAGCTTCAACCGCAATAATACAAGAGCTCACAATAGATACAAACTTAATGTAAACCGCTCCAGACTTGATTGCAAAAAATTCGACTTCAACAACAGAGTTGTCAACGCCTGGAACACTTTACCTGACTCAGTAGTTTCTTCCCCAAACCCCAAAAACTTCAACCTCAGATTATCTACCATCGACCTCACTCCATTCCTAAGAGGTCGGTAAGGGGCGTGCATAAGCGCACAATCGTGCCTTCCGTTCCTGTCCTAATGTTCACATATATTCTTACCTCTTTTACTCTTATTCATGCTTATACTATTACATATATATTCAATCATGTTTTACTGTTTATACTTTGTTTATAATCATATATGCTTGACAAATAAACAAATACAAATACAAAATAGTGTGAGTTGTTGCTAAGCAAATAAGAGTCTCCAACCTCTCTGAAATTTACTGGATTTGGCTGAGCTGTTGAGCTGCCCAATGTCCTCTGCTCATTATGAGAATAAAGGAGGAGCATGCAAAGGTTAAGCCAGTAATTCCTTAAACTTGGAAGTACATCTGGTGACACAGAGAATAAGGTACTGAATCCTGCTGCCTGAATCTTTAGAAGGTTTATATCTGCCCAGTACTTTATATATCTGCCTCTTTTGGCTTGAAGAAACCAGCCTGCAGTCATGGTTCATGCAGCCTTTGTATCAGGGGAGGCTTGCTCACTTATCTTGCTACTGGTGCACTGCGTGCACATCACCACGTTTCGTGCGCGTGCCCCCTCGCATGATTTTGCTTTCGCGCATGCGTGGAAGCAAAATCGCACCAAGATCTTGCGAGGGGACGCGCATGCACGCATGATTTTGGCGATTCTTTGCTTCTGCGCAGGCGTGGAAGCGAAATCTTGCTGAAATTTCGTGCGTGTGCACGTCCCCTCGCAAGATTTCAGTGAGATTTTGCTTCCACGAATGCACAGAAGCAAAAAATCACCAAAAAATTCGCAAAAAAGATGGCGGCTTCTAGGCACCGGCAACTGACCGAACCGGGTCGGTAGCCTCTTGATGACATCACCAGCCCACCGCTACCGGTGTGATAGAATGGACCGCACCAGTAGGAACCCACCACTGCTTTGTATCATTGATAAGAAAACTCTTTGGGGAGGTATGGCAATACACAATGATAGCAATAGCAATAGCACTTAGATTTATATACTGCTTTATAGTGCTTTACAGCCCTCTCTAAGCGGTTTACAGAGTCAACATATTGCCCCCAATAATTTGGGTCGTCATTTTACCCACCTTGGAAGGATGGAAGGCTGAGCCAACCTTGAGCCTGGTTGAATTTGAACTGCCAAATTGCAGGCAGCCGTCAGGCAGCAGAAATAGCCTGCAGTACTGCACTCTAACCACTGCGCCACCAAGGCTCATGATGTACAATAACTACTGAGAGCTCAAATTGCAACCTAAATTTTGGCAGTGCTTAGGTGATATTAGAGATTCACAATATATATGTATCCTGACTCACTCCTGATTACTCAAGGTGTCAAGGTTCTATACATCCTGGCTTTTAAGAACCTCCATGCTGTTTATGTGTGCTATTTTTATTGCTTTCCATATTTGTTCTTGCAAATCTTGTTCTAGCAAAGTGTTTAAGTTTTATTTCTATGCCAGGCATTCAGTTTTTGATATAATTATAATTGCAGTCAAAAATTACCAATCCATAACATGTAACATCATAGCTGCATATTTCAACCGTCTAGCAAAACAGTTTCATTTTTATTTATCTAATGCTAAATTAATCTCTAAATCATTTGCTGTTTGGGACTCTAGCTCAAATATATAATTAAAATGAATTGCAACATGGTGTGTTAATTAAACATTTAAAATGATTTCAAAATGGATTATAAAAATATGATGTCAGTTGTAAAGAGCCAATCCTTGGTTAAGTCTGCTACTATAAATAAATAGTTTTAGAAAGCTTTATGGCTTTCATCATGGTATAATGATCAAATCTTTCAACCTTGGATATTTGAATATTTGCTAGAGTTTGTAAACTATTAAATGTATGAAAATGATATTATTTTATTTATTTATTTTGTCACACACGTATTAGATAATATATATAAATATAAACATGATTTGAATACATGAAATGAATACGAATAAAAGGGAACATTAGGACAGGGACGGTAGGCACACTGGTGCGCTTATGCACGCCCCTTACAGACACATTGTGGCATTATGTTATTCATTAAGACATTATACATTAAGACACTATACATTAAGACATTATGGCACTTGGAAAAGAGAAGTCAACGGTAGAAAAAATGTCTATAATTTTAATAATGACATTTCCATCTACAGATAATAAAGGTTTTGGATACATTGGCTGTGTTTGTATAATATATTGAACTAACATGGAGTTATCTAATTTATGGTTTGTTATGAGAACCAGTTGGTATGATTATGATCCATTGTGTTGTGCAAACCCAGATAACTGGATTAATTTATTAAGCCATGGTTGTATATAGACACTTAGATACATCAGCAAGGCAGAGGCTTTGCTAAAGCCCAAAGTAACTTTCTCACTGCATTATTGAACAAATGCTGCCATTGAGCCAGCACTGGGCCTAGCTTCTGGGCAACAAATTGGACGATCAGATGCTTTGCCTTACCCTTCTACCATCCAGCAAAGTCCTAGAAGATCTAGATGATTTCTTTTTTGATTGAATCCAGCAAAGAAGGCATCAGTGGCCATGGGTGGCCAGGCATTTCATTTTCACTGGGATGTGGCTGTGGGTACTTGAGGAAAGGCCACATGCAGAGATGCCTCCCTAAATCTTTTCTAAAGTTTCATCGATAATGCCAACCTTTTGCCTTTTGGTGAAATGGGTGGCATAGAAATTTAATAAATAAAATAAAAGCTCTTTTGATGCTTTACAAATTAATTTCATAAAGACCCTGATAGAATCATGTGCAATTTCAGGCATGACTTGGGGCAGACAGATATCTAAGCAGAATCTTTATTTACAAATCTAGTTCTCTATATTTCATCCAACTCTGTCAAGTTCTTCATATTCTTGGACAGAAGTGGGCAAACACAGACAAGGTAATTTGTTCAAAATCACGCTAATATGACATTTTACTTAAAACCACTATCATTACCTCTTTCAAAGGGGAAAAATGTGCAAAAATGGCAGCATTGTTCCTGGAGACATTGATGAAAAGGTAACAGTGCTTTCAGACTTCAGACTCTAGGTAGGTTAATGCTCAATCTGATCTCATGAAATAAACAAATGTGTAATGCACACAGCGACCACTGGAGCCCTATCACCATAGAGAAGCCCTCTCTGCATATACAGTACATGTCATCTCTTACAGTATTGGGCACTTTGCTAATATCTGGGTATCAAATGATAATGATATTCCTTTCCAGATCCCTGATAAATCATGTTGTACTTTTGTATGTAATGTGGAGCCACAACAACATATGGGCCTGGACTTAACTGCCATTTCATCTATCTCTATATATATTCTATATATATTCCAGCCACATCTGAGCATTAGGCCCTACAGAGTATGCCAATAATAGTCTTTTGTGGATAAATAACTGGCTGAGGTTAATAACCATAGCTGTTCTCAGTTGTTTTTTGCTCCCTTAGGAAATATCTCTCAGTAGTTCAATTGGGTTTTGCTTATTGCAATAAATATATAACACAGGATGTGGTAGAGGTGGGAGAAAGAAACATTAACTGTATAAATATAATGGTAAGGCCAAGCTGGAAATCACAATTAGATTCACACCTAAAAGCTATTCCTGCAGTTCTCAGCACAAGAGAAATTCTTTCTTTTCGTTTCCCAAATCTGACAATTTTATTTGTATTTATATTTTGGTCTCTGTAGCAACATATTGGACCAACCCACAGTTTAAAATCAAATTGGAGCAGCCAGATGATGATCAGGAACCAAGGGCATGTGAGCCTTGTTGTACGATGATAGTAGGTTTGATGCAGAAAAATTGCAGATGATTGAAGACGAAGGGGGAAGATTGGCTCATCATTGTCTACTCCATCTATGAGGTTCTTGTTATTTTACTTTCTAGGATATGGGTACTTTTGCCTACAGAGCAATACTGTACAGGATTCTGGCCAACATGCTGATTAGGGTGGCTTGGGAGGGCAATAGTGTTAGGTCTAGACTGCTGGTGTGTAGACCAAGACATTCTTGCTCATTTTCACAAAGGAAGGTGCACATACATACATTTTAATCATCTGCAATTTTTCTGCATCAAATGTTGATGCTTCTAGACCAGAGGCTGGAGAATTCTGGGAATTGAAGTCCACAAATCTTAAAGTTGCCAAGTTTGGGGACCCCTGTTCTAGACTGACAATTGACTGAGTAATATATGAGGACAATTCATATTTCTTGGGAAAATATGAAATATGGTTTGTAAGGCTGTTCAGATGCGTATCCAACAGTGCAGAAAGTACAATATAAAGTTAGGCAGGCAACTATTTCCCTAACCTTTCTCTCTTAAGCATATTTATTTTTGACTAAGCGGAGGAGATTGAAAACAGAAACTGATATGCTCTAAGAAGTAAAAGTCAAAACTTTGCTTTATACCAATTGTGCACTAGCTCTGTATACTGAAACATGCCACAAAATCATGGTAGCCATATTCTGTATTATGATTATGGCAAAAAAGTGTAATGCATAAACTAGCATTTAATGTTATCTCTAATTTAAATGCCTAATGCAGTACTATCTGCAGGAATGGGAGAAGGGGCACCAAAATGATAAAAGTACCTTACTCTCATGTAATTGACCCAACTGATCTAATTTATCAAATGAGGTAAATTATGTGGACCTGGTAATTAACGGATATCCTAGAAGTAGATAATAGAAAATACCTTGTTTTTAAACAAGTTTCATCTGATTTGCTTGGCTGCCTTTATGAGTCGTTCCTTAGAAAACAAGCTTACATAGTAATTTTTAAACATCGTTTTCTTTACTTTGTTCAATGTGAGGAAGCTATTTTGTTTTAAAACTCATGCATATTGTTGGAATAGACTTATATTATGAGTTACACAAAAACTCATAATCCATAAGGTCAGTGATTGGATGAGCATCAAGGAAAATCCAAAAAATCAGCTTTGAAAATGGCTGTTTTGACATTTTCACAGCAGAAAGTATTTCTGCAGTTTGGCAATCATCTCACATTTTTTTATAAATTTGCAGTTTGTTCCCATTCATCATTCTGTAAGAAGAAAATGATTGGATGATGGTAAAGAAAAATGGTCTGGAAACAAGCATTGCAGAATATTACGAGGCCAACTATATGCTATTATAGCTGACCAAAACAGCACAGCCAAATACTAAAATATATATATTTAATTTCGGTATTGATATTACTACTACTACTACTACTACTACTACTACTACTACTACTACTACTAGTAGTAGTAGTAATAGTAGTAGTAGTAATCACTTTCTTTTCTAAAATGAGCCCAGAATGGTATGCAAGATAATAGATGTACAGAACTAGGATATAACAATCAAAAGCCTGATAGAAAAACACATATACCAACCAATAACACTTTCAACTGAAAGAACAATAGCACTCAAAATCCCAAGTAGACAGATATGTAGATATGTTTTTATTTGTAGCCTAAATCTTGTAAATATAGAAGTCATCTTAGCACTACTAGAACCAGAGTATAAAAATCTAGATAACTGCTAGATGGCTGCAGACAAACACAAAAAGCATATCAATACTCCAGTGTTTATATACTGTAGATTTCAATGGCTCAGGTTTAGTACTCCTACCATCCAGACTTTTTCCAGGGAGATTTCTATTATATGATGTTAGCTATATTTGATTAGGGTTAGATTTAAGTTACATGTTGAATTCAGTTTTCCAACCAAAAGAAAAAGGCAATAACATCATTGACTGCAGTCATATTCAACTTTAGTCAATCATGCCAGAAGTCCAGAAAGGTAAATATAGAAGATGAAGCTAAAGGTCTGCCTGGTGTGCCAGACTGTCAGCATATGTAAGTAGGACAAGTTATATAATGAAGTCCTAGCATGATCACTTATGTATCTGCTTGAAAGGAATATTTGTCCTGCTCTCTATTTTGATTGTTGTGCGCAATTAATGTTTTCACTCTTACTGTTCTTTTTAGTTGGAAAATCAAGCTAATGCTCATCTAAGCAGTGAGTTCTTATCAACAAATAAACTTGTAGTTCGATTTGAACAAGTTGGTTTGCGTGAAGCATCAAATCGCTTCCACCTGCCACAGGGAGAATATCTTATTGTTCCAAACACCTCTAAGTCTTTCCAAGATGGACACTTCTGCCTTAGGATCTTCTCTGTGAAACAGAGCTCAGTATGTATCTTCTACCACGACACGCCAAAAAGTGTCATGCCATTTTGCATGGAAGTTGTTTAATATATGTGCATTTGAAGGGAATGCTTAATCTGTGGTCTCCCAGATATAACTGAATTCTAATTCCTATGAAGTCTAGCCAGTATGGCCAGCAGTCTGAATAGTGGGGTTTGTCATGTGAGTTATCTAGAAGACCACAGGGTACCAATTCTATTAATACATGAATGTACATAAAAGGAATTTACAAGGAACTTAATGTTGCTAAAGCATCCCTTTCTATCAGTCTTCATTAATCTCTTCTATAAAGAATGGAGAAATGCGTCTTCACAGTTAGAACGGTTTGGGGTAGAGAAATGATAAAAGAAGCAGAATGAATTACAAGGCAACAGGAGAGTGGGCACAAAAAGGCTGAGAACCAGAAGAGGAAATAGCAAAGGTGCTCTGATCCATAGGAAAGGAAGATGTAAACTGAATTGGAAAGGAAAAGTGAGAGTGGAGAGCTCTAAAGAGCATCTTGCCCCCACTCCCTTGAATTAAGATAATAGTTTTAGTTTCCACGCTTATTTAAAAATTAAGAAAAATATCACAATTCCCTTTATCTGAACTTGTTCAGACTCTTTCTTCTGACTATGGTCAAATATACAATTACTTGAGAAAAGTTATTTTTTAAACTAGAATGAAAGTTAAGTCTATATTTAGGTGGAAATTATAGGTAGCAAGGAAGGCAAACAATGGCAGTTGAGCACACTAGTTATTAAGTAGGAATGATACAATTTGACAATGGCTGTTATTTTTATTTTTTCAAGGTATTTATCTATAGTTTTCAGGATGACTCACAAAAATAAAACGAATAAAATACAACAGCAAAAAATATAATTAAAACAATTGTAGCTTTGAAGAAAAATCCAATAGAGACTTTAAACCAAATACACACTGTACTAAATATACACATTGCTAACAATTCACTTTTCAAGATCACAAACAAAATGAGAGTTAGGTTACTAAAACAACCCTGTAGGAAATGCCAGGTAATTCTTGTTTAGAAGGCTTAACCTCAATTATGTTGTGATCACTGAGAAAATCCTTTCCTTGAGAGCCTCATGAAGGGCATCAGAAAAGAAACTTCACTTCAGGCAAATATATAGAAGAGAAGGGAACATTGCAAGAATCTTTGGCAGTCTTCCTTATCCTGCTGCCTTCTTTCGGGAAGGGATGGGATGTTTTCAGATCTTATTTTTTCTCATCCAAAGAAGTCAGGCAACAGTCAAGGTGGCACAACAGATCTAGAATATTTTCAGGGCTCTCTGATACATTTTAGATGGTGGCTTCAGATTGCTTGCTTGCTTGCTTGCTTGCTTGCTTGCTTAGCTAGATTTATATGCTAGTTATATGACACTCATATTGTATAAATTAAGAACTGGAAACACCAATAATTTCAAACGTTTAGGCCAGTGTTTCTCAGCCTTAGCAACATGAAGATATGTGGACTTGCTAAACTTGCCCTGGGAGTTGGGCGGCATATAAATCAATTTAAATAAAATAAATTTAAATAAATAAATAAATACTTCTTAGGTTGAGAAATACTGATTTAGATACAGGGATGCAATCACAAACATTCACCTTCTAGAAAGGAAACAAATACATCCTTGTTCAATTGAACAAAAAGGTCTTAAATGCTTTCTGAAAGGCTAACCAAGTTATATCTTTATTTTATTTTATTTATTTATTTGTTTGTTTGTCAAACATGTACAAGATGTCTCCCCCATGTATGTATGGTGTGGTATGGTGTGTGTGTATATATATAAACTGTTTTAAATTGTTTTTTAATAATTTGTTTGGAGTTTTTATAAAATGTTGTATGCCGCTCTGAGTCCTGAAGGAGTAGGGCGGCATAGAAAAACTACCAAATAAGTAAGTAAGTAAGTAAGTAAGTAAGTAAGTAAGTAAGTAAGTACATAAATAAATAAATAAATAAATAAATAGGTATGAACATAAACATAAGCAAAGTAAGTACAGATAAATGAGGACAATAGGACAGTAAGACAGGGACGGTAGGCATGATGGTGCGCTTATGCACGCCCCTTACAGACCTCTTAGGAATGGGGTGAGGTCGATAGTAGACAGTCTAAGGTTAAAGTTTTGGGGGTTTGGGGAAGAAACCACAGAGTCGGGTAGTGAATTCCAGGCATTGATCACTCTGTTGCTGAAATCGTATTTTCTGCAGTCGAGTTTGCAGTGGTTTACATTGAGTTTGTATCTATTGTGTGCTCGTGTATTGTTGTGGTTGAAGCTGAAGTAGTCATTGACAGGTAGGACATTGTGGCAGATAATTTTATGAACTACATTTAGATCAGTTCGAAGTTTGTCTGATATCAGGAGAATAATGTTCCAGAAAACGAGGTAATATGGAAAAGACCCTTCTGTGGGGTGCTTGTACATGACATTTTCTGAGGGCCAGGATAGAAAGGGCCCACTCTTAGAGATCATAACTGATGGACAGAGATCTCTAGGAGAAGGCAGTTCCATAGATGCCAAGGTCCTGAAATGAAGGGCTTTAAAAATACAAACAGCTCTTTGAATTGAACCAGGAAACAAACTGGCAACTAGTGCAGTCCTCAGTCAGTACAGAGGTTCACAGGGCCAAATCAAATTCCCTGAACTACTGCATTCTGGACTATCTAAAGCAGCCCTATGAAGTGCATGCTGTAATAATCCAAATGGGAAGTGACCAAGCCATGCATACCGTAAACAATGCCAACCCATGAAAAGGCCATAAATAGCACAAAGAAGTCCCTCTTAGCTAAAGCTGTCACCTGCTCTTCAAGCAAGAGTTGTGAATCCAGGAGTACCCCCAGATTACAGACCAACTCTGCTTGGGGAATCCCATCAAGAGTCAAAGATGGAATATTTTAATAGTCATTCTTCCATGTCATTCTACTGTTCTTTTAAATTGGCTTTGAAATTCATGGATTATATTTCAAGTTTGTAGCTTGTTTTTATTTAATTGCATTGCCTTTTGAAACTATACTGTAAGTCACCAAAATTGCAACATGTTTCTTTAATTACAGAGAACTTGGGTACACTGCCACTGCTAATCCATATGAGGTAAATAAATTAAGCAGACTCAAATTAACATATTTACTTTGAAATCCATATAAAAGTAATCGATTTATCAGGCCAACTGAAAGTTTACCAAATAGTGTATATGTTCCACACATCTAAGAACTCTTTATTAGGAAAGGAAACTGGAAGATTAAAAGGCTGGCATAAAAACCTGTCTGCCCTAGTTTTGCTTTTAATGGAGTATGAGAGATATCTGCACACTTGCATTTCTCGAAGGTAAAGAAATTGCAACAAGTGCTGTTTTCAAAATAGCAATAGTACTTAGACTTATATACTGCTTCATGGTGCTTTACAGCCCTCTCTAGGCGGTTTAGAGAGTTCAGCATATTGCCCCCAACAATCTGGGTCCTCATTTTACCGACCTCAGAAGGATGGAAGGCTGAGTCAACCTTGAGCCGGTGAGATTTGAACAGCTGAACTGCAGCTAGCAGTCAGCTGAAGTAGCCTACAGTGCTGCACTCTAACCACTGCGCCACCTCTGCTTTCTGCTGCATCCAGGTGGATGGGATGAACAAATTTAAGGAGTCCATAAGTGAGGAAAGGCAGGTGGGTAGAGACTGCAGTATCTGACTCATGGGAATATAGGAACTAGTGGCTATGCATGTATGGGGCTGACAGGGAAGAGGGAGTCTGGTGTGGGTGGAGGTTCTTCAGAGCCAGGAACAGGGAATAGTGCCAAGTTCACCACTTTGGGAAGCCACTGATAAAAATAGCATGCTTGCTTGGATGCTGCCATCAATATTTATACAGGTCAGTTTTCACAAAAATTAAATTGATACCACAAATTTTGAGATACCCTGCTTTATGGGATTTCACAGCAAATACTTTTTGGAATTGCAATTCACTTTTCTCAATCAAAATTGTTTTCCTCCTTACCAAAATACCCCAATGGGTGAAAAATAGAAGAGATATCAGTTAGGCAGCCTAGACTTTAACAAAGCTAGATATATGGTAACATGAACTATATGAAATATGTTATCAAAATCAAATTGGGCTGTTTTAGTTAGTGTTGTTATGGCTTAGCCTTATACTCTCTGAGAATGTTTCCTGCAAACTACTGTATATATCTGCTTAGTCAAAATGCCTCAGGGTTCTTCACTAGAACCGTCACCTTCCTTAGTAAAAGTATTCTATTTACAATCTCTTCATTTTTTTAGCCTCAAGTTACAGGCAACGATATAGAGAACCAATTCAAAAGTCTGTTCCAAAAGCTTTCTGGGAAGGTAAGAGACAGATATAAATGTATATTCAAGATTAGATAAATAGTACATTTTTAAACTTTAAATGAACCGGTCTGTATCACTAATTCATATCAACCAGTTTTTATATTGGTATCATACAGTCCTCCTTCATTTGCTTTGCTTAACAGGGTGACGCAGTGCTTTGGTTGTGAAAGCAAACATAACTTTGGGGTATATGGGGGGAGGAGTCCTGTAGCAACTCTCTGACACTCCTTAAAGCCATTGCACCCTTTTCTGGGTGCCCATTGCAGCTGCAGCACAATCCTGGGAAAACGTGTGTTCAAGGCGATGCAGGCAACCTCTGCACTCTGAGGCACCTTTTCTGCCTTCACATCCAAAGGGCTATGTGGCCAGAACATTTATTTAGTTGCTAAGATTTACCAACTGCCTCGCTCCCAGAAGCTCTAGCATGCAAATAGGATCAAAATACAATGCAAATAATCACAATAAAATACAAAAGAAACAACAAAACAGTGTCACCAATGATACAATTCCTATTTCAGCTCCTCATCTCCAAAGGCTATTCTTTCCTTGGGGCCATTCTTTGGAGGATAAGTTGTTCCAAATGAGGGGAACCAGTGGTGGGTTCCTACCGGTGCGGTCCACTCTGTCGTTCCGGTAGCAGCCAGCAGATGGCGCTATTTGTGCACGACAGCTCCGGTGCTCTGTTTTTGGGCTTTTTTGCTTCTGTGCATGTGCAGAAGCAAAATCTCGTTGAAATCATGCGCGCACACGCGTCCCCTCGCAAGCTTTCGGCAAGATTTTGCTTCCGCGCATGCACAGAAGCAAAATCTCACGAGGGGGCATGCGAACGAAGCGAGGGGACACGCGTACGAAATGTGGAGATGCGCACGCAGCGCACTGGTATCGGTAAGTGAGCACCGCCCCTGAGGGGAACAATAACTGAGAATGCTTTCTCTCTTGTCATGCCCCCCTGTTTGGAGGAGACCTTTAGCAGGCCTCCTCTATCAGGTTAGAATTTATTTAGGGATATAAGACAGCTATGCCTTGAGCATTGATAACATTGAAAACCAGCAGCCTGAACTGCATTTGGAAATAAATGGTAGCCAATACACTTTCTGTATAGGATACTACCCCAGAGGACTATAACTTCAAGTCTCTAATCCCATTAGTTCAGCAGTGAATTTCCCTCAGCACTGCCCCCTTTAGTCATCCTCTAGGGTCTTCCCCACATTTAGTCATCTTCTAGTAGTAGTCCTTTATCAACCTGTCTGAGCAGAATTAGTAGTTAGGCTAATACATGACATATAATTTAACTGACATATTCGATACATGACATATGAGCCTAACTACTATAATTTTTAGTGAGAGAATTAACTTCAGAGGAGAGCAAATGGACCAGGGAAATTATGGTTAAGAGGGATTGATTAACCTTTTCTCTGGAGATGATTTCTTAAGTCCAGTTTCTTCTGTGATTATTATTTCTGTTTTTAATCAATATTTGCACTGCTTCTGCTTTTCTTCCTTTGTTTTCTTTCAAACTTCCAGTTAGGAAAAGAGGTAAGGGTGAGGGAGAAATTTGGAGAAAAAAATATTCTGAAAGACATCACATCTTATGTGGCACGTTGGTTGATGGATGCATGTATGTTTGCACGCACGTTGTGTGAAACATTATTTTTATTTATTTTCATTTTATAATTAAATTTATATACTGCCCTTCTCCGGGGACTCAGGGCGGTGAACAGCCAAGTAAAAATACAATATAAACATTAAAATATATATACATTTAAAAGAAAATATTAGATGTGACCCTGATTTAAGACAATATAATTAAAATTTGGTAAAATTTGGTAAAATCTTAAAAACCCCAAAAACTTTTTCACGCCAGCCCGGCTTGATAAAAATAGTACGTCTTGAGGGCACGGCGGAAGGTGGCCAGGTCATGAATGGTTCTTAAATCTGGAGGGAGCTGGTTCCAGAGGGTGGAAAGGAAAGCAGCTTCATTTGAGGTTCAGTTCAGGAAATTGCTTGCCTGGACTGAATCCTGAACTGTATATGTATCTGTTGGACTGGACTGGACTGAAAAAAAGCCTATTGTGTCCAGTTGACTAGTTTTGAACTGACATATTTGATCGGCAAATAGTCTATGAGTCAGAGACAAAGCAATGTAGCACTGTAATACCAATCTCCAGTAAGCCAAGGCTGTTGAAGCAGCCTTATCTTGCAAATACTGTATATATACATACACATCCTTGGCGAATATGAATATAGAACTGTTCTCGTAAGTAACATGAGTGTGACATCTTTGTGGCAAAAGGACTGCATACATTCATCCAACCTACAGAAATAAAGCATTCCTTGGTTTCTGAAATCTCCAGCTATTCTGACTAGGAGGATCCACCAATATATGTGCTAAACTCATTTAATTAATGGATCCTAGCTGCAAAGAAATGGATTTGGGAGTGCTAAATGAAACTTGATTCTGGCTGACTACAGCATCTTCCTAGTGGTACTGTTTCAGATTGAAATTTAAACAAAAGATAAGGGTGTGATGGCCATGGCTGTGTTGCTTTTTATTGTGTGTATGTCTCCTTGATCTCTACTTTTCCTCTTATATGCAGGATTGTGAACTGACTGCTGATGAACTTCAGACCATTTTGAATAGAGTCATAACAAAAAGTAAGTTGCAACTGATTTCAGGAAATAATGCAGAATTCCCTGATCCCTCAAGCATCCCTTGTGACTTTAAGGACTCTAAAATGACTTTGACCTTTTAAAACACGACATAGGCTTTTAAAAGAATCTTCTGAACAGATTATAGTATAACATCCTACTAGTTGCTCCAGGCCAATATAAAATTAACTTGTTTCTTGGCTATTAGGTTTCTCTTTTTATATGTAATATTTCTCTTTTATTTGTAAGTTGCCGAGAATCAAGGAGGCAGGCAGCCTTGAAATTGGACATATTAGTCGTCTTCATCTAATACAAACTCCCAGTTACCAATTTCCTTCAAAAATAATGCTCCTCAAAACATCTGTTCTATTTCACCTTTCCTGGACTTCTTGTTTTCTGGGATTCCAGTGAGTTATTTCTGAGAGTACTGTGGCCCTAGAACTGTTTTCCAGATTCAGCACACAGCTTCTGTTTCTCTTTAAAGAAGTAAACCCTTTTTCTATAATTGGGAGGGGATGGGTTGTCTGTGCATGTGACAAAATGCCATATCTCAGCCATTGGGATGCATATTCCTAATCTGTTCCCTAGGAATGTCTGAGCTTGTTTGGCAAGAAAAAAAGCTAGTTATTTTACACACACACACACACACACACACACACACACACACACACACACACACACACACTAAAATTTTCTAGGTCATCTTTTCAAATTCCTTTTGTTTTTGTTAAATTTACAGAAGATAATGTTAAAACTTTTTGTAATGAAATGGGAAATTGCTAGGTAACTGTCTTGACACCAGTATTCATGTGATCTTTCTTCTGAAAGGTATTTTTCTTCAAAATGAGCTAGTAAAAATAAAGCTTTTTTTTTTGCTTCAACTGGAGAGATTAACATGCCTGAAGATCTTGTTACCATGGGATGCAGAAAAATATTTGAATAACATTTTTTATCTCTCTTATTGTATAGGAATAGACATTAAAAGTGATGGATTCAACATAAACACCTGCAGGGAGATGATCAGTCTCTAAGATGTATCTTTTAAATGTCACCCTTCTTCACTGGATTTCCCTTGTGAACTTTTGCCTAGATAAGCCAAGATTTACACATCTCATTTCTGGTGCATCTGTCTTCACTTGCTATTGGCATAAACTGTAGAGTAGAATACTGATTTAAACCTTCTGGTAGCAAGGATAGTAAAACTTTATTTTCAGCTGCATAGTTGTTTTCTTGCTGACTTATATTCATGCTCTGCCTGAATTCTGCAATAATCTCTTGTTCACTAACTGCAGTTACCCATGTTGTTGTGCATAATCTAAATATAATTGTAGTGAGTTCATGGCACATATACTCTTTTTTTGGTGTACATAATAAAAATATATTTTATGAAAAATCATAAACAGTTCTAATAGTTCACTTTTCACATAGTAACACATAGGACTGCCATCTGTCTCAAATGGTGTAGGAACTCCTGCTTGAGCAGGAGGTTGGACTAGATGACCTACAAGGTCCCTTCCAACTCTAATAATAAATCTAAAATCTATCAGAATTGTAATAATTAGTCCTAAACCAGTTTTCCAAGTTTGATCATTTCCAAATGACCTTCGGGACCGCATCCTACCACATACCTCCCTACAACCAGTTAGGTCCCACAGAGAGGGCCTCCTCTGGGTCCCATCGGCCAAACAATGTTGGGGCGTGGGGGAGGGCCTTCTCTGTGGGAGCCCTGTCCCTCTGTGGGAGCCCCGTCCCTCTGGAACCAACTCCCACCAGAGAGCCGGACTATCCCCACTCTACTGGCCTTCCGCAAAGCCGTAAAAACATGGCCCTTCTGGCAGGCGGGGTGAATAAGAAGATCAGATTCCCCCATGAATGGTGTTTTTAATAATGTTTTAATATTGTTTTAATTTTTAAATTGTTATAATTGTTTTTTACTGTACGTTTCTTATCCATGTTGTACGCCGCCCTGAGACCTATGGCATTGGGTGGCCTATAAGAGCGTAGAAATAAAATAAATAAATAAATAAATAAATAAATAAATAAATAAATAAATAAATAAATAAATAAATAAAATAAATGGACTTGAGCACCTAGAAAGTAGGTTTTAACTTTTGTCTTTTACCAAAAGATTTTCAGGGGGTGGTTGGTTCTTACTGTTCCCAAAATACAACCCACGTGGTTCTACAACACTATAATCATTTTTCCAATTGAGTCCAGGTCTGATCAACCCACTTTTATTTAAAAAAATAGCAACAGGAAGAGTGTTATCTTATTTTGGAATCTTAGTGGACAACCAGTTAAATATGAGTCAGCAGTGTGCGGTGGCAGCCAAAAAAGCCAATGCAATCCTAAATTGCATTAACAGAGAGATACAATCAAGATCAAGTGAGGTACTAATACCACTCTATAAAACCTTAGTAAGAACACATCTAGAATATTGCATCCAGTTTTGGTCACCACACTATAAAAAAGATGTTGACACTCTAGAAAAAGTGCAGAGAAGAGCAACCAGTATGATTAGGGGACTGGAGACTAAAACATATGAAGAACGGTTACAGGAACTGGTCATGGTTGGTCTAGTGAAGAGAAGGACCAGGGGAGACATGATAGCCAGTGTTCCAGTATTTGAGGGGCTGCCACAGAGAGGAAAGGGTCAAGCTATTTTCCAAGGCACCCGAAGGCCAGACAAGGAATAATGGATGGAAACTGATCAATAAGAAATTCAACCTAGAAATAAGGAGAAATTTTCTGACAGTGAGAACAATCAACCAATGGAACAGCTAGCCTTCGGAAACTGTGGGA
The DNA here is from genome assembly GCA_023053685.1 of Diadophis punctatus similis. NCBI lineage: Eukaryota > Metazoa > Chordata > Lepidosauria > Squamata > Dipsadidae > Diadophis > Diadophis punctatus. Next base: position 54,432,420 of record JALIGW010000001.1, on the reverse strand, counting down.
GCTTCATCACTGGAGGCTTTCAAGAAGAGATTGGACTGCCATTTGTCAGAAATGGCGTAGGGTCTCCTGCTTGGATGGGGGGTTAGACTAAATGACCTACAAAGTCCCTTCCAACTCTGTTAAATCTGTTAATCTGTTATGTGGCGAAACTACAGAATTATGTGCCTACCTGAACCTTGCATTTTTATTGGGATCAGAATGTCTTGTTTAAGAATGTAAAAAAGCATTAAGAAAAATGTGTTTGAAATTTTGAATTAGACCTTAACGCTATCCAGAACGATGGAACTGGTACCCTGGGACTTGTACAATTCAAGATCCTTTGGATGAAGATTCAGAAATATCTGGTAAAAAGCAAACTAATCCTTCCTACATACGATGTTGTCTTAAACTGAAAAAAAACCCTGAGCAGTAAAGCACTAATTTGAGATAAGTATGTAATTCTGAGATATGCATTTTATTCATGCTATGAATAAAATCTTATTAGTTTTGTTTCCAAATCCAATAGAGTTGTCTTACATCTGGCACTCAGTTCAGCAAGAGAGGGTAGGAAATTATCTGTGTTGCTAATTTTGCAGATCAGCTGACAACTTGGTTGAATCCTATGAAACTTTGGTAGGACAACTAATTACACATCTTCATCAGTAATGATGCCAGTGATTTAATATACCAATGAAAAAATAACCTACTAAATTAACAGAATAGCTTTTAAATGTATAGTTGGATAAGAAACCTTTTGAGCTGGGAAAAAAGAATTATCTCTTTTAAGTATTTCCCTCGGTTCCGCATCACAGTCTTTGGCAGAGAAGGGGGTTATTTCTCAAAGGTCACTTCATCATCTGACTTGTAAGCAACTTGAGTTATGGGAATCACTTCCCAGGACATACAGCTTGTCATGAGGTAATTGAATCCTCACTCCACCATTCAGTCTTAACAGAAACAACTATCTCTCCTACCTGGTTGGACCAGCCATTAATCTTAGCTAACCTGATATATCTACGGTTAGGTTGAAAAAGCTTTTCTTTCTCTTTCTCTTAGTCTAGGAAATCTATTTAAAAAGTAGATATGGACTATTCTGAAACCATAGATGCACATGAAATGAGAAATGCTCTCAAGGAAGCAGGTATGTTTGTGAATGGTCAGTTTTCCCCCTCCCCTTTTCCCTCCAGGAAATGTTTTGTCATTGATTCATCTAGAAAAGTTGGCTGTGAATCTGCAGCAGAATCCAACTGGATGTATGACATGCAACAAATGTTCTAAGCAATGACCATGGATTGGGTCTGCAAGCAAGATGTCTGCTTACTTTTCTTGTGCACTTTCTTCTGTATGGTGGCAAGAAACCTCCACCTCATATTCATATTCAGTGCAGCAAATCAGTGCACATTGGGATGCAGGGCCAGGCTGAATGGCCCTGTTCCACTTATCCTTGAATTAATGCCTGGAACAGAGTGACAGACTGGAAATATATTGTAACTTTATATATCATAATCATTGGATCAATTAGAAGTATATATTTCTGCCAACTAAGAAGAATAATTCATGCATTGGATCCCAGCTAGGCCCTAACAGCTAATGGTATTTTATCTTCAAAGTGCCTCAGAACTCTTTGTACAGGGGGAAAAGTATCCATTCAGGGGGGAAAAAAAGAGATCCTCCAGAGGGAAAATGCTGACTTTCAGTAAACGCATCTATCCATCTAGACCAGCAAATGATAGCTGCAGCTGGCACTTAAATTAAGCTTCAAACACTGGGAAAAGTACATTTTGTATGAAACTGCCTCCCTGTAACCAGAGGTCCCATTTCACTGGACTGGATGTATCAAAGCTACTCTAATTAGGTACTTATCTTTCAAACAGAAGAACAGGGGAAATCCTGTGAAGTAGCTTATGATGCATTCCTCTTCAACGCTTGATGAGGGAGTTTAAGGTCCATGACTGGTTCAGAAGAAAAGATGTGAGATAATAGAGCAAATATTATATTATAGAGCAAACTTCCTGTCAGGGTTCCAAATAGTATCCAAAATTAAATCAGAGTCAAAGTATTCCTCAAAGTCCCAATTTATTAATAGAGCCATGTTAGTACATCTGGATGAAACCCGAGTCTGAAGTCCTCCGGGTTTCACCACCCAGTTGAAAGTTCAAGTCCTTGCCCCCACACCCACAAATCCATCACCTTGTCCAATCTTCATTTGCCATGCTGGCAGAGTCCACCCATCTCCTTCCGTGCAGGTGCAGAGGTGCAGAGACAAAGGATGACCTTGGCTTTCTAGAAAGAATTTGTTATGGCTACATATTAACAACCTCATACAATCCCCCCTCCCATTTTCCCACAGTAGAAAATGCATAGTAGAATAGTATAAAGTGTGGCAGGGCAAAGATCCCAAATAAAATGGCTTCGGCCTGATACTTCCTCAGCCTACACTCTTCAGATGGGTTGGGATTAGAATTCCTAAATGCTCAGCTTTATATAGGAAGTGCACGAGGCATACCAGTTGATTAATGCTCTTCACCAGCATTGTTCTTCCAGGACTCTGAATCCCCAAATTTTCTATCTGCAGCAGTTAGAAAATGTGCTTTCTCCCCTTATTTATCACATAGTGAATATTGTCAGTTGTATGTCTATGCAGGGTGATGCATCCCTATCCTAATATTATGGTACATTCCAATACAAGCAGGACACGTGATGTGATCTTCTGCGCATGTGTGCATTCCTGATTCTCCATTATTTTTCTTTTGCCTTTGATTCTGACCGGGAGCGGTCACGATTTATTAGCAAGAATGTAACTATTCAGGATTTATTGTTTTTATACCGAAATAAATATTTTCCATTCGATTTTAATCTCGGCTTTATTTTTGAATGTCTGAATTCCAAGAAAAGATCCACATCGCCTCTATGAGATTTATTCTCACCTTAACATTATTGTAGTACTGGGGTGGAAAAAATGATTCCACCATTACAATTTGCAAAATTATCCTTTCTCCAAAGCATCAGCTTGCCTCTGCAGTATCCTAAATTCAAGTTGATAATACAGGCTGTCATGATTCTATCTACATTCTTTTTACATAATAAATCACACTATGAATTAACATGATAATTAGCTCATAGAACATGCTGCAATGATGGGGGCTTTCCATAACATGTTGCCCAGCTGAATTTTTGCCTGCTCAAGTTTAGTATGAAATGATATGCTGAGAGTGCAAGGGAGACTAAGGGCTCATCCACACAGCCCCCTTGATGTACTTCCCACATTTCATGAGTCAGGAAGAAAGTATGTTACTGGGAAATCTGATGCCCCATGAGCCCTAAACTTAGTTCCCCCTAATCTTTCTTGAAATATGCAACCCCAGGTTGCTAGTAGCAGGTATAATCTCCATCTAACTTTTCGTATTCTGCCAGTGCAGACCAATGTCTAGACATCTGCTTTTGTGGACATTGTGTGGACTGGATTCAAGAAACTGGCCAATTGAACCAGGGATTAAACATAATCTATTCAAAGTTTGTTTCAATATTTAAAATAAATGAATTGAGTGATATTTGTTAATCAAGAAATCAAATAATAAATTAAGAATAAGTATCCCAAGAATACTGAAAGTTGAGTCATGACAACTGGGCTTATTTTCTCGTTGGTGTGAAAGGCTAACCAAGTTGTTATTATTATTTTCTCGTTCACTGCTCCACTAAGAAGCTTCATCAGTCAGAGAAAGTTAGGGAGTTCATTGTCGTACTGCCATGCACTTTGGGGAAGAAACCCCTGAGTTGAGGTTCACATATCTTAAAATGGTCAACTTTGAAAAACATTGTTCTAAACGGTACTGAACTGGCAGAATTAAATTATGGAGGATCAGCACAATCACATGCCCATGTTTTAATTACGGACTTTCCTTCTCCACAGGTTTCACTCTCAGTAACAAAATCCAGCAATGTATAATTATTCGTTATGTCTGCAGCAAGCTGGCCATTGACTTTGATGGCTTTGTGGCCTGTATGATTCATCTAGAATGCTTGTTCAGTAAGTATTCCTAAAAGGGGGGGGGTCTACTACTGCTTTACATCTCCCAGCAAGAATGTTTTACTAACAGGCAAAAGATTTTTGACCTGAGTTCAAAATACGTCTGTCAGTGATTGAAAACTATTGTAAAATGTTTCTATTTTATTAGATATATTAGATAAACAGGGTGAGATCCCAAACACATTCTATCTGACAAAGCAGATATAGACACATATTGAAGACGCATTATTCTTTTACAAAGTTCCAATGAGCCAATAACAGCTGCCTAAGATACTGATTGCAATATTTTATTCTGAGATTAGTGTTATTATTTAAAGATTTGAAGGTCCAACATATTTGCAATTGAAGAGCCATTTGTTGTAATATATGGAAAAGCTTTTGGATATTTAAAAAGGGGAAACAGAGAATTTATATAATACTTGCACAGAATCTCACGTATACACAATGGCATCCAAGTTAAAAAATTTCCACTTGAACAAATCAGTGAGTCAATTTGATTAAAGCCCAAGGTCTGCCTGATCTCCACATTTGAAGTTAGGAGCAACGTCTTCCTCAGGGTCTTTTAGTTTTGGTTATTGGATGAAATCACTCTTGTTCTCTTGATTAGTCTGTCTGACCCAATTTACTTTAAAGACATAACTTTTCAGTTAACCCTGCACTGAAAGGAAGATCTTTAGAGGTTTTGGGTAATACTACTCTTTGATAAAAGAAAAAGTCAAATGAAGTTCACATTTCCGTCTTAATTCTAAAACTTACATAAGGAGAAATGAGTTTTGTGCATATTGTAGAAGAAACTTTCCAGTTTGCTTTTCCCCATACAAACATATATGACAATCATATAAAACCTTATCTAGAAGTAGTTGAACTTCAGATTCTGAAGGTCAGGTTTTCATTACCTCCATTCATCCTTAGTTATTCATTTTTGGCTTATTAATTTTTGGCTTATCACACATTAAATCTAACATCTGCTCTTGTTTCGCTACTCAGAAATGTTTCAGATACTAGATAAGGCTAAGGATGGAACAGTTCAGCTTTCTTTGACAGAGGTAAGTTTGCTTTAGTAAACTATTTGTATGGCTAAAACATTACAGAGTGATAATACAATATTAATATCAAATCACCGTAACTGCAAAGTTATTCCAATTACAATGCTTACCAGCCCGCCACTCATGCAAATGGACGTGCATGCATGCACTCGCCTGCTGCTCATGTGTGGGGATGCTCATGCACACACTGTCAACCCTGAAGTGAATCTGGCTGAGGCCATCTTTGAGGCATCAGGGTTGCCACAAGGAAGAAGAAGGGACAGGGAGGGGGGAGATAGATAGCTGGGGGTTTGTAGTCAAAACAAAAAGTTTTCCTGTGGAAACCAAGGACATTCCAACAGGTGGCTAAGGAGAGGAGGAGTGGAGTAACCAAGCAACCGGTCAGCACCTCTATTGGACAATGTGACTGATGACTTAGGGGAAGGGGAAATTTTTTACTTTATAATCTGGTGAAAACCGCTGGAACTTTCAGAATCGGTTTTCACCAGTTGTGCCAATATGATGTATCCAATAAATTGTTCTCTGAGGAATCTACCTGCCTCGGAGTTCTGCTCTCTATGGGTGCATTACTTGAAATGCTGACACACACACTTACCTGCCGTTTTTGTGGCCTGGTTGCAAACACCTCACAAACCACTAGTGGGCTGGGGCCCAGAGGTTGGGAACTCCTGCCCTAGCAGACAGATCTAATTCCCTAGTAAGCAGAACCCACAGTATGCCTTCTTTGCCAGACTTGATAGGATGGATAGCTGTAATTGGGGAGATCTTATTGCAAATAGCACTGGGAAGGGCCATACTCTGACAGAATTAAGAAAACAGTAATGAAAAATACAGAAAGAGTTGCCTTCACCAAAGAGGTATTATAGCAGTTGATGACCAGAAGAAAAAAGACTGCACAGTTCATAAAAGAGACTTGATAATAGCACTATTAAATGTTGGTGCTGCAATCAAAAGGTGCCCTGGAGACTGTAAAAGAACTATGGGTTGCCCAGCACTTGTTAAATGATTATAAATTTGGTTGGATGTTAAAAAGGTCTCTACCAGCAAGGAAAAATAATGCAATAGTAAATTCTGTGAAACTTTAAATAAGTACCTGTGTATTATCCTAATTCTTATATTCTCTCTCTCTTCCTTAGTAGCTGTGTTGTGCACTTGTTAGAACCCTGTTCAAACGATTGGTTTGCTAATATATGAACAAGCCACAAAATCAATGTTATGTGTATATTCCTTTAAATGCTTGTAGGCTGATTACTATATAAGGAAGCAAGAGAGCATGCTCAGAATGCTGCTGATGTCTCTGATGGTGATTGATGATTGATGACAGTGTGTTCCGGATTGCTGACTCTCTGCTGATTAACTCTACTGCTTTACTGATGAGTAATTGCTTTGTGACTGCTTGAAAGTGCTGTGAAGAGTTGCTGTGAAAAGAGTAACTATCTTTTCATTATAATAGTGTAGAATTGAATGTTAGCTGTAATCTTTGTTAGTTAAAACAAAGATAGGCAAGAAGAAGATTCTTCATATGGACTGATTTACTGTGTATGGCTTGAACTTCTATTTGAACTTTGCTACTACTTTAAGTAAACTATTTGTAAATACTAAACGTATTCTGTTATTGACTGAATAGCATTCATATCAAACTGCAACACCACAACCACAATCACTATTTTGCTGTGTATGTGCTCAACAGCACAATAACTCCTTAACAGCACTGATCTAAAGCATTATTTTTGGCAATCATTTGGAAACTGGACAAACTTATCATTCCACCAAGAAGTTTCTGAGAAAAAGCTGATTCCATGACCTTCTAAAAATATGAGGAATTATCTTCTTTTAGGGAGGGATCCATACTGCAGCCTTTAAAGGTTGCGGTGGTGAGACCCCTCCTGAAGAAGCCTTCCCTGGACCCGGCGGACTTGAAAAACTTTCGTCCTGTCTCCAACTTACCTTTCATAGTAAGGGAAAGTTGTTGAGAAGGTGGTAGCTTGTCAGCTGCTTTGGTTATTGGAGGAAACCAATTATCTAGATTCCTTTCAATCGGGTTTCAGGTGCGGCTACAATACAGAAACTGCCTTGATTGCCCTGATGGATGATCTCTGGCGAGCCCGGGATGGAGGCTACTCTTCCATCCTGGTGCTACTTGACCTCTCGGCGGCTTTCAATACCATCGACCATGATATCCTGCTGCGTCGTCTCGGCAAGGGGGGAGTGGGAGGCACCGTTTTGCGGTGGTTCTCCTCTTACCTCGCTGATAGGACGCAGTCAGTGTTAACAGGAGGGCAGAGGTTGTCTCCTAGGCCCCTGACTTGCGGGTGCCGCAGGGTTCGGTCCTCTCACCCATCCTGTTTAACATTTACATGAAATCGCTGAGGGAGATCATCCGCCGACACGGGATGAGTTTTCAACAGTACACCGATGACACCCAGCTGTACATTTCCACCCCGTGTCAATTCAGGGAGGCAGTCGACGTGATGTGCCGATGCCTGGACGATGTCAGGATCTGGATGGGGAGGAACAAACTCAAGCTTAACCCCGACAAGACTGAGTGGCTTTGGATATTGCCCCCTAAGGACTATTCCGACTGTCCCTCTTTGGTTCTTGGGGGAGAAAAATTAACCCCCTCAGAACGGGTCCGCAATTTGGGAGTTCTCCTAGATCCACAGCTAAAATTAGATCAACACCTTACAGCTGTGGCTAGGGGAGCCTTTGCACAGGTTCACCTGGTGCACCAATTGCGACCATACTTAGAGAAGGAGGCTCTACTCACGGTCACTCATGCCCTTGTCACCTCTAGATTGGACTACTGTAACGCGCTCTACATGGGGCTACCCTTGAAGAGTATCCGGAGATTGCAACTGGTGCAAAATGCGGCTGCGCATGCTGTGGTGGGTGTTTCATGATACACCCACGTAACACCTATATTCCGCCAACTGCATTGGCTGCCCATTGGTCTCCAGGTGCAATTCAAGGTGTTGATCATCATCTTTAAAGTCCTACATGGCTTAGGACCAGGTTACCTCCGGGACCACATCCTCTCTCGCACTTCCCTTCGACCGGTGAGGTCCCACAGAGTGGGCCTCCTCCAGATCCCGTCAGCCAAACAATGCCGACTGGCGGGGCCTAGGGGGAGGGCCTTCTCTGTAGGGGCCCCTGTTCTCTGGAACCAACTCCCCCCAGAGATCCGGATTATCCCCACCTTGCTGGCCATTAAGACATGGCTCTCCCTGCAAGCGGGGTAATTCTGAGACAACATTACATCGGATGTCTCCCCCATGTATGTTTGTGTGTTATAGGTGTTTTAAATTGTTTTTTAAATTGTTTTTCAATGATTTGGTTGGTTGTTTTCTTAAAATGTTGTACGCCGCCCTGAGTCCTCAGGGAGTAGGGCGGCATAGAAGAACATCCAAATAAAATAAATAAATAAATAAATAAATAAAAATATGCCAGGCTCTATTGTATAATTTAAAATGATCATAAAATAAACAATTATGCATAGAAACAAATATTGTATAGCAAGCATAGCCAGCTTTGATTTAATGAATAATATGTGTTATGAAATCTAGGTTTCAAAACTGTGATTAAAATTGAATTCATCTCCAATTTTATTTCTATATAAAAATAATTCATCTGCGTCCATTTTGCACATATCAGAAAGCTGTATGTCTTGCCTAAGAATAGAAACTGATTTATAAAATATCTACTATTTCTATTTTCCAGAATGGGAGATCATCCATCCTGGAGGAGAAGGAAGATGAAAATTAAATGAGCTGGAGAATATCATGGGCTTAGGGCCAGATAGCCTTACCCCCAAATTATAAATAATTGGCAAAAATCTAATGTGAAGTTTAGTTAAAAATACTGAAATATATGAAACAAAAAGGAAGAGACCTGAACGGGCTCAGTAGATTAGAATAACCCCCAAACTGAGACTGACCTTCCTAACAACAAGAACAAGAACAATATAGCACAATAGTGCTAGAACTTAAAGAAAGGATAATGAGAATTAAGGATTATTTTTAAAAAATCCTACTACCGAAGCTACTTTTTGGCTAATCAAAAACCAAAAGAATCCCAGTAAGTTGTGGAAGGGAAGCAAATTAAATTATCTCATTAGGTCTCCTCACAAGAAGAACCAAGGGATTGTGCAAAGGAAAGCATAATTTAAAAACCTGTTTAATACAGCAGGTTAAGACAGCTACCAGCAAATCACAGATACAAATAACTCTTACTAGGAGAATCTACTAAAATGAACAAAGCCACATAGAGCAAATCAAATCTTTGTAATGATAAAAAGCAGCATAAAGAGAGAGGGGCACAGTCAGTTAAAAACCATATAAAATACATCAGCATCTTAAAATGATGTTGATTATACATAAAATAAAATCACAATAAAAGGGGAGTCTTTCAGAAGTTACTCAATGATGTTGGAATTGATTCATCCCAGCTTACCTTATTACAGGGGCATTTTGATTTGAATGAACATTTACCAATCATGTGAAAGAAAATATAATATCCTTCTCATTGCTCCTGTCATCATTGTACTCCATCAGTATTTGAGAAAATATTTTTAAAAGTGTATGGTTCCAAAGGGCTGGAAATCAGGAAAGGAATTTAGTAGAAATCCAGAAGTGGACTGGAGTTTAGTTGGGTTGAGCCATTTTGCTCTAGGCCAAGGGTGTCAAACTCAAGGCCGGTGGGCCGGATCCAGCCCGTGGGGTGCTTAGATCTGGTCTGTGGAGCCACCCTGGAAACAGCAAAGGACTGGCCCATGGTGCCTCTACCAGTGAAAATGGGAGCTCGGGGAGGCCGCGTGCAGCCTGCCTGGCCTCTGTTTTTGGCCGCTCGGGCTCTGTTCGCGGCCTCCCCGAGCTCCCATTTTCACTGGTAGAGGGATGCAGGAGGCCATTATGCCCCAAAAAGGGAATCCGGTGGGCTGCACGCTGCCTCCCCAAGCTCAATTTTCACTGGCATAGAGCCTTGACAAGTGACGCCCACCCCAGCCACGGCCACTCTGGTCATGCCCACCCCAGCCAATCCCATTCCTGGCCTCCTGCACAACCCTGATGCAGCCCTCAATAAAATTGAGTTTGACACCCCTGCTCTAGGCTTTTGAAAAATCCATTCAAATCATTCATTCATTCATTCATTCATTCATTCATTCATTCATTCATTCATTCATTCATTCATTCATTCATTCATTCTAATTTTATCTTACATTTCTTTCAGGAGATCCTGGTGATGTACTCTCTCCCTTCCTCTACTTTTTCCCTACAGTAATGCCTTGAAGTAAGTTTAGGCTGAGAGACTGGCCCAAAGTTAACACAAATAGGGCTCACACAGCATCTAGCAAGAGCAATTTTGTTCTTTTTAGAATGCTCTATTCTAGAATAATCTATAAACTATTTTATTCCAGAAGTAAAAATTGGAATGTTTAAGCTACACTGTGTGCTACTGTTAGCATAACAAAATGCTATTGATTTTCAGGAAGTGAAATAAGACTTTGAGAAGGAGTCAAGCCAGGCACAAAAGTGCACGGTCCATTCCTAAGAGCACTTTGCGGCCTAGATTAGAACACTTCCCATAATTCAAGGATGTGATTAAGTAGGTAGTGGAGGTTGCCCGTAATTCCTCCATTAAGCACTGCCTAGCCTGGATGGGGAGTATAGATAACAAAACTTTTTCCAGCATTGTTCAGGACCATTTTCTTTTCCAGTTTTGCAACACAAGAAACAGTCTCAAATTAGTCTTCTGCTCCCACATCTAAAGACCCTTTGGCAGATAAGACTGGAATCAAACATACAAAATAGAAGCTCTTCCTTCTTGCTTCTCAGCCTCCTTAGGCAGGTTATCTTAATTGCATGAGTCTCTACATCTATCTCTAGGCTCCCTCTTGCCCACCTGGATGAGCAGAGCAGAGTGCAGCATTCCATTCTCCCTTATCTTTGGAAGGCAGGAAGTACTGCTCCTTCAGTGGAGCTTTGATCACTGGTGTCAACAATTGCTGAAAACCAAATCCTTTTCACTGCACCTCCTTTTCCTTTCCCCTTGAGGCTGCATCCAGGAGAAACTGATTGAGGCTGCATGTGTCTTTTCATCACAGACTCAACTGCTTATCACTTTCTCTTCTGCCTCAGCTTTTAAAAGGTGCTTCTCCCAAAATGCATACAAGCTGCTTCAGAATGGAGTGAGCTGAAGGGGAGGCACAGCAACTTCCAAATACTATCTGTTAGGATTAGAATAGATAATTGGAAACTAAATTCTATACCTCACCCTACCTCTCAAGTCTTTATTATATATGGAAACACAATGACTGCACAGTTTTCCAATGGACAGGCTATGAACCAAAGAAAGAAAATAGATTCTGGTCAATTAGAAAGAACTTCCTAATGGTATGAGGAGCAGACTGTCTTGAGAAAATGTAATGACCTCTCAAGCAGAGGCTATATAAGCTACTTACTGAGTTTCTTCTGGATTTTCTGCATTAGAAAATTAGAACTGATTCTGAACTACATGCATAGATTTTGAGGTCTAGGGCTCTCTAGACCCTTTAAAGAAGCTTTGAATCTTTAATCACAAAAATAATGATAATTTTTGCTAACTTTATTTAATTTCTTTAATTAATATTAATGAAATACACTTTTGTTCTTGCCTTGGAATGTCCTCCTCTGCACATTCTTCATATTTAAGTATATTCCTCAAATCAAGTATTGTTCCACAACAGTGCACTAAGACATAGACAGAAACTATTTAATTTACTCTTTCTTAGTATCAAAAGACAAGACTTTGGCAGATTTCTCCTTTAATGATACTCAAGTCTTTTTTTTTTGTTTACTGTGCTCAGACTTGGACAGGGATACAAACACTGAATACTGAGGTTTCAGTTCTCACTGGTGCTATCCAACAGCTTGATATCTGTACAAATAACTTATAAAGGAACAGATCAATAGATTTTCTAGGTTCTTTACTTCCTTCTCAGTGGCAGCTCCTTCCTTCTGAATTGTGAGTCAACCTACAGTAATATATCTTAAGCATGTATTAAAAATTGATATGTAGATTGTGTTCACATATGAATCCAACCATTGTCATCAGTAAATTTTGATTTATGGCCCAGCATTGTGGCTTACTCCACAAACAAACCTCTGCATGGCACAAAATGATCTAATCACTGAATCATCAGATATTGCATTGTTTGTCTGGTGTCACATTCTGGGTGCTCAGTCAGAGAGAAGTTAAGTGCCAGTACAAATGGAGGAGAGTGATGGAAAAACATGGCTTTCAAAAAGAATATGGACAAGAATAAATTAAGCCAAGGAAAGGAGATGAGCTGAAGAAATTATCAGGCATTAATTTTCACTTTAATTTACAAATAGAACTAATCAAAGAATCTTACAGCAGACAGCCCAGGAACCTGTCCTTAAGGAGCAGAACAAGTGCATAACATTCAAATTATTAGCAAAAAAATGAGGTTCTGAATAGCTAATTTTAAATTAATAATTACTTGCCTAAAGAGTAAGTGCTACACAATAGATTTTAAATTCATGTTTCATTCATAATTATGAATTTCCCTTGAGGCATGAGTAAACTGTTTTTGTTCATTTTTGTTTTCTTTACTTATTTATTAGAGCCAACTGGGTAAGTATTCACAACAACATACTTCAGAATGATATCATAAAATAAATCAGATTTAACAAAAGTTAGTTTTATCCATATCTGCAGCATGTTCCTGAGCACATGAAGTTCAGACAAAATGGTTGAACCTTTATAGCTAGGTTCTCATTAAGGTATAGATTAATTTTTACATCAAAATTACAGACATACCTATTACAGTGGTTATATTTAGCAACATATTGCCTTTACATTCCATGGTGCATTTGTTTTGAATAAAATTCTCAGGTTGAAATATGCACTGTGGCTCTAAATTAATGCAGAAATATACTTTGCCCATTAAAGCCAATAGAATTTATTACCCAAGAAATGGCTTCAGATTGCAGTCATAATTGCCATGTACAATATGTTTGCTTGAGAATTAATCCAATTAATTACCATAATTATTTCTGAATAAAAACACAAATAAGAGTGTGCTGTTAAATCTATTAGCAAAGGTTTCTGCTTAATGACTATTACCACCAAGTCATATTGGTCCCTATACAGTCTAAATGCAACCTAAACCTTCCCTCTACAGCTATATTGGTCTGACCTTTCCATTCATCTCTCTTCTTACAGTAATCTCCCCACTCCACTAGTAATGGACATATTTTAAGACTAGAGATCTCTCTCGGGTATGGTTTACAACTAACTCTTTAAACATGTTGAGAAAGCCCTAGCAGCCCATGTGAGCCATAAAGAATGGACTCATTGAGCAAAAAGCAAACAGACTTCATAATGGCTTAATGTTCTACATGAATCCAGCCTCTGCTTTGCAGATGCACAAGTAATTATGGTTTCTGTGGCCAATTCTTAATTTATGTTCTCTCCCATTATTGCTATTTATCTCTTAAAACCCTTAAACTTTTGGGGACTAAGTCTGGGAATTAAAAAAAACAAACCAAACCAGGAATAAGCATGGAAAGCACAAATAAATATTTTATTCTAATGTGCATATTCCCTAGCTGCAGATGCATCTGGTAAGCAAAAAACCAACCTTGAATAAAACATCATAAGTGGAATAAATGGGCACAAATCAAACTTCAGAAACAATGGCACTATTTTTTTTTATTAAAAGGAAGGAAACACACCATTCTCCTTAAGACATTCTCCATGTGGTAATACTTGAAAAAATCAGATTGTGAAACAGTAGAGCTGAAATTCATTCAAAGATTCAACACCATTTCTCACAGATTAAAAATAGTTCAAGGCTTTTTATCACACTACATAAATTAACTATCTGAAGCAGAAATATCAGTGTCACAGTAAGTGCTACTTCATGTTGGTCACTAAGGCAGTTCATTTCTCCACTTTCTGTTGTCCCATCTTTCTCTTCTCTCAGAACATTAATGTCTTGTGATAATAGATTTATTGGTCAGGGAAGCCATAGCGCACTTTGTTATTTTTACTGCAAAAAGATGAAACACTCCTCTTTAAGAAGTTATTTATGATCATTATTTAAAACAATTCTGTCCCTCTGATGTCTTCATTTACCATTCCCCTTTCCCTTTCTTTTCATCAACACTGACAGGCAACCCCAATTTTACCCCCATTCTTAAACCTCTGCCTTAATTGTCTGTCCTCAGGCCATGATTTAAGTGCTGTTAAACAGCTCTTTTCTATACCCTCTCAAAGTTATTCAATAACAAGACACAGAGGAGAATGAAGAGACTCAAGAAAAATTTTTATGACAGAAACTTTTTCTAAGACCATATTAAGGGCTGGGTTCCATCAAGAGTCATTAATGAAAAATGGAACTGGGATGGATTATCTTCTAGCTATTTTCCTGGATATCAGTACCATTAATAAAGAGAAAGGAGTTATGTTGTGATCTTGTACATGACTATCAGATGCTGAGGGACTTACTTCACTGTGGGCAGCTATAACATTGCAGTCTTAACATTCAAGTCTATATTTGTATGTTCAGAAGAACAAACCCAAACTCATTGCTCTTTATTAATGAATAAAACTGCTATTCACAAAAAAATAGCAATTCGGCCATGCATCCTTTCAGAATGTCATACATTTGATCCTAATTCAAATTACATACCTGCTGCTTAGTTCCAGCCTAATCTAGCAAGAATAAATGGTCAGGCAGGAATGTAAGTTTCATGTCAAACAAGATGTGCATGCTGCATTCTCCAATATTTTATGTATCAAAATATCAAAGGAGAAAAAACTAGTTGAAAGGAAAAATTACACAGATTTTTACTGGAAAACGTCAATAGCAGAGGTGATGAAGGGCAAAACTGTGCTAATGCTGAGCTTCAATTTGCACTCCTACCCCTAAAACTGTCATATTCATTTATTTCTTTAATGGTGCCATAGAATCCTTGTTCATTACCCAGAGAAAGCGCTCTAATCAATTAAAATGTGTATTACTGTGGTCTTTTTAGGAGTAGATATTGTTAGCTCTATTTTAAGCAGATTCAAATTATTTTTAAAATTTTTGGCTGCTGGGGTATTAGGATAGAAAAATGTATGGGAATAGTGTTGTATCAATAGTTCTAATAATAACTGACTGCCTTTCATTTGTTTTCAACTATCCTCCTCCTCCTCCTCCTCCTCCTCCTCCTCCTCCTCCTCCTCCTCCTCTTCCTCCTCCTCCTCCTCCCTCTCCTCCTCCTCCTCCTCCTTTGGGTGTAGAGGGAGATACAAAGTTCTGGCTCTTGCTCTTCTGATGGCCTCAACCATTGTTAATTGATATTGCTGTAGTGTGTCTTTGATGTTGTCTCTCTAACCACTGCGCCGAAGTGGCGCAGCGGTTAGAGGCAGTACTGCAGGTCACTTTAGCTGACTGATTCGCAGATCAGTGGTTCAAATCTCACCGGCTCAAGGTTGACTCAGCCTTCCATCCTTCCGAGGTAGGTAAAATGAGGACCCAGATTGTTGGGGGCAATATAAATAATATACATTGCTTACTGGTGTAAACCGCTTAGAGAGTGCTTGCACTGTGAGGCGGCATATAAATCTCACAAAATAAATAAATAAATAAATAAATAAATAAATAAATAAATAAATAAATAAATAAATAAATAAATAAATAAATAAATAAATAAATAAATAAATAAATAAATAAATAAATAAATAAATAAATAAATAAATAATCTTCTTCTAGGTCTGCCCGTGTTCTTTGACCTTCTCCTCCTTTTTTATATGCCTTGTACAGTATGGAATCCCACAACATCCTCTCCAGGTGAGCAAATCATTTTATATGCTGTTTTTGTTTGAAATTTAAGACTAGTCGAATACCCGTGCTCCACTACAAAACTATGTGATTGGGCTCGATAAATCTACACTTACAGCTTGAAAATTAATGAGTAGTTACGATCGGCCTCTTCTCTCCCCTTCTCTCCTCAGGCTTTCCCCACAGAAGCCTCTCCTCTCCTCTCCCTCAGGCTTGCCCCAAAGAAGCCTCTCCTCTCCTATCCCCCTTCTCCGCCTCGGGATGGTCCCATTGATCCTCTCCTATCCCCTTCTCTCCCTCAGGATTGCCCCACAGAGGCCTTTCCTATCTTATCCCCTTCTCCCCCTCGGGATGGTCCCATTGATCCTCTCCTATCCCCTTCTCTCCCTCAGGATTGCCCCACAGAGGCCTCTCCTCTCCTATCCCCCTTCTCTCCCTCGGGATGGTCCCATTGATCCTCTCCTATCCCCTTCTCTCCCTCAGGCTTGCCCCAAAGAAGCCTCTCTTCTCCTATCCCCCTTCTCTCACTCAGGCTGGCCCCATTGATCCTCTCCTATCCCCTTCTCTCTCTCAGCCTTGCCCCACAGAGGCCTCTCCTATCTTATCCCCTTCTCTCCCTCAGGCTGGCCCCATTGATCCTCTCTAAACTCCCAGCCCACAGGCCGGATGAGTTACGCACTGGCCACGCCCCAGTGGCAGTTGGAACAGAGTTTTTTTCAGGTGGGAATAGAACGTTTAACTCCTTAGCATCAGAGTATGTTAATAATAATATAAGAAATACTAATGATCTGATGGTCATTTCAAAAAATCCTTTCTTAGCGAGCACCTAGAAGCCAAGAGGAACATACGTGCCAAATTTCAAGTTTGTAGGTTTTACGGTTCTGGATATTTCGTGATTCTGCGTGAGTGTTTTTCGTGTTTATATATATAGATTGGCTGTATGCCAATTCTTATGGTCTCATTTCTGATTTTATCCTTTCTGGTCACTCCAGCAGTTTTCCTCAAACATCTCATTTCCGTGGTGACTATTATTCATTTATGTTTTGCAGTAAGTGTCCGTGTTTGGTACTGGTAACATAGGGTGGGGGTGAAATATACTTTGTATGAGATGTTTCTTTGTGCTGATCGGTACTACCTTATGCTGTGGTGTGGAGCAAACTGTCCCAATCCTTGATTTGCCTTATTGCATTGTATGTTAATCTCTTCATTCATTTTACCATCTTCGGTGAATGTTGTTCCTAGATATTTGAACTTTGATACTTGTTTTAAGATTCTTTTCAATTTATATCTTGTAGATTTCTTATATACTGCATATGGCCTCAAACAATTAGACAGAAGCAAATTTCAAGAGTTTTAGCAATGTGCATTAAAGATTAACCATTGTTTGTGTGAATAAATTTAGCTCTAATATATCAAGTCTGTCCATTACTGTTTGAATTGTAACATTTTTTTCTCCCTGGTATTACTCAAGCTCACTGTCCTTGTTGTGGATTGTAGAATTTGCATTCATGTAATTGCACAGCTACATTTATTCACACAAACAGAAGAGAAAAATAAAAGTATTTTTATTTTTTCACATTTATTCACACCAACAGTATTCTAGTTACTCTGATCTAACTTTTCAGCCAATTATTTTGAGTTATTTTCATATGATAAAGCTTTCTTCCTGACCTCACTCAATAGACTAAGCAAGAAAGCAAATGTATCACTATATTTATAGAAAGCTCTACAAACAAACAAACAAACAAACAAACAAACAACAAACAAACAGGACTTGTTAAGATTATGGGCAGCTTAAATGATAGAAATGTTGCAGGTTATCCTCTCCTTCATAATGTTCATTGTGCTTCATGTTCTCGTATGCCACCTGTTTTTTGCCCAATAACAGCACTTATCCTGGAAGGAGTTGATTTAGCCATTTCATCCTTTCATCTCCTTGCCCTCAGACACAAGTTTAGATAGTTTTGGCAGCACAAATCATTCTTGTTTCTCTCCCCCCCAAAATTTATTCATTTTGGTGCTTAAATTTAAGGTAGGGATTGTTTTGTATTATTGCTATTCTTCAGCTACACCCATATTGATTTGATGAAAACCATGTATGGGGTAAGGAGTGTGTGGATGTCACAAAATTAGCAGTGCAACAGATTTCTATTCTCCATTAAATCTTCTGCAGATTCTTCATCATCAGGTAATTTCTTGAAGATAAGCAAAATAGTGCTATATCTACCTCTTCAGTCCCAAATCAGACTGATGATATCATGTCATTACTAGTATTTCAGTTCCTACTGCAAATAGGCCATCACCTCCCTTTTCAGGCCATTGAAAACCAGGTCACTTTTAAGTGCCACTTTGACCTGCCTTAGGATACCAACCATTTTATTTTATATTTTAAAAAATGGTGTTGGACTTCCGGCTGTGACATCACGATGAGCAGAGAAGGGCGAGCGGAGCTCCGCTCCCCAAATCTGATCTTTTCTGTAGGGGGGGCATTTCAGGGCACATTGACCCAGGAGGGGGTCAATGGATTAGTGAAGAAACTCGAGGAGCATTGAGGCGGGAGGATTCGCCTGATGCAACGAAGAGGAACTCCACATGGTCTGGATGAATAGGGAAATAGAAAATAACATAAACTCAATAGAAATTATACCGAATGAATGGGCAGACCATAACCCATTAAAAATAATTTGGAAAGGTCAAAAAGGGGAAATTAGATGATGGATGTTAAATACAAAGGTTTTGAAAGAAAAAGAATATACTCAGCAGATTAATAAAGAAATGGAAATGTTTCTTAAAGAAAATAAAAACCAAGATACAACACTGCAAAATCTATGGGATACTGCAAAAGCATATTTACTTGGAATAACTATAGCATATCTAGCCTGTATAAATAAAGAGAAATGGAAAACTCAAAAGAAACTACAGGAAGCCTTTAAAAAATTGAAAATAGCACTACAAAAGGACCCGCAGAATGAAAAAATTAAAGGGGAAAAGGACCTAGTGAGACACAAACTAAATTTGATAGAGTAAGAAGATAACACAAAGAAAATAAGATTAGCAAGACAAAACTTTTTTGAAAAAGCGAATAAACCAGGTAGATGGTTAGCTTATAGGCTGAAAAAAGAAAAAGGGAACAAAATTAATACATCAGGGGTCGGCAACCTTAAACACTCAAAGAGCCACAAAGGTCCTAACCGGAAGCCCCCCTGTTCAACTCTGGAGCCGACCGGAAGTCCGGTTCCCCCACCATAGAGTCTCCTCCTAGCGTGGTGTCCTTTTTCCTCTACCTGTCCTAACTGAAAGCTCTATCAATTGTGGAGCTGACTGGAAAACCCACCCCTTGCCATAGAGTCTCCTCCTGGCACGCTGTGCTTTCCCTCCTCCCAACCGGAAGCTCCTCTCAAAATTGTGGCGCCAACCGGCGACACGGAGCCACAGCAGAGGGATGAAAGTGCCATATGCAGCTCCAGAGCCGCAGGTTGCTGACCCCTGAATTAGAGGATAAGAATGGAAATCTCCAGCATCAGATAGAAGGGGGAAAAAGATTATACAAAATTATTTTAAGGAACTCTATTGATAGGATAGAATAAGGAAGGAGGAAATTGAATCTTATCTGAAAGAAAATGACTTACCCCCAATAAAGGAAGAAAGTAGAGAAATGTTAAATAGGGAAATAATCCAAACAGAATTGAAAAAGGCAGTAATGAAACAGAAAAGTAACAAATCACCAGGACCAGATGGAACTCCAGGAGAATTTTATAAAACGATGTATGAAACAGTGGAACCCTTAATGTTGGAAGTATACAATGAGACACTATTGCAAGCAAAACTGCCGAAATCTTGGGCCGAAGCTTACATTACCTTAATCCCTAAAGAAGATACTGACACTAAACAAATTAAAAATTATAGACCTATTTCCTTGCTAGATGCTGACTATAAAATA
This sequence comes from Diadophis punctatus similis, assembly GCA_023053685.1. Taxonomy (NCBI): domain Eukaryota; kingdom Metazoa; phylum Chordata; class Lepidosauria; order Squamata; family Dipsadidae; genus Diadophis; species Diadophis punctatus. Next base: position 54,412,597 of record JALIGW010000001.1, on the reverse strand, counting down.
TTCATGACGATCGTGGCAGAAAAGATGAAAAAATATTGAATAAAATAATTCATACAGGTCAAAACGGATTCTTACCTCATAGGCAAATTAGAAATATTACCAGGATAGTATTAAACGTATTAGAATACTATGAGGTACACAGGGAGAAACAAGCAGCGCTGATTTTCTTAGAAGCGCAGAAGGCCTTCGATAATTTAAATTGGGAATTCTTTATCCAACAAATACGAGACATGAATTTTGGTTCAAAATTTGAGAAAATGGTAGCAGCAATATATTTGACACAAAATGCAAGAGTGATAGTAAATGGAGATTTTATGGAAAAGTTTAATATTTCCAAAGGAGTAAGACAAGGATGTCCGTTGTCACCTCAAATTTTTATACTTTCAATAGAAGTATTATTAAAACAGGTCAGACAAAATGAGGATATAAAGGGAATTAGGATAAGAAAGGAGGAATACAAAACTCAGGCATTCGCAGATGATTTGGTATTTTTTCTAGAGGACCCGATAGAATCAGGAACAAAATTATTGAATGAAATAGAAGAATTTGGTAAGGTGGCGGGACTCAAAATTAATAAGGATAAGACTAAAATACTAGCCAAAAATCTCACGATAAATCAGGAAAAAGAATTGGTCGAGAAAACTAAATTGCAAATAGTAAAAAAAGTTAAATATTTAGGAATCTGGCTGGCTGCGAGATGCTCAACAATAAAGGAAGACAATTACAATTAACTATTGCAAAAAAAAAAAAAGAAGATTTGGAACAATGGGGGACGTTACAATTATCACTAATGGGGAAAATCGCATCTATTAAAATGAACATACTTCCAAGATAGCTATATCTATTCCAAACGATTCCCATAAAATTAGACCAATTTTTTTGGTGAATTAAATAAAATAATAACTAAATTTGTGTGGGCAGGAAAAAAAACCTAGAATAAAACTTAAATTATTACAGGATAGCTGAGTTAGAGGTGGCTTCGGACTCCCAGATTGGGAGTTATATTATCAATCAGTACTATTAATGTGGATTAAAGAATGGATAGTCTTAAATAATAAAATAAAACTTACATTAGGAGGACACGATTTGCAAACAGGGTGGCACACATATTTATGGGAGAAAAAGAACACAAAACATACATACTTTCAAAACCACTTAATTAGAAGCGTATTACTACAAGTTTGGAGGAAAATTAGGATAAAACATTACATTAGGATACCAGGGTGGTTATCCACAATGGAGGCCATGATCTATCCAAATATGCTAGAAGTAAGTAAAATGAGGAGGTACGACCAACTGTTGGATAATCAAGGCAAGTTGAAGACAAACCAAGAATTGAGAGATCAGGGAATAATCATTGACTGGTGGTCGTACCTACAATTACAGACAAGATATAAAAAGGATACAGAAGAATTTGGTATTGATAGGGAACAACAACCATTAGACAAAATCCTCCTAGGAACAGAGGATAAATTTATATTTAAAATGTATAATTATTTATTAAAAATTGATAGGGAGGAGGAGGTACCGGTAGTAAAAGTAAACATGATAGCGTGGGCAAGGAATTTTGGTTATAATATTCAACTGGAGGATTGGGAAAAACTGTGGACAAAAAATTGTAAATTAACAATGTCAGCCTCATATAAAGAAAACCTATACAAGATGTTTTATCGTTGGCATCTAGTACCGGCAAGATTAGCAAAAATTTACCCAAACTTGAGTCCTATATGTTGGAAATGTAAGCACAAACAAGGCTCTTATTTTCATATATGGTGGCCTTGCTCTGAAGCAAGGAAATATTGGAGTAAAATAAGAAGTTGGCTGCAAGAAATAACAGGATCTCAAATTGAGTTCAAACCGGAGATGTTTCTACTAAGAATTCTTAGACGTGGGTCAAAGAAATACGATATATTATAATACATATACTAACGGCAGCAAGAATAGCTTATGGAACTGGAACTGGAAATTAGAAAGTAGCCCTTCAGAAAGTATGATAGTCAAGAAAGTAATGGAGTGTGCGGAGATGGTAAAATTGACTCTAGAATTACAGGATAGAGAGGAAAAAGAATACTATATGTTATGGGAAAAATGGTATTATTGGTTAGAAAATAGAAATAATAAGTAGGTGTATATTATATGTTTGTAAACTTATGGGAAATGTAATTGTAAATATGAGTATTATAGATAATGTTAATGAGCTGGAACTATGTATGAAGACAACCAAATAGATGTCAATGTTTTAGGATTGAGAAAAATGGATATGTAACGTTTTTAATGTCAATAAGTTTAATAAACAATTTTTTTTTAAAAAAACGGTGTCAATTATGGAAAAAACTGTGATATAAAAGTTTACTGAAATCCTAGGCTCAACATTTTCTATTAAAGTTTGCAGGAACAATGAGATCACCTTGATCAATCTACCGGATACAAACAAATTGTCCTTCCCACTTAAAAATAAAACAATTGGAATATACAGCTGTTACATTTAACTCCCTCTCTGTCTCCTTTTCTAATTCCAGGAGGTTTTGTGGTTGTTGTTCTTTCTGATACTAATAATACTGCTCCCTTCCCAGGCAATTTGCATTGCATTGCATTGCATGGAATGTTATGTTATGTGGCATACATGGCTTGATAACAAGAGAAGGACAAACACTGTTTACTCTTTGTATTAAACAGTGGCTGATGAAATTAAATCCTGATTAATACTGTACCCAGTTAAGAATAAATAACTATGTGCTGACCTTTCAGCACCAGTGTGTGTGTCTGTGTCTATGAGAGAGAGAGAGAGACTGTATTTATTGCTTTATGTTCCTGAAATGAAGTAAGCTCAAAAGCTGGCTATAGAATGTGAGGATACAATTAATACATTACCCATGGAGTACACTGGGCTGCAATTTAACTACAGCCTTTTCTGAATCACCCCCTCAGGCAGTATAAAATTAATGGACCTGTCGTCAAGTAAGATAACACAACCCTGATCATTTACAATTCCATTAAGTAAGCTATTTTAAAATTAATTATAGAAGTTCCTAGTAAGATTAGGTCAGGTTGATTTTTTTTTAAATGGATCGTCATGTCAGGTAGGACAACAGGAGGTGTTTTATTTAATAACTGTTTTTGTTGGTCTAATTTTTGTCTTGTTTGGTTTATGTCCCTTCCAGTTGGCATGCAATAAAAAATCATCTTGCAGTAACATTTCTGTATATGTTTACAACTGGTTAAAACACTTGCTATTAATCTCCAATTTATCTAACCAAATGCTTGACTAAATAAGATCAATTTTGAGCCATGATCATGTGTTTGTTTACGCAGAATTTGGATGTCTTGGTGAAAATCCATCCCGTCTCATATTGGAGTTCCTATCAAAATAAAACAAAACAAAACAAATGCTTGTGTAAACTGAAGTTTAATTCCAAAAAAGCTATTCACAGCTCAGAGCCATAGAAGAGGCAAAAAAGTGAGTCAATCTGAAATGTAAAGTCAAGGGGGTCTCAGCAAGCCTCTCAGATAAGCATGGGTTGCTTCCCGTGACTGTGCAATCAAAGTCCCACCCCTTTTTCAAGTGTAACATATACACAATACGCACTCAAAAAGTGGGGCTTCAATCACATCATAGTAACTACCATCTTGTCTTTTTGACCCCCCATCCCCTCAATGCCCCTGCTGCTTCCCTCGTCATAATGGAAGCCAACACTTATGAGAACAAACTAAGATGCGTATACAGAACAACTGAGATTGATTTTGAACCTTTTTTAAAATATGAGGCTTCTTTCGAACTTGAGGCCCAGTTCAAATGGGCCTCCTGCTCCCCTTCAGAGTAGTCCTAATCTAATCCTAGTCAAGGTTCCAGAGATGAAAACTGGGGTCCAGATGCTCATATACTCAACACAAAATTATCACAATTGAGGCACAGGCTTGCAAAAATCTTTCCTTATTTTAATTCAGTTGTGCTCCTGAGGTTGCAAGGCCAACCAGCTATTTAGAGCAAGTCTTTAATTTCACACAAAAGCTTTCTTTCTTGTAATTGACTGCTCTGCTGTCTTTCCACCTTTCTTAGCGTGAGAAGGTCCCATATTAATGAGAACTGTTCAGATGAGGCTATGACACAACTGCAATTGTGCCTGCCTTGCATCTTTTCCTTCTCCATGCAAATTGCAACATGAAAATAATATTGTTTACAGCTATGGATCACTATATCAGGGGTAGGCTATGACACAACTGCAATTGTGCCTGCTTTGCATCTTTTCCTTCTCCATGCAAATTGCAACATGAAAATAATATTGTTTACAGCTATGGATCACTATACCAGGGGTGGGTTTCACTTACCTTCGCCACCGGTTTGCGTTGCAACATTTCATGCACGCATGCTCCACTTATGCACGCGCGTGTGTCCCATCGCACAATTTCACTTCCGTGCATGCTCAGAAGGTGGATTCAGCCCGAAACACAGCTGAGGAGCTCATCAGCTGTGCTTCTGGCGAAGAATTAAAGGTCAGTATTAACCCGGGGCGGGTGGGAGGGCTTTTTTCAAAGCACAGAACGCTGTGAAGCCATCCAAACACAAAAAATCGGCCGAAAATTCAGAAAAAAAGATGGCGGCAAGCACGGAACGGCACAGACGAACTGGATCCGTGACGCCAAAATTACATCACCAGCGGGTCGCTAATGGTTCAAGTGATCTGGTCCGAACCGGGAGGAACCCACCCCTGCACTATACTGAATATTTGAATAATGTGTGTGAATCCTAGAAAGGTTTAGATCAATGTTTCTTGACCTTGACAAATTTAAGGTATGTGGGCTTCCACCCCCAGAATTCCCTAGCCAGCTTATTGTCTGGGGAATTCAGGGAGGTGAAGTCTACACATCTTAAAGTTACCAAGGTTGAGAAATCTTTAGATTTAGATTTATTATTAGAGTTGGAAGGGACTTATAGGTCATCTAGTCCAACCCCCTGCTCAAGCAGGAGTTCCTACACCATTTGAGACAGATGGCAGTCCAGTCTCTCCTTGAAGGTCGCAAGTGTTGGGGCTCTCACAACCTCTGCTGGCAAGCTGTTCCACTGGTTGATCGCTCTCACCATCAGAAAGTTTCTCCTCACTTCCAGGTTGAATCTCTCCTTGGTCAGCTTCCATCCGTTATTCCTTGTTTGGCTTTCTGGTCAGATTCATTATTATGTTTTTGTTATTTCCCCATCCCTTGTTCAATTATATTTTGTGTAGGAATGGAGAAGATGCCAACTGACTGAAGTGGCTTTCTCTCATAAAGGTCATTACTGTATTTTACATCTGCAGAGAAGGAGGCTTGAACGACATCAGCTGCTACTTCGCTGACTTTGCTGTGCTCTGCTGCTGCATTCTAAGGAAAGGAATCTTTTCCCCTGGAATCCTGTATTGAATTGAAATCTGCTTTTAGAAGAAGCAAGGCTAACAGGGAAATTACATTCCATTTCTTAAGAACTGGAGCTATTAATGGTAATGCTGCCAGATGAAAGGGATGTCTGCTGCAGGCTTCTGGCTGGGGAAAGCTGGATTTAGAACAGAAATGGGGCCTTGAGCAGTTCAATAGACAGCTGTTAAAAGAGATGAAGCAGAAGTACATGGCAGTCCAAATCAAGAAATCAAGTTCCAAAGTAGCAGCTAAATATATGACAGGCCAGAAGGCTAGAGAGCCAGGAGAGAACAAGGTCTGATGACAAAGGAGTGGTGTACAGAGCAGAACGTGTGCTTGGTGAGACTGGATTTCATCCATCTGCCCTCAATGCAGTGACGGGGGTTTGGCCATAAAAGTTACAAAATCTATGTTTTAATCAATATATAGACAACAATTATCACCATCATTAGTCAGCAACTCAAAAAAGGATGTCAAAAATAATTTAGATTTAAATAATACCACTTTTTAACATGGAAAGTTAATAATTAACTAATATCAACCCCATAATCATTTCTCAAATTTGGCAGGCCCTGCTACTTAACTAATGTTAAACAATGTAATGTTTAACAGTTAAGTTAACTTTACAGTTAAAGGGTGAGCATTTATAGCTGGGGAAAAAATAAAGGTGAACTATTTCAATTTTGTAGATTGTATTCCCCTCACAAATAGGAAGTACATTTTATGTTTTATTGAATATTTTGATTCATTACACTTTGCCAAGATGGAAGTTAAATATTTCAAACAATCACCTATGGATATACATAGCTTCTGGTCCATAACACTAAAGCAATTGAAGTCCCATTGCCAGCCAGTATAGATCAAGCTTTCTCAACCCAAGTGCCCTCCAAATATAAGGGAATTCTAGTCTCTTTTTTTTTTGCAAGATTTTTTTTATTTTTTCTCCACAACTTCATATACAACTCAATACACACATATCTCAAAATATCACAATAAAATACATAATTCTACATTATAATCAATCATTCAAAAATCAATATCTTATTCAACACTTACATCATCAATCATCACTCTGTTCTACTTTTTTCTATTACACTCCCCTCTCACTATCTCCATTTTCTCCTCCTACTTCCTTTCTCCTTCACTCCTCCTCTACCTCTCTCTACTCCTTTTCTTCCTCCTCCTTCTACTTCCGCTTTCATCCTCTTTACCTTTCCCTGAGTACTCTTTATACTAATCCATCTTACATTTAACAGACTGATGATATAATCTCAAATTTAAACTAGTCATGTTTCTTCTAAAAAAATTCTATTATTATGTCATTTCTTTGTATATAATACTTTTTTCTAGATATATGCTGCTAATTCAATATTACCTCCCCCAAAAAAGAAAAAAAGTATAATTTTGTCATCTGGGATATTCACCAGTTAATTTCCAATTTTCCTTCCAAATTAACCGCTGTTAATTTAACTTCCCAGGATAGTTATTATTTCTCCTGCTTCTTAATTTTAAGCCATATTGCTTCCTCCACTTCTTTAATCTCTTTATTCATCATTTATGTTTCTTATCCTCTATTCTATCAAAACTAAATGCCAAATTATACATTTCAATTTCTCATATTAATCATCAAAATTCTTTCTAAGTTATTTCAATTAAATTAAATATTCAACTCTTAATAAATTTTTTAAATTTTGCATTTAAACAAATCTAATATATAAAAATAATACACAATCATAATATTCCTTTTTTTATCTTAAACATTTAAATTCATTTCCATTCTTTCTCATTCTTTATTTCCTGTATCAATACAGGTATTTTAGTTAATTAATTTTTTTTAAATCTAACACCATTATCTATTCATCCATCTCTTATATTTAAACAAATCAAAAAGAAGAAAAAGAAAAAAAATCCAGGTCATTTAATTTTTCAATTCTCGGCTTAATAGATTTTCCATATTAATAAAAATAATAAACAATCATAGTATGCCTTTTTTATTTTTAACATTTAGATATTTCCCTTAAACTCTAATAATCATATTTATCATTCATACTTCTCATATTAATTATCATTGTTTTATCTACATTATTCCAGATCATGTAATTCTTAAGCAATATTAACCTATATAAAAAGAGCAAAAAAAATTCTTAACTCCTAATAAAATAATTATATTGATTATATATATCAAGATTCAAAACAATTAACATTCTTATCACAATTGAATCTAATATAATGATTGTAAAAAAAAGGAAAATAAAAAACATTTCTATAATATTTCAACACCGTCATCCATTTCCTTTTAATTACTTGACTACTTCCTTTTTGTATATGTATTTCCTCAATCCTCATTTCCTTAACTTTCCCTTCTTTCGTTTACCTTTATACCAATAAGTTCCCATTTCCCATGACCTTTTTCTTCTTCTTAAACCTACTATCTGTATGTATCTAGTTTTTCCCATTCCTTTTTTAACTTTATGTATCTCAAAGTCATCATCATCAATCTGAACATAATCATTTTTAATATCTTTATCTCTATTATCACTGTTAACCCCAGTGGAATCATTATAAGTTTCAACATAATCATTAATCAGCATTGCATTTTCAGTATTCTTTCCTTTTTCATCATCATTTATAATATTTTCATCAATCTTCTTTTCTTCATCTGTTATCTTTTCCATTTTTTTCCATTTGTAGTTCCTTCCTTCCTTTCTCAGGTATTCCAATTCCAAGAGATCTTCTAAGATCTTTGAAAAGATCTTTCAAAAATCCAGCCAATTCTTCATAGTCACTTTCCTCCATGTCTTTAAAATCACAATTCTCAAGTCCACAATTCTCAAGCTTAAGCAGATTCAATCTGTCGTCAAAATTTGTTCAAAGATGCCACCAATTCTCTATATTCACTAATCTCTATGTCTCAAAGTCACAAATCACTAATTTTCACAGTCCATCCAGCTGCTAACAAAGATGTACTCCACAGCCTTTTATAATTTACAAGTTATTTTAGTAATTAAAGAACCAATTCCTTCTGTTCTTTTGTTATTAACATCTGTTCATGTTCATTCTTGTCCAAGTCAGTCCAAACACTTTCTTTCAAACAATAACAAATTTGCAGTCTGTTTTAAATTATCTCAACTTTCAGAAAAGTTTTTCTTGTTCAAGGACAGCAGCTGTCCAAACATCCATAAAGATATTCCCATAACAGTAATTCTTCCAACCACCAGATGGCATTCTCCAATCAAATTTCTCAACTCTGCCTTTCCTGTTTTAATTTTTCCATTTTTAATCAATTCCAATTTTCAAATTATTTCCTCCAAATTTATTTTCCAGATTTCTTACACCTTTAGCAAATCTTTAAAGCAAAATTCCAAATCTTTAGTAGTTGGTCTTTAGTTGCAAATCCCTTTAATTTTGTTACTCCATTGTATCCACATATTAGCAGCCGCTCCTTAATTTCTGGTCCTTTTGTTCCCCTTTTAAATTAGAATGTTCTTTTAACATTTTCCTTTGGCAGTGTCACTCACCAGCCTCAATCTTCTTCAACTTCTTCAGCACATAACTTTAATTTTCTTTCCAGATGACTCCAAACTCACCACTTCAATCTTAACGTTGTGACCGCTGCGACTAGGGACGATACTTAAAGGTTGTCTTCTGATCGCTGCTGGTCGAGGGGACAGAGCCGGCTCCCTGGGAGGTTTGCAACCCCCCAGTCCACCAGCATGCACCCCTCTTCTTTACCACCCCTCCAGGGTGGTCCTGACCTGGTCCTGACCGGACCAGGTCCCCGGACGGTGCGGATTTTGGGGCTCCGTAGCGCCGCAGCATTGGCCACGCCTTCTCCAGATAATTCTATTCTCATTGTAGAACTTTCACAGAACTTCACAGTTGGAAGGGACCTTGTAGGTCTTTTAGTCCAATCCTCTATACCATTTCAGATAAATGGCTGTCCTGTCTCTTCTTAAAAACCTCCAGTGATGGAGCACCCACAACTTTTGAAGTCAAACTGTTCCACTGGTTGATCGTTCTGTTAGGAAATTTCTCCTTAGTTCTAGGTTGGTTCTCTCCTTGGTTAGTTTCTATCCATTACTTCTTGTCTTGCCTTCTGATGCTTTGGAAAATAAGTTGACCCCTCTTCTTTGCAAGAGCTGCTCAAATATTGGAACATTGCTATCATGTCGCCTCTAGTCCTTCTTTTTACTAGACTAAACATATCCAATTCCTGCAACCATTGTTCATATGTTTTAGCCTCCAGTCCCCTAATCATCTTTGTTCCTCTTCTCTGCACTCTTTCCAGAGTTTCAACATCTTTTTTTATATTGTGGTGACCAAAACTGGATGCAGTATTTCAAGTGTGGTTTTACCAAGGCCTTATAAAGTAGTACTAACACTTCATGTGATCTTGATTATATCACTCTATAATGCATCTTAGGATTGCATTGGCTTTTATGGCGGCTGCAGCTCACTGCAGATTCATATTTAAGTGATTGTCTACTAGAACTCCAAGATCCTTCTCGCTCTTACTGCTATTGAGCCAAGTTTCACCTAATCTGTACTTGTACATTTGGGGTTTTTTTTTTGCCTAAGTGTAAAACCTTGCTTTTCTCTACATTGAATTTCATTTTGTTAGATAGGGCCCAGTGTTCAATTCTGTTGAGATCCATCTGGATCTTGAGCCTATCTTCTGGGGTGTTGGCAATTCCTACCAGCTTGGTATTGTCTGCAGATCTGATTGGTTCCCCTTCTATTTCTTCATCTAAATCTTTTATGAAGATATCAAAGAGTACTGAGCCTAAAATAGAACCTTGGGGTACCCCACTGCTTACTTCTGTCTATGTAGATGTAATTCCATTAAGGACTACATGTTGAGTGCAGTTTGTTAGCTACAAATCTATCTGGTGGTGATGCCATCTGGTGGTGATGCACATTTTTCTAGCTTACCAAGAAGTAGGTCGTGGTCTACTTTGTCAAATGCCTTACCAAAATCAAAGTATACTATAACCACAGCATTTCACCGGTCTGTTAATTTAGTCACTTTGTCAAAGAATGAAATAAGATTTGTTTGACATGATCTGTTATTGATAAACTCATGTTGGCTACTGGTTATAAATTTTCTTGCTTTGTAGAAGTTTATAGATATGTTGCTTGATTGTATTTGAAAATCTCACTGCATGAGCCAATTTTCCTAATTATATAAAGCATTGTGTGGTCATGTAAAATATTTGTGGGCCAGCATAGAAACCAGGTGGATGTTGTGACCCAGGTGTGATAGAAGGTGTCAGCAGAACCATAAATTAAAACTACTGTGTACCTACTTTATTTTAAAGTTACTTATTTACTTTACTTACTTAATAACACAAAAATCTTGTGAGATTGCCAAAGGTCATGACAGACTAAGCCCCAAAACAACATGGAACAATGCAGCCATAATTCAGTTCTTTATTTGCTTACACAAGGCAAATAGACGCTTGCAAGATTAAACCCTTACTACTCCCAGCCTAATGGTTTTTTTCCTGAGAGATTCTAAGGAGTGGTTATCCTTACTCTTTTCCTCTGTCAACTATTCATCTCTGGGCTTGACTATCTCTTGGCTCCCTCCCCTTTCGGCAATGTGCTTCTTTCTTCCTGAGAAACAGCCGTTTCACTGCAGTCCATCACCCCATTTCTCCTTCTGTGGGCACCATCTCTCACAGCTCATTAAATTTTGAATTAAAACACTGTCTGGCAAAATCTAACGATTTTGTAACATACTGGCCATTTGGAAAAGTTATTTTCAATTTTGTAATGGTTGACAGTACAAATTCCCTTGCAAGTCCCTTCTACACCACTAGTGGACCTTGACTCAATAGTCCACATATTGCTAATTATTATTTAAAGTTGGTATTTTAAAACCCTGATTTTAACTTTCAAGGCTTGCCTTCAATAATCTGCAAACCACGCTTGGCTAAATAGAGTGTCTTTTGTGTTCAATAGCCTCTTCTAAATTTAAAAAAAACAACAACCCTGAGGATTCAGTGGGGGAAAAGATCTAGAAGAGCCCAAGGCCTTTGGTTCCACTTCTGGGCAATATTTTATGAAGCAGATGACACACTAGTGTGAAAAAGGATAGGTCTAGTTAAATTCTTTGCCAATGGCAGTATGACAAAGGTAAAAACTTCATTAGGGTTTCTTGATTCCACTAAAGTTTTTCGAGAAGCATGAGCCAGCTGCCTTTACAGCCATTCTTTTAATTTCCTGGGAAATGAGAATAGCAGGTCCCAGCTGCTACATAAGCCTGGCAGAATTTATCAACGGACAAGGAGGGTCATTTTTTAATGCCTTTTTTAATCTGTAGTTCTAATCTCTGCTGTAAGCCGCCCTGAGTCCCAAGGGATTGGGCGGCCTATAAGAACTCTTAATAAATAAATAAATAAATAAATAAATTAGTGTTGCTCCAACCTCAAGCTGGTTTAGCTTTCTGAGATAATCAAATGCCATGAAGTTAGAAAAGGTCCCTTATCTCTGTGAAATGATATACTAATTATTATAGATGTCATGTTTCAGTTTGTAATCTAAAATCCTCCAATTAAGTCAGTAGAAGCAGATGCTGGTGAAAAGGAGATTTTAGAGACGAGAGACATTAGCAGCTCTATGTGAGAATTTAATACCTGCACCACAAATAATTGCAACATGAATAATAATCTGGAGATCAAAGTCACAAGAGCCCAGAAAGTTTTTATTTTCTCCTATTCACATGTAATTCTAAAGTATAAGAATTGTTTTGGTGAATGAGATGAACCCTTATCTAATTCAGCAGCATGTTCCATTAGTCCAATGTCTGTAAATGCTCAGAAATGGGATGAAAAAGTGGTTATTCCTATTTCTGTCTTTAATGCCAGAATGCATAGAGCTTCAGATTATGAAAAAAAACTCGATACAGCTAATAGCAACTGAGAAATAATGCAGTGGAAAAGAACAGGCTTGCTGGACAAGATCAAAGGTCTTCTGACTCAGCTTTCTTGAATAAAGCCCAGCAATGTCTTCAGAAACCTCAGAAATAGGACAAGATAATTAGCCTTCTCTTTTCTTACTGAGCCATCGTCTCATAAAAATGAGAAAGACTACTTCACACTTCAGTGTTTTATCATCATATGGTATTATAGATCTAGTATATTAGTTCATGACATTAAAAACAAGTCCAAAGAGTTTGCCCTAGTAGGGACAAAAGTCTTTACTGCTGCATAATGAAAAATCTGGATTCCACAGCTGGATACCCAGTTCCAGGCAGGCGGGCAGGCAGGCTTATTTTGTGTACCCTACAGGCTTGAACTTAAAATAAAAGGCTCAAGTGATAGAAGGGAGACATTGTGCCTGGAAGGAAGGAACACTGTTGAAGTCTCCGAGTTATATAAGGAATTGAGAAATGTAGGGCAAGTTAAAGCTATTCACTGAACATATTTAGCTGCTCATTCAGGGTACAGTTCACTTGGTGCAGGAATTTCCCCCCCCCCCAAATGTTTCTTTGGCACCGAGAAATCTTTGAACTAGTTTAGGGCAGGGGTCGGCAACCTTAAGCACTCCAAGAGCCATTTGGACCCATTTCTCACAGAAAAGAAAACACCGGGAGCCACAAAACCCTTTTGATATCTAAAATGAAGATAACACTGCATATATCATTTTTTTTTTACCTTTATGCTATGTATTAAAAAAAACTATAGTGTGTTGCATTTATGAAATCAATGACCTGCTACAGAGAAAACTCATTTTTATTTCTGCAATGCAACAAAAACATTTTGAACTCCGGGAAAAAAAGATGGGTCAAAAAGCTCAATAAATCACGTGCCGGCGGGTATCGCACATTGGTGGCTGTGACGCATATTTTGAGCGACAGGGAGCCGCAGCAGAGGGATGAAAGAGCCACATGCGGCTCCAGAGCCGCAGGTTGTAGACCCCTGGTTTAGGGGAATATAATACCTAACTGGAATACTAGTCATTTCCACAAGATGCAAAATCCACAGATAGTTGGCTGGATTTCCATAGCATGCTAAACTACATATAATCCGAGGTTTTAAAAACAATAAATTACCATAATCAAATAACACATTGTTATGTTGTAATGTGATGACCTGGATTTGAAGCTTAAGCAGTAGCTGGAGGCTGTAGTTAGGGGAACTGTGATTAGCTCTGGACTAGAATGCTTTTGTGTGATTGTAACTCATGTCCTGCTCCCCAGTTGGTTGGATTACCCTAACATGCTTTCAGTTGGTAGCTTTTGAAGACAACCTGGAAACTACAATGCCCTAGAATGCAATCGCTAGATTGCTGGTGAATCAACCTGGCCAGAATACAGTAACACTATTTTTGAAGGCCATGCCTGATTATCAATAGGCCCAATTTTGGGCTCAAGTCCAAGTGATCATTGTCACTACCAAGGCCTCTCTGGTATAGCACTGAGTAACATCAGACTCTGCTTTGCCAAGATTGAATCTGCCCACCTGGTAAGAACATCACGAGAAGGAAAGCTCCAAGTTCCTCTCACCCATAGGCAATGAAAGGGATTTTGATGAGAAAGCAGTCCTTTCGGTTGTGTTTCCCATATTTCCTCTTTACTCCTGACTTCCTACTAATATTCCCTAGGATAGTTAAAGCAGTTCTTCCATATGTGCAATCTGACTTAATTGTGTGGTAGTGTTCATCTTGGGATGGTGGTAGGATTTTTTTGCTCTCTTAATATGGTTTTATTTTTGTTCTTTTAGAATATCCTTATTACTCTGTTGTACATCATTCGAAGTGTATAGATTGGGCAGTTTACAGAAGGGAAGGGAAGAGAAGGAAAGGAAAGGAAAGGAAAGGAAAGGAAAGGAAAGGAAAGGAAAGGAAAGGAAAGGAAAGGAAAGGAAGAGACAGGCTGGGTTTCTGTAACATGCTGAATCCAAAATTCATTGCATTGTTTCATCATAATTCAGTATGTTATGAAATCCCAGTTTATACTTCAGCAGTGAAAATTTGTTCTATTATTTGTATTCCAGTTTTAGGAGTATACAGATAGTGTTTGAATAAGATTGCCATTATTTATAATGGGGTGGACAACCTTTTTGTGGTTAGAGGGCTGCACTTCTATTTTTTAAAAAACAGATGATAAACATTTATTTTACCTTTAATTTTGCTCTCCTGCCTACACAACCAGAATAAAAAAATACATTGGTATTATCTGTAGTTTATCATCCAATTACAATTACATTTGGGGTCTACAAAAAAAGGGGGAGAGTTGGTTGCTTCATAGCGCTTATGGCTAAAATTGCTTACCTTGCTTATACAGGAGATGGACCTAGTGGCACTTGTCTCTTTGGAGACATTCATTGGATTGCATTATAATGGTCTCAGATTAGAATGTTCTTAACATAAATGTTAGTGCTACCTATTTTATTCTTACTATCCAGTGTATCTGAAATCCCTTTCCATGCTTTAATTCCGCTCATTTGTTTTAGCCCTTTTTCGAAGCCTCCTTTATATGCAGAGTCTGTGAATAAGTCACTCCAAGTTAAGCATTTTAAATTGCTGATTGATGTGCTTGGATATGCACTTTGAAATGAAAAGAGGCTTAAAAATTACTTCACTGTTACTTTGTAAATCAGGAATTACTTACGGTAAGTTTCCAGCCCCAAAGCCTGGGGGAACAGCCACATCTTTAATGCTTTGCGAAGGGTCAACAGGTTTGAGGTCATCTGCACCTCTGGGGAGATTCTGTTCCATAGGGCAGGTGTTATGACCGAGAAGCCACCATTTCTAGGTCCCAGAAGATGTTACTGTCCAATAGAAAGAACCTGGAAATGCCAATCCTGCTGATTCTGGTGAAGGAAGCACAGCCCAACAGAAGCAGACAGTTTCACAAATAACCTGGTCATGCACCACACAGAGTTTTTAAAATGACACGACATCCTGGGCCCTGTTAGGTCATTGGTTCAGATATATCTCCTCACCTAAACAGCGAAACAGAATGGCCAAGGATGGACAAACAGCAGTGAAAGCAGGAGTGACTTCCAACTTCCTGCTGTCTTCCCCATTGAGTTTCTTTGTGGGAATCTGGCAGGGAGAATCCAAAATATCCCTCTGTCCTTCCTTCCCAACCCCTTGACAGGGTGGTGAGAGTTGTGATTGAGACCAACACAACTGGAGAGGCCGAGCTGAGATAAATGTACTTACTTTGTTGGCTCAAAACATGACATTTCAACCAGAGAAACCTTTGGGGTGGCTTATTGAAGAGACACTCCATGTCTCAATTTACAATCATAAAACACCAATAAAAACCTTGGCTGCTTTTACATGATGAAATACACACAACAAAGGATCGGCAACTTGATGCGCATTTGTGCTGCTAATTTGACTTTTTTTAAAAAAAGATCCCTGGACATTTCTGAGAGATACAAAAATGAAAAGAGTGGGGCCACTGGAAAAAAACAACAAGGATACAGGTGGTCCTCAACTTACGATCACAACTGGGACCAGAATTTCTATTGCTAAGCAAGGCAGTTGTTAAGTGAATTGCATCCAATTTTATGTCATCTCTTGCCACAGTTGTTAAGTGAATCACTGCAGTTGTTAAGTGAATCATCAGGCTTATTCAGCACATTTGGCTTCCCCCATAACCTCCCATTGCCTTTGCTTATTGCAGTCCTTCTCAAATAGTGGGGCGCCCCCCCTGGGGGGGGTTCAGAGCGATGCTGGGGGCGCATGTGACCCCGGGGAACATGTGTGGTCCCTCTGGATCAATTCCCCCGGACGGGGAGTATTTTCCCAGTTGCACGCTGCTCCGAGCCCAGAAGAGAAGGCGGCCAGGCGGGGCGGGGCAGCTGCGTGGGTTCTTGTTGTTCTCAGCGGGCGCCATGGTAGCCATGAACGGTGTAGCAAACCTGCTGCTGGACAAGGAGGAGCATCCTCTCCAGCTGGGCAAAAGCTTCGAACGGCACCCTAAAGCCTCCTTCCACACCATTTGCTGTGAGTGCCCAGCAGAGGCGGCGCTTATGGGCCAGGCCGGCGACCCCAAAATATTGGCTTGATTAAGCTGGCCTGGCCCCATGTCAAAAGAGGGCCCAAACCACAAAAGAGGGCCCAAACGGTAGCCTATGCCTGCCTAACTGAAAACAGGCTCCACTGAGTTCAGTGTGACTTACTCCCAGGTAAGTGGGTAGAGCAGCCTTCCCCAGCCAATAGTTTGCTTGCAGCTTATAATAAGTAAAATAATAAATATTAACACTAAAATTCCATTGGGGCCCAGATTGAAGAGTTGGGGAGGCGCAAAATATTTACTTCTTTCTAGGGGGGGGGCGTAACACAAAATAATTGAGAAGCACTGGCTTATTGGAAGCTGGTTGTGAAAGTGGCAAAAGGCGATCACATCCCAGGATGCTGTAAATACCTGCCAGTTGCCAAGCACCCAAATTTTGATTATGTGACCGTAGGGTGGTTGTGTCATAAGTGTGTGGACTGGTTGGAAGTCACTTTTTTCCATTGCTGTGGTCAGCAATGGTCGCTAAATGGATGGTTGTAAGTTGAGGATTACCCTTATTCCTGTGATGTTGATGTTATACAAATGCTGCAACAATCAGATGCAACGACTGTTTTTTTCCTCCCCTTTAGCCCTGTTCTCATGGTACCTGGAGAAATGTGTTTTTCCATACTGCTCATTCACAAATAAAAGTAATTCTGAACAGCTTTCAGACACAGGTGATGGATTAAAAAAATCAGTAACAACCAGAACGTTTTTGAACCTTTTGTGCAATGCTTGTGATGAGATAAAAAATGTGTGTGTGTTTGTGTGTGTGTGTGAGAGAGAGAGAGAGAAAGAGAGAGAGAGAGAGAGAGAGAGAGAGAGAGAGAGAGAGAGAGAGAGAGAGAGAGAGAGAGAGAGAGAGAGAGAGAGAGAGAATATGCCACTCTAAAGACAGCCCCTCTCTATAACAAATATTTTCCCATGAGGAGACAGCCTGTATTTGAAGGGCAAGGACGTGCATTTTAAGATTGCTGGAGCATTAATGGCATTTATCTAGCCTACACATGAATACTAATTCGTATAGCATTCAATGGTTTCTAGGTAAGGGATTCTATTTCTATTCTATTTCTTGTTCCCTTGGGTGGAAGGATTTTTAAAACATTTGACAATATATACCAGTGATGGCGAACCTATGGCACGGGTGCCACAGGTGGCACGCAGAGCCATATCTGCCGGCACATGAGCCATTGCCTAGCTCAGCTCCAGCGTGCATGTGCACGCCGGCCAGCTGATTTTTGGCTCGCAGGGAGGCTCTGGGAGGGCGTTTTCAGCTTCCAGAGGGCCTCCGGGGGGACTGGGAAGGGTGTTTTTGCCCTCCCCAGGCTCCAGGGAAGCCTCTGGAGCCTGGGGAGGATGAAAAATGGGCCTACCAGGCCCACCAGAAGTTGGGAAACGGGCCATTTCCGGCCTTCAGAGGCCCTCCGGGGGAGCGGGGGAGGCCATTTTCGTCCTCCCCAGGCATTGAATTATGGGTGTGGGCACTCGCACATGCGCGATAGTACGCGCGCATGCACTTTCGGCACCCGAGGGAAAAAAAGTTCGCCATCACTGATATATACCCTTGGTCTGCATTTATGTTACTTTCTGGAACCCGGGCTTTGATTAAGTCGTGATAACAACTTCTTGGCTGAGGAAGACCCCAGTCTTCAATATTCTGCTGTTGATGTTGACTACAGTAGCAAAACTGAAAATTTTTAATAACTTCTTTCAAGTAAAATTCAATGTACAGTGACTAAATGGAGATATCCAGGTAATTTTCTTGGCAACATTATACATTATTTTGCCACTGTCTTTTTTGCTGATGTTTCTTTGATTTTCAGGCTGGTCTACAGCCTTAGGCTGGCCAAGTGGCCTCTCATTGAAGTAGAATCTAGTGGCATTCCTACTTAGACTTTTTTAGATCCACCAAGATGACTGTGCTTCCTTCCTTCCTGGATCATAAGGGACCTCAGAGGCCAGCTAGTCTAGCCTACTGCCCAAGGCAGGAATCCTCAGACCATCCTAAATATTCTTTTCTTGAATCTGGGATCCTCGGTGTTCTCTTATCTTTTTTGGCTTCTTGCAAAGGTTTCATTATCCAAATTAGGTATCTTCAGTGTTAGTAGGGAGTGGAGTTTGCTCTCATTTTATATTCTAGTGTCAGCCTTGGTGGGAGTGGTTTAGGTGGTTCTTTGGTTGGACTATTGGCTGTTTGATTGGCAATTCCTTAACTGGGGTATTATTTACTTCTTGATTGTTGATCTTGTGGACTTTTAGCTTTGAGAACAAAAATAAAGTTATTTTAAAATCCCTAAAGTTTGAAAACTCTTATAAAATCAACAAACTATCTTTAATCTGAATGGTCAGAGTCCTGCTAGTTTTACTTACTACTAATTAACAATCATCTCCTGCAGAAATTCCCAGCCCAGTTGATGATCTCCAGTATGTGTTTCAATGTTGTGCTTGTTGCTGTCAAAATGGGGTGCGAAATCCCTACCTTGAGGCTTTGGGTCAAACAAATTCATCTCTAATGCACATGCCAAGGAGACATTGGGCAAAACAATATGGAAATGGATCCTTTGCCCATCACTTTACATTTAGTATTTAAATACTAACTTTTCTCATTTGGAGACAGGTATCACTAAGTATGCTGAACATCTGAAAAGGTAAATCCCACTGAAATCAATTATTTTGCAGTAAGCATTGGTGGGAAACTGCAAGATTTGCACACTTTATGGAATGCAAGATAACAAATGAGAATCCATCAGGAATTGCAGAGGAGAAGCCTGTGTTCTCTGAGCCCAACCAAATTCTAGTATTTTATGAGAACAATATCAGGATGCTTTCCATGATTCAGGAAAGCAGCTTACATAAAGGTACAATCAATCAATCTTACTCAGATCAAAGGCCTGCATGAAAGAACAAAACAATTAAGTGAAATAAAGCTCTAATACTGTATGCCTATGGATTTTTAATATTTTTTTAACCTAGTACCATGATAGCAAACCTATGGCAGGCATGCCACAGGTGGTACGCAGAGCCCTATCTGCGGGCACGCGAGCCGTCACCCAGCTCAGATCCACTGCGCATGCGTGTGCGCCTCCCGCCGGTCATCTGATTTTCAGGTATCTGCCACGCATGCGTGGATGGCGGGGCGCATGCGGGAGATGGCGGGCATGCGCAGGGAGGGGTCTTGTGCATATGCATGGGGGCAGGGAGAGTGCGGGGGCACGCCCACCCATGGCCCATTTTTGGTCCCAGGATGCTGCAGGGAGGACTACTAGGCCCAAAACAGGGCAGGGGAGAGTCGCACGCACATGCGTGGGGGATGGGGGGAGCGCAGGGGGTTGTACACACATGCATGGGGGGGCAGGGGGGTCACGCGTACATGCGCAGGGGCAGGGCACGCATTGCATTATGGGTAAGGTGACCAGACGTCCCGATTTTGGCGGGACAGACCTGCTTTTTCATGATTTGTCCCGCGTCCCGCCCGTCCTCTAAAAAGTCCCGATTTTTTGAAAGAATGCACGACTAGGGCATTCTTTCAAAAAATCGGCCTGAAAGGCAGCAGGCCTCTCAGCTCGGGCCGGCCGTGGGCGGCGTTGGCGGCGTGCGTGCGTCCCGCGTTGTTGACTCCTCCGGCGGCGGCTGGAAGCTGGGGGGAGGGGGAAGGGAGGCTGCTCCTCCTCTCCTTCCCCCGCCCCATCCCTAGCCCCGCCCTCGGAGGCACCGCTGCTGTTGGGAGGGGTGAGGGACGAGGAGCCGTCGCCGCTTTGAGCTTACGAGCGGCGCAAACAGCCCTTCCTCGTCCCCCTCCCCTTTCTTCCCCCCGTCGCCTCGCTGCCGCCGTTGCCCTGGGGCCAGGCGGGCGACCGGGAGACCGCGGCGCTTGGATGCTTGGAGCAGGTAAGCTGCCGGCTGCCTCCTTTCCCCGTCTCCCGCCTCCCGTTCGTTGCTTGCCAGCCCGGCCGAAGGGGAGGCGGGAGGCGAGGAAAGGCGGCAGCCCTTCGGGAGCCCGCCTCCCTTTCGGGAGGCCTTTCCTCGCCTCCCGCCTCCCCTTCGGCCGGGCTGGCAAGCAACGAACGGGAGGCGGGAGACGGGGAAAGGAGGCAGCCGGCAGCTTACCTGTCGCGAGCTCCAGGCATCCAAGCGCCCTCCCGCCTCCCCCCCTCTCCCCCCCACCTCACCTGGACGCTGACATTTGCTGTTTTGCCCTCTGCGCATGCGCAGCGTTCTGCGCATGCGCAGAGGGCAAAACAAATGGCGGCGCCCAGGCGGCCCCCCCCCCGTCCCGCTTAAAAATAAAAAAATCTGGTCACTTTGATTATGGGTGCCAGTGCGCGTGCGCACTTTTGGCACCCGACAAGAAAAAGGTTAGCCATCACTGTCCTAGGGTATTGAAGGAGCTAGCAGAAGTGATCACAGAGTTGTTAATTGTCAGAACTTCTGGAGAAAAGGCAAAATTCAAAGAAGCAAAGAAAAAAGTTATCCCTCTCATTGAAAAAAAAAGGAGGAGGACTCGAGAAATTACAGACCTGCCAACTTGACATCTGTACTGCGCAAGGCCCTTCAGCAGAGTATTGAACTACATGTTTGTAAGCACTTGCAGAGAAATGCAGAAGTACAAAAGTTAGCAAATGATTTGCTAACTTTTGTACTAACCCAGATGGAAAATGAAGCTCTAGCTGGCCCTTCAGTGGTGGAAGGAGGGAATTGCAACTCAGGATAGAGGAGGAGAGGATGAAAGAACACTTAGCAATTTAAACGAATTCAAACCTCCAGGGCCCAATGAATTATATTCTAGCGTTCTGCAGAGAGAATCCTAGAAACATAACTGATTGCAGCAATCTTTAAGAAACCACGGGAGAGGAGAGGACTAGAAGCAGTGGGCTGACTATAGGGAAGTAAATTCAGGTCAGGGATTAATTCCCTGATGGTAAGAGCTATTGACTAGTGGAATGTGTTGTCTCACATTAGTTTCATTGGAGGTCCTATAATAAAAGCTGGTTAGTCATCTGTCTAAAATGTTTTATCAGATTTTTCACCAAGCAAAAGTTAGATGAGATGACTTTTGAGACAGCTTCCAACTTTATGATTCTATAAATCAATTGATCAGATGAGACAAAGAGTTACATAGTAAGAGCTAGATAGCTTACTTACCTGCCATCATGATGTTCCTTGACAAGTATAACTCCAAAAGAGATCAATGAGGTCCAGTGGAAGAGTCATTTTGAAGTCTCTCATCATCTTTATCCCTGATAGTAATCAATAGTCACAACCAAGCCTGCATGTTCCATGTGTGTCTTGAGTTGTTATCCCTATTTTGAACACCCTCCCACCCTGCTTTCCAGTTTCAGCGTTTCATCATTAAATTATTTTTATCTTTATTCTTAAATCAGTCTTTTCTTACTTCTTTCTTTCATTTTCTTCTTTATTCCCTTTTATTAATGACTCCAAACTTGAGTAATCAAACCCTTTATATATTGATTTGGAGGTAATGAAAAAAGCACCACTACCTTTATACCTTTGTTGAAAGGTATGACTTACAAGCCCCAGGTCAATATTGGAAAAGATTCCAGGGAAGCTATAGCACAACAGTGAATGACTTAACCATGTTCAAATGTATTATTTTTATTCCAAAATTTCCCAGGAACTCAGCTTTTTTAACAGGGCATTTCTTAAACTGTTTCTGGACAATGACAGTAAAGTAAAATAAACATCTGAATTCACTTACACTTTATTGATTTCTGTAATGGAATATGTGGATGACCTTGGTTGATGAGGAAGAGAATTTCCAATGGAAAAAACTTTTGATTCCAAGTTCTTCCTGAGATCCACTGTCCTTGAATGGTATTATGGATATACAGATTAAGAAAGAAAAGTGCTTCCTCGCCAACCTGCATTATCAGAGGCATTTCTCTCACTCACTCCAATGTAATAAATCCATTTCTGCAAGCAGTCATAAGATAACTATGCAAAAGAAAATCAATGAATTGGATTGGGACAGTAAATAGTTGAATGTTATGTATCAAACATTATTTTAGTAGAGAAAAACATGGGGAAAAACTATTCTACATTATCCTACATTTCCCTTGCCAATTCTCATGCAGTTTGATGAAATAAATTTCATTTTGAAATTGCTTCCAAAGGAGAAACAGGTATTGGTGAAATTCTTATACATGGGGGTGGTTGGGTGGTTTTCTTGCACATTTTAAGATATGAGGTATCTTGGGGCAGGTTGAAAGAGAACCCAATCCTTTTCCCCCTGTGATCTGTAATTTCCCTGGCATCTCAAAATTCGGTTAAATCCAAAGGGAAAGCTTCATGAGGATGCCCATCCCATTATGCACTTTTTCATTATGTGATAGCCAGGGAGGCTCCAGAGTAATGGAAAAATGCAGACAGAATATCAACAGGAGCAGTCGGTTGCCTGCCTCTTCTAAGAATAAGCAAAGTTCTGGAAATCACTACAAGACATCTGAAAGATAATTGTAAGGACCCTGTAAATAAGGTATATATATATATATATATATATATATATATATATATATATATATATATATATATATATATATATATATATATATATATATATATATATATATATATATATATATATATATATATATATATATATATATATATATATAAACCATTGTGCAGGGGAAGAAAATGTTTGAGAAAGTGCAAAGCAGATTTCAATACATTAGCAAAAGAATGATTTGGTGGCACTGCTGAGCTGCCCATGCTGTTAGATACAGGTCCTCAGAAATATTTAGTATTGGTAGCAGGCATTTGAGAAGACAACCTTAAGCTTCCTTTCAGTTATTCTAGAATGAAGGACAATGCACATTGGGTAATGACCTAGCTTTTAGGCTCTAAGCTTCTTGAATCCCCATATTGATTGGAAAAACTAGCTATATTTCTCTACAGATATGAGATACCACCTCATGTACTATTTCCAAAAGAATGCTGTGTCTTTTAATAAGCATAATGTGGCTCTGAGCTTGGTGACCTTCTTACTCTTGAGAAACTCACTGACTAGTGTGGACCTTAAGGTCTCTTTTGGAAGTCTCCTTTCAAATAAACCTAATGACTGGCTTTGCTATGCAAATTGAGAGGAAATAGACCATGGTAGTGATTTATTTTGATAAACATGGGATGGAAGAACACAAGACTGAAACCACCAAGAACTATGAATTATGGGAAACAGCAGCTGTCTTCAAATCATCTCACAAGGCAATATTATTGTAGAATGTAGATTCATTCTCACTTGTATGATTAGCAGAAGTCTCTGTGTGTATATCTAAAGGGAGTCTGCATGGCTCCCTGAAGATTAGCTATGGTTTTATATGATGGAAAGAATCAGTGAAGGTCAGAAAAGGTCTCTCTTTCTGTGCCATACATGAATACCATTTTGCTATTACAAGGTATTAGCATTTATAAAACAGCTGGTTCCTCAACATCTTGCAACCATTAGCTTAGGTATTAGTGCTATTTTCTGTTTTACAAATTGCAATCTGCCTCAAAGCTAGCTGCTTCTATTCCCATTGAAAAGCTGTTCTTAGATGCATGCCAGTAGTGACCAGGAATAAGAATATTTGACACAAGGGTTTCTGTGTATGTGTGCATTTGTAAAATGTTGTAATGCTGCTGCAGCTTTTGTGGGGATTCTAAAACCCTCCCAAAATGTGCCATTTTTTCATGCCCCTTACTCATCTATGTCTCCGTTATCAATGTTTATATCTGTGTATCTTTCAAATATATATTTTCTTGATATGGGAAGCAATATATTAATAGAGTACATAAATAAAGACATGCTACTAGTTTTAGTCCTTAGAACTAATTATCTCTAAGTATGTATGTGTGTGTGTGTGTGTGTGTGTGTGTGTGTGTGTGTGTGTGTGTGTGTGTGTGTATATATATATATATATATATATAGAGAGAGAGAGAGAGAGAGAGAGAGAGAGAGAGAGAGAGAGAGAGAGAGAGAGAGAGAGAGAGAGAGAGAGAGAGAGAGAGATCTTGGAATTAGGGGAACTGTGTTTTCTGAATAGGTTTGTGTGCTCCATGAGGTAACATGGTCATGATTTGCAGGTACTCCTGGATCCATAATTAGAAACCAACATATGGTTTCTAATGGTTTCTAACCTACATGGTTAGAAGCATCTATTAATACAATATGTTAGCATACCAGCAACCCCTTTTTGGACCTGGTTTGTCAAAGGAATATGGCATTCAGTTGTTCTTCATTCAGTGAGGCTACTCATGAAAGAGTAGCATGAACTCAAAATCTATCATTTGTGCAGAATGCAGAGGCTCAAGCTACTGATTAGAATGTCTTCATCCATAACTGATAAAAGATCTGTACTGTCTGCCAGTCTGCTACCAAGCAACGTTCAAAATATAATTCTAAAGAAAGAGGGTCATGCACAAGCAATCTTAGAATTGCTGCTTTTAGGATCATACAATAGAGTAAACTGCTAGATTACTTCTGCAACACTTCCTGTGAAGGACGTTTCGTGTATCATGAAAGATAACCTAAAATTTCTTTCTTTATTTGCTTACTTTTATGTATTGCTTGCTTACTTCCTATAAAACTGCAGAAATTGTGCTAAAATTTGATTGGTTCCTTTCTCTAGTATCTGAGCAAAGTTCATGTATATGCAGACTACTTCAAAATATTAATCAAAATATTCAGTTATAATTTTCTGTGGCTTTTTGCAGTTTGAAAGAAAATTTACCCTGGAACATGTTCTATTAGCAGGACTTATTAAAAAATATATAATGTATGCTACATTAACAGCATTTTCTACAAATGATCCCAAATTGAATAAAAGCAGGTGAATCCCCTCAACAATAAATACTCTTTGGACTGAAAATCAACACAAAGGCAGCAGCTGCTACAGCAAATCTCCAACAACTATAACACACATGAAATGGCATCATTTGCAGTACAACCCCTGCTTCTGCAGGGTTCATGCACCAAAGACCTTACACACCATTTCTAAATCTCAGATTGTCTAGTGCCAGAGAATTGCTGATACCACCATATCTTATCCCGAAAGGTAGGCTCTCTTCTGGCTTAATTAGGAAGAGACTCACTTTTCCTTCACTCCTATATGTTCTGTTGTTCCAGAGAAACAACTAGATTCAGCCACCCAGTTATCTTTTGACAGGGTTGTTTGTCAAAAGAGAAGATATATTGGGTTCTTCACATTGCTAAAACACCTGACACTTTTAGCTCCAGCAGTGAGCGGCCAGATGGCTGATTCTGATTAATTGTCACTCTTGCAATCAAGCCATTAATCAATTCATTTTGTTTTATTTTCAGACTGTCTTTGTTTTAATTCAGCTTTTTCTATAATTTCATATCCAATGTTATATCTGCAACTGAACTAATATTACTTATTTATCCTATTTATTTTCTTATCTTTTCATCAGACTATTTTCCACTGATGGTGAAAGTAGCTTACAAGGAGACTGATGCAGCTCTGGAGAATAAAAGCAGTATAAACAGAAAATGCAAGCCTGCATCCCCCGGGCGTAGCAAAGCATATAAGAATAAAAGTATAGTTATGCTGAATCATGCCAAAGCTGATTGTAATGCAGAATTTGTTTCTCATATCAAGCAAACAAATAACATATATTCTACTAGGTATTCTACTCAGAAGCAGAAAACGGACAGATACCTTTGTCCAGGGGTGAAATGCTACTGGTTCGGCCTGGTTTGGGTGTACTGGTAGCGGCAGCCGCCGGTGGTTTGGAGAACTGGTAGCACATGCGCAGAGGGTAAAAAAACCTTATTCCCCTGCACCAGATACTCAGAACCATGCTGGCAACCAATGTTCCCTGTAATAGCAGAAAACGGCGTGCGGCGTTCTCTTGTTATCTGCACGGCCGCGCAGCCGCGCAGCCTCTCCCATTAGAAAATGCCGGGCAGAAGTTAGAAACTTCCGTGCGGTGTTCTCTCATTATGTGAGTGGCCGCACGGCTGCGCACCTTAGAGGGAACAGTGCTGGTAACATTGGACTTTCAAGACCAATAGTTCTCTGACAGAACTATTCTCTATTCCAGTGCCAGTCTAGCTGACTGGAGAATTCTGAGAGTTGAAGTCTAGATATCTTAAAGTTGCCAAGGTTGAGAAACACTGTTCTATGCATATTGTCAATCCTATTATAAAGCCATCCAAGATATTGGCTAACATTATTTCTTCTAATGCACTATGTGACGACTTTGGGGAGGGGGAGATGTCTTTCTAAATCTCCTTCCAGTCAGCTTCATTGGATGATCCTGATGTTCTAAGAGAAGGAAAATATCTTCTCCCAGTCTACTTTCTTCATATCATACATTATTTTATATCGCTTGATCATATCCCCATGCCATGCCTCGTTTCAAAACTGAAGACTCCTAACTACACAGGTGAGCCCCTTGATCTTTTGACGTATGACTGTTCTTCTGTACTTTTTGCAGTTTTATTCTATTTTTCAGTCAACAATTCTAGTGATCAGAACTGTACATAGTATTCCAGACACGTATGTACAAGCTGATATGAATAAATTCATAACAATAATGGCAGCTTTATTTTCAATTCCTTTCAAAAAGATCCCTAGCATGGAGTTGGTATTTTTCCACGATCTTTTTCCTGGATAGTTTCAAACAATCAAAACTCTATCCCATATATATGTGAAGTTTGGGAAGTTTGTCCTAATATCTATCATTTTATACTTACTGGGATCCTTGAGATTCAAAATCAGGTTCTTGTTTCTCTATAAAATTACAAAAAAGTGCCTTAAGCAATGCTTAAAATTAGGAGTCTGGTAGCACGTTTTCTGAATTGAACATTTTATTAAAAGGTATATATTTTTATGAACTGCAACTTACTTCATCAGATACATAAAAGTGAGTAGACTGATGTAAGCTGTGGTGAAATCCATTTTTTTTTACTACCAGTTCTGTGGGTATGGCTTGGTGGGCGTGGTGTGGCTTGGTGGGTGTGGCTTGGTGGGCGTGACAGGTGGGTGTGACATCTGATGAAGGGAGCTTCAGTTCACAAAATCTCAAGCCTTTTAATAAAATTTGTTAGAAAAAAAAATGCTATCAGACTTTTGCTTTTTTTGCTACCACTAACTAACATAGCTCTCCTCCTACGAAGTTACAGTAAGTAGTGCTTAAGCAATTGACTTCAAATGGCTGCTATGGGATAATAGAACATAAAATAGTCTAACAAAGAATACTTAGAAAAGCAGTTTTGGGTACTGGGAATCAATTACAAAACAGAAACATAAAAGCCAGAAACTCCATGTTTTACACAGTAATATGAAGGAATTAATGTTTTGTGACCCATTTAGCCACAGATTGCTTGTATTATGGGATAATCAGAATTTAAAAATAACAGATAAATCTGTTTTGCGGATAAACTGGGCCTCACAACATTATTACTTTGTTTCAACTCCATTTTCAAGGAAATGGATTTTCCTTGTTTTTAAACTATTCCAAAATTAAAAAGCAAGTTTATACAGTACATCTGAGATGATTTCATGGGCATTTATTCCATTGAAGTATTTATTATTAGGTTTATTTATGATAAATAATATTGCTGCATCAAAAGTTCCATAGAGGTTGGAGGTTTTGGAAAAATTGTGGAAACGAAATCCAGTCCTCTCTTCGTACAAACTTCTTTTGCAATTCAAAAATCACAAATTAAAATAGACTTTGGACAAAAATCACAGGGGAACAAGAAATGCCAAAATCTAACTCTTCCCTGTTTGAAATCTAATGTGCTCTGTTTGATCAAATAAGAAAAAAAGTTATTTCACCCAAAGATATTACCTTTCCAATCCACAACTGTAAACAAGCAGAGACCACAGCTCAGTTGGGTACCTAACTACAAATGATGCCACTTCTTGTAAAGCCACTAAGTATATTTTCTTAGAATTCCTAGAAGGTGTGGTTTTGCGTGCTTTCAATAAACTATATAAAGAACAATTGAGAGAAATTCAAACCATGGCCAGGGGCGGGTTCCTAATTTTTTTACTACCACTCTGTGGGCGTGGCTTATTTTGTGGGTGTGGCTTGCCAGCCATGTGACTGGGTGGGTGTGGCTTGCCAGCCATGTGACCGGGTGGTCATGGCTTGCCGGTCATATATTAGTTATTTCAGAGAGATGTTACTACTATTTTTGCTATTTTATACCTTACATGAAAAGCTTTGCATACAAAGTTCATGGTTTCTCAGACTGCTGAAGGGAGGGGAACTGAGATAGGTCCTGCCGCCCATTCCCCCTCCCCTCAGCAGCTCAAGAAGCCTCAAACGTGCGACCGCATGTTCGTGGCTTCTCGGACTGCTGAAGGGAGGGGAATGGAGATAGCTCCTGCCGCCCGTTCTTTCAGCGTCTCACGCGCTCCCTCAGCCATCCTCCCCTGTTTGGACTCACCGTGGGGTAGGAAGGCAGCGCATGCGCAGTGCTGGAAGCTCGGTTTCTGGGCATGCGCAGAAGAAAATTTTTAAAAAAATTGAAATTTTTTTTAAAAAAAATGGCAGCGCCCAGGCACCGGCAACTGACAACCAGGCACTGGCAACCGACCGCACCGGTACTGTGACATCACCAGCGGGCCGCTACCGGTGCTATAGAGTGGACCGCACCGGTAGGAACCCACCACTGACCATGGCCATATCTGATAGCTAATTCTGGTGTATTGTGCTCACAGAATAAACATCACCTCTGATTCAGGTAATTGCCTACATTCTTTATTCCCAGCTCAGAAATGAACCTGGTGAAGATTTCTTTCTAACAGAATTAACTGTGTTTCATAATCTTGTTTGTAGAAAGTTGAAGGAACAGATATCACATGATCTCCAGATAATGAGCTTGAATGTCCTTTCCTGCCAACCCGATGAAGGGTCACCTTAAATGCCAGAAAATTAATTTCCTAGAAAGTATAATGTTTTACTTACATCAACATTTTTGTCAAACTTTGCCTGCTCATCTTCCTTGGAAAAGGACCTACAGCTTTTATTTTTGTCTTCTCCCAATTGGATAAATTTAAAAAAAAATATGCTACAGCAGTTTGTAAATCCGAAGGAGGTCATCACCGAGACTACTAGACTGCTTACTAAATTTTAGCTTTTCCTGTTAAGAAAAAAAATTCTCAAAGCTATAATAGTGCATCTATCAATGCCTGTGACATTTATATAACTACATTTTAAGTAGCAATCACAGTGCTTATAAAATACGACTTAGGGAAGAACTGCACTTTTCCCAAGGACAAAATGTAGCTGTGAGTACCAAGAAAACACTATTTTGCTGCATTGTTTTTACTGAGAAAAATTTCCTAAATTGTGGATTATATATGAATACTTACAGTACATATTGAGCATTACAAAGGGCTGGGAGAGAAGAGGCCATAGCTCAAGGTAGACATATGTTTTCCTTGCAGAAAATGCCAGTTTACTCCCTAGTACATATCTTGTCTTCAGATGATAAAGTGAAGGATCAGATGGTAATATAAAAGGCTCTTCTGACAATATTGAGCTACATGAATAATGATTTTGAGCTGATTTAATGTACCTTTCTTTGATCTTAAAAGAAGGCTTAAATATACACAAATGAAAAAGCTGGATTTCAAGTCATTCGAGAGATTTTATTTCTCAGATATTATTGTAGAACTGAAAACAGAGTAAAAATTCAGTGAAAATAATCAAGGAGTTGGAAGAAAGGTTATAGCATTTGCTTAGGAAAAAAAGAGGTGTAAATTGAAAACATATTAGAGATGCACAGAAGCACACATAGTATGAAGAAATGAATACAGGTAGTCCTCGACTTACAACAGTTCATTTAGTGACCGTTCAAAGTGACAACATCACTGAAAAAAGTGACTTATGACCATTTTTCATACAACCGTTGCAGCATCCCCATGGTCACGTGATCAAAAATCAGACCACTTAGAGAGGACTGTAGAGCACTGTGAAGCAGTATATAAGTCTAAGTGCTATTGCTATTGCTATATATCTGCATGCAGATATCTTTTTTCATTTTACCCTCAAAACTATCCCAGGATAGTGGTTAGCCCAAAGCCACACAATAAATCCATGTGTCAGCGCTGAAGTCTCAAAATGGCCTCAGTCAGACACCATGGTTAGGTGAGAACTTCCACAAATGTGTCTCCCTGCCTAATACATTAATCATAATTTACCCTGAGCTTGGGGTACTTTGGGGTCAATCCAGGGGTGGGTTCCTCCCGGTTCAGACCGGTTTGCCTGAACCGGTAGCAACCCGCTGGTGATGTCAAGATGACCTGGTTCAGTCTGTGCCGGTCCGTAGGCACCACCATCTTTTTTTTGGAATTTTTATTATTAGTATTTTCTTCTGAGCATGCACAGAAGCCGAGTTTCCGGCACTGTGCATGCGGTCGCCATCTTGTTTTCTGCTTTTTAAAAATTATTTTTTTCGGATTTTTCAGCACAGCACGCGCGCACCTACGAGGTGCACCCACGCAGTGCAGGAGGAAGCAAACCAGCAGCGAGGTAAGTTAGAACCCACCCCTGGGTCAATCATTATGTCTACATTCACCCATCAAAATAAGTCAGAATATTTTAGCCTTATTTTGGAGAAAGCTATCATGGCCTGGTTTAGACATAATGCCATGATGGGTGCATTTATACATCATATTATGGCTTGCTGCAATGACCCTCTGTCCTGTTACACAGAGTGGTTGCAAAGACACCATTGCAAAAAAGGAATATACTGCTTTCTCTCCTGGAGGAAAGATGGGTTATAAATGTAACAACATCAAATCAAGTTATTAACAATAGCCATGGAAGTTAATAGTTATCAGAGGTGGTATTCAGCCAGTTCGGACCAGTTCTGGCGAACCGGTAGTAGCGACCTGCAGGTGCGGGTGGGCCTGCCCACCTGCCCTGGTGCTATGTCATCCTATTTTGGCACATTTTAAAGCCGCATGCATGCGTGCAAGCCGCACACAAGAGCAAAGTGCATGCACGGAAGTGCGTGCGCATGCGCAGAAGGTGCATGTGCACGCTCACATTTGCGAACTGGTAGGGAAAGTAAGTGACTGATAGTTATGCATTATGTAAGGCTAATACAAGGCTTTGGGTTCCATATAAGAATAAATTCACACTGAAGTTAGCTGGTGTATTTTCCATTAGAGTAGCCATTTTTGCATTCTGCCTGCCTGCTTCCTTCACAGTAGGTCAAGGTGGTTACATTTATCATTGCTTTGCCATCGGAAATGAGAAATGAGCAAGGACGAAAGAGTTGAATAAGGAAGAAAAGCAGGTGAGAAGAGTTACACCACCACCACCCCCGCTCCCAAATTCCAGAAACACCTTGATTATTTAGAGAAATCAAGCATCACAACTGCCTGGCAGCTTGCAATGAAGATGCAGATATTATTGTTACATTTCCCCCCCTTTTTTTTCCAGAAGCATACCGTGTTTCCCCGAAAATAAGACCCTGTCTTATATTTTTTTGAACCCTGAAATAAGCGCTTGGCCTTGCCATGCACTCAAAAGCCCGATTGGGCTTATTATCAGGGGATGTCTTATTTTGGGGGAAACAGGGTAATTATAAAACTGGAATTTAGAATACTTGGCAGAAAGATTTTGGAAATGGATTGTTTGGTATACGATGAAGGTAAAGTACTGTAAAATGAAAACGAATCATTGAACGGAGAGGGACAAGGTGGTAAATGTCCTACTTGAGGTCTAAAGATAGACTAGCATTTGCCTCCAAGGTATTCTGTGTCAGCCTTCTCCATCCTGGTGCATCCAGATGTGTTGCAGCTACAATACAAATTCTGAAGTATTGGCTGGGATTCTTCAGCCTTCCTATAGGGAAAGAGCTGCCTCACAATCCACCTGAAGCCCATTAGGTTGAGAAAGGTTCCATAATTGGCAACATAGGTCCCATGCCCTAACTGGACCTGCCCAGTAGTGTCATTACCACTTATACAAGACTATCTCTGTGGTTTTTTTCCCCTCCCCTTGCTTCAAGAAGAGAGATTTATCAAGATTCTCACACAGTGTTTGCCAGAATAATGAACTATAAGCAGACATGCCTAGTGATGCAGATGAGTATGACACTCTTGACAAGGCTGATATTTCATCCCTGGAAGAGTATGTGTTTGTCACATTGCTCGCCATCCTCTCTGCCAGAAAGCTCAACCCGAGTCCTTTGGATTGATGCTGCTTTGACAGTGATGCGCCCAACGAACAGTGTGACTGAAGAGACCTCTTCAGTTAATGTTTGGTACTCTGGCCAGTTCCACACGCTGGCTGGGTTCACACTTCAGATTAAGCGACTTACATTATAATTAGTTGAATAAATCATAATCAGATCAAACTCATGAAATAAAAAAATCAAACAAGCCATGTTATGAATCAGCTTCATCGCCTGTTATATGTGATTGGAGCATTGCTTCCTGCTAATTTAGCCAAGGCAGTTTCAGGGCTCATACAAGGCAGTCATCGTTCTAGAAAAATGAACCTACTGAGAGGCAGAGCAAACAGGGGGAACAAATGAGAGTTTTGTGTGAGATTTTGATAGGGTTTTGTGGAGGAGAGTCTCTGTCATGTAGTGAATATTGTCAGTTGTATGTCTATGCAGGGTGATGCACCCCTATCCTAATATTATGGTACATTCCAATACAAGCAGAACACGTGATATGATCTTGTATGCATGTCCACATTCCTGATCCACCATTGATCACTCTTTGACTTGGCTCTTGACCTGAATGGTCGCGTTTTCTTAGCAAAAATGTAATTATTCAGGATTTATTGTTTTTGTACCGAAATAAATATTTTCTATTAGACTTTTAGTCTCGGCTTTATTTCTAACTGTCTGAATTCCAAGTAAAAGATCCAAATCGCCTCTATGAGATTTATTCTCACCTTAACAGTCTCCTAATAAACTCTGATCAATTTGGACTGTGAAGGAAATTTAGGGACAATCTTCAAGGTATAGGCAAGTTGGAAGGGACCTTGGAGTTCTTTTAGTCCAACCCCCTGCTCAAGCAGGAGACCCTATACCATTTCAGATAAATGGTTGTCCAATCTCTTCTTAAAAATCGCCAATGATGGAGTATCCATAACCTCTGAAGGCAAGCCATTCCACTGATTAAATGTTCCAAGTGTCAGGAAATTTCTCCCTAATTCTAGGTTGGTTCTCTCCTTGATTAGTTTCCATCTATTGCTTTTTGTCCTGCCTTGGAAGAATAGATTGACAAACCCCCTTCTTTGTGGCAACCCCTCAGATATTGGAACACGGTTATCATGTTACCCCTAGTCCTTCTTTTCATTAGATTAGACATACCCAGTTCCTGCAATCGTTCTTCATAACTTTTAGCCTCCAGTCCCCTAATAATCTTTGTTGCCCTTCTCTGCACTCTTTCTAGAGCAGTGACGGCTAACCTTTTTCTCGCCGTGTGCCAAAAGTGTGCGCGTGCCGGCACCCATAATGCAATGTATGCATGACACCCCCCCTGCCCCCACGTGTATGCATGCATGACCCCCGTGCTCCCGCCGCACATGCACATGTGACCTCCCATGCTCCCTCTGCCTCCTCTGGAGGACCTCCGGAGGCCATGGAAGGCCATTTTCGCCCTCTCGGAGGCTCAAGGAAAGCCTCCGGAGCCTGGGGATGTGCTCCGCCCTCCGCGCATGCACAGCAGATAGCCAAAAATCAGCTGGCTGGTGGGAGGCGCATGCACATGCATGGTGGAGCTGAGCTGGGCGATGGCTCGCATGCCTGCAGAGGGCTCTGCGTGCCACCTGTGGCACGCATGCTATAGGTTCGCCATCACGGCCCTAGGATGTTGTTAATGTTACTCTGGAAATTTGAATTCATTTAAATTAATTTAAATTATCTAAGTGTTATTTTACCCTCTCCTTGTTCATCTTGAGCTGTCCAGAGAGCAGCTATAATATTCAGCTGTCCTGAGGTTGATTGCAATTCACAGATGTGATAATAAAATAATAAGATAAAATGGGTTAATCTGCAAAATGCCACAAGACTCATTTCTTTTTTCCTGCCCAAACAGGTCTCTTGGATTATGAAATAGTTTCCTTATGGACCTACTCTACTGTAGCATGGGGAGAAGAGTTTAAGAATTCTGAATATTTATTCTCCTTTCCATCAGTTTTGCTTCTTTCCCTAGAAGTAGGAACATTTCACATTTCTCCTTAATGTGAGACTATTTCCTATTTTTCTGCTTCCATTCCTACTTTAGTTTATTAATTTTCTCCAAATTGTTCCTCTTCTTCTAGGTGTATGATTTTGTAAGTTCCTTATTGGACATCTTGCCCCCATCCCACCCCGCTGCTTAGTGAAGCAAACAGGTTCTCAGTTGTTGCATTTTGAATCTTTGTCCTAGAATTTGGTTTGAGTGTTTTACAAATCTCCTGCTAAAAGAGCAATGCAGTTGGTTGCAATCTTGAGAATGAATTTTCTTTTGCCGTGTTCACTTTATGTTGTCCTTTTCAAACAAATAGGAGCATGGTAGGAACATAGAATTCATGTTATTAAGAATGCTTGCAAAATTGTTGCTGGTGCTTTGGAGGCAGTATTGGTACCATTGTTTTTGGGAGCTATATAGATGCAATGTCTATGCTGGAGATGCTGGCTGGAGAATTCTGGGAGTTGAAATCCAC
This sequence comes from Diadophis punctatus similis, assembly GCA_023053685.1. Classification (NCBI taxonomy): domain Eukaryota; kingdom Metazoa; phylum Chordata; class Lepidosauria; order Squamata; family Dipsadidae; genus Diadophis; species Diadophis punctatus. The sequence goes on along the minus strand of JALIGW010000001.1, from coordinate 54,377,541 downwards.
AAGTCTTAAAGTTGCCAAGTTTGAAGACCTCTGCTCTAACTGATGAGCATAGGGATTTCTTTAGGAAAGCTGTCTAGGTCATTTTTCTAAGTTCTCAAGTAATATTTTGCACACAATATCATGATAATTCTACTGGCATTATGATGATAAATTTCCTTTCACAATGAAGATTGATCCCGGGATATGAAGATACTCCTGCCTTCATGGGTTCTGTGCAGGCAGGTAAGCAGTATGTCCTTTTTAGTTACAGTAAATTAAAATAAACCGTGATTAGACAATGATTAGTAATATTATAATTTTATATTGTATTATAATATAATTTAACTTCTAAGTGAAATCAAATTCCCAGTGGTTTAATGTGATCTCTATTGAGGAGAATGTATATCTTCTTTAACAGCTACAGATCAGCCTTCACCTACCTGGAATCCTTCTGAATATATTGGAATAGAACCCATCATTCCTGGCCAGCTTCTCCAATGTTGGTTGCAAGTTAATTTTATATCACAACATGACTGCAGATTAGACAAAACTGGCCAATATCTTTGCCACCTGCACAGGGGTGGGTTCCACTTACCTTCGCCACCGATTCGCATCGCGACGTTTCGCATGCGCATTCCCCCCGTGCAATTTCACTTCTGCGCATGCTCAGTAGCAGGATTCAGCATGAAACACAGCTGAGGAGCTGATCAGCTGTGCTTCGGGCGAAGAAATAAAGGTGAGTATTAACCCGGGGGTGGGCCGCTGAAGAGCAGAAGCCATCCAAACATGGAAAAATTCACCAAAAATTCCAAAAAAAAGATGGTGACACCCACGGACCGGCACCGACCGAACCGGATCTGTGATGCCATCGTGACATCAACAGCAGGTCGCTACCGGTTCAGGCGATCTGGTCCGAACCGGGAGGAACCCACCCCTGCACCTGCATCCATATAAAAACATAGAAAACTGATGGCAGAAGACCTAGTGGTCCATCAAGTCTGCCCTTGATGTTTTTTTTAATGTTTAACATTTTTGTCAGATGATGGACATGTGTTTATCCCAAGCATGTTTAAACTCAGTTACTGATGACTGACCCACTAGGATTTGGTATAGCCTAGAATACCTAGATTTCTATAGATACAATATTTTGCTGTCAAAATGTCAGCCAGTTGCAAAACATTTATTTAAAAAAAATCTTCAAGAAATATAAACTTAGGGACTTCCGGTTTGGCTCTGCAGGCATCGCGGACACTCCTCGCCGAGCGCCTCTTCCGAAGTCCTGTAAAAGCCGCCAGATCAGCTGTCTGGAGGCTTGAAAATCTTCTCCCCGGGATTAGGGGAGAGATGAGAGCTCGACAGGTGGGGTAGAGCCCCCTAGTGCCCCAGGAGACAATCTGGGGCGCGAAGGGTGAGGGCTCCCCAGGTAGCCTGTCACTCGCTCCAGGACCTTGGATGCCTCCGCTTATGCGGAGCAAGATGCCGCGACTACCGCTGCTTACAAGATGGGATTCACAATAATATGATGCATTGCAGACAGCAGACAGAGAAAGGCAGGGGACCAGAAATATAGAAATACCGGAATTAACAATTTGTTAGAATATTTTAAATTATTATGTATACTGAAGAGGTATTGTTGGAAGAAGAAAGTTTTACTTAATATTGAGGAAATGATGTTGATGGTTGTAACTGAATGAAATGGATTTCTCCTGTGAGAAATATGAATTTATTCTTGTTAAATAAGACATGTAATAAGAGCCATAGCACAACCATTTTGAAAGCTATTTGTAATGGACAAATAATATTGTGTAACAGAATGTATTTTATGTATGTCAGCTCATTTTCACTGTCCTCAGATACAGGATATGTTTTTAACCATTTTCTGGGAACAGAGAGAGAGGAAGGGATGATACGGAAATGTTTTTCTCTTTTGTTATGAAGGGAATGAGCTCATGAGAATGCCCAGGTTCACACAGAAAGAGAGGAAGTGTGGAGCTGTCAGGATGATGGATATGTTCTGGGTTTTTTTCCTATGTTGTAAATACTGTGTTAGGATGTTACAAAATGGGAGGTTGGACGATATGATGTGAGGAGAATGGGAGGAGTAAGGTGGAGTCATGTTCTGTATAAATCCATGTTTCTGGATAATGGCCTTTGTCTCTATTTGTGTCAGGGATTCTGATCTTTAGAGGCCCTTTGATCAAAGTGAAATAAAGAATCTGTATATATTGTTCTTAATCTGGATTCCTGCTTAATTATTTTTCTCACACTCCTTTTTTTTCTTTTTTTCTTTTTTCTTTTATTATTATACTTTAAAGATTATATAAATTCCATATAAAGGAAAGATAATTAGTGGAGCAAATTATCAGCCTGAGATATTGAAATGATGCTTGATTAACAATATGCTTGATTTTTAGATTATGCTTAAAAGTTTTTGAGCAATAAGGAGTTAAAGATTTAAAGAGATGTGGAAATTAAGAATTTGTTAGAATAATTGAAATTTATTTTATTGAATATTATGCCCTGTGATTTCTCTGGGAAGTCGAGGGTGGGTGGGTGAGGGGACGGGACGGGAGGGGGATGGGGGGAAGGGGGGGAGAAAAAGAGAAAAATGTTTGTACTTTGTACTAATAAAACTTTTTGAATAAAATAAAAAAAGAAATATAAACTTAGGTACATGAAATAGGTACTGTAAGAGATTATAGAAACCAGGATGCAGAGGAGGAATATAATGGCTATGAGAGGAGAAAAGGAAGCATTCCTGCCTTAACCAGGATTGATTAAGTTGCAGCTGCCAAAAAAGCCAACACAGTTCTAGGCTGCATTAACAGAGGGATAGAATCAAGATCACACGAAGTGTTAATACCACTTTATAATGCCTTGGTAAGGCCACACTTGGAATATTGCATTCAGTTTTGGCTGCCACAATGTAAAAAGGATGTTGAGACTCTAGAAAGAGTGCAGAGAAGAGCAACAAAAATGATTAGGGGACTGGAGGCTAAAATATATGAAGAACGGTTGCAGGAACTGGGTATGTCTAGTTTAATGAAAAGAAGGACCAGGGGAGACATGATAGCAGTGTTCCAATATCTCAGGGGTTGCCACAAAGAAGAGGGAGTCAAACTATTCTCCAAACCACCTGAGGGTAGAACAAGAAGGGTGGAAACTAAACACGGAGGGAAGTTACTTAGAACTAAGGAGAAATTTCCTGACAGTTAGAACAATTAACCAGTGGAACAGCTTGCCTCCAGAACTTGTGAATGCTCCAACACTGGACGTTTTTAAGAAGATGTTGGATAACCATTTGTCTGAAGTAGTGTAGGGTCTCCTGCAGGGGGTTGGACTAGAAGACCTCCAAGGTCCCTTCCAACTCTGTTGTTGTTGTTTGTTTGTTTGTTTGTTTATTTGTTTATTTTGCTGTTCTTATATATCACCCTACTCCCTGGGGACTCAGGGCGGCGTTTTATATTATTATTATTATTATTATTATTATTATTATTATTATTATTATTATTATTATTATTATTATTATTATTATTATTATTATTATTATTATTATTATTATTAACCACCTTGCTATATGCCTGCTTTCAAGAACATGTTTTTATCCTGACTGGCATTAAAGATATCTTGCTGCATGAATTTGCCAGCCGTGTGATGTACTGGATCTGCAGAGGGTGGGAGGGGTGTCAACATGTACTGTAGGTGTGAATATGTCATTGAAGTCCTTCTTCCATATTACATGCATCATATACTGTATGTAAAAAAGGGGGCTTCTATTGTGCAGTTGTGTTTTATCATCTTGCCTTTTTGATGCCCTCTCTGCAGATACTCTTGTATGGTGCCAAATATATAGGTGAGGAAAAAAAGAATATAGATCAACACTAAGCCAAAAATTTATTACAAAGTTTATGTTAGCTTCCAGGAGTTACCTGATTACTATACTGTGTAAAGAGTGTCATAACTATAGGATCTGATCACCTTTATCGAAGAAGATAAATGGTTTTTATTTCCAAACATACATGCATGCAGCCCTACGCAAATAAAGAAGGAAAGAAAAATTGGCTTAATATTGTCTCCTTCTGTGATTGAATTCTTTCATTTATAATGAGATTCCATTTTCAATGTAATATAAATATTCAGACCAGAATACTAATTGCAAAGGAGAACAAAGAGTCTAATAAAAAGGAATAATTAACAGCATAGGAAGAGAACTCTTCTTTGCAAAAGTAAAGTGCATTTCAGCTTCTGTGAGAAAGGTAGCCTTTTCTATTAGAAAAATGTGATTTACGAAAAGAAAAAAAGAGGGGGAAAAGAGACATTTAAAAATTAAGCATTATCTGAGGAACTATGTGTTCTGACCCAGCTGCCAGACCAAGGAACACAACGTCCGAACAAACCTTGTTTTAATATTAACAAACTACTAATTATCTGTCTTAGCAGTTGTTCTAAAGTCAATGAAATGATAAATCAGTCCTTTCGGTGCAACAGCTGTTAATTAACCTTCTTTACAGTCAGCAATAGTCCAAGCAAAAAGAACCAAAAGTCCAATGAAGAGTCTATCTGATAACAGCACACAATCTTACTGTTGTTGGCAAAATGCCCAGGAGCAATTTGCAGAAAACTGGACATCTTTCAAACAAGAGCCGAACAGGAGTTTTCAAGTCAAAGACAAGACATGGAATGAATGAAGTTGTTTCCTGCAAATTGGTCAGTCCTTTTCCTCACTTAAATAGGCTATGGGAGTGGCCAATTAACCCCAAGCCTTACTCCCGAGTAGTCCTTCTCCGCAGGAGCCATTCCTGCCTTTTGGCAGCTTTGCGCGCGCATTGAGAACAGGCTCCTCCTCCTCTTCTTCTTTTGCCCTCATGACAGCCTCTAGAGAGTCTGAAGGCCCTGGCTGAATCCCTGCCTCTGGCACCAAGTCTTCTCCAGCCTCCGCACTGTCCGACTCTGGTGCCAGCTGCACAGGCCACTGGCGAATCACCACACCAGCCTCCTCGCTGTCTGAATCAGCTCCCAGCTGCACAGGCCGCTGGCGGGCCACAACACTATGCTAGAAAGATCTGGTTTATGCTTAAGAGTTCAGTAGAAGCTTGGGGATTATTATTATTCATAACTATTCCTTGGACAAGGCGTGATGAAATATTACCTTCATTTTAGTCTCAGATCTGAGCATCAGAATCTGCTTCAAAAAAAATTTCAGGGCTTTACTGCTAATTCTCTCCACAAGCATCTTTCTGCTTTCCATTGCTATGTTGGAGTTGGCACTTTTTGTGGTTTACTAACTTATTAGACATTTTCAATTCCATGTTTTCATCCTTAAACATTACCAGGACCTGAGGGTGGGTAATTTATACACTGCTTCCACTTTTGATTTGTTTGTACATCTGTATGCAGAAAAAAAGCGGACAGGTCTCAATCTTTGCATCATTCAGTAGCATGCATGGTGGTGGCAGAATCTTCTAAAGCAGGGGTCTCCAACCTGGCAACTTTAAGCCTGGCGGACTACAACTCCCAGAATTCCCCAGCCAGCAAAGCTGTCCGCCAGGTTTAAAGTTGCCAAGGTTGGAGACCCCTGTTCTAAAGAGCACTGAGGAATCTGTTTTTCTCATGGAGGGAACTCCAGCCTCACTCTTCCCCCCTCTCATATCTGTTTCAGATCATGTAATGCTAGCTTGATTACCTTGCAGGTAACCTTCACAATTCAAGTTAATCACTAGGTATGCTTTGTCCATTCCCTCCCCCCCCTTTCAGCTAGGGCCATGGAGCTGCAACATGCCAGGATCTGCATCCCCCCCCCCCTCTTTCTCTTTTACACAGAATGAGGCTGAAGAGAATTTTGTGGCTGCACAGCCTTGGGGTCAGGGTTCTGGATTCCAACATTTTAGATCAGCAAAAGCAAAAGAAATAAGAGATTGCCTTCAATCTGTTTCTATGGCTTTAGGCAGTGAAAGTGGGGGAGGGGCAATCTAAGTGTCCTGGGTTAGGGCAGGTATACTAAAGTTTAAGCTTCTCCATTCTGCATATGTTGTAAAACTTTGCATAATACACACAAAATCTGATTAGACTCACGTGGACAATAGTAATCCTATTAATTTACACTTACTCCCACATAAGGTTTTTGAATTGCATTTCTCATTTTTATTGTAAACCACTTTGAGATTTAAAAAAAACCAAGTGATATATCAATATTTTAAATAAACGAAAGAAATTAAGTTATGATCATGAAAACCATCCGAATCTTGCCCCCCCGCCTGCCAAAAAAATCTATTCCTGGCTAAAATCTTCACTTTTTTCTGCATCTACAAATGTTCACTGCATCAGGTTAATTCCATCTCCAGAGTTTATCTCTGCATAACATCCAGAGGAAAAAAGAGGGAGTTCATAGAATCTCTGTTTTGACTTCATCACATGCCAGAAATTAAATATGACCAGCTGTCACTATAAATCAGTTCTTATATTTGCAAGTTGAAAGCTTAACTTTGCCTCCACTTGGGGTTTTAGTATTTCAGCAATGCTTTCAAAACACAAAAAGTTTACAAGCTTTGACCAGCCCACTTGCCACTGGACTGCATTCCCTTATGACTTTAGGCTTACTCTGTATAACCTTGCATGGAGTGGGATCAGGAAGGAAAAAGAAGACATGGAACATTCTCACCCTGGACAACCAGTGTGAGAGTAACCCTTGTTGCAGATGGCCAAGAGACACTGTTGCTATTCCAAATCAGCATCTGGTTGAGTGTGATGTACTTCTTCTCACCTAGAGAGGAAGAGATCCCCTTCCTCCACCAATTTCTCCTTGTCCAGGTAAAAGAGCTTTATTCTGCTTGAAATTGAAGATTTTAAGCAGAAAGGTTGTAAGGATAAAAGTGCCAAGATTGAAAGAAAAGAAAGTTGAAGCTACCAATCTTCAGTTCCCAGAATTTCCAGAAAATCAAAGTAAAGTTAGAATTGAATGAGAAAGAAACTTCTGATTCAAAAGGAACGGTAACTTGGATAGACATAGGTAAATATCTAGTTAATACCACAGTAAGGTTATTGTTTATTTTTGTGTGCTAGTCAATATCTTTATTGTTTCTAATGTTTATCTTATATATGGAAGTTTATCTTATATATGCAAACATAGTATTGTATGTTTGCAGCTTATTGAAGTTCTGTGTGGCAGTTTCCTATATTGCTTCCACTCAGTGATCTGCCCCAAATTAATATTTTCCTTTGTAGCATTTTGATGAAAGTCTTTGGAAATGTGGTGAATTTAATAGAATTACATGTTTATTGTTACTGTTTTGCATGAAAGAATTAAAATCACAAAAGGAATTTTACATCCTCTTTTTCCTTAATAAAATTATTTTATTCTTAGGATTTTGATCCAACATCCAACGAATGGAGGGCTGACTTTCATAGTTATATGCCTCACACCTCTGATCTAGGAAGTGGAGACTATAGAACTGACTTCATTTTATCTCCTTTATTTTTTGCTTTGTGCCAATAAAAGTCTAGACTGCAGGATCTCTACATCACATTCTATGATTAAAGTAGAAGCCATCATCCAAATGTATTTCCCTAGAACAGTGATGGCGAACCTTTTTTTCCTCAGGTGCCGAAAGCGCTTGCACGCTCGCTATTGCGCACGTGCGTGTGCCCACACCCATAATTCAGTACCCCCACCCCCCACGCATGCGTACGCACCCCCCCCACGCTGCCCCGCCCATGCACGCATGACCCCCTCCCCCATTTCCTGACTTCTGGTGGGCCCGGTAGGCCCATTTTTGCCCTCCCTAGGCTCCAGAGATTTTCTTGAAGGCTGGGGAGGGCAAAAACACCCTCCCCCCCCGCCCCAGAGGCCCTCCGGAGGCCGAAAACGCCCTCCCAGAGCCTCTGCGCTAGCCAAAAATCAGCTGGCCGGCGTGCACATGCGCACTGGAGCTGAGCTAGGGCAACGGCTCGCGTGCCAGCAGATATGGCTCCACGTGCCACCTGTGGCACACGTGCCATAGGTTCGCCATCACGGCCCTAGAACATAGATAGTAGCAATGGTAACTAGCAAGTAGCTATACTATAAGAGGAAAGTGAGCTTTGTATATATAAGACTCAGAGGACATGTGGGAGAGGAGAGTTGAGACTTCCCACTGTCATCTCACAAGCTCAGTTCTTCTGGTGAAGGAAGGAAGGAAGGAAGGAAGGAAGGAAGGAAGGAAGGAAGGAAGGAAGGAAGGAAGGAAGGAAGGAAGGAAGGAAGGAAGGAAGGAAGGAAGGGTTTCTTTCCTTTTACATAAATTTGTGGTTTTTGGTAAATCTTGAGATATCACTGTTTCAGCGCAGCAATTCAGCCTGAGATCTTAGTGGTCTTATTTGTCTCTATAAAAAGACACTTTTATATAGTTTTCTGTTTATTGGGCCCTATATTTTGAGTGTGCTTTTTACTCTAGAACCTGTACAGAGAATGTTTGCTCAGGTGTATACATTTAATCTACATTTATATGGACCAATCATCCTCATCCTCACCATCCTCATCATTATTTGCACAAAGCACCTGTGTCTGGAAGATAGGCATTCTGCATCTTATCATCAGAAATTTTAAATCCTTATGATTTATGACTTTTGACATTTGCATTGTTCTGTAGAGCTGTGCAATGCTTCAGATTCAAAGGGACGTTGGACATGGCTACCACAAGAACTGATGGGTTATTTCCCTGCTTTTTGGCCTGCTCATTCCTGTAGCTTGACCAGGACATTATTGGTCTTCCCATTCCTGTAGCTTGAAAATACAGTCTAGAGTTGAATTAGTTCCAGTGTTCTTGACACTTTTCCTCTGTTCACCTAGCCCAGGATTGCTGGTTCATGCATAATCTGTGGTCCAACTGTGTGACTCATTTGATACCAACATAGACCCTGTCCCCTCCCCTCTTTTTTTCCTGATGATCTATTATAGTTCTGATGCTACAATAATCAAAATAGGCAATAGGTGGTTCTTTCAGTCTGTAACAAAGCATGGGAACAAAGTAGCAATGTTCCAAAATTGCGGTTTAAGATGAAAATAAATAAATAAAAGGGAAGCTATGGTACTGGAGGGGGAATGGAAGGGGGTAAGTACTGGAGTTCAAATGAAAAGATGCCCCCTGAAAGATCAAGGGTTGAAGGCAGCATGAGCTTCCAGGGTTGGCCATGATGGTTTGCTGATGTTCTGTGCAGACAATGTTTACCATGGTCCAATGGTAAATCCCCATTCTTCTTTACCAGAGCCGGGATGGGTAAAGAAGAATGGGGATTTACCATTGGACCATGGTAAACATTGTCTGCACAGATCATCAGCAAACCATCATGACCAACTGAGACATTTTTCATCTGCACTCACACTAATAGCTAACTGGTCATGCTCCAGGTACAGTATTTTGAAGCTTCAGCTGGTTGAGAATGCTATATCTGTACTATATTGTTTAGAAAGAAGTCTGTTCATCTTTTCCAGTTTCTGTGAATGTTTATGATTTTCAGAAGTTCATTAAACTTTTGGAATTATCACATTGGTTTCATCTACTTTATTCCATTCTTTTTTGTTCATTAGAACATGTTCATTTATTGAATGGGCTGCTTCAATCAACCATTTCTGAATGATATACAACCAGGGGTGAAATCCAGCAGGTTCTGACAGGTTCTGGAGAACTAGTAGCAGAAATTTTGAGTAGTTCAGAGAACCAGTAGCAGAAATTTTGAGTAGTTCGGAGAACCGGCAAATACTACCTCTGGCTGGCCCCAGGGTGGGGTGGGAATGGAGATATTGCAGTATCCTTCCCCTGCCATGCCCACCAAGCCATGCCCACAGAACCGGTAGTAAAAAAAATTGGATTTCACCACTGTATACAACCCTCCAAATTAATAATCTGGGATTAAAACACATAGATACTTAGTAGATTTCTAAAACCATACCTTGTCAATAACTATATAATATCAGGAATCAACATTCAAACCACAATAAAACTAATTTTTTCTTTTACTTTATTACTTTATTCTTTTACTTATCAATTTTTTGCTTGATTATATCTATCTATCTATCTATCTATCTATCTATCTATCTATCTATCTATCTATCTATCTATCTATCTATCTATCTATCTATCTACCTACCTACCTACCTACCTACCTACCTACCTACCTACCTACCTACCTACCTACCTATCATCTATTCTATTTTTTCCAACTTGGGCTCCTTTTCCCATTAACTTCTCCTAATATGAAATCTGTTACTATTTACATTACTCTATAGTCCAAAGTATGCATTTGACGGTATTTAGTTTTGCTTTCCTTAATATCAAGAATTCCAGCATTCCCCCAAATTCTCACTATTTTGTGCCACACTTTTTAAATCACTTCTCTCGTGCCTCTTCATGCATCAGAAGCTGAGGTTCTGAGTTCTGGAATGTTCACTTTCAGTTTTTCTGTGAAAAAAGTAATGTTAGGATTGCTCATACCGTATTTTGAAACCTAATAGAGAAGCTATATATATTTGAGGTGGGGAGATGAGAACAGCTGGAACAGGTAGAGATCACAGCTGGTGATACTGAGAAGATCAGATGTTCTGCACGAAGATCCTAATGGTCAGTTCCTGGCATTTCCAGATAAGAGATGGTAGAGTTTGGGCTACAACTGTTCATCATCAGAATCACAACTTGGATAACTACAATTTGATTTTGTGAGATTTCAAAGGTTTTTTCCCCCCTTTTCATACGTACCTTAGCAAATAATATATTCTGTTCACATCGCTGGAATGCTATTAGCACTGCACAGATAATCATTATAGTACTCATTAAAAACCCACATTTAATTGTAAACATCAAATTGTAAAAAAAAACTAAATTAACAAACATATCATAGAAAGCATTTCAAAATGAATAGTGTATATATGTATGATTAATATGCAATAAACATTAACTACTCAAAAAGGGAGAGTTTTCTGCCAGCATATCTTTAAAGGCAAAATATTACATTTGAGTCTAATTTTCATAAATACTACAAGTCATAAATTATTTTCAAATCAGGAGACAGTTTTTCAGCCACCAGATTACAGAATCTTCTAGGCCTGTAACATTTAATTCACTGCCCTGCTATTCTTTTTAGATGGAAAGAGTAAAACTGAAGGGATCAAGAGCTGAGATTTATATATATAATTAGTTTCAACCTTTTCTTCTTTAATTTGGGGAATTAAAATTAAGGAGATTTGTTTGCAAAACAAATGAAGTCCCTCCCACAAGAGTGCACTTCTGATTATGAAGTCATTTTATCTTGAGGCTTTTTGATGCTTAACCAAATACTTTATTTACATAAACACATTATGTACATCACAGGACTCCATTAGCACCGAACTTCCAGCCCTTGTGCATCAGCCTATTAAATTAGGAAAAGGTGGCAAAAGCGCTCCTAAGGCCTTTTCGGGAATACCGAAGGCGGAGGTTAGTTCCAAATCACTTATTATCGAATCAAGTTTATTAAAAACTACCGTATTCAATTTTTTTTTCAAGCGCGTAGCAATTTTGGAAAATGGCCGTCCCTTCCATTTTTCTTACTGCGATCCTCCAAGCAAGCATGTTGTTGTTTTTTACTCAAGAGAAGTGCACACCTGGATCCCGCTGCGCTTTCCAAAAGAGGCGGATGCAACCCTTTCATGCAGGATTCAGCCTCCAGAGCAAGAAGGGGAGACGAGACTCCTTCAGTAATTCGGGTCACCCTATTTGGGGTTGCCTTATCTGGACAACCACTAAAGCGCAGCCAATAAATACTATTGCCTAACATGGAATGGCCGGATTTATTGTTATTGTTATTGTTGTTATTATTATTGTTATTGTTATTAATAATAATAATAATAATAATAATAATAATAATAATAATAATAATAATAATAATAATAATAATAATATTTATTTATTATTTATTTATTTTGTGAGATTTATATACCGCCTCACAGTGCAAGCACTCTCTAAGCGGTTTACACCAGTAAGCAATGTATATTTATATTGCCCCCAACAATCTGGGTCCTCATTTTACCTACCTCGGAAGGATGGAAGGCTGAGTCAACCTTGAGAAGGTGAGATTTGAACCGCTGACCTGCGGATCAGTGTCAGCTAAAGTGGCCTGCAGTACCTGCCTCTAACCGCTGCGCCACCTCGGCTCAATAATAATAATAATAATAATAATAATAATAATAATAATAATAATAATAATAATAATAATAATAATAATAATAATAATAATAATAATAATAATAATAATAATAATAGAGCTGAGGTGGCACAGTGGTTAAAGTGCAGCACTGCAGTTCAGCTGTTCAAATCTCAGGGGCTCAAGGTTAACCCAGCCTTCCATCCTTCTGAGGTCGGTAAAATGAGGACTCAGATTGTTGGGGGCAATATGCTGAACTCTGTAAACAGCTTAGAGAAGGCTGTAAAGCACTATGAAGTGGTATATAAGTCTAATTGCTATTGCTATTGCTATTGCTATTGCTATTGCTATTGCTATTGCTGCTATTATTATTATTATTATTATTATTATTATTATTATTATTATTATTATTATTATTATTATTATTATTATTATTATTATTATTATTATTATTATTATTATTATTATTATTATTACCCAGATATTGTAGTTCTATCCCAAAAGCCCATGCTTCGAGGTAAGGAAGATTTTTTCCCCGTTGCTGGTGTTACCGCTGCTGCTGCCATCACCGTGGCTCATTTATCACCGGGATAACGCGGCGCGGCTGCTGCACTCCGTCCGCCAGACTGGCGGAGACCCGGGCCTCCCGGGAAGGAGCGTGGAAAGCGGCTCGCGCACAAAGCAGGTGCACGCTCCGCCTTCTCATTGGCAGCAGCGCCGGAGCCTCGCGGGCCTTTGGCTCTTCGCCCCGCCCACCCCTGCAGCCAGGTAGGATGAGCGCGAGCGGTGGCGCGCGCCGCGAGTGTCCCTCAGTCTTCCTCCGCTAAGCAGCCGAGGGCAGTGCGGCGGAGGCGGGCGGGAGTCGCGGTGCGCCCGGCTGGGGAAACGACGGAGGCTCCATGCAGGCAGGCAGCCCTCAAGGTAATGAACTCTCAAGCCTAAAGGATCCACCGTAAGAGCCGGCGGGGGCGGGGAGGACAGGCGAATCCCGGGGCTAGTCGCGAAGGAGGGGTTGGGGGGGCGAAAGAAGGTGCGACGTGAAGGGAAATAACTTTACAGTATTGTCCACTCACCCACCCCATCCCGGTTTTTTTTTTTTAAATATTGCCTTAGGAGGAGATACTCGGAGGTGCTCTTTTGCAAATGACCAAGCGTATCGTCGGAGGAACTGGAGGTGGGAGGGGGCGGGGTTCAGTTGGAGAAATACTGTGTCGTGTTGCCGTCTACCCGAGTGCCAGCCAAGGGGACGTGGAGACAGGTCCGGCGTGTCCATTAGCGCCGGGCTCTTTTTTTTTTTCCCTGCACCGGGAGGGGAAAAAAAGGATTGCGTTTTCCCGAGGTGGATCCGTCACATCTCAGGGGACCCGAAAAGCGGGGGAAGAATTGTTTGAGGAGACCGGTGTTTTTTCCCCTCTCTCTTCTTTTTGTACCGCAGTGCTCCCATCCTGCCAGCAGGGAGCGCAGAAGAGCCGAATGGGGGTAACTGGGCTGGGGGGTGGCTTCGGTTCCATTTGCGGGCAAGGAGCCCAAGAAAAGTGTGCCCCCTCCCCCGTCTAGATCGGAGCAGGGGGAGAGTTGCGCTGAGGAAATCGCCCCCACCCCCACCCCGTTAAAGCAGATTGCCTGCTCTGTTTGCAGACCGTTTCAATCCGGATGCCCTTTGCGGGTGAAAGATGTATCATGGAATGAATCCGAACAGCCGGGATCCGTTCCTAGAGCAGCCGCTGCCGCCGCCGCCTCCACCGCTGTTTCAGCGTTGCCAGTCTAAACTCTCCCTGGTGGTCTTGTGGTTCCAATTGGCGCTGTGCTTTGGCCCTGCACAGATCACAGGCGGTGAGTGAGCGGCTGGTTCGTGTGACAAGCGGTAGCAAAAAAAAAAAAAAGGAGAAAAAAAATCCCACCCCAAACGCCCAGCTATTGGGGAGGGAGGGAGGAGGGGTGAGAGAGCTCAGGCTGTTTCTGACAGGCAGGTCCTCCTTCGCACCGGAGGAGGCAGCCTCTGGCTATTGATCTGATGGGCACAAAATGCTGAAACGGGAAAACATCCTCCCACAGCCTTGCCTGCCTTGCTGCTTCTCCAGTCAGTGGATTGTGAACAGAGAAAGGCTTGAAGGTAAAACGGTGTTTTCCCTCCCATTCAAATCCATTAGATGAGCGACTTCTTAAATGGCTACATCCTACCAAGGTAAGTTAAAAGGGGTGGTCCTTAAAATAAAGAAAGTCCTGCAGAAGAAGATACTTCATGTACAAAGCTGTAAAATAATTCTTACCCTTCAAAGATTCTGAAAATAGGACTAGGAAAGTGCATCTTTATTTTCTTCTCTTATGCTTCTAACTAGGAAATAAGAAACAATGCAATTATTCTTTCTATTTTAGAGAGAGAGAGATGCACTAGTCCTCTCTGGAATAATTCTTTCCTTGCTCTCCTAAGTACATATTAAAAAGCTCCATATATATGCTGCAGAAAAGCTATCTTCCAGTCCACATTAATAAATTATCAGATGATTATAAAATTCCATTGGGACACCCTTGCGTGCAAAGTTTTCTTTAAAATTGAATTTCTTTGAAAACTTAAGCTTCGATATTGTGGTACATTGTCCATTTCCAAAGGAAAAGGCTACATAAAGGCACCCATTCATGTCGAGAAAAATTAGGAGCTAGCGGTTGTCTCTTTTATTTGGCCAGACAGAGATAAGTAGCAGCTGTATCTTTTTGGGCAGCCTTTGCATGTTGGGTGACCTGGAAGTTGAATGATCCCACTTTATAAAATGAAAAAAAGACATCACACCATTATCCTCATTTTGTTTAATCATGCTGTCTGAGTTCCAAGTATTTGTAAAGAGAAAATATTCATCCAGCAATGTTTTAGTCTTCAAAAATGATGTTGGCAAATGTCCCAGATGTAAGGATGGACCTTACCTTACCTATCCATATTATAAAGATTGCATATATAGTACTGCAGTTCAGGCTACATGGGGCCACAATGAAGACCATTAGGAGATTTCAGTTGTTATAAGTACAGCTGTCCAAGTGTTTGTGACACAATCACTATCAAGGACTGCTTTTATTCATGCCAACCAACCTGCTTATTAAGTTGAATAACTCTGGCTGTTATTACTTGTCCATCTTTACTTTAGCTGACCAAAGTCTTGTCCTCACAAGGGGTTACTATAGATACTGTATGTCCAAGGTCCTAAATACTGAATTGGTTCTTTCTGGTCTTTTCCTTAAGTGGGTTTTATTAAGCTGTTCTGATATTAACTGTACCATTGATTTTTTAATATGTGGGTTAAATTGATCAATGCTGGCTTTTCTATGTTTTTATTGATAGCCACTTTTGGAAGACTTCTGTCTACAATATTTTTATAGTAGTATAAACTGATTGTTGCATTTTAGTTTTAGTTATTATATTTGCAGACTTCTTTTTTTGAAACACCTAAAAATATCTTAACCCTCATTTCTTTGAATGTTAGGGGTTGCCTATGTTCTTGTGAGCTACTCAGAGGGGGAATCATATGTGAACACAGCTCTTCCTATGTTCATTTTAAAAGTAAAGTGAAATGCATTCCTTAATTTGAATTAGATTGTAAGGAAAACAAAAGCCTTTTTAGTTTCAGTGCAATAAAATGCTTTGAACAATCCTACCATAAACCATTTCCTAATTGGATCGTGTTGAATCTCTCATTTAGTGAGAAGAAAACTGTTAGTTGAAGGAATTGGGTAGCTTTCTCATGTGATATAGGTTAACACAGATGCAATTTTTAATGTTAAAATTAAATAGCCTGCTTTTTGTTTAACAGCAACCTGAAGGTTTGGTAGTAAAAAAGATGACCCCATTGTTCATTTATAATGTTTTTTCAATTAGAGTTGTTGTATGTTTCTTGATGAAATCACAGTGAAATAAGGCCTGAACTTAAAACTGAATTAAGTGAGTTTAAGCTTTGTAAAGTCAGCTGAGCTTTGAACCAAAGTATCCTCAAAAACTGTTTGGGTATTTCAGCAGCATATCCAAGGAAATAAACGAACAAACAAAAAATCACATGCATTTCAGCCTACAGAAAAGTGAACTTAGGATGCATTAGCAACTGTGAGTTTAGTTACAATATAGTTTGGTTTTGTTTGGACCAGCCAATTGCACAAAAATGCAGAGGGTGCATAGTAAGATGGAGTATGTGTTCAGAACATCTCTTGCATTGAAAGCATCGATATAAGTACCAGTTGAATGTTGTTTGCATTAAACAATTCAGCTCTATACAGAATCCATTAGTTGCATCTTGGAGCGATTTTTCCTGTTCCAAAACCTCTCATTTTTCCTCATTTCCATTTCTTTTTATATTTATGCTTTTGCCTTCTCTCTCATTTGCTTGTTCAGGTTCTAATCCCACTTCTTTTGGCTTTTTGTTATCCATTTACCTCTGACATTTCCTTGTCCCCTTCCTTTCCAAAATCATTCATGTTCTTCCTCTTCTACTATATTTGAATCAGAAAATACAGCTAATTTTTTGCTGGATCATAGATGCACTTTCAAGCCTTTGTTATTTTCCTGTCTTTTTCAGGTGCCTGCCCAAATATGTTGTTCTTTTGCGGGCAGTGGGGGTATGACTTTAAAAGTGTGTGTGTGTGTGTGTGTGTGTGTGTGTGTGTGTGTGTGTGTGTGTGTGTTCAGGATTCATCTAATCATGTGGGGTTTTTTTATGCTCTATATGCTTGTAAAGCTGTCAGTACATTGGGATAGAGTTCAATAAGAACTCGGCAAGTACAGTGTACAATAAAAGCAAACTTGCAACTAAAGAGAAATACTAAAACAAGTACAACAAAAAAGTACTTGATGTTTTAACAATGGGATTTGGAATTTATTAATGTTTGAATTCTTTGCTGTAGGAAAAAGTGATTTTTCTTAAATATTCTACATATTTTATAGAATACAAAATGAGTATCAAGAATACAGGATGGAAATAACTTTCTGTAATATACTATTTCGCATCAGAGCAATTTTATTCATCAGGTTACCCCATAGATTGTGTTGACCTATTAATACTGCATTGATACTGTGTTAAAGAAGTTGTAGTTACCCAGGTCTTTCATAAATCCTAAACCATTTATGATTTATTAACAAAACCAAACATGTATGTTCTCAGGGAGTGATGTTACATGACAAATAAAACATTTTTGCAGTTATGTGTACATACACTATGCTCAGAATGTTCTGGAAAATTTCAGAACTAACAGCATTTTAAAATGTACAAAAACATACTTTCAGAATGTAAGTTCTGTAATGCACATTAGTTTTCTTCTTTACAAGTGTATATAGGGCTCACTGCAAGTCTATGCATGTGGAAAATATTCTCACACACCTTTTTATAGCTCTTCTTCATCATTTTCTTTGTACCAGTTCTTAGTTTTACTGCTAATACAGAAGTAAATGTGCTCCACAACATTGCTGGCTGTTGTGAATAATGTGCTTTGCATTTAGTTATCCAGTAGCCTACTTTCTTTAGAGACATAGCAGTGTGACAGTCTTTGAAATGAGTAGCTTAATGTTGGGATTTCTAAGGAGGGAAATGGCATTTGAGAAGTGTGAGAGACTATTATTACTGTGGATTTTTGGATCTATTTTAGAAAAAGTCACAGTGTGGTAACATTCCTGGCCTTCAGATTTGTTAAAGAAGTGCAATAGACTGTAAAGGAATCCTTTTTGAATATTTTGTAGAAAATATACATAAATTGTGTATCAAATAGTAGTTGCTTATTTGTTTTGGCATTTGTTTTTCAAATAAAATTTCATTATGAAACGAGCCACTTATTTTTGTATCCTGGTCACATCTATACAGCTAGCTTATATGCTCCCCTCCCTTTCTGGAGTCAGCAAGAAATTGTGTCACCCTAAATCTTGCTTTCCCAAAGGGTACCCATACTTTGTCTTCTGAATGGGTTCGTGCTGTACTGCTGTCCATGTAACTTTAATGTGTAACATTTTGAGGGCTGGTTGATGTGGAAGATGGTTCTCTCAACTGAAATTCCAACCATGCCCTATATCAGGGGTGGCCAAACCGTGGCGCATGCGCCAAACGTGGCGCATTGGATGATTGCAAGTGGCGCATTGCAATCATCCAACAGACAGAAAAGGTGACGCTGTTTTACAACCGTGAAGAAAAATGTACAGAGAAATTTGGTCAGTGGATAACAATTATGCAGGAAGAAGGGGATCGGACAATAAGAAGGTTTTAGCGAGCGAAAGTGATTCTGACCTTCTTATTTTCTGATCTCTTTCTTCCTGCATAATTCTGGAGAGCGCGTGCAGTTCGAAGTCAAACTCCGGCAATGACGAAACGAGCAAAGTTGGCTCTTCTGTGACTCGTGGACTTCAACTCCCAGAATTCCTGAGCTAGCAGGGCAGAGGAGGAAGTAGTCAGTCACAAGCGCCGGCCCCGCTGCTCGTGTTTCGTTACTTCAGAGCAAAGGAAGCGGGGGGGGGGGAGAGGAGAAGAAGGAGGCGGAGGTGGAGGCAGCAATCCGAGGCTTCACCCCAAAGCTAAGCAATTGCCTGTTGCCCACACGCCCTGAGGTGCGGGATTCCACAGCTCCATTGGAGAAAGGGAGGACAGGGCTCCAAGGAGGGGGGCTGCTGCTGCTGCTTCTTGGAATGCAGAAGCTGCATGGAAGCTCCGTCCGGGGCGAGCCTTCTCATCGCCCCGTGCTTGCTTTTGTTCCCGCCGGCTGCTGCTGCTAGTGAGGTGCTTTGCTAGCCCTGGTTGTTGTGATTGTTACTCCTGCGGGGGGTTCTTATTTCCAGGGGGAGGGGGGAAGCACCCTCTTTCCCTCCCTTCTGAAAGAGGCGCAGGGATGCCAGAAGTGGCGGCATCAGGACTTGGCATCTTGGAAGAGGGCTGGGCGAGGGAGAAAGGAGCCACGGTGGGGATTGCTTTGCAGGGAAAAAGGAAGGAAGGAAGGAAGGAAGGAAAGTTAGGAAGGAAGAAAAGTTAGGAAGGGAAAGAAAGAAAGAAAGAGAAAGAAAGAAAAGTTAGGAAGGAAGGAGGAAAAGTTAGGAAGGAAGCAAGAAAAGTTAGGAAGGAAGGAAGACAAGAAAGAAAGGTTAGGAAGGAAGAAAGAAAGGTTAGGAAGGAAGAAAGAAAGAAAGGTTAGGAAGGTAGGAAGAAAGACAGAAAAGAAAGAGAAAGAAGAAAGGAAGAAAAAAAGTTAGGAAGGAAGAAAGACAAAGAAGGAAGGAGAAAAGACAAAGAAAAAAGAAGGAAGGAAGGAGGAAGGAAGGAGAAAAGACAAAGGGAGGAAGGAAGGAAGGAAGGTTAAGAAGGAAGGAAGAGAAAGAAGGAAGGAGGAGGGAGGGAGGGAGAAAGAAAGAAAGAAAGAAGAAAAAGAGAGAGAGAAAGAAAGAAAGAAAAGTTAGGAAGGAAGGAAGGAAGAAAAGTAAGGAAGGAAGAAAAGTTAGGAAGGGAAATAGCAATAGCAATAGCACTTTACTTATATACTGCTTCATAGTGCTTTACAGCCCTCTCTAAGCGGTTTACAGAGTTCAGCATATTGCCCCCAACAATCTGGGTCCTCATTTTACCGACCTCAGAAGGATGGAAGGCTGAGTCAACCTTGAGCCTAGTGAGATTTGAACAGCTGAACTGCTGAACTAGCAGTCAGCCTGCAGTCGCAGCATTTAACCACTGCACCACTTCAGCTCTTATTAAAGAAAGAAAGAGAAAGACAGAAAGAAAGACAGACAGAAAGAAAGAAAGAGAAAGAAAGAAAAGTTAGGAAGGAAGGAGGAAAAGTTAGGAAGGAAGCAAGAAAGGTTAGGAAGGAAGGAAGACAAGAAAGAAAGAAAGGTTAGGAAGGAAGGAAGACAGAAAAGAAAGAGAAAGAAGGAAGGAAGAGAAAGAAAGAAAGAAAGAAGGAAAAGTTAGGAAGAAAGACAAAGAAGGAAGGAAGGAGAAAAGACAAAGAAAAAAAGAAGGAAGGAAGGAAGGAGGAAGGAAGGAGAAAAGACAAAGAAAGAAGGAAGGGAGGAAGGAAGGAAGGAGAAAAGACAAAGAAAAAAAGAAGGAAGGAAGGAAGGAGGAAGAGAGAGAGAGAGAGAGAAAGAAAGAAAGAAAGTTGTATGGCCGCCCTGAGTCCTGCGGGAGTGGGGCAGCATACAAAAACGACCAAAATAAATAAATAAATAATAAATGGCGGATTGGAACTCGTCTGCGAAAAAATTTGGCGGATGGTATGCTTAAGGTTGGCCACCACTGCCCTACATCATTCAGCATGTGAAAGAACTCCTCCGGTGGCAATGCGCAATTCCCTGGTCATTTTATGCACTGTGCTTTTTTATTTCCCATTGCACTGCTGAATGATTTGTTTGTTACTATTCCTTGAAATTTTGGCTTATCTCTTTGCTGGTATTTAGTGGGCCTCCAGATTTGTGCAGACAAGATGCAGCCAGTGGATAAGTGCTACTGAAGTGTTAGAGTTGAGAAAAGGGGTTTATTGTGGGGATTGGTGGAGAAGCTGTACATTATCCTAACAACATAATGAGAGGAGAGGAAGCAAGGAGGGAAGGGAATTCCCTGCCAGGCAGGCTACAGAAGTACAAGAGCTGAATTTTTCAATTTACACTTTCAATTACAATCCATTGCAGACACAGACTGGTCGGTTTCTAGGCTTTGTGTCTAGATTTCACAAATCCACTTTTTTAAAATAGTGGCTGCAGAAGCAAGAGATCCTGTTTTTCTTACAGCCAAAAGAAAACTGAGGGACAGGAATCAGACTGAAGAGGGTGATCCCACAGGAAACTAGCAGAACTACTTGGAGCCACAAGATTGCTGGCATGGAATGCATCATTTCCAGCTACCTCCCTGGCATGTAACAACAAATCCTATGTTCCCTGCTCTGCACATGTTGAAAAGTAGAGAAAACTTCACATCCATAGTGGAGCACCTTAAGCTATTCTTGGGCTATTTCAGCTTCAGACAGACATTGTAACATAGAGCTTCCAGAGGAAGAAATAGTGGACTGAAGACAGCTTTGTGAAAAGCAGAGCCGATGACTATGTGAAGAATGAAGAGCTGGTGAGTAGACCGGCTCTTCATACCCCACTGACAAAGAGAGGATGGGATTTATTTATTTATTTATTTATTTAGCATATGATGGTGTTACATTAGCCAGGAGACTACAATGCTAATGCAGAATAATAGTTGGCTGCCCGTTTACCAGCTCTGTTAGGTACATGCTTACACACTTTCCACCGTGCACCATAAGAGGCAAGCTAACTTCGCACCAGAGAGAAAGGCAAGTGGCTTTTCCTGCAGCAGCATCCAAGGTCCTTCTCCTTCCATGAAAGCTGCCTCACAAATGGGGGTCGCAACCGGGAAGGTTCAGTGACAGCAGGATTCTAACTGCCACACAAAGCGCTGGCTTGTCTCCCCACAAAAGTGGTACTTATTTACTGGTACAGAACATGCTTTCAAACTGCTAGGTGAGCAAAAGCTGAGGCGAGTGATGGGAGCTCAACATGCTACATAGTGCTAGGATTCGAACTGCTGGAGCAAAGACCATCTTCAGCATCATTAAGCCACTGAGCCACCACGCCTCTTAAGAGGATGAGAGCGCCCACAAGTGCTATAGCTCATTGCTACTCACGAGGAGATCTCAAGACAGCAATTTCCAACCAGTTTTGAACCCTGGCAGTTGTTGGAATAGCCATCCTGTTCAAACCACAATTGGTGCCTTTAAAAGGACACTACATTTCCATACTTCCTTTTCTAATCTCATTTTGAAATTGGTTACTAATTTCTTTTCAGCTATTGGATTGACACCTTTGAATTGATAAGGCTGAAAATACCAGGTAAGTGCTTTCAAACTTTAATGAAACAAATTTTAACTAAAAGCTTAATTTTTTTTTAAATAAATAGAAAAAAAGGCAATTAAGACCTTGATTTTATAGAGTTATAAATGGATTGGGCATGCAGATAAATTTTAAATAAAATCTTGGAGTTAATTATAAGGAATTCTTTCCATGGGAAAGTTGATTTGCATGTTTTTCTATAACAGAAAAAAGATGTAAACAATTTTAAAAACTTGAACACTAGAGGGAACTAAAGGTTTTAATTAAAGGAGAAAAATACATAAACCTGATTAAATATCATGACACTGGAAATACTGACGGATATTTTGGAAAAATGTAATCAGAAGTTAATATCAAATGTCACTTGCAATGTTTGCTTCTGTGAATAGTTTGTGTGAAAGAAATGGCAGACGAGGAATAAGTTTTATCTGACAAGACAGAAACTGCGTGGAATGAAGCACCAGCACTGAAAGTGGATCTATAAATCACAAGCTGCAAGGATGATATGGGAAAACATGTTTCATTGGGCGTACAAAAGAAATCAGTTGATACTTTAAAAATAAAAAAGAAATTAAATTAAATTATTAATTATTAAATTAAATTAAATTAAATCTATTAAATTAAATTACAAATAATAAATAAAAAGTGACCTGATTAGTACTTTTATATTGTATTTGCAAAAGAGGTTTGTTAAAGCTTGGGTGAATCTTATGAGAAGGGGTAAAAAAAGAAATGAAAAGAAATCAAGGACTATGACATTACTTGAATGGGCTAAAGATTAAGATTGCTAGTAAAAGAAAGGAATATAAAATTGGTCTATTTGATCAAAGTTAAAATATGTGTTATTACTGGCAACTCTTTTTTTTAACTTTTAAAAAGTTTTTTATTTTTAACACAAGTAAAATGACAAAACATACATAAAACATAGAGACAAGTACATGACGGATCTTCATCTAGTATACATATTTACATTCCCTAAATTTTACATCATTGTTAATCTTAAACTGCAAAATCAAAAACAAGTCAAAATCACAATTTCACCTTGTATCTACACCAATTTAGTTCGTTATCCTGGATCTCCTTTTTCCTAACCAACAATATAATTTGTCCCAGGTTTCAAAATATTCAGTTTTATCTTTCCCTTTTATTTCTGACGTTAGCCTGTCCATCTCCGCACATGATAGTATTTTCCGTAAAATTTCTTCCTCCGTAGGTGTATCTTTGTTTTTCCAGTTCTGAGCAAAGATTAGCCTTGCCGCAGTCAAAATATGTAGCATTAAATACAATTTATTTTTGTCATATTTGTCTATTGTTATTCCTAATAAGAACAGTTCTGGTTTAAAATCCAACTTCATATCTAAAATTTCCTCCATCCATTGTTTAATTATTGTCCAGAATTTTCGTGTCTTTTGGCATTCCCACCACATATGGTAGTATGTACCAGGTAGTATTTTACATTTCCAACAAATTGGTGAGAGATGCGCACCCATTTTGGCTAGCCTTGTTGGTGGGAAATATTACTGGCAACTCTTAATGAACTTTCTGGCACCAGGTCTGAAATGATGATGCTTTATGAATATATTTATACACAAGAGATGGGATGTAGGATGAAGATTTCATTGGTTATAAATTAAGAAGAGGTGAAAAATTGCCAAAATTGTTTATACTTTTTGTGATGTAGGTTGCAAATCCCTTCCTTCCCTCCCTCCCTCCCTCTCCTTTCTACTGTTTAATTTATATTTTTATTATTGCAATTATAATCTTTAATAAAATTATTTTTTTTAAAAAGACACTAAAATACAGATGAAGGCATATTATAAGTAGTCCTCAATCTACGACAATGCGTTTATAGTAGCACTGAAAAAAAGTTACAAGATGTCCTCAAATTTATGACAGTCACAACATCACCATGATCATATGATCATGATCTGGGTGCTTGGCAACTGTCTCACACTTACAGGTAGTTCTCAACGTACGGCTGGTCACTTAGAAATGGTTCAAAATTATGAAAAAAAAACCCCAAAGGTATTTATTACCCAGTCCCAAAGTTTTGTCTATTGCAGCATCCCTTATGACTGACTGCAGCATGCCTCTGTCTGTTTTCTCCCCATCCTGCCCATAGGCACTGGGCCAACTCTGCCAGCCCACTAGGTTCCACATGCTTCTCCTCTCCCCATCACCATAGATGGTCTAGTAGAGGTAGATGGACTTGTGCCTGCACAAGCCCCCCAGGATCTCCTGAGGCAATACATGCATTCGGGAGAGCAAGGATGGGGACTCATTAAGAGAGGCAGTTCACTTAACAGCCCTCCTGACTTTCAACTGTAATGAGTAGGCACTATTATGGTTGTAACCCAAGGATTACCTGTACTGCATTGGCAGAGTCCTGCAGTCATGTGATCGTCTTTTGTGACCTTCACAGCTGGATTCCAAAGTTGCAAAGTTGATGTGGCAGGAGATCACAAGTCAGTCATGCAGTGTCTTGCTTAACAACTGAGGTGATTGCCTTAATGACCTTGGCAAAAAGGTCATAAAATTGGATGTGGTCTTGGATGTGGTCACATGATGCCTCATTTAATGACCATACCATTTAGTGATTAATTTTCCGGTCCCTGGTTGTGGTTGTAAGTCTAGGACTATCTGTAATATATAATCAAATTATATTTGATTATAAGCTGCACAGAGTCACATACATGTTCAATACATAGTGGGC
This sequence comes from Diadophis punctatus similis, assembly GCA_023053685.1. Classification (NCBI taxonomy): domain Eukaryota; kingdom Metazoa; phylum Chordata; class Lepidosauria; order Squamata; family Dipsadidae; genus Diadophis; species Diadophis punctatus. The sequence continues at coordinate 54,352,861 of JALIGW010000001.1, read as the reverse complement.
CATCCTTGCAATAAAAGAAGGATATGTGGATTTGATGTTCCTACAAGTGAAATAATGAAAGCAGAGAAAAAGTAATATAACTATGATGTTACTTAAGAGAAATCTGTTGGCCCTTTTAAATTATTATGCTATTACGCTATATTACGCTGTCACATAAGGCATAAGACTTTTCTAGCTGATCTAAGAATGTTTAACTTGGAATGAATGTCATTCATACCTTAGTTTTGTGAATCTTGTCAAAAGGGAATTATTTACTATGCTACGAGCCATTTACCCAATCTGCCTATAAATTATTCACAGATGCACCAATATTTATAATAAACAGTACATTTTATTAAAGAAGTGTAATGGCAGTGCATGACTAAGTTACATCTAAATTTAGACTTTGCTACAAACCCATACAGCTGTTAAGATACTGCATTTTCATATTTAGATTTAGACTTCCTTGATTTGCTTAATAAGAGCATTATGAAACTTCCTAATAATCATATATGTATTGGCTCCCAGTATGTGTCTGAGCTTATTGGCAAGCAGCTTTAAAGCCATACCTGATTTAAAACCCAATTACTTGCTTCTTTATCTAGGTCTTTTTCTTTAATGCCATGCCTTCAAATATATCATTGAAAAAGTCACCTTTTTAATGATGACACAGCATCATGTGAATACACTTCCTAATTGCTTATGTTTGTCTGGATTTAGTGTCTTTTTTTTTAAAGGAAGGAAATACAAGTATCTCTTTTCAAACTAGAGTATGAGAAATAATTAAAATTTAAGAGATTAAATATGAGGACCCAGATTATTGGGGGCAATAGGTTGACTCTGTAAACCACTTAGAGAGGGCTGTAAAAAGCACTGTGAAGTGGTATATAAGTCTTAAGTGCTATTGCTATTAGCACAACCTTGATCTAAACTAGTTTTATAATATTTCAAAGCTTTCATGTCCTATTTGTCTTCTAAACATCACCTAAGAGTCAATCTGCAGCTGTTTGTTTTTTGCTCTGCTGCTCAAATAAATGGGATTTATAAGGAAATTCCTTTAGTACATGCTTACAAATTTTGGGAAAGGAGAAAAAAGTTTAAGGTCCTCAATTTTCAATTAATTCCTCACTAAATGTTTTAAAAACCATTCCTGTTTTTAGATATGTAATGTTTGTATTGTGAGGGGTCCTTGGTGCTCTCTTGCAAGAAAAATGTTTTCTTGCAAACATTTAGGTAATATCAGTGCTAGTGTTTGTATTGCAGATATTATATTGGGCTGAGTGGGAGATACATTAAATTTATATTCAAATTAATTGCAAATGGGTTCATGTTTATGATTATGGCATATGAATGGTCAGGAAGTTGCTGAATGTATGCTTATTTGAAATATATATAGCAAATTGTTCTCAGTTTTTAACTCTGAATCATATGAGGGATGAATGAAAAATAATACCTCCAATGTTATAAATTGCAGAGGTCTGATGTGCTAGAAATTCTGATATTGTCTTTAGCATCTATTCCTTCAGTGATGTGAGAAAAGGTTGTATTCCTATTGTTCACAAAGTCATGTGATAACTGCACTGACATAAAAATGGTATGTTGCTAGACCAAAAAATATGTAAATAGTTTATTTGCATGGTTAAAAATAAAGTGGACAATCTGTGATAGCAAAATATGAGTTTCACATGAAAAAGTTGATGGACAATTAGCAGGGCACTGAAAGGGAAATTTCTGCCAAGCTTAGTACCTCACCAAAGTGTATGGATCACATTATTTGAGGTTCTTCAATATCAGGTTTCTGCAAGATGAGGGGACAGATGACAGCTTCATGAGTTGAAATTTGCCGGTAATTATTGTCACACTATGAGAATGAAGATGAGGAAATTCTTCACACCATTGTGAAAGTGATGAAAAATAGGCTCATCATTATGACCCAGAAAAGAAATATCAGTTCATGGAATATAATCACAAAGTTTCACATGTGAAAAAAAGCCTACAAAACCCAAGCTTTAGCAGGAAAACTTTCAGTTACATCTTTTCAGGATGCAGAAGGTGTCACTCACATGATATTCCTTGGACCTGACACTATTATGGCTCAGAATGGTACATTGGAAGTCTCGGAATTCTATAACAATTAGGTAGAGAGTTCAGAAGCACAAAAAGGGAATTCTGCAATCTGACAACATTAGGCTTCCCACTTCATAAGCCATCCAAAGGTGTCAAACTCGATTTCATTGAGGGCCGCATCAGGATTGTGTTTGACCTTGGGGGGCCGGGTGGGCATGGCAGGGGTGGGCATGGCCCACTCGATGTCACTTATGTTGGAGGCACCTGTGGTGGCCCGGGCGGGGCTGGGGGGATCCTGCAGCCCTCTGCCAGTGAAAAGGGAGCTCCCTTTTCACTGACAGAGGCACCACGCGCCAGTCCTTCACTATTTCCAGGTCAGCCCCGTGGGCCAGATCTAAGCACCCCGCAGGCCTGATCCATTCCGCAGGCCTCGAATTTGACACCCCTGCAATAGACAATTTCAAAGCTGGATTTTACCATCTTTACCCCCCTCATTGTGCAGATTAGACTTGGCGCCATGCAACTTCTACCTTTTCCCAATCAGTTCATTGGAAAAGATCAATAATGTGGTAGTTTTTTGTAATATAAATTAAAAGTATGAGTACCCTTTACGAATAATATTGTTGGATAAATTAACCCAAAGTACTATAATTTAGGGATAGAAGCACAAGTGAGATAAGATAATTCTAGTAGTTGTAACATACCGGTATGTTGTTAATAGTCATCTGAAGTTGTAGTGTACACAAAAAGCAGGGTTGGTTGTCTCTTGATGAGAAAATTTTGTGGTCAGTGTTCTACTGCTGAGCTGATTTAAGTGGAAAGAATTCCTTCCGTGAAAGCAATTATTTATATAAATAATTGGACTAGTCAGGTTTGAACTTCTTTGTAGGGCAAAGTTTGACTGAAAATAACAACTGGGCAACATGAAGTTCCCAAGAGATCAATGTGAAAGCTCTCTGTGGGAATTATTTCCAGTATAAAACAAAGGGAAAATCACTTGCACAAATACTTAGTTGAAACTGAAAATCTGGATTGCATTACACTATTAAATTCCACAATAAAAAAATAACAGAATAATGGAGTTGGAAGGGACCTTGGAAGTCTTCTAGTCCAACCCCCTGCTCAGGTAGGAAGCCCTATATCATTTCAGACAAATGGTTGTCCAATCTCTTCTTAAGAACTTCCAGTGTTGGAGCATTCAAAACTTCTGGAGGCAAGTTGTTCCACTGATCAATTGTTCTAACTGTCAGGAAATTTCTAATTTTCAAAAAATTTAGTATTTTGTTGTTTATTACTAAATTTACACCTTGCCTTTCTGTTAGAAGAAGGTATGGAAATGAATAAGATAGATCTGAAAATAAAGCAAAGCAAGAAATAATGAAACCTGTTGTTGCATAACCAGCCTTGCAAATAAGGACTGATAGATCTCCTCTGTTCTATTTCCCATATTTACACAGTGGCTTATATATTGTGCTAAGTGTGTGTAAGCTAAGACTGGACACTCATGTGATTTTGCTTTGTGTTTTAAGCACAAAATAAAAGAAAGATAAGTAATCTACTCAAATGGTAAACAGCATATAGATAATAGCACCCAATTACTCTTCTCCAAAGAGGAAAGAAGTTGATCATGCATTTGCAGCAGGATATAGAGACTTTTTCACCACTCTACTCACCTGAACACTCAAGAACAATGCAGGTCCAAAGAGTACCATTGAGTTTTGTATTTGTTCCTTTGGGGACAATGTGACCACACTGATCGTTGATACAGTCTTTGCCATAGGGAAAGAGTTACCCATATTGCCATGTCCTTGTATTGTCTGGATTTAGTTTTAGATGATAGTCTACAATTTGATCCAAACAGAATCCCAACACACTTGAAGTTAAAAAACACTTGAGATATAATGGAATCTTGGGATACCAGAATAGAACAGTAATCCCCTTCCCCAGTTTCTTGAGATAGGGCCAAACTACAATAAAGCTGTGCCTCCCCTTCCCTAAGTAAGTTCAGCAAGATACCATGGTTAATGATATCAAAAACTACCAAGATACCTAAGAGCACAAACAAGATCACAACTTCCTTATCACACTTTTTCAGCAGATCATCCAAATGACCAATGCTTGCTCTCGCTAATGCTCCAGCCCAAAACTGGATTTAAATGAATGTAGTAAATCAGTTTCATTCAGAAGTATTTGGAATTACTCAGCTATAATCCACTATCACCTTGACCAGGAATGGTAAATTCTAAACTAACCTATACTACTAAAAAGAGAAGAATTTTTGAGTGATTCCTTTATACAATTTTAAATACCGGTAATAACTACTACTGTAACATTATTAATATGGTTGGTCACACTGCCAACCAGATATTTAAACTGGATTTGGCATTTCTGTCTACATAATGAGAAATCACAACTGCCAATTCTTCAGCTTGGCTTTCATACATAACAAGTTCATTCCAAGAACCTAGAATATCATCTTATGGGCATAGAAAACATGTGGATCCAAGCAGTTGGGTTCTTTTGTAATTGACAGATGGAAATTTTGTCAACGAGCATATTTTCTAAGTTTTCTAAAAATTGAAGATTTTTTTGCTATGGCACTTAATGTACCATAAACACTGTGATGATCATGGCTATTTATGCCATAATCTTTCAACTTCATTTTTCAGATACTTTGTGATTTCCAATTCTTTGTCTTCTTTTCTATATCTATTGATATTGCTACAACAATTATCTGCATTTTCTACTTTTCAACCATAGTCAAATTTAATATGTTATGAGCCAAATTTAGTATGTTTATCAGTTTGTACATATAATATCACTATAGGGATGCAACGTATAGTGAAAAGTCATGTGTTTTCTTGTTTTTTAGTCCAAACTGTCCAGTTCAGCTTGTGTCCAGTTAATAATTCCAACAGTGCATTCTATCATACATATGTCTCAGGTATTGATAGCTTTGATGATATTTCACTATTCAATTTTACATTTAGCTTTTTTCTCACTCTTTGCATATATTCTCTAATAATCACATTTTTAATTTGCCTATGCTTGATATTATCCAATTTAAAATACTCAGATACTTGTAGGCTTTATCCTGACAGCTCATAATTATTATTATGGTTGGTTGCACTCTCGGTTGTTTAGACTGGATTTGATTTTTAATTGATCTGGGAAAGGCAGATATTTTATTTGATTTCCCCCAAAATAAGACATCCCCTGATAATTAGCCCAGTTGGGCTTTTGAGTACATGGCAATAAGGCCAAGTGCTTATTTCAGGGTTCCAAAAAATATAAGACAGGGTCTTATTTTCGGGGAAACATGGTATTAAAGGTATCGTCACAGGATGTAAGCTGTTCCAAGTAAAGCTGACTTTTGCAATTGACTGGTAAAGATTTTGTCAATGCCAGTTGTTTGATTTTGTCAATGCTAGAATTTTATCTCTTCACTAATGTTTGTTTTTTATGGAAAAGTAAAATATGTAAAATAGTGACCTTATAGAAAAGATTAACAGATTTGGGTAGATGTTTAAAGAGCTTAAAATGTAATAATATTTTTATATACATATAGATAACATTTATCTAATTATTATCTTTCTACTTGTAAAACTGTCCAGTAAGTCTTGAAAATATCACTAGACTGTCGCATGTAGTGCTTAGAGGCAATAAATAAATAAATGTATGGCCCAAGCTGAAAATGAATGTAGTTTTTGGTGCTTAAAAATACTGAACCTTTTCATTCCCCACCCCCCATTATTGATTAGACGGTATCTGTAAAAGTCAACTTTTACCTGAGGAACAAAAAAAAAGGAAGTTTCATATGCATCAACCCTAGCAGAAAGTTGAGGTTTAACTATAACCATGCTATTTTTAAAGCTTCCTCTGCAGTGAAGAAGCCTGACTATTATGAAGGAATATAGTGAATCAGCAGCTAAATGTGCCATCTGTAGGTGTCTTTGCTGTCTCACTTCGTGTTTTTATTGTTCTTACATCTTTAGAATTATCTATAAACGTTACTGTAGGAGTAGAACTAGAGTCATTTCTCTGTAGGTGGATCCGAACATTCTTGACTGCAAAACAGTTCCATTTCATGTTGTGACCATAATTCACACTGATTGCACCATATACTAATGACAACTATGGATTACTTTGTATATGGAACAATGAGTTAGGAAAGCATCCATTCTGGTTCTTGTACCACCAGAATTAACATTCACTTTAGAATTATCTATAAATGCTACTGTAGGAGTAGAACTAGAGTCATTTCTCTGTAGGTGGATCCGAACATACTTGACTGCAAAACAGTTCCGTTTCATGTTGTGACCATAATTCACACTGATTGCACCATATACTAATGACAACTATGGATTACTTTGTATATGGAACAATGAGTTAGGAAAGCATCCATTCTGGTTCTTGTATCACCAGAATTAACATTCACTTTCACAGCTTTGTATATAATGTAGAAAACATGGAGGATACAAGATTTGATACAGTTGCAGTGTGCATATATGTCAATTTGACAATCTGATTTTTTAATTCTCACAAAGCAAGACTAACCTGGTTTGTTCTTCATTATTTCTCTTTTAATAGGTTTATTTTCTGAACTTTTGAAGAACGCTGTCATTAAAGCTAATCCTATGCAATTGCAACTAGAATTGTAGGGTGTGTTTGGCGTCAGTTTAGGAAACTGAATTTGAAATACATTTAAGGGCTTCCTATTGGAGAAACCCTGAAATATATAATCTTTAACCATATTAATTTGCACTATATTATTATATATATATATATAGCTTGTTAAAGAAACTGCTCAAAATAAAAATATGTGGGTACTTCTCAGATTCCTCTCCTTAACAAGACTGACAGGGACTGATAGGAAATTCCTTGCACTAGTTCAGGCTATTTAGTCCCTTTACTTGGCATTATCAGTTCTGACCAAAAATTTCCAAGTTCTGCATGACTTTGATTCTAAGCAGGAATCAGTATTTTGGTATAAAGGTGTCACGGTGTGATTATTGTCAGTTTGTATCTATTATAATGGTACATTCCTGAGCATGTGATTGATATGTTCTTGTGCGCATGTGTGCATTCCTGAATCTTCTCCTCCCTTCTTGCTTTGGCTTCCAACGAAGGAAGTCGCATTTTATACTAGACATGTAATTAATCAGGATTTATTGTTTTTGTACCGAAATAAATATTTTACTTAGACTTTTAAACTACGGCTTTATTTCTAATGTTTGAATTCCGGGAGAAAGATCAAACATCACCTCTGTGAGATTTATTCTCACTCCATCAAAAGGAGAAAGAACCAGTTGGATTTTAATGATTAACAATATAGAGATATGAATGTGCTGAATCCAGGCCATAACACTAAGCTGGAATCTACCCATCATCAGCTGCCTCTTCTTTAAAGAGCATAAAGGCTCTTTCTGACAACTGCTTTTAATGCCTTTTTTCCAGTCCATGAGGCATAGGCTTTCATACTTTACATTACCTTCCTTGCAGGCCTTGTTCTGCATCAGTAGCAAGGTCAACAAGCAGTGTGGTCTCACATATTTATTTATTTCCCAGTATTTATAGCTCATCCCAATTCTGACAGATTAGGGATGTGGAACAATAGGCTAAAACAGACAACAAAAAACTAGATAGCTAAAATAGAAATGCATACATTGTGAGGAATCCAATTATTTCTCTGTATATGACAGTCTTCTTCATACTCCAGAAAGAAAGAACGTGCAATACAATAGTCCTCGATTTATGACAAGTCATTTAATAATCATTTGAAGTTACAATAGACTTTTTAAAAGCTACTTATGACCTGTCCTCAAAGTTACAACTGCTGACATCCCTACAGGTCTTATTATTACATTTTGGGTACTTGGCAATGTCAATTGGATGCAGCATCCTGCAGTCTTGTGATCATAATTTGCAATGTTTTTGTCAGTTTCTGACATTTTTGCAGGTTTCCGATAAAAATTTCCCATTCGGAAGAATGAATTCATTTAACAACCACATGATTTGTTTTACAGCTGTGGTGAATTGCTTCACAACTATCGTAAAAACTATTGTAAAATAGATTCTGGTCATGTTGTGCATCACCTTATGATCGTAATGACTTTCAACCACAATTCCAGGTTCCATCATAATCCGAGGACTACCTTATTGTTATGCGATATTTCATTTTTTTTCAAAATCATCAACTGTACATTAGCTTTTAAAAGTCACATGTGACATAGATTCATTTGAAATACGTTATTGCTTGAGTTTTTCCTTCTACAATATATGTGCTTTTACTCTGGTATCCTTACATTCAAATCACATTTGATGTTCTGACCCAATGGTAAGTAGACATCCAACAATTCTTTGAACGTAAGTGGCTACTGCTGCAGTAGTGACAGAGCATGTTTTCATATCATCTCCTCCAAGTGTGAAAATTTGATTTCTAGATCCAAATTCATCAGTATAATGAATGAGTAAATCCATCCATATCAGGATTGGTACACCATTCTTATTATGGCCAGGGGCAGTAGACACACCATAGGATCCTTGGGGGTTTTCTTCCCTCCCTTCCATCTATCTACCAGGATATCTTCGGGACCACCTACTACCACACACCTCTCTGCGACCGTTTAGATCCCACAGAGTTGGTCTTCTTCGGGTCCCGTCAGCCAAACAATGTCGGTTGGCTGGACCACGAGGGAGAGCCTTCTCTGTGGCGGCTCCGACTCTGTGGAACCAACTACCGGACCATCCCCACCTTGTTGGCCTTCCGTAAAGCTGTCAAAACCTGGCTCTTCCGACAGGCGTGGGGATAGAGACTAGTGAGAATGTATCAAAGTGGTCACCCCGTGTATGAATGATAGAAATGTTTTAACTTTTATATGCATTTTAATTTTTTATTGTTGTTTTAATGATTGTGCATTTTTATGCTGTATGCTGCCCAGAGTCCCTTGGGAGTTGGGTGGCTTATAAATTTGAACAATTAATTAAATAAATAAACAAACAAATAAATAAATAAATAAATAAATAAATAAATAAATAAATAAATAAATAAATAAATAAATAAATCTATGCAGATAACTCCAACTACTGTTCTGCGGTTCAATTTCAGATCAGCTTATTTTAACTATTGCTGCATTACATTTTAAATACAATTATTATACAGCGAGGGTGCACAAGAGGCACCAATTGGGATGAGGATTTCAAAGACTAGTTGTAACCATCATTCAATACCATTGTAACTTCAATGGTTGTTGAATGAATGTTGTAAGTCGAGGACTCCCTATATTCCCTTTTAATTTATACAACACTAAAGGGCAAGATATTAAAATAAAGTAGTAATCCTTAATGGATACTTTGTTGTTGCTACTGCTGCTATTTAAATATACATGTATTCCTTTTGATATTTTTGTGTCAATACTAGATTAGCATAATAGGAAGGCTGGAAGGATAGTATTTATTAGTAACCATTATGAGCTACCCTTCAGGTTTATCTCTGTAGAAGATATGCCATGGACCAGGTAGGAAGGCAGACTGTGAAAGCTCCGATAAGGCTGGTTTCAGGAGAACAAAGTTCATCAAACTTCATATAGAGATTGTTTTCAAGTTTAATCAGATAATGCATATAATATGCAAACTGGCATATACTGTATAGCAATAGCAATAGCACTTAGACATATACTGCTTCATAGTGCTTTACAGCCCTCTCTAAGCGGTTTACAGAGTTCAGCATATTGCCCCCAACAATCTGGGTCCTCATTTTACCCACCTCAGAAGGATGGAATGCTGAGTCAACCTTGAGCCGGTGAGATTTGAACAGCTGAACTGCTGAACTGCAGTGCTGCATTTTAACCACTGCGCCACCTCAGCTCTTTATGTAGATCATGTGGAGCTTGGAAAATAATGACAAAATATCTTCACTCCCAGTCCCCACTCTGGTTTCCTATTTTAAATTGCTCTTTTCTTAAATGAGCTATTGATCCTTTCATCTATATACAAGTCTTAATGAAAAGAGCATAGCAGTGTTACTTCCCTAGCAGTGTTGGAGCATTTAGCTTTTAACCAGACTGTTTATATGCAACAACTTATAGGACTTGACTCCTCATTCTAGTAGTTGGTATTACTGATTTCAGGATCTGAGAAGTTGCTTTCTTGATTTGTTTGCTACTTCTTCAGTGGGATTATCTATTTCCCTTGAGATGTGAACTCACTCTGCTTTTAAATTTGAACTAACTCTATTAGAAACAAGCATAAAGGAGAAAAAACAGGAAAATAATATGTGATTATATTATTTATACACCTCCATACACAAAAACCTCTAAGTGGTTATAGGCTTAGTTGCAGAATATAGTAAACAGTTGTTTACTACCTCATTATCGTATATCATTATCATATCTTAGCATATCTCATTTTCGCTGTGAAGTGTGTTTTAAGACTAATTATGTCTGGTATGATGTGCAAAATTTGATGGATAGATTTAATAAATGTTAGATAATTTTTTTCCTAATATGGTGTCTTCAAAATATGATGCCAATTTGGAGTAGATCACATTGTAAATGCTATAACAAACAAATTGTGTCAAAATAACTGCACTGGCCATGGAATTCATTGAAAAGTATTATAATAATGTCCTATATAGTTTATGTAATATGCTCCAGCAAAAATGCATTCTTATGTTGTGATAAGAACATAAGCATATAATTTGTTATAAGCACGCGAATTATTGAAGAACATATTTTTAAACGACCGATGTTGTAACAATATAGAAAATAGAATTCAAAAAAATGTTCAATTTTGTTTCCTGAAGTAGGGAGAAAGAATTATAAGCATGTGTTAATCACTTCACCAGGGTAAGAATGCATATCCTATCTAGCATTTCTTTGTAAATCAGGGGTGTCAAACTCATTTCTCATCGTGGGCCACATACGGCCTAGGGAGATGTCAAGTGGGCCGGACCATTAAAATTATACCATACTCTGCTATAAATAATTAAAATATCATGTCTTTTCTTTGTTTTGGTGTAAAGAAGCACAAGAACATTAGGAAAATATTGAAATTTAATAAACTATCCTTTTACAAAACATTTCATAAAACACCTCATATTTCCTTAGACAAATGTGCAATTTACTTTTATCATTCACAAATATGCATTGCAACAGATCCCACTGATTGTACAAAGGCACAAAACTTTAATTGGTACTGAAAAATATAGTAATGCACTTTAAGATTAAATGAGACTTTTAAAGAAAGGAATTTTTAAACCACTTACACATACACATATAAAATCTAAATGTAATCCCTGCACACCTTACAAACTAAGGAGAGTGATTTTAAATGTGTAATGAAGAAAGTGTTCGCCTGTCCTGTAAATCTGTAAACTTCATACATGAAACATACATACACATACAATACATACTAAAAATTTATGGAGTTGTATGAACAGTAGAATTCCATCACACAACTTTTATTTTGAAGCTGCTGACTAACATTAAAGTGCACATTTTTTAAATCACCACAGTAAGGATTCATCTTCACAGAGCTGTATTCTTTCAATGCAAACAGTATCTAAGGCAGCATTTTAAAGGTGTTAGTCTAGTCTGGACTTGTATTTGTTCCTGAAACTTGGCATCTTTTGGCCTGTACCAGTGCATCAACACCAGGTGTCATGTCCTGACTAGCTGTCACTTTCAGAATGTCATTTAAGTGCTTGTTTGTGAGCCTTGAACGCATTTTTGTTTTATTGATATTCATCACTGAGAAGATTTGTTCACAAAGGTAGGTTGTCCCAAACATGCACAAAATTTTAACAGCCAGGGCTGTTAATTTGGGGTACCCTGGTAGTAGATACTGATAAAATCTGTCCAGACCTACAGAGGCAAATTTGCCCTTCAAATCTGCATCACACTGCAAATTAATTATCTCTAGCTGAATTTCGATCGGCAGATCAGAAGCTTTAACTGTGAAAGGTGAGCGAAAAACTGAAAATTCTGTCTCAAGTTCACCAAATACCTGAAAACGTTTCTCAAACTCCCGCAGTAGTCCTGCAATTTTGTCTTTGTACCGTTTCATGTCCGCATCAGGTCTGGTCACACACACATCTCTCAGACAGGGGAAATGAGCAGGGTTGCCATTTGCCAGTTGCATCTCCCACAAAGTCAGCTTCAACTTAAATGCATGTATGTTGTCAGAAAACTGTGTGACAACTTTTTTGCGGCCTTGCAACATTTTGTTCAGATTGTTCAAGTGTTCAGTAATATCAACCAAGAATGCAAGGTCCCGTAGCCATTTTTGAGATTGTAATTCCAACACCGGTTTTCCTTTTTTCTCCATGAACTGTCCGATTTCCTCTCGTAGATCAAAGAAATGCCTCAGCACAGCGCCTCGGCTTAACCATCTCACTTCATCTCACTCTCTGTTTCAATTGACTGTCTAAATCTGCCGATAGTTCCGAAATCCTCTCTGCTATAGTATTCCTCGTCAGGCTAATATTGGCAAAAGCTTGTCGCTTCTCGGGACATACAAGTTCAGCCGCTTTCATCATGCATCGTTTAACAAAGTCACCGTCGGAATACGGCTTCGATGCTAATGCTATTTCGCTAGCAATTAGGTAGCTGGCTTTTACCGCTGCTTCACTGACTTCTCGGCTCTGGATGAAAGTTGACTGCTGTTTCCTCAGACCCGCCAGCAATTCGTTAATCTTATCTCTTCTCAGTTGTCCTTGCAAGCCGTCATATTTTTCACTGTGATGAGTCTCGTAGTGGCGTCGAATATTATATTCCTTCAATACCGAAACTTGTTGCAAACACACCAAGCACGAAGGTTTTCCGTGCATCTCTGTAAATAAATAGGACGTGGTCCATTTTTCTTTGAAAATTCTACACTCCTTATCTACTTTTCTCCGTTTGGATAACGACATTTTGGCTAATGAGGGTGTAGCGGAGAAATAGAGACCAAGGTATAAACAACGTCGTAACAAGCAGCAGATGGCGCACTGATACCGTCTGCTGTTTTCAGTCTGTCTCAGTGATGCGGCTTGTCTTCTACTCTGATGGAAAGAGTGCGCCCCTTAGCGGATAATCCATGAATTGCAGCGAATTAAAAATATTAATTCCATGTCTTTTATGCATTTTTTCCACTTTCAAATTATCCTGCGGGCCTGATCGAACCTCCTTGGGGGCCGGTTCCGGCCCGCGGGCCGTATGTTTGACACCCCTGTTGTAAATGATTGCTGTTAAAAGTTAATTATCACTGTCTCTACCTTGTACATTTCATTTTTCTTTGCCTGCAGTTATTACTATTCCTTTTCCTGTGATACTGTGTGCACATCTAAGAATTTCAAAGAAAATAATGAACTTTTTATGACAATAAATTCATTAGTTTTTAATGTGTTGTGTTACTTTGTTTCCACTTTGTATCAAAGTGATCTTTTAGAAATATGCTTCTTCACTGGTACTGTTGTGATAATTAAGTCACTGCATAACAAATTTTCCCTTAAAAAGAGGCTGCTTCTGGTGGTACACAATAACTCTTCAGAATTTTGAAATGTAATGATTTGATGCTGGAAATAGAATGTTTTTCTACATAACTAGTTTAGAATCTAGGGTAGGGGTGTCAAACTTGCGGCCTGTGGGCTGGAAGTGCAGGCCACGCCCACCACAGCTTCGCGAATGGGGAAAATGTCATAAAACATCATGTGACGGCAACGTGATGTGGCAAGTTTGACACCCGTGATCTAGGGGAATCTTTTCTATGTCTTCATGGTGAATTACACTGTTGAAAAGTTGAAGTCCAAGGTACAGTGGTTCCTACCCCAATTGTACAAAATCCTTCCTAAATTGTAGAGAGAATATGATTTCTTGGGTCACCAAAATCTAAAGGGGAAGAGGTTACTGAATTGTTTTGTTTGTTTTTAGGTTTTTATCTCAACCTTTTCATATATATAGATATGAAGGAATATAGTGAATCAACAGAAAATGGGAGAAGAAATGTTTGGCATTTCCACCACCTTAAATTGTGTGTGTGTTTAGAGAGAATGACTGGTCCAAAGTCACCCAGCCAGTTTTTCATCCCTAAGGCAGGACTAGTTGTCTGGTTTTCTAGGCCAACTTCATAACCACTACTTCGTAACTTAAATTGACTTCTTTGCTATACTGTAATTGTTTGCTATAATGTTCTGAAGGGTGATCCCAGCATGCAAGAAGCCAGAAAGAGAATGGGTGGATGGCAGAGTGATACGTATCAGCAGTATGGATTCTGATGTGTGCTGGAAATTGGGACAGTGTATGAAATAAAGTCTGATTGAACCTTTGTACAAGCTCAAATTAAGATCTTCGTAATGATTAGTAAAATATAATTGTTTTCTGCCTTTATTGCATCTGCAGAATGCTGCCTGGCAACCGTTTTTAAGCAACTTGAGTCCTTATAAGGGTTGAGAAACAAGTGGAACATCTTAAGGATAGGATCTCAAAAGGCAGAACTGGTGTAAAATTTGAGGGTCCAATTTATTCTGTGTGCCAATTGCTTGCTTTGCTGGATTGGGAGATCTCTCTCAAAGGGACTCGTACACTAATCACCTCCTGTTTGACTAATACAGTACCCTTATTAATTCCAGAATGCAGGCAATTACAGTCCATGTAACTCTTCTCCTCTTTGAGGTGCATGGTTACCAGTGGGATTAAAGAAGCAACTCAAGGTATGGATTCCTACATGGCTTAGGAATGGGCACCTTTAAGATAGTTTTCGTCTTATTGCTTCTGCCAAACCTGGAACATCTGAAAAAGTAGGTGTATTCCAGTCCCTGGCTGTAAAGCATAACCATCTTGTGGGATCAAGAGATGTGCTTTCTCTGTGAAACAGCATCCCCCCCTGAGATTCATATAGTCTCAGTTCTACTGAGCTTTTTTAAAGCTGTGGGAATTTAGCTTTTCCAGCAGGTTCTGTACCTTGGTGACCTAGTCTGGTGATTATAAATCTTTTTGAATTGGTTGTCTTGCCCAGTACTTGGTTATGTATTTATCTGTTTTGTTATCTTTACTACTTTTATAGGCAAGATCTGTCCTTCCTTTGATTAGGGTATATGTAGAATGGATAGTTAGGAATGACTCTGTGTTCTCCTTTTGTCATTCACTTTGCCTGTTCTTTGTCTTTGAAATTACTAGTCTGAGCTTTCTGACTTCATTCCTAGGCTCACATTGGCAAAGTGTTTTTGATTATTGGCTTTCATCCTGATAGCATATTTGAAAAAGTTCTTCTTAAATTGTAAGACAATGTAAATTTCTGACTTTTTAACAGCATTCTCTCCCATTGATCCACTTGGATATGAAATCAAAACTGTTTACCATTTCATCATATATTCTTTAACTTGCTCTTCCTCTGTTTCAACTCTTCATTTATATATTTTAGCAATTACATGTTCATCATTTGTACATAATTCATTCTGTTTTATTGCATTCTTTTTCTGGTATCTTTAAAATCTGTATTAAATCATTCTCTTAATTGTGCATAGGAAAACCATTGAAAGCTAAATCCTTCTGTAGTCAATTATGCTCTTGATTTCATCTTAAGTCCCCCAGTTTCCTATATTAGCAAGTTGTTATATGTTAACCATTTGTGTTTGCCTGCTGTTTCTTTTCTATAAAGCATTCTTGAGCTGAGACTAACAAAAGTATTTTGGGGCTTAGCATTGATTTGCATATATAGCGTATTCACAGTGTGGCATTCCTGATATAATGATTTGTTTTAAAATCTTCAATTACTTTATCATAGCATAAGTAAAACCCACAATTCAGACTATGATCTTATTTGACCAAAGGGGGAATTACAGTTATAAAAGACTGGAAACACCTTTATAGATTTTTGCTGAAAATGGATAGAAATGAACTGCTGATTTCAGAATTTATTACTTTAAAATATTTGTTTATAGGAAGAAGGAAACTATAATATGCAATACAGAAGAGTTGAAATGGAAATAATTGCTGTGTTTGTAAGAGCAGAAGTATCTTTTTAATCTTTTTCTTACTTTTCTTACTTTTCACTTTTTTCATCCTTTTATAATATTTTTCTATTTTTTTATGTTTCTGTAGTTTTTAAAATCTTTGTAAAATCTTGTAATAAAAAATATTTTAAAAAGTTGAAGCATGGCTTTGTTGTCCGTGATCTGCTGCATTTACAAATATTCAGACAGATCACAGTAATAGTACTAAGTTAAATAGCAAATCATACTGCTTAAGTCATAAATTGATATAACTTAGATTGCAAGTATTAGATTTGAGGAAAAGCTAAAGTGAACATGCACTGGATTGTGATAATCAGTGCTAATAACAATATATTGCTCTTACCAATATACCGTACTTTGCACTACCATTATCTACTACCTGCTAGTTACAGGTAGATTCTGTAATATATCCCAATATATGTATATGCTCGCTGTCTCCAAGCGATTCCTTGTTCCGGCCCCTCTGGTTTGGTTCCATCTTGCTCAACCCGAGGTCCTGGTAACCAGGGATGTCAGGGCCCTGGGCTCAAGCTGCTGCTGTTGAATGCCAGGTCAATTACCAACAAGGCCCCCCTTGTACGGGATTTAATCCTGGAAGAGGGGGCGGACCTGGCATGTATCACTGAGACCTGGCTAGGCCAGGAGGGGGGGTTCCCCTCTCCGAGATGTGCCCGGACGGGTTCTTAGTGCAGCATCAGCCGCGACCCCAGGGAAGGGGTGGAGGAGTGGCGATTATAGCTCGCCAGAACCTTAATCCTCGAAGGAGCCCTGCCCCGGAGATTGTTGGGTGTGAGACGCTCCTTCTGAAGTTGGACTTAGGGGTCCAGGTGGGCCTTTTGTTAGCGTACCTGCCTCCTAGCTACGTTACAAAGGCCCTGCCTGTTCTGCTCGAGGCGGTAGCAGGGCTGGCGATTGAGTTCCCCAGGCTGATGGTGCTGGGGGACTTTAATTTGCCATCGCCCGGTGAAACCTCGGAGGCAGTCCAGGAGTTCATGGCTTCCATGACAACCATGAACCTGACCCAAGTAGTTCAGGGTCCGACTCATGAGGGAGGCCACATGCTTGACCTTGTGTTTCTCTCGGGGCAGTGGAGAGATGATCTGAGGCTGGGGGGTTTAGTCACAGTACCCTTGTCGTGGTCAGATCATTTCCTTCTGAGGTTGGATTTCATGGCACCACTCCTCCACCGCAAGGAGGCGGGGCCGATTAAGTGGTTCCGCCCCAGGCGCCTAATGGAATCTGAAGGATTTCAGAGGGAACTTGGGGAAATACCTGACTCCCTGGTACACGATTCATCTGAGGCCCTAGTGGCTGCTTGGAATCAGGCGGCAACGGGGGCCTTAGATCGGATTGCGCCTTTGCGGCCTCTCCGTGGCAGCGGATCCCGGAGGGCCCCTTGGTTTACTGAGGAGCTCCGGGAGATGAAGCGCCTAAAGAGACGCCTAGAGCAACGATGGAGAGCCAGTAAAGCTGAGTCTGACCAGACACTTTTAAGAACTTACATTAAGTCTTACTTAGTGGCGATAAAGGCGGCAAAATGCGCGTATTTTTCCGCTCTTATTGCATCCGCCGACTCCCGCACAGCCGCCCTGTTTAGGGTAACTCGCTCCCTCCTAGCCAAGGAGGGAGCTGAAGATCCCTTGCAGGGCAGAGCTGAGGAATTTTCTCAGTTTCTGGCGGATAAAGTCGTTCAGATTCGGACAGACCTGGACTCCATTTGGACAGGGCAAGCCGAGATGACAGGGGTGAGTCTTAGTCCTGTTATATGGGACGAGTTTGAACCTGTCACTCCTGAGGATGTGGACAAGGCCATAGGAGCGATGAGCGCCTCCACCTGTTTATTGGACCCGTGCCCCTCCTGGCTGGTTTCTGCCAGCAGGGAGGTGACACGCGGCTGGCTCCAGGCGGTTGTGATCGCTTCTCTGAGAGAGGGATCCATCCCACAGCCTTTAAAAGCTGCGGTGGTGAGGCCCCTCCTCAAGAAGCCTTCCCTGGACCCAGCGGATTTAAAGAACTTCCGTCCAGTCTCCAACTTACCCTTTTTGGGTAAAGTTGTTGAGAAGGGGGTGTCGCTCCAATTCTTGCGGCTATTGGAGGATACTGATTATCTGGATCCCTTTCAATCGGGTTTCAGGCGCGGCTACAGTACGGAGACTGCTTTGGTCGCGCTGATGGATGATCTCTGGCGAGCCCGGGATGGGGGTCACTCCTCCATCCTGGTGCTACTTGACCTCTCAGCGGCTTTCGATACCATTGACCATGGTATCCTTCTGCGTCGTCTTGGGGAGATGGGAGTGGGAGGCACTGTTTTACGGTGGTTCTCCTCCTACCTCTCTGACAGGACGCAGTCGGTGTTGACAGGAGGACAGAGGTCGGCCCCTAGGCCCCTGGTTTGCGGGGTGCCACAGAGCTCGGTCCTCTCGCCCATCCTGTTTAACATTTACATGAAACCGCTGGGTGAGATCATCCGACGACATGGGGTGAGGTATCAGCAGTATGCTGACGATACCCAGTTGTACATCTCCACCCCGTGTCAGTTCAGTGAAGCAGTTGATGTAATGTGCCGCTGCCTGGACGATGTGGGTCTGGATGGGAGTGAACAGACTCAGGCTCAACCCAGACAAGACTGAGTGGCTCTGGATATTGCCTCCCAAGGACTATGTCGACTGTCCCTCCTTGGTTCTCGGGGGAGAAAAATTGACTCCCTCAGAACAGGTTCGCAATTTGGGTGTCCTCCTAGATCCACAGCTAAAATTGGAGCAACATCTTTCAGCTGTGGCTAGGGGGACCTTTGCACAAATCCATCTTGTGCACCAGTTGCGACCTTACTTGGAGAGGGAGGCCTTGCTCACAGTCACTCATGCCCTTGTCACCTCACGGCTAGACTACTGTAACGCGCTCTACATGGGGCTACCCTTGAAGAGCATCCGGAGACTCCAACTGGTACAGAATGCAGCTGCGCGAGCGGTAGTGGGTGTGCCGAGATACACCCACGTAACACCTATCCTTCGCCAGCTGCATTGGTTACCAATTAGTCTCCGGTCGCAATTCAAGGTGTTGGTCGTTACCTTTAAAGCCCTACATGGCTCAGGGCCAGGGTACCTGCGGGACCGCATCCTACCACATACCTCCCTAAGACCGGTTAGGTCCCACAGAGAGGGCCTCCTCCGGGTCCCGTCGGCTAAACAATGTCGATTGGCGGGGCCGCGGGGGAGGGCCTTCTCTGTGGGAGCCCCGTCCCTCTGGAACCAACTGCCACCAGAGATCCGGACCATCCCCACCCTGCTGGCCTTCCGTAAAGCCTTAAAAACATGGCTCTTCCGGCAGATGGGGTGAATAGGATAATCAGATTCCCCCTGAATGTTGTGTTTACAATGTCTTCTTTTTAATTATATTTTTAATTTAAACTTATGAGTATTGTTTTTAAATGTACGCTTCTTATTCATGCTGTACGCCGCCCTGAGTCCCACGGGATTGGGCGGCCTATAAGAGCGTCTAAATAAATAAAATAAATAAATAAATATGCAAATATCTCCAGATCATTTGCTCTATGTGGTCTGTAGGAATTAAAGGTTCTCTATAAGGTGTCTTTCACATGAATAGTAACTGCTTCATTTCTGTTTTCATATTTGAACAATGGGATACAGACTGTTTGAAATGTTTCATCAGGCAGTAATACCAACATAGTAATAAATTCTCAAGCATGCAGAATGGAAAACATTTATGCTTAGTAGCCATGATGATTAATTAATTAAAAGTAAAGTCTAGTTACGAGACCATTAACACATTCTGAGCCCTAGGCCTAGGTACATAGCTAAGTTTTAATCCTTGTAAAAGGACAACAAGGTTAGGGCCATTCTAATCTCTGAGGGGAGAATATTCTATAAGGCAGGGATTACATCAGAAAAAAACCATCTTCTAGTTCCCACCAGTTGATACCCTGGCTGACAGAATCTGCAGCATACCCAATTTGTTGGATTGAGTTGGATGGATAGAAACTCTTGGTTCCTTATCTTATCTTGACTAACTTCAAAAAGCTTGGCAGAATCACACCTGGTTACTATTTGAATGGAAAGCCCTTGGAGAATACTAGTGAAGTAGTCTAGGGTGGAAATAGAGAAAGCATTCCAGGAGAGAAAAATGGCAAACTGGCTGTGTTAAGAGTCTCCATGAAGTCACCAAGAGTCAAGAAATGGCTAAATTGTCATGATGAACTAAATTTCCATGATTAGTGTAAAAAGCATTGCACTTTATCAACTTACTGGTTTTATATTGTGTTTGCTAAGTTTTTAATTTGCTATTTTGTATTTTATTGTTCAAAATTAATTTACTGTAGACTAGGGGTTAAAGTGCGAGACTAGGAACATGGAGACCTGAATCATAGTCCTACTTTAGAATAGAGGCCAACTGGGTGATTTGGGACCAGATGTTCAGTCCTAAGAAGAAAGTGATGCAAATCACTTCCAAAAACATTGCCTACAATGTGGATGGACTTCTTCATGTGGTCACAAGGAGTTAAGATTAAAAGAATTAAAATAAGAAATGCTAATAATATTAAGTACTGTTTGGGCCTATAAGGATTTAATGTGCGTTGTGTGTGTGCAAAAGGCAAGCTAAACACATGCTTGGGAATCAACTGAGATATCTTGTTTCAGGCTCTACCCATTAGCTTTGGAAATACTCAATGCAAGTTATGTTTTGGAATCTGTATCTCAGCTCATTTTAGCAAATACTACAGATAGAAAGAATAAGATATAACTGTCTGACTGAACATAAATATTTTACATCTTTGTTGATGTAGGTTTTGACGAACTCCATGCTTGTTCTGATCCTGGATTCCCTGAATATGGATATAAAATGCCCAGCACAGGTGTTTTCTTTGAAAGTTCAGTTGTCCGGTTTCATTGCCAAGAAGGATACAGGCTTAAGGGTCCATCCCAAAAGCTTTGTGAGAGACATTTTAATGGCTCCCTAAGCTGGAAGCCAAGTGATAAACCTGTGTGCCTACAAGAAGGTAAGTCTAACTTACTGTTAGCAAATTTCATTTGTAAAAACCCTCTATGGTTGTACTATCTCTGTGCTTCTGGTTTATGAGATTGTGCTATAATTTCTGAGATTTTAAAACAATTTTTATTTTAATACTGCATATTCACAAAGAAAGAGGTGGCATCACTGAGTCAAATAAAAATATGTGTTTCTTTTGACACTAAAAATCAGAATTCATTAAATACTCTGTCCACAAACAGAAGCTGATATTCCCAAAGAAGCTGTTTTAAAAATATTTGTGTGTGTGACAGATGTGATATATTTTATAGCTATATAATATAAAAATTGTAGATTAAAGATGCAGGTGGTACATCCAAATAAAATAAATACAAATTTAATATTTAATTATTCTTCAGATGTTATTTATATAACTTTAAAGTTCTATTTTAAGAGCAGGATGATTAACTTATAATAAAGGTAGATGTTAATCAGAATATAACATCTGTTATGTATTGCTGGAAGGTTGTAAATTTAACTGGAAGTGAAAATGGGCGTTTACTTACCATTGATACGCCCGTTCTCGTTGGTTGAAGCCAGCATTCAGTGAGGGTTGTTCACAGCCAATCACATCAAGGGCTGAGTCTGTCAATCAAAACTGAGCCTCTGTCCTCCTCCTCCTTGGATATTGGCCCAGTTTAGACGAAGCTGAAAGACAGACTTGACGTAGAGAAAAAATATATCATCCTAAAAAGACATCATACTACACCAGTAGAAAAGGGAATCAACACCTCAGACTGCGAAAATATGAAACAAGAACATGGTTTATTAATACAACAATCAAATAGTGCAAAATGTAGTCAGAATGTAATCAGTAAGAACCAACATAAGGGTGGGCCTGAATGCTGGCTTCAACCAACGAGAACGGGCGTATCAATGGTAAGTAAACGCCCATTCTCCATTGGAGGTTGAAGCCAGCATTCAGTGAGGGACATACCAAAGCTATGCATCCCGAGGGTGGGAAAAGGTAGTATCCACTCCTCCACAGTCTCAACTAGGACAGAGGCGCAGCAACCTGTTGAAGTACTCGCCTGCCAAAGGCCGCATCCGCAGAAGCATATGAATCAATTTTATAGTGACGGATGAATTGGGTAGGAGATACCCAAGTGGCCGCCCTACACACTTCCTCCAGTGAAGCCTGAGTCTTCCAAGCAGCAGACGTAACGGCGCTGCGGGTGGAATGGGCCGTGATGGCCTCCGGTACCGGCTTCCCAGCTAAGGCATAAGCTTTAGAGATTGTGGCTCTGAGCCACCTCCCTATGGTAGGAGATGAAACCTTAAGACCCTTGCATCGGGGCAGGAAGGCAACAAACAAGGCCTCCGATCTTCGGAAGGCCGAGGTACGGTTAATGTAAACCTTCAGGGCTCGCCTAACGTCCAGAGCATGCCACTGGCGTTCTCTGGGATGACGGGAGTGAGCACAGAAGGCCGGGAGAATGAGTTCCTGGGAGCGATGAAACAGGGAATTTACTTTAGGAAGGAAGGAAGGGTCTAGACAGAGGACCACTCTGTCTGGATGGAAAAGACAAAGGTCCTGCCGAATAGAGAGAGCTGATAGTTCAGATATCCGTCGGGCTGATGTTATAGCCACGAGAAAAGCAACCTTATAAGACAGGAGGCTGAGAGGCGCCTCCCTTAAAGGTTCAAATGGGGGACCGGTTAAGGCTTCCAGGACCAGAGGTAGGTCCCAAGTGGGAAAACGATGCACCACCGGTGGGCAGATGTTGGAGGCTCCCTTTAGGAACCTTTGCACCGTGGGCACATGTGCCAGAGAGGGACAATTTGGGCAGGAGAGAATGGTAGAGAGTGCAGCCAATTGACGTCGCAGGGTATTAGGGGCTAACCCCAAATTTAGTCCCTTCTTGAGGAAACGGAGAAGAAGAGGAATGGGCACATAAAGAGGGGAGATGCCCTCCAGTCTGCACCACTCACAGAAAGCCTTCCAGGTGTTCTGATACACTCTGTTAGTGGAAGGCCACCTGGAGGCCAAGATGACCTCGATGGTGTCCAGATCATAGTGCTGTCGTTTTAAGACCTCCCGCTCAACCGCCATGCGGTCAAGCGTAGCCACTGCGGGTCCGGATAAACCACTTCCCCCTGCCGGAGCAGATCCAGAAGGGGGGGCAGCCTCCACGGACGACCACGGGACAGGAAGAGGAGATCCCCGAACCAGACCCTGCGTGGCCAGTGAGGGGCAACCAAACTCACATCTGCCGAATGCTTTAAAACTTTCTGGATGACCCTGGATAGCAGTGGAAGGGGAGGGAAGGCATACAGGAGTCCCTGGGGCCAAGGTGAGCGCAGGGCGTCGACTGCTCCTGCGCCTTCCGTCGGGAAGCGAGAGTAGAATCGGCTGAGCTGTGCATTCTGTGGGGTAGCAAACAGATCAATTAAAGGTAACCCAAATCTATGAACAATATCCTGAAATACCCCTGGATGCAATTGCCATTCGGTTTGATCTAACTCCTTCCTGCTTAGCCAATCAGCCTGCTTGTTTGCTTCCCCTGAAATATATTCCGCTGATATGGAAATTAGGTGCTTCTCTGCCCACAGTCCCAGGAGCAAGGCCTCTTCTAACAAGGCTGCTGAACGAGTTCCCCCTTGCCTATTAACATGGGCTTTGGCCGTGACGTTGTCGGTGAGAACTAACACATGAGAACCTTCTAACCTAGTCTTAAAACTCTTTAACGCCAACCGGATAGTGCGAAGTTCTAGCAAGTTTATGGGGCATTTGGCTTCCTCCTGCGACCAGGTACCCTGGGCCAGTTGGCCCTGGACATGAGCTCCCCAGCCTGAGAGGCTGGCATCTGTGGTGACTGTAATTCTATCAGGCAGGAGGAAGGAAGAGCCTTCTTCCAAGGCTGGAGATGCCCACCAAACTAGGGATTGTCGAACTTGGGGGGGCAAGCGAACCCAAACTGCCGGGGGGGACTGACCCGGGGGAATGAGGGGAAGTAAGAACCATTGCAATCTACGTGAGTGCAATCGTGCCCAAGGCACAATGTCAATGCACGATATCATTTTCCCCAATAGTGTGGCCAACAGGGCCAGAGAAACTGCAGGACAGCGGGAAATATTGCCTACGATGACCCTAATGCTGTCCTGTCGCTCGGGGGAGAGAAAAACCTTGCACTGCTGGGAATCAGTGATTGAGCCCAAATGAAGAATGGAGGTACTAGGCACCAGACAGCTTTTACGGTAGTTGACCGAGAACCCATGTCGGTCCAGTTCGTCCAGCACCACCTGCACATGACGCTCCGCCAAGGACTGAGAAGAGGCCTGGAGCAGAATATCGTCCAGATAGCACTGGACCCGAACCCCCAAGGCTCGTAGGTGAGCCTCCAATGCCGCTAAGATTTTTGTAAAAACTCGGGGGGCTGAGGAAAGACCAAAGGGAAGTGCTCGGTACTGGAAGTGTCTTCCAGCAAGGCAAAAACGGAGGAACTGTCTGTCTGTAGGAGCTATGGGGATGTGGAGATATGCTTCAGACAGATCCAAGGAAACTAGATAGTCTGCCCTATGGATACCCCTGAGGATGGAACGTAGGGACTGCATTTTAAATTTACGATATTTTACAAATTGGTTCAACCTTTTAAGATCTAGTATAGGTCGCCAGTCCCCGGAAGGTTTGGGTACCAGAAAGAGTATGGAGTATACTCCTGCTCCCCTCTGCTCTCTGGGCACCGGCTCATTAGCCCTAATCTCCAATAGATGGTTAATGGCCTGTTCCATAAGCCTGCACTTTTCTGGGACTCCTGAGATAGGACAGGAAATGTAACTTGGAGTGGGTTGCGACCAAAATTCTAAAGATAACCCAAAACATATAGTTTGTCTAACCCAAATGTCCTGAGTGGTCAAATCCCAGGTCTCAGCAAACCTGGCTAGTCTACCCCCAATTGGAAGATCCTGAGATAAATCATTTGCCCCGTCTGGAAAACTTGTTTCCCCATCCCTTATAGGGACGTTTGTAAGGTCTACCCCTGGCCGATCTATCCTGATAGTAGGACCTCTGGCCATACTGACCTGGGGTTCGGGGCAGACTGGAACCCTGGTCAGCCGATCGAAAGGGCCGTCTAGGATAGGGGCTTTGACGGGAAGACCCTTTTTTGTTATAAGTGGGAAGGACCTTCCTACGATCCTTAGACTCCACCAGTAGTGGGTCTAAAACCTCCCCAAAAAGGGATTGACCCGCAATCGGCTTAGATGCCAAGCGCCATTTTTGACGTGCATCGGCGGTCCAGTTCTTTAGCCAGTTCACTCTGCGACCAGCGGTGGCGGCCACGATGGATTTTGAAGAAAAACGTGCTGCTCTGAGCGTAGCATCTGCAGTAAATTGTGTTGCAGCAATGACCTTGTTGAGGTCTTGATGAATACGAAGTTCTGATGAAGGAATCATCTCCTGCAATTGACGCAACCACAGTAGAGACGATCTTGCAAAGAAGGATGCAGAAGAAGAGGCGCGAACCGCCCAGGCCGACGCCTGGTGAGACTTCAGCAACAGTTGTTCCAGCCGTCGATCATCCGGTTTGAGGAGCTCCTCTGCTTCTCCCGGTATGGGATTTGGAGAGTGTAGAGCTGCTACTGGGACGTCCACCGATGGAGGAGAAAGTAGAGCCATCAGTTCAGCCGCTGTGTTGAAAAACCTCTTGTCCTGTGCGGATGGCATAGGGCCCGAGGTCGGGGCCGCGAATTGTCGCTGAACGTTGTCCAAAAAAATCTTTGGAGCAGGGATGACATCTAGCTCCGTCACCTGTTCCTCGAAGACTGGAACCTTGGAGGTGGAAGGTGTAGAATCGGTTGGTGCAGGAGCAGAAGGCAATCCAGCCACATTTCTGGCTTTGTGAAGCAACGACTTGAACAATGCCGGTGGGAAAAGACCCACTGAAGTGGGTTGTTCGGGTAAGAGGCCTTCGTCCTCTGACAGTGCAGTGGGATCACACTCGCCTTCTTCCAAGGTTGTGGGTCTGATGTCTTCGCTGGAAGCATCAGAGGAATCCTCAGCCATAGCTGCCCCGCTAAGGGGCTGAGACTGCGCTCGACTGGAAGGCCTGGATGAGACAGGTTGAGCAGAGGCCTGCATTTGCTGAAAACCAGCTAAGCATTGCTGCACAGTTGTGGCAATTAGCATTTGCCAGCTTGGCTGCTCAGGCTGCTGAGAGGGGCCTGCTTGTGAGGTCATGGAGCTGGAGGCCACACTTGCAGGAGGTCTAGCTGCTTGGGCCCAGTCAATAGTGGGAGCAGAGGCCACAGGGCAATCTGGGCCAAAGGCTGCTGCTACATCCTGGGAGCCTCCCTGGACCGAGGTGACCAGGCCTCCTTCCCCCCACACATCAGGGTTCAGGAGCCCAGGAGCCGGGGAATCCAGGCTGTGAATTTGGGCCTGCACCACTAATTGGTGTTGCGGGGGAGCCATGGCCTCTACCTGCTTCTCTGCCTTGTCTGCCATGCGTTGCAGCGCCCGATCGTGCCGGCGCTCATCCCGCTCGACCGCTTTGGAGGTGGGGGCTGATTTAGCTTGTCCTGCCTCTGTGGGGGCTGGGAGAATCTCTTCCCCAGAATCAGGGGCCTTTTGCGGCTTCTGGTTCTTCTTTGCCACCTTCGCTGGAGCTCTTGTGTCCGCCATCGTGATTCTGCAAAATTGGAGGCTGCGCACGCGCTCCTGGTGCCGTGAGCAAAAAACAAAATGGCGGGTGCCTCGACGGAGCCGGAAAGCGCGGGAAAACTGCCGTTTGAATTTTCCTGCTCGGTTGGGAGCTCTGAGCCGCGCTGCCTGTTCCTTACTAAAAAACCAGCCGGCCGAGAAGAGAATAGGGGGGAATAATGGATCGCCCCCTCTCTCCGACACCCTTTCCCAATCTCCGGTGAGATAGGACTCCGGGTGATCTGTCCCTCCAGTACACCGCGGGGATGCAAGCACCTGAGCCGCTGTACAATGCTCCGTTCGCTAAATCGCTTCCCGTGTTACACAGGGATAAAAGTGGAGCTGAGGCTTTAGCGGCCACAAGTGGCCTTTGCTAAGCCTGGGGACAAAAGCCAATAAGGCCTAGAAGCTGAGGCTCCCTTACTCTTCTTTTTTTTTTAAAAAAAAAACAAGAATTCCTTTTTTCTTTGATATAATTTTATTTATTTATTTTTTTGATGCAAAACTTACAGTTTGAAGCCAGAATTCAGAGAGATAAAATTCCACGTCTAGCCTTTTTGAAGGGCTGAGTCTAAACAGGGCCAATATCCAAGGAGGAGGAGGACAGAGGCTCAGTTTTGATTGACAGACTCAGCCCTTGATGTGATTGGCTGTGGACAACCCTCACTGAATGCTGGCTTCAACCTCCAATGGAGAAGGAATGGCACATACAATTGTTTTAAAACTATTATTTCTATATTAGGAACGCATCTATTGGTGGTGTTTTCTGTGCAATTATTTCTTACATGCATTTTTTATTATGGAATCTTTGAGAGGAGCAGTGTTAGACAAGGAAATTATCAATATATTATCCATGTCAGTCTAAGTACAAATGAAATTTTCAACATGTATTAAACATTGTGTTCTGTATTAAATTTCTGTATTAATATTAGTGATGTTGCTATGATTAAAACTATAGAAAAGAAAGACTGCTTATTTGCACGTAGAAAAAACTCTGTTGAAAATGTTCAGGATAAGTTCTGCTGATGAATTGTTTTTCAGAGTATTGCAGTAGTTTAAGGAAGTTCAGGCCTTGGTCTATGAGTAGAGTTGTGAGCATTATTACCAGTTCAGCATGTCTTTGAGGTATGAGGGTACCCTAAAAAGGAATGAATTTGCTATTGTCATAAATCATATTCTGACTGAATGTGCTTTATCCTACCAGATACAAATTGATTTAGAAAAATACTACTTCATCTGTATTGTGTGATATTTTAGTTGTAAAGGTGAACCTAAATATATCATGTACAAAACTTTTTGTCATCAACCATATAAAATGAGAATAAGCATTATCTGTTCATCACATAAGCAAATTATATATTTTACATATTTTAATAAAATTATTAAGCATATTTTATATGTGAAATTTTCACAAAAATTCTGCAAGATTATTTCTAAAATGGGTGCCATTGTCGGACTGGCTAGTCAAACCTGTGCATTAATGACTTCAAGACACTTTCAAAAGTAAGAACTTCAGCTTTTAATCACACTACAGATAAGAACTCAGACCATGCCGAACCCATTCAGGTCAAAGTCAGCTCTGAGACCATCCTCCTCTCAGTGCTATTTATGCAAATCCTCACCATTCCCTCCCCCCAAACCACCATCCGGTACTATGAAGCCCTCCCCTCTCAGCTGGTCATTGCTTAGATTGTCTCTTTCCGGTTGCAGCTTTACTGTGTTTGGCTTTCTCGGCGTCTCATGTAGCAGGATGTGAACTGCTGATAAGAGTTTGTTGTGTTGGCAACCATCGATCCCCTGGTCCAGTGTCTCTCCCTCCCACAAAGGTGCATGTGTCGAGCCTTGGCACGACAGCCATAAGCTTCTTCATTTTTTTGCATTTCCATTTTGAATTCTTTCTCCTCAAGAGTCTATCACAATTTTATCTGTAATATATATATGGTCATCAGTCCATATAGCTCAGCCTTGCCAGGAAATGGACCATCATTTAACCATAATGATAATGTACTGGGTCATTCTTTAGCAAACAGTTGTTTAAAAGCAGGCTGAACTACACACATTTTTCATCTTTTTAGCAAAGGAAAAAATAATCTTTTTAGCAAAGGAGAAAAAGAGTAAATAATTTGTTGAAGATGTAGAATAAAACTAGATTCTTTTCTTCTCTGGATTTAACAGAGAAATTGCCTTGAAGCTTATCGTGTATAACTTGTCTTTGGAAATAGCTGAAAGAGTGGGAACCTTCTGATTTTGCTAAATATTTCAGTTGTATTCTGTACATTCAACAGTGCTGTATCGCTGGAGGGATGGGCAGTGGCATTGTGTAAGTTATTTCTTTCATTCTTGACAGACAAGGTTACTTAGGTGGGAAGTGGGGGAGGGACTATATTCTCTTAATCAATAAAATGTTCCACACTTCCCTATATTTATCATCTGCATGAAATTGCTGGGTGAAGTTTTGGGGAATTCAGGCTCTGATATTAATAATATCATTAAGATGATAATATTATTGTATTATATTGTATCATCTTAATAATCATTAAGATGATACAAGCTCTTTCATTCACTTTATCTGATCTCAGAGACAGAAGTATATAAGCATAAAATGAAAATACCATTTGTAAGTGAGTTGTCTAAGTCAATTTATTTTGAGGAGTCACATTTCTAAAATAGCAGATTTGTACAGTAGTTCAGGTTGCTCTGTTCTGGTATTCTTTCTCTTTGCCACCTTCACCTGGTTTTTATTTGCTGCAGCGGTGGGTTGCTCCCGGTTCGGCCCGGTTCTTTGAACCGGTAGCGGCGGCAGCGGGAGGCTCCGCCCACCCACCCAGGAGACTTCTGCGCATGCGCAGAAGCATCACACGAGCGCGCACATGAACCGGTAGTAATGGGTTTTAGAACCCATTACTGATTTGCTGCCATTCTGACAAAGGCACACCTTGCACAGTTACTCAATTTTAAATAGCTCCTTCCAGATTTGATGCATCTCACTTTATATGAGATTTCTCTTGAGAAGAATCTGATATTTGATGCAAAAGACTGGATGACCACATTATATCTATTTTAGTTTACTTACACTAAATTTGTTACCAGCTTAATACAAATTTCTGCTATTTGGTTTTGAAAGGATCACATGGCTTGGGGCCTGAATACTTTAAAAATCGACCTCTTAAATAGCAATTTTTCCACTTGTTCCACTTGTTCTCATCATCATTAAGAGCATTGCTTTAGGTCTTCTATTTGAAGCAGCATATGGTTTACAGGTTTTAATCCCAGTTTTATATATATATATATATATATATATATATATATATATATATATATATATATATATATATATATATATATATATATATATATATATATATATATATATATATGTATATATATATATATATATATGTATGTATGTATCAATTTGGTGTGATCTACAATAGATAAAATTCATTCTTAAATGGTACCATGTTTCCCCGAAAATAAGACCCTGTCTTATATTTTTTTCAACCCTGAAATAAGCGCTTGGCCTTATTGGCCGATTGGGCTTATTATCAGGGGATGTCTTATTTTGGGGGAAACAGGGTATGAAAAGTTGCACTTTCAGGAAGCATTTAGTTACGTTTATTGTTTTTTATTATATTTTAGCTTTTATAATCAATTGCTGTTTCTATCAAATCAAATTTACTATTGAAATAATTGATCAAAGCAAACATTGATTTTTAAGAAAAACATAAGATATGAATCCTTATTTTTACCAACATAAGCATTGTCTGGTGAATTCTGCTGACCCATTGACAGAATTTGGCAGTGGCCAATATCCTTTCTGGAAAGTGGCAGTGAGATCACACAACAATTTTCAGGCCTGTCTGGTATAGCAGCTAAAAGTGGGTTTTTTTGAAAAGAATCTCTACAGCACAGAGACTTGTATATGAGCCACTGTTTCTGTGTTTCCTACACCATGTGGATACAAGTGCTGTAAAAAGAGGATCTAAAGGATCTTTCAGGAAGGCAGAAAGGGGGGAGTTTAGTGAATGCTTTTTTTCTGACAAGGATAAAGAGGTAATGAAGTTCATCATGCCATCGTTCCTCAATGCTCCAAAGTTGTAACGTGAACATTTGTAATATGTGAAATACTTTTAGCAAATCATTATTCTAGATATATTGCATAATCTCTAACCACATCATGGCACAAATTCTGGGCAAGCCTATAAACGAAAAGTTTGCTTTCTGGTTTCTTCAAGCAGGAGGCCTAGAAATGGTAATGTACAATTATGAATACAAATCTGACTGGGGCAAAATAGTATCTTTAGCTAGAGTTTAAAAACACACTCTCCCATACTTGCAGACTGAATTAGTTCTTTAAATGTATTATTTCCTGGGTTTTAAAAATGATTCACCTATCATTTTGCTTGCTGTTACTACCTCACATTCATCAGTCTTGAGATTATGAATGTTCTGTTTACAATACAACATGCATGCAGCTGTCATTTGGCAAATGTACACAAATATACATACCGTGTTTCCCCGAAAATACGACATGTCCTGATATTAAGCCCAACAGGGCTTTTCAGGGCATGCACTGAAATAAGCCCCCCCCCATAAGCTCCCCCAACTACTTTCCAGGGAAAGGGGGGACATGCCCCACACACCCGGGCCGAGTCTGCTCGGGGACAACAGAGGCAGCCGCTCCCTCACCCAGTGGCTCCCATTTGTTCCAAGCCCCCCATCACTAAGCAAGGCGGTCAGAAAATGAAATGTCATGTGACCATCTCTAACTTAAGACATCAATTCAGGCTACAATCATGAAGCAAATCACTTGTGGCTGTTTGCAAATGGCCATTTCCGGCCCCCGTAGGGCTTCTGAGTGTGTGTGGCCGTTTTGCTTGCGCAGAAGCAAAATCTTGCCAAAATGTTGCGTGAGCATGCGTCCCCTCACAAAATCACAAGAAACATGCGCAAGAAGCAAAAAAAGCCAAAAAATTCATGAAAAAAGATGGTGCCCACACGGATCGGCGAGGACGGCACCGGAGCCGTTTCGCACTCCGCCGGCTGCTAGCGGTGCCATAGAGAAGACCGCACTGGTAGGAACCTACCCCTGGGTATATTGTATATGATTTCATTATTATAGGTAATTTACTGGCTACCACATTGGCTGTATGCATAGTTTAATTTAATGTACTGGTTACTAGCTTAAAACCCTGAATTAATTTAGCAGTAATTTCCTCTCATCTGAACTTTACTGCTGTTTAAGAACAACTGTGTCTTCTGGCAGAATCCTACAAGTGGAGATGGGTCAGCTTCCTCTTTATTTGTATCTTTTTGCCAGCAATTAAATAAGCTGATCTTTACAGTAATTGATTGTCAGTTTTACATATGGCTCAATTTCATTTATTTGTTTATTAATGCTCATGTTTTTTGTTTGCTCCTTTTCCATTGTTATAAGCATGTATATATGTCAAGTTTTGTTTCTTTCTTTCTTTCTTTTGTAAAATGTTTTAATCAATTCCTTATGGGTGGAAAAGAAATGGACAATAATAATAAATGTATACTGGTATAGTTGTATACTGATCCTGATACAGTATTGATGGCCAAATAATAAATCACTTTTTAAAAAATGCAAATTTCCTAACATAATGTAGGAAATGAAGCATAGTGTGGAAAATTGCAGGTAGTCCTCAACTTATTATCACAATTGAGACCAAAATTTATGTTATTAAGTGACACATTTGTTAAGTGAGTTTTGCCCCATTTTATGACCTTTCTAGACACAGTTGATAAGTGAATCACCACAGTTGTTAAGTTGGTAACATGGTAATTAAGTAAATCTGCCTTCCCCATTGGCTTTGCTTGTTAGAAGGTTGCAAAAACTGTTCACGTGACCCCGGGACACTGCAACCATCATAAATACCGTGTTTCCCCGAAAATAAGACCCTGTGTTATATTTTTTTGAACCCTGAAATAAGCGTTTGGCCTTATTGCCATGCACTCAAAAGTCTGATTAGGCTTATTATCGGGATGTCTTATTTTTATTTATTTATTTATTTATTTTATTTAGTGCTCTTATATACCGCCCTACTCCCTGGGGACTCAGTATGATTTTGGGGGAAACAGGGTATGAATCAAGTTACCAAGAGTCTAAATTTTGCTCACATGACCATGGGTAGGTCGTAAGTGTGAAAGATGGTTATAAATTCACTTTTAGTGCCGTTGTAACTTTGGTCACTAAATGAACTGTTGTAAGTCAAGGACTACCTGTATACATATAAAACTTTTTGCATTACATTAGCCAACATTTTCAAATTTAAGATGATAATACAACATTTTTTTATGAAGCTACAGATTGCCTTGCTCCAGCTGTTGAAGATGCAGAAATTCAGAACAAGACATACAGAACAGGAGATAAATTAATAATCAGCTGTCATGAAGGATTCCAGATCCATTTCTCTGATTTAGACAACCTGGTATCAGTATGTCAAGATGATGGAACATGGGATAATCTGCCCATTTGCCAAGGTTTAGTACACTAGAGCATCTTATCTTATAGATCTAACACTTTGAGTAGTGACAGATTGGGAGGGTGGCACAAGGCTTGCATCTTAAGGACATAACTATTAACTATAGTTTCTAGTACAGCATTACCTTTATTAGAGATATTTTGCAATTAAAATGGCAAAAATGCATTTTTAATATGATTAGTCTATTGTTTGCTTCATTTGAGAGATAAAATTAAATGGTTTGCATTTTTAATTTCTTTTTAAACTTGCCGATGTAAATAATTAGGTTGTCAAGTTAATTGAATCCTTTCCTTCAATTAAAGAATTAATTCATTACTTAATTCAAATATAATTACATTCAGCATCAAGAGGGATTTTACCTTATCTATTTTCTTTGGTTCTGGTGTCAAACAGAAACTTCCTGATGTTAAGAAAAGGTTACAAATTGTTCTTGCATCTGAATCCTAAATAAAACTTCATTGAAGGTGCTATCCTATATCTTCCAGATAATGAGCACTAAAAGAAATATATAGCATGGAGTCAACATGTTCAAAATTTCTCTGCCTTTGATCCAGTTCATTCATTTGCAAAAATAAGGAAATCCTGAATAAGACAAAGCTGTATATTATATGAAAGAAAGTCCATCAAACACATAGATATGCAAACTATTTTTTTCAGGGGAAATAGGCTCTTTTTTATTGAATTCCATCTCTCTTACTTTTGTCACTTTTAATCAATAAACATCTATAATAATAACATATTTTTTATTTAATTTTGTTTCGGTGGCACCCATTTTCATATCAGAAAAGGACAGCTCACAATATAAATAACAAAAGACAAATGCAATAAAATAATAAATAAAAATACAATGAGAAATAAACATTAACCTCAAAAGTAATGTTAATAAAATACCAAAATAGTGAAATATACAGAAACTGTGAACCTTTCTTATAAAACAAACAGGGTAAAATAGAATTTTTAAAGTCTGAAAGAAAATGATGATTCTTCTGGACTATATTTATGCCATATCATGCCACAATAATTTGTCTCTTGTTAGCTTGGCAAGCACCATAGCATCCACTTACTCTGTGTGTTTTGGAATAAGTTATATATTTAGATGGGGGGGTTTGTTTTTATTCCAGCTTTTGTATAATAATTCTTTATCCTGTGAGTTGCTATTAATGAATTGATAGGATGAATACATTTGATTTGAAGATCAGAAAACAATGGGCTTTAGGTCTTAAATTCGTCAGGTGGCGAATAATAAGGAAGTTCTTAATTTTCTTTTCTCATGAATCATGGGTATATAAGTTGCAGTTTGACTGCAACTATTTCAGATGTTATATTTACTTTAGGTGTATACTTCAGACTCAGTTGCATAAGGATAACTTTTATTGTCTCTATCACAAAATGCATACCTTGTTACAAAATCATAACATCCCTGTAACATTTCCCCATAATTTTAAGTATCTCAGTGCTTAAATATCTCAAGTGTCTTACCTGAGAGGGAGAAAATTGATCAGTTTTTCCAATTTTTGTGTTAATGTTTAACTCTTTTGTAGTTTCTCTATAATTTTTAAAAATTTTAAATTATGATACTTTATTGGTAATTTTTGTTTACAATGATGCAACAGCAACTGTGAAATACAGTCACATCATACATTATATAAAAATATAATAGCTGTTTAACATAACAGAATAATTGAGTTGGAAGAGACCTTGAAGATCTTCTAGTCGAGCAGGAGACCCTACCATTTCAGACAAATGGTTGTCCAATGTCTTCTTAAAAACCTCCAGTCATGGAACACCCACAACTTCTGAAGGCAAGCCATTCTACTGATTAATTGGGCTAACTATAAGGAAATTTCTCCTTAATACTATCTTGCTTTTCTCCTTGATTAGTGTCCATCCATTGCTTCTTGTTCTGCCTTCAACTGTGTTTAATTTTCAGATTCTTTTCTATTATTATTATTTATTATCTGTTAAATTTGTCTGCTACCCATCTCACCACAAGGCTTACAACATTAAAAGCAATGAAATATACAAACTTATATCTAGAACCAATAAAATTATAAATTATGGTAAAAAGGGGGAGGGAGGGAAGAGGGTATGTAGGGGGTGAGGTGAGATCTGCTATTAGTCCATCAACCATCTTCAGCGTAACACTCCCCCATTGAGCCCAAAGCCAACTACCACAGCAAGATCTTCAGACCCTTATGGAAGGTCAGGAAGGTGGGGAAGATGTCACCCCAGGAGGTAAGATGTTCCAAATGGCAAGAGTCAAGACAGAGAAGGATCTTCTGGATAAATTCCTTAACTTACAGGATTCACAGCATGTCCCATCTGCCATCACAGGGGGAGCGGGCCCGCCCCATTGGAATGAGATGGTTCCTCAGGTATCCTGGACCCATGCCATTTAGGGCTTTTTAATAATCCCTAACAAAATCTAAGCATTTATCAATTCCTGCTAAATGTGCATTTCATTATTTCATTGAACTATCTACCATCAAGAACTACTTTCTTAAATAGTTGAAGCCAATCTTCAGCACTTTGGAGGAGTTAAGATGTTTTGCCAAGTATGTATCGCTCTGTACTTATCCTGAATTACAGACTTCATTGGGAGATTAGCAAAGATTCAGATCTCTTTCTGTTTTTTTATGTAGTGAACGCTAAAGTGAAGTGGGGTCAAATGCTGGGGGGAATCAGAAAGCTGGGATGCTGTCCCATTTAACCAATTTTACTTCCAAATCTCTCACAAGTTTATTTTTTCTCTAGATTTTTTCTGATTTCGGGGGGGGGGGGACCCTACTTATTGCAGAAATGCTTTTAGCTGAATCAGTGGCTAGGTAGGTTAACCTTTCTAGTCTACTAACACTTTCTACAATTGAGTCCCCTCTTCTCTCTCAGCATAATGGTGGAAATGTGAAGTTGATGAACTTCTTTTGGAAATGTGTTGTAACACAGAGGTGGTTAATGCATTATTTGACTATGACTAAATCTTGTGGTATAGATTTAGCAAGATTTAGCATTGGCCATAGCTTCCTTCCACAATTTTGCTGAATGAATGTGTAGTTTTAAAAGATAGGTGGATAGGTGCTACAGTTCTTGCTGATACTGTATATAATGTGGGCATGTAAAATAGCCATTTGCTAGAGTACAATTTATGAAGCAGGTGCCATTATAATAGACCTGCTGGTCCTCAAACTTTCAGTTGTTGCAACATCCCCTGGTCTCATTGATTGTGCTTTGGTACTTGTCAGTTATGATGATTATGGTATCTCATGGTCACATGATTGCCATTTGTCACTTCACAGCTGGCTTATGATAAGCAAAGTCAGTGGGGATGGAGAAGCTGGCAGGATATTGTAAATTACAGTCACATGACATTGTGCTTAACAACCACAAGTGATTTGCTTCATGACTGCAGCCTGAATTGATGCCTTAAGTTAGACATGGTCACATGAAATTTCATTTTCTGACCACATTGTTTAGTGATGGAATAGTTGATTCCAATTGTGGTTGGTAAGTGAGGATTACAGGTAGTCCTTGTCTTACAACCATTCATTTAGTGACCATAGTTACAATTTGGTAACTGGTATTGAAATGGTATTGAAAAAAGTGATGTATTATTATTTTTCACTTCACCATTGCACTTCCCCATGCTCACGTGAAAAATTTGGATGCTTGGCAACTGGCAAGTATTAATGATGGTTGCAGTGTCCCAGGGTCATGTGATCACGTTCTGTGACCTCCTGACAAGCAGTCAATGGGGAAGCCAGATTCACTTAACAGCTATGTTACTAACTTAACAATTGTGGCAAGAAAGGTGGTAAAATGGAGCAAAACTCATTTAACAAGTGTCTTGCTTAGCAATGGAAATTTGGGACTCAATTGTTGCCCTAAATTGAGGGCTACCTGTATAGAGTTGTAAAAAAAAAATCTATATCAGGACAATCAGACTGATATTGCTACACTATCATGATCAATGTAAAATCTTGATTTGGAAGTTGTTAAATAGACACAGAGGCAAGTGTCTAAGGATAACCTGTTTATTGAAGTTAACAAGAACTCACGAAACAAGGAATGCAGTCGGAAAGGAATCACCTCAGCCACGCTCTGACAGCTCTTTTATATGGAGCTGTCAGACGCAGCAGCCAATAGGAGCTCTCCAAACTCCCGCTCCGTAGCTAGCTTTGCGGCAGCCAATCACCAGAGACGCCTGCTGTTGCCGGCGTCTCTGCATATTCAACACCCCTCTCTTCCTGGTTGCTGCACACGAAGTCTTCAAGGTACGCAGGGCGCCTGCGCGGTCTAGTTGATCGCCGGAGCTCGGCCGGAGCGGGCGTGGCTGGCTGTTGTGCTGCGGCCAATGCGCCGGAATTTCCAGCTGGGCAAGGTGTCGCTGTGATTCCTGGAATCTCCGACGCGTCAGCCACCGGAATATCAGGTAAGGCCCATAAGTCGGGCTGCGCGGGAGGACTACCCTGCGAGGTTGGCGTGGGTGGCGCGGCGTTGTTTTCCGGAGTTTGCGGCCTGTTGTTTGGTGTGGAGGCGGGTGGACAGCGGCCCCGGAGTTGATCGATGTGCCGCCTCCAGATGCGGCCGTCCTCTAACTCCACCCTGTAAGAACAGGGGCCGGTCATGAAAGTGACTCTGGCTGGCAGCCACCTTGGCGTTCCCCCATAGTTTCTCGCGTACACCCAGTCCCCCTCTGAAAACCCCCTGGCAGGGTCTACCTGGGGTGCATGGTCATTAGGGGCAAAGTGGGGGTGCAATCTGTCAAGCACTGTCCTAATGCGGCGCCCCATTAGCATCTCTGCTGGGCTTCGGTTGGTCAAAGGGCAGGGTGTTGCGTGTTGGGCCAGCAGGTATTGAGAGATTTTGTCCTGCCAGTTTGGGCTGTCCAAGCGACCCAGGGCCTCCTTGGCAGCCCTCACAGCCCTCTCAGCCCGCCCATTGCTCGCAGGGTGCCAAGGGGCTGTTAACGCTTGGCGGATGCCATTGGCAGCCAGGAACCACTGGAAGCGACTGGAGGTAAACTGAGGGCCATTGTCGGACACCACCATGTCGGGTAGGCCGTGGGTGGCAAACCATTTAAGTAGGACCTGGATGAGGGCGTTGGATGTTGTAGAGGCCATTAGTTCTAGCTCAACCCATCCAGAGTAGGCATCCACTAACAGCAGGAACTGCTGACCCATGTAGGGGCCTGCAAAATCTAAGTGCACCCTAGACCAAGGCCCCCTAGGGGTTTCCCATGTCCTGGGTGGTGCCTTAGGCGGGGCAGGCCTAGAGGCCTGGCAAGCTTGGCATCTGGCAACCCACATTTCAATGGCCTGGTCCATGCCAGGCCACCACACATAGCTCCTCCCCAGGGCCTTCATCCTAACCACACCTGGGTGACTGTCATGGAGCTGATGGAGAATTGCTTCATAGAGGTTTGGGGGTGCGACAACCCGACTGCCCCAGAGTAGGCAGCCTTTGTGGGTGGACAGTTCGAATTGCCTGGTCTTAAAGGGTGAGAAGACAGGATCCAGCCTACCCTGGGGCCAGCCCCTCCTCACCCAGTCTAGCACTTGGCAGAGCACTGGGTCCTTGGCAGAGTGGGCAGCTATGTCGGAGGCTGTGACAGGCAGGGCTAGGTCCTCAATGAGGAGCACCTCAGAGGTGGGGGCAGGATCCTGCACGGAAATAGGTAAGGGGCAGCGACTGAGGGCATCAGCATTGGAAAGTTTGCTGCCAGGCCTATAAATGAGTGTGTACGAGTAGCCAGCCAGGAATTCAGCCCAGCGTGCCATTCTGGGGGAAATGAATTGAGGGGTTTGGCGGTCCCCTGCTAAAATGCCCAAGAGAGGCTTGTGGTCTGTGACTAGGGAAAATTTTCTACCGTATACATAATCGTGAAATTTCTTTACTGAGGCTACGAGTGCGAGGGCTTCCTTATCGGTCTGACTATAGTTGCGTTCTGTGATGGAGAGGGTGCGGGAAAAGAATGCGATTGGCGCTTCTGGGCCAGAGGGCAACCTGTGGCTGAGAACAGCCCCGATGCCATAAGGTGAGGCATCTGCTGTGAGCACCAAGGGGAGTTTGGGGTCATATTGGACTAAAACAGCATCTGATGTGAGCATTTGTTTTACGGTTTGAAATGCCTGTTGGGCCTCATGACTCCAAGTCCAGGGCTGGTTGGCATCGAGGAGGCGATGTAGGGCTTCGGCCCTAGTGGCCTTATGTGGTAGAAAGACGCTATAGAAGTTGAGCAGGCCGAGAAATGCTTGCAACTCTGCCCTATTTGTTGGTACTGGGGCCTGTTTGATGGCGGCTACCTTAGATGGAGTGGGGTGGATACCCTGAGCGTCTATGCGGAACCCTAGGAATTCAACGCTGGGTACCCCTATATGACATTTGCTTTGTTTAAGCTTGAGGCCTGCTTGTCTAAATCTGAGTAACACAGCCCAAACCCTGGACTGTAGGATAGAAGGGCTAGGGGCTGAAATAAGCACGTCATCGAAATAGGGGATTACCCCTGGTAGGCCAGAGAGTAGCCTCTCCATAATATTTTGAAATAGGCCAGGGGCAACGCTTACGCCAAACTGGAGGCGGCGACACTTAAAAGCCCCCCGGTGGGTGACTATGGTCTGTGCGACCGCAGTGGCCTCGTCCACCGGGAGCTGCTGGTAGGCCTGGGCCATGTCCAGTTTGGCGAAAACCTGGCCCCTGCCTAAGGAGTGAAGCAGGTGTTGGACAATAGGAACAGGGTAGGGGTGGGACTGCAAAGCCCTGTTGACCGTACACTTATAGTCCCCACAAATCCTCACAGAGCCGTCAGGGTGAAGTGGGACAACAATGGGGGTCTCCCATTTGGAGTGATCTGTGGGTTCCAGAACACCCTGGGCAATGAGCTTATCTAGTTCAGCGTCCACTTTTGGGCGCAAGGCAAAGGGCAGGCGCCTTGGCTTGAGGCGGATAGGAGCCACCTTGGGGTCAAGATTGAGGGAGATTGGGGTTCCCACGTAGGAGCCTAGGGAACCATCAAATACATCTGCAAACTCAGAAAAGAGGCTGTTAGGTTCCCCCCCTGAGGGTGTGATGTGGTTGACCCCTGTGAGGGAGAGGCCTAATGGCTGGAACCAGTCAAGGCCTAAGAGGGTAGGCAGGGCTCCCGAGACTACAACCACTGGCAAGGGACCCTTGAACGACCCCTTCTCCACAGACAGGGAAGTCTGGCCTAGAATGGGGATGGAATAGCCTAAGTAATCCCTCAACCTGAGAGGGCAGGGGGTAAGGGATGCCTGGGAGATGGCAGGCACCAGTTTTTTTAAAATGTGCCACGAAATTATGCTTCTAGAAGACCCAGTGTCCACCTCCATCTGGCATAGGGCCCCTTCCAATTTTACAGTCAAAAAAACTTTTTTGTGCGCACCCCCCCAGATGCCTGGAACACTGCTTCCTCTTGGTATTCGTCCGGCAGGCGAATGGCGAAACAGTTGTCTAGTTGTCCCGTCGGTTTCCCTGATAGGCGGCTGGTGGGTGCTGAAGGGACAGCCGAGGCTGGGGCAGAGCGGCAGACTCGGGCCAGATGGCCATAGCGGCCGCAGCGGCGGCAGGTGGCTGTTCTGAAGCGGCAGGTGCTTCTTTGGTGTGGTTCACCGCAGCTGAGGCAGGAAGGCATGGAGGAGCGCTGCGGCTTTCGGGATCCCTGGAACGGTGCAG
Source organism: Diadophis punctatus similis (assembly GCA_023053685.1). NCBI lineage: Eukaryota > Metazoa > Chordata > Lepidosauria > Squamata > Dipsadidae > Diadophis > Diadophis punctatus. The sequence goes on along the minus strand of JALIGW010000001.1, from coordinate 54,311,946 downwards.
GCGGTTGTGGCATTGGGCTGCCTGGCTGAGGTCTGCGGTTCCGTTGGCCAGTTTGGAGGCGGCAGACGGCAGACTCGCTGTCAGAGTCAGCTGGAGGGTCTTCCAGGTGATGGATAGGTGGCAGGGAACGGGCCGAGCTAGGTGCAGGCGCTTGGAAGCGGTTTATTTCAGCGGCTGACAGGTTTGACATCTCGGCGGCTCGAGCTTCATCCAGGGCGACTTGCAAGGTTAGCTCAGTTCGCGCCAGAAGGCGACGCTGAAGGCGGATGTCCCTGACCCCACAGACTAACTGCTGGAGCAGCACGTCGTCCAGGTTAGGGAAGTCGCAATCGAGAGCCGCACTGCGAAGGGAAGCTATGTAGTGATTGATGTCTTCCCCTTCTTGTTGCAGCCGCTGTTGAAAGGCAAAGCGGCGGGCTATTTTTGATGGAGTGGGGGAGTAATGGTTTCTGAGCTTTGCAAGGAGCTCCCCCCAGGGCACCGTGGACAGTGATTGTGGTGCTACCAAAGCGCGCGCTGTGGAGAATATTTTGTGGCCACAGGCGTTAAGGAAACAGGCCCGCTTACGGTTGTCAGTCAAGTTGGTTAAATCACTTGCTTCCAGGAAGTAGTCGAAACGCTCCAAATACGCGTCCCACGTTTCGGAGCCAGGGCAGAAGGGCTCGAGAGAGATAGCGCTGGAGCTGTTTCTGGCCATGCTGGCCGGGCGCTGTGGCAGAGAGGCGAGGATCAGGAACGTCTGGTCAGAAGCAGCCTGGATTAGGGCACGGCGAGCCGATCTAGCACCTTCGTCGCCACTTTTGTTAAATAGACACAGAGGCAAGTGTCTAAGGATAACCTGTTTATTGAAGTTAACAAGAACTCACGAAACAAGGAATGCAGTCGGAAAGGAATCACCTCAGCCACGCTCTGACAGCTCTTTTATATGGAGCTGTCAGACGCGGCAGCCAATAGGAGCTCTCCAAACTCCCGCTCCGTAGCTAGCTTTGCGGCAGCCAATCACCAGAGACGCCTGCTGTTGCCGGCGTCTCTGCATATTCAACAGAAGTCTCTTCTTTTGAGAGAAGCATTATCTTTTGACATTTAGAATAAAATTATGGTCTTTTGCAGGAAACTATCAATGCATTTTGTTTTAAAAATAGTAAAGTACATGGAAATCCTTCAACAGACTAGACTTAGAGTAAATATCTGCATTCTCTCATCATGTAAGAAAGCTGTAAGTTAGATGAGAGAGTCTTGCAGATAGATACTATAAAGTAGTTTGCCTTCTTTGATTCCCTGAAAATTGCAGTCTCTCATTATTCACCCTATGCATCCATATTAAAATACAAAACCATAAAAAGAATGGGGATTAAGAAGACATATTTTCCCCACAAATTTCCAAGATCTGAGTATTAGTGGGTAACCTAAAAAGAAAGATTTCCTCAGATGGCAACAGGTGGCTAATCTTGTTGAAATTATTGATATTTGGATGAGAGATCATAGGCAATATCCGGGCTGTATTCTATACTGGGAATCTATGGAATATACCCTAGAAATAAGCTATGCCTATCCTGATGCCAAGAAAAATTCATGGTTATGTCCATAGGAGTCAAGATTGATTCAAAAAATCTTTATCATTTAGGAGGAGCAAATTGTACATTTGTAAGTCAGTCAGTTAGAATGCTTTTGTCTAATTTTCCTACTAAATACCAAGCTTCTACTCAACTAGAATTATGGTAAGCTGCCATTTTTGTATGGCCTTAAATAATTTTATGTGGCATTAAGAGAGAACTATTTCTACAGCAACTTTTAACATTTTAAAGATACAACTATGTAGCTTGACATTATTCCTATGTGGAACAGATTGAAAGACAACACTGATTTATTTTCTTATTTGATTTGTTAAAATATTATGTCTTACAATATATCCATTATATAAGTTAAAACACAACCCACACGACATGATTGCCCAGATTAAAATAACATTCCTGATTATTTTTTTAAAGGAAGGTTCCAAAGGCACCCTAACCCCTGGCTTGGAAACAAAGCAAAATCTTAAGGAAATTTATTTTATTTATTTTAGAGAATTTATATAGCTGCCTACTTGCTCACAGCGACTCTAGGCTTACAGACAATAAAAACACAATGTAAAATAATAATAATAATAATAATAATAATAATAATAATAATAATAATAATAATAATAATAATAATAATAATAATAAAATAAAAATAATAAAAATAATAAAAATAATAAAAATAATAAAAATAATAAAAATAATAAAAATAAAATAATAATTCCTCCTCCCCCCGGCGACAACACACACTCAAATCATCCATTTAATGGCTCCATCCCATTCTCGGTTCCCTAGTCTTGCTGGCAAACCACATCTTGCTGGCAAACCACATTAGGGCCTTATGAAAAAGTATCAGAGTGGGGGCCAGTGGATTCTGGAGGGATAATGTTCCAGAAGAAGGGAGCCACTATGGGGAAGGTCCTCCTTCTGGGTCCCGCCAGATGCACCTCCTTAGGGGACGGGACCCGCAACATTCCTTGTCTTCTCGCTCTAGAGGGTTGGGTAGATGTGACTGGCAAGAGACAGTCCCTCAGGTAACCTGTTCCCAAGCCAGAATCCTTGGAGATTGGTGAGAGAAACGTACTCAAAGAAATCAGTAGGAGACCACTGAACAATATACAGAGCATTTAATAAAGTAATAACTTTTGCAAAAGGTCTTAGCTTGGGCCCAAGAGACCCAAGATAAGCAGCTTATACATTCTGAATACAGGGTTTAAATACATTTCTTACATTGCAGATTAACATCTTTCTCACCCCTCCTATCCATTGGACAGTCCATGTTACATAACGTTTTGGCACCATAACGGATGGTTTTCTGACATGGAAATCCCCTGATACTTTTCTCATAACAATTGCACTTTCCTTTCCAATGTCAGTCTGTCCTAGCTGAAACATCTTTTCCTTTCCAATGTCAGCCTGTCCTAGCTGAAATGTTAAGTACTTTGTTATTTCATTTATATTTTGTACATAACTGACTTACAGATGTCTTATTGATTATACAGTATAATGTGTCATACAATATGGCTGCATCTCTGCTCACTTATTACAGGAATAATTTACCATTTCTCTCAATTAGTACTCCGGGGGAAGCTGTTCCAGAGAGCAGAAATTGCCAAAGATAAGCTACGCTTCTTCAATCCCACAAAATGACAACATTTAAATGGGAGGACCTCAATAAAGGCTGTAGCATAATAGGCTTCTATTATTCTCATCTATGACAAATGGCCAGCCAGGATGTTCAGCAATAACTGGAATGCTTGAAAAGTTAAGAGAAATTACATGAGAATGACAGGGTTTTTTTCTACTATTAGAGGTTAACATGGTAGATAGAGAACTGTTATTAATTCCTAGTCTTTATTTTGCAAAATAAAGAACACTTATAAAAATAGCAGGAAAAGGCACAACTGACAACCTGGCATATTAGATGTGTTTTATAAACTCCTCTTTGAAATATCCTCAGTGAGAATTCCTTTTAAGAAAAAGTTAGAAGTTTGAGCTAAGCATCCTGTCTACAAGGAAGTATTTGTTCTACAAGTAAGCTTTTATTAAATTATTTTAATATTAAAATATATTGATAAAAACAATTATAATGAAACTTGATTCAAAAATGTTTTCATGCATTTTTAAAATATTTTATTGTAGTTTTATTTAGCATCTAAAAGGAAGGTAGGGATAAACTCAGTCTGTCAGGAAAGTCTTCTGTTCACATAACTTTCATTTTCATAGCACTGGAGATTTCCTGTTGGAGCAATGAGGCCATATATAAATATCTTGCTTTTAATAAATTAAAGTAAAGATCAATGTAAATCTGAATCATTTTTCTCACTGCTGTGCAAATCTGATTTCTGCTCTAGATGATTTTTGTTTATATTTTTAATAAAATATCCAAACACGTTAAATAAACACTGTTTTTTAGTGACAGGGAAGATTTTACTTAGATCTAAATATGTATAAAGTAACCTGGGATTTGGATTATTTTTTCCCAGAACAAAAGCCCATCTGTTCATTGATAGTAATATGTGGCTATCATAATTTCTGTAGTATTTCCTGGAATAATCATGTATTCTCCCAGAAACACCCATTATGCAATTTTGTAAGTAATGAGTAACTGGAAAGCTTCTGTATTGACTATCAGAACCATTGCAACTGGTTAAAATAGATTAAAAATCCATTTATTTTGTCTATATTTTAATAATACTAATAACAGTAAATAAAACATTAGCATAACAGTTTCAAAGGAAAGGAACAATTGTTTCAAATAGGTTATGGTTTTTTTTAAATTTAGATTTCTAAGGCCACCTAACTCAGTGTGATGATTGGGAGACCTCAGAAATCTAAATGAAAAACAAAATAAAGGCCAGAACAAAGAATGTAGAAAATCTTATATTAAAATAATCCTATGCTGAATTTAGTACCTTTGTTTCAAAGTGTATGCTGAACAATTAAAAGTTGTGATCTAGCATATATGGGAGTGAAGGAATTCAAGAATGAGTCAGCTATTTATTAATTTGCTGTTCAGATGAAGGAATATCTATATTAAATTTATTGCTAAGTAGGTATTTTAAAAAATAAATACCTCATAATAAGACACCTCCTTCTTCTTAATTTGCAGGTTGCCTGAGACCACTGCTGCTTCCTCATAGTTTCACTAATATATCTCAGTTCGAGTCTTCCTTCCCAGTAGGATCAATGATATATTTTCAATGTTTTCCTGGATATAAACTAGAAGGTGCAGAGTTCCTTGAGTGCATGTATAACCTTATCTGGTCAGATAGTCCACCTAGGTGCCTTGATGTGGAAGGTAAAACATAATCTATGTTCAGACAAATACTGGTAAAATCTCAGTATAGTTGTACTTGGTCTAGTAACTTTTTACTTGATCTTAGTCTTTTTTTCAGTACATAAACAATGTGTTTTACAGATAAATTATATACAGTACATGTCTGCTTAGAATTAAGTACTGCATTCAGTTCAATAAATATAAAATTTCAGGCATACTTATTGTATGTATGTATATATTCATTATTAAAAATAATTATAGGTTGTTTAATATTGTGTAAAACTATTTGCTTACAATATGCATTAATTAAATGCATATTGCATGAATTAATTGATTAATGAAAGGAAAATAGAGATTTTGTATGTCTGTGAAACTAAAAGAAAGCAGAAGGACATGATATATCTGAATGAAAGTGAACTGATTTTATGGAGTAGAGTTGATAAATAGGTGCAGGAAAGATAAGGTTTAGGTTTGATTAGGAATGAAAAAATAAAATCATTGTCAGAAAGAATGAATTGATGTAATCCCAATTATCGTAGGACACATATCGAAGTAAAAATTCATAGATTGATTATACAGTAGTAACCAACCTATGGATATAGAAGAATCACAGGTGAATTTTGGGAAACACTGTGTAAAATTCTGAATGAGTGTCATTTAGGGGGAAAATTATTCTGCTGGATGATATGAATGGATGGGCAGGATCAAAACAAGAAAGTAGGGGAAAATGATGATTAGGGCATTAAGAGACCCAAGAACAAACAAGAATGGTGATTCTTTGATAAGTATTTGCTTAGAAAAAGCATGTTAGTTTCAAATATGAATCTATTCGTATGTATTCATGGGGAATAAGAATATAAATGTAAAAGCACAATTTATTGAATTATTTATGATAAAAGCCTGAGAGAATTAGTAAAGGATACAAGGATGATTAATTCTTCTGAATATGGGTAGACCATTATATGCTAGTGTCAGGAATGGATATTGGGAAAAATAGATGAAAAAGGTAAATAACTCAAATAATGTAGAAAGAAACTAGGAAGTAGTATGTATTAGAAAAAAGTATTAGAAAATAGGTTAATGGAAAGGGAACAGGAGGAAAGAAGATGTGGAAACTTTTTGGAACAAAGTTAAAAGAAATGTGTTACAGAATTCCATAGAAATAGGTTGACAAAAATGTTTGTTCCTAATCACAACAGTATCAAAATTATAAAACATGCATTATGATTCCACAACTCCAGTTCTGTCCTTTCATTATTGTTTTATGTCATCACAAGAAAAAAAGGAAATTGTGTTACAACACATGTTTCATCATTTACCCTCTTTCTACAGAATAGGTTGCTAGGCACTCTTGCATAAGTTGATAAACGCCCATGAGAGTAGGGGTAGTGATAATATTTGATGATATAATCATGTGAATTCTGTGACATATGTTCTTGGGTCAGATGTTCAGATGCAAGTTTATAATAGCATCATTTGTATGAGTATGTCATTGAATGTGTATCATTTTGGCATCATCTTGGTTTGCCGAAAACATTCTTCTTCTTTCCCTTTCCTTCAAAATAATTCTTAATATAAATAAAAAATAATAGAGCCCTCTTTCTATTCTGGTGTTTAAGTTGTGTAATAGTCCCTTTTTAGAGGATCATACAGATAATTCACTTCTGGCCTTGAAAAAGCTTTAAATTTTAATCAGGCTTTTAAATGAAATTTACATATACATCTATCCATCATGCTATTCATTTTCAGGGTAAGCAGTGTTATGCAAGGGGGCAGAAAAGAATAAGGAATAGTGAAGTATTTGAAGGCACAAGATAAGAAAAGGTAATATAACTAACTAGTTTATAACTACACTGCTCATTATGCCTTTTGTATCTTCTGTCACCTGCAAACCATCATTGCTTCCGCCACATTCATAGATCCCTTCCATCTGCTGCATTTTGTTCTTTAAATTTTTCATCTCTGTCTTTTTGAAGATCTCACCAACTCTATTCATCCACAGCTTTATCATTCTTCTTATTCCTCCTCTTATTTATTTAATGATACCCTAATTAGTAAAATGGTACATATGGACTAGAAGATGCAACTGTTAAATGGATTCATAATTGAATGACTATACCCAGAGAATATTCATAAATGGCTTTGCATCAGCTTCAAGAGTAGTACTGTGGAGTGCCATGTGCTTTGTCCTGTACTAGTCAACATTTTTAATAACACGCATTACAAAAAGACTGACCAGTTTAACCAATTGTGTTCAAGCCCCATTGGACATACTGTTTCTAGTTCTAGGCATAGTAGTCTAAAAAGAACATTGACAAACTGGAGCAAGTTCAAAGAAAGGATAACAAGGTGAACCGAGAATTAAAAAAACTTGTCCTATGAGGAATGGTTCAGCAAACCTGATATGTTTATCTGCAGAAGCAAATGTTGAAGGGAAATATAATAGCCGTCTTCAGATATTCACAGGATTATCATATAGAGGAGGAAGTGAGTATTTTGCTCAGAAGGCAGGACCTGAAACGATGAGTTGAAACAGCAGGGAAGTTGATCCAGTTTAGATGTTAGCATTTCCTGATTGTAAGAGCTATCAACCAGTGGGACAGGTTGCTTGGTGAAGCCATATGTTGCATTTTATTGCAGATCTTTAAATAGAGATGAGATAACCATCTCTGCAAAATATTTTAGCAGATTCTGCACTGAGGTTACCCTATTTCCGTGATGGCGAACCTATGGCACGGGTGCCACAAGTGGCACGCGGAGCCATATCGGTGGGCACGCGAGCTCAGGTCCGGCGTGCATGTGTGCACCATCTGGCTGATTTTCGGGCCTTCTGGGCCCACTGGGAGTCGGGAAACAGGCTGTTTCCAGCCTCCAGAGGGGGTGGGGAAGGCCGTTTTCGCCCTCCCCAGGCTCCTAGAAAGGCTCTGGAGACTGGGGAGAGCGAAAAATGGGCGTGCCATTGCATGCTGGGAGCAGGGGGGTCATGCGTGCATGTGCGGGGGTGCATGGAATTATGAGTGTGGGCACACACACACGTGATCCCCCGCATTCCCCCCCCTTTTGGCACGCGAACCAAAAAAGGTTCGCCATCACTGCCCTATTTGATCTCTCCATTTTCTTCCGATTTTTATAATTTTTGGATTACATAAATACATCTGTGTAAGCTAGCAGATATCAGGCTCCATTTGAAGTTGACTTTACTAATTGATTGATTGATTTGATTTGTAATGCCACCCATCTAAAATGAGTTACTTTGGGTGGCAAACAACCATAAGAACAATTAAAATAGTTAAAACACAGTATAAAAACGCTTAAACATAAATAGCAACCAAGAGATCTGTCAGCTTCAACATAGTCAGAAAACTGTCCTTCCCACACTCGGAACCCCAGGCCTGGGCACATAGCTAGGTCTTCAAGGCCTTCTGAATGACCATCAGGGGTGAGGCATCCTAATACCAGGAGGGAGAATATTCTAGAAGGCATGCGCTATACAGAAAAGCCACATCTCCTGGTCTCCGCAGCCATCATTCCTTGGCCTATGGGACCCGGAACATGGCATCCTGCCTGTCATGGAGGCTTTGGAATCTAAGTCTGATGATGATAGGGAGCCAGCCCTGCCTACTTAAATGAGAAACACCAGGATGTTTTTTTCTTAAGAGGAGTTTTGACTCAAGACTGATAGTGGAAACAACTGTCTATTACTCCAATTCTCTGTGCCTTGCCTTGCTTGCCAGCCTTGCCTTAACAAGTGATTGACAACCCTTTCTGTGCATTGGATTCTGGAACTGTTTGACCACTTTTGTGCCTGACTCCCTGGACTTGGAACTCTTTATTAATGCAAATTGCTAGACTGATGGAAACTTGGTTACTTCAAGTGTGTTGGCACCTGGCTTTTTGTTGATTGTTATAAGCAAATTGCCTCTTGGATGTGTGTGTGTCCGTGCTTGGCTTGAGACAGGACATGGCCAGACTGGATTGGATAGGAGAAATAACTGGAAAAGATGGTCCCTCAGGTAAGCCGGTTCCGAGCCATGAAGGGCTTTTTAAGATAACAACCAGCATATTGAATTGTACTCAGCATCACACTGCCAACCATTTCAGCCCCCAAAGCAGCAGTGTTATATGTGCCAAATAACAGGCACCATTTATAACCCATGTAGCTGCATTCTGTATCAGCTGAAGCTTCCGAATTCTTCCAAAGAAATTCCGGCTGGTGGGATCCAAAACAGACTATTTTCTGCCATGACATCCATTCCCTGGAATATCTTGAACCCCAAGGGGCGATCCACACCTTCCCCTTTTGATCTTCTGAAAGATTTTGAATACATGGCTCTGCCAATTTGCCTGGGGCCCCTATGGGGGTGTGACATTCTGGAGGTTGCTAATAGATTAGATAACACCCAACTTCCTCCACCTGCGCATTTGCTCCCTTCCTTGGTCAATTTAATTTTAACTGAATTTGAAATTTAAAATTTCTATTTTAATATTTTAAATGGCATTTTATTGAATGATTTTAAACCGCCTTTGCTGAGATGGGCAGCATATAAGAGAGAGAGAGAGAGAGAGAGAGAGAGAGAGAGAGAGAGAGAGAGAGAGAGAGAGAGAGAGAGAGGAAGGTTCTGCCTTATTTAAAAACGTTCTTTATTCCCATGCTCTTTTAATAAAAAGTATAGAAAAGAAGCTGGTCCTTTGCTATAAACTCTCGCAGACATACTGTATATCTCTATTTAAAGGAAGAAATAACAATTTGGACTCTATTGATTAACTGCAAATGAGATCTGAAAAAAACACATCGCCCAATAAAATGTTCCTATTTAGAACTACATTCTTCCTTCTGCATTGTTAAGAAGTAAAGCTTCTTTTTCCTTTAGATTTTTTGTCTTAAGGATTTTCTGTACATTTGTATTTGAAAAATGAAATAGATTGGCACCATAAACTGGCAAATGAGAATGAAAAGTCAAATTGTTGCAGAAAATGCTGTTTGTCCTTTGTACAATTCAGTATACAAGAGTTGTACTAAAAGGTATCTTGTAATTTCCAGAGAGTATGCAAATAGAAATTTTATAGTGCTTTAGTAATGATGTTTCTAATGTGAATCTGAGGAGAATATATTTTATTTGTAGTTTTGTGCTCATTTAAAGTTTGTAATCTTCAAGAAAGGAAAAGACACATAAATTCAAAGTCTTCTGTGTTGTTCTGACATTCATAAAATAAAGAGATTATCTTCTGCCTTTCAAACAATGCAAACTGTCATTTTACAAAACTGTTGAGGGGATGTCATTGCCATCTGCTTAGTTTAAATTCCGGGCAGAGAATGTTTGTGTAATATCTTCTAGAATGCTTCTCTAAATTGAGACTTAAGTATAGTATTGAATAGCCTCCAGGGCAAATTACTATATTTGCTAACAAGTGAATTAAGTATAAGAATACAATCAAATAGGACTAGCAAAAATGAAAAGGATTGCTCTTTTTATGTTACCCTGAAATTTATGAAAAAGAATTATTCGTTGCATGCAGTTAAACTATTTTGAATTTAGTTTTTTTCAATATCTCCACTGAAGTAATAGAGGTCAACAGGATGGACTTTATCATTGTCCTGATAACAGCCTGCTTTGTTTCACTTTGACAGTAGATACAAAACAAAAAACAACAATAACAAACCCTTGTGAAAGTCCTCAGTTCTGGATCAAAGATAAAAGCATCAAGTGGTTGCAACAGTCAGTATCCTTGCCCAGCTTTGACAAATCTATTTTTGAAGCTGACTGTAAACCCATTGATGCAAACAGATGATTGATAGAAATATGGGTCATGGATTTCTTTATGGCAGAACAGTTAGCCTTTGGATTTTGATGGCAATCGAGCCTAGAATCCATTGGTAATCGATATGATCATAAAGTGTGATGTCACATGATTGCATTGCTTAGGGATGTCAATCCCAGGAGTCCCAGTTGCTGCCCTGATCCCAGGACCATGCAAGTTGTCAAGTGGGAAGAAGTGGGAGTGGAGTGCTTTGCTGTTATTTTTCCTTTCTTTCAAAGAAGTATTCTTATAACTTCAGCAATAACCTGAATTTCCAGGTTGATTTAGCCTGATTTAGTTTCTTCAGATCAGTTGGGATCATTATGGTCTTCAGGATACAAATCAGTGATGGGTTCCTACCGGTGCAGTCCACTCTATAGCACTGGTAGGGGTGGGCTGGTGATATCACCAAGAGGTTACCGACCCGGTGCGGTCGGTTGCCGGTCCCTAGGAGCCGCCATCTTTTTTTAAAAAAATTTTTTTTTAATTTCTTCTGCGCATGCCCACATGCCGAGCTTCCGGCACTGCGCATGCGCTGCCTTCCTACCCCACAGTGAGTCCAAGCAGGGGAGGATGGCTGAGGGACCACGCCCTCCACCTCAGGAACTGAATTGAGTTCTTGCCGCGCGGCTCTCCCGAGCCTCAGACAGCTCATGTCCACCGATTCCCTCCCTTCCCTGCTGAGAGGCGAAGACTGAGAACAGCTCTTCCCCCCCCCCCCCGTGTGCCTCTCGGCCGAGATGATCCCAGGCATTTTTGCACGTTCGATGCTTCTCTGGCTGCTAATTAGTCTTAAGTTATAGAAAGTTTCCCTAGAACCTACTAAAGTTTGCTTGGGAGCAGGGTGTCATGCTTCTTATTTATTTGAAATGTTACCTTTAGAAACAATGATGGCATGCATCTTAATACCTCTCAAAACTTGTTTTCACCTCATTTTTTTCTATACTCTGTCCATTTTTTAATTTCCTTTTTATTCATAATACTTAAGTGATTTGTCTTTGTTTTTTTAAGTGTAAGAGATTCCTGATGCAGCAGAAATAATAAGAATGATGACCAGTATTTTATTGTATTGCTGTGTAAAACTCCTATTCTGCACTTATCCTGAAATTCATTTTCAGGGCAATAAGTTGTTATAAGGTTTTTGCTGTTATTTTTTTAAGGTTTATTATTATTTATTTTTTGTTTATTCATGACCACAATGTAAGACATGCAAAATGGGTGTGAAATGATTATAGAAACACAAATGGCTTGTTGCATTTTGGATCAACTGTAGTTTCTGAGTGATTTTCTAAGGCAGATCAAGTAAAACGTTATTGCAGAAGTCTAACTGCATTGTGATAAGTGCAAGACTCATTGACAAGCTGCAGTCCCCTAATTCTGCTTTGATGATCTCTATATATCACTAGTATCAAAAATAGTTGATGCTGTTTCTGCTATTTTGTGGCAGGGAACTAATCCTCCCCCATCTTGTATGCTATGAAATACATTTAACACAGTTAAAGAAAGGTTTGGGGAGGGGGAACTAAAATTCTGGTTCTTCCTTTAGATCCAGAATCCTCTGCTCACTGATGATTCTTTCTTTGAACAACTAATCCCTCCTCAATATTATTAAAGGGCACCAAAATTTTGCATATCCCTCTTTTTCTTTTAATGTTATCTTGAGATAAATAGGTCCAAAAACAAATATCTATAAAAACTAATAGGTTGTTTTTTAGTTTTAAATGATTTATTTTTTATATCAACTGTGGAATAGCAATATGAGGTTTAGAACTAAACAAAATGCCATCTGCAAATGAAACCAATTCACGTTCAACTGAGTTATGTACTATGTAGATCTCCCTATATTGTCTAATAATATGTCAAGAATTCCATGTAAATATTAAAAACAAGGATGAAAGTGGAGATCCTTGTGTAGTTCCTCTGAATAATGGGAAAGTAGGAGAAAATAACTACTTTAGATATGGGGGATTCATATAATGTCTTAATCCATTTTATGAATCTATTTTATGAATTCCAAAGGAAATCTAAACATATTTGATACAGCAAACATATACTGTTTATTTATTTTATTCAAAGGCATTTTCAGCATCTAATTTCATAATTACAAATTAATCTTTATTTTTATTCAAATCTATCTACAACTAATCTAATGATTTTTGCTGCTTGCCTAGTTTTTATAAATCCTGCTTGATTATTCTGGCTAACAAACAATATCATTCGCTGTAATCTATTTGCTGACACTGCTATTAACATCTTTGTATTAACATCGATTGATGAGATTTGATTATAATTAGCACATTAGGTATGATATTTACCTAATTTTGTTATAACCATAATATAAACCTGGTTAAATACCCCAATAAAATTCCCTTCTCTTCATACACTTGAAAAATTTTGGTACCAAAAGATATGTAAATATTTTAACTCATAAACCTGGGTTAACCAAACATAATTGCTACGTTCATACAATTTGCCATTGTAAGTTCAAACAAATTTCTATTCTGTAATGTAATGAATTGGTTTCATGTAATGAACTAGTTCATGCATGATAAAATAATGTCTGGGCTTCCAACAACACGCTGAAACATCAAATATCTAATCATAGTCTAATATGATTTGTAAATCCAGCTATTCTGTCCAAAAGCAACATAGCATGCTTTTTTTTAAAAAAAAGATTTTAAAGCTAACTCGTAATCTCCAAAGAGTACAATACAAAAACTTGTATGTGTGTTTTGCATTATGATAATGACTTTACATTGTCTTATTTTGTTTCTGTTACAGTTTCCATTATTCACAGTGAATCACAACCTGTGATCCAGATGTTAATTATTTTTATGCTTTAGGACATATTTCTATTTCCTTTGATAGATTGAATATAATTCCTTGGCCAGAAAACATTATATTTAATTTCTTTGTTAAAGCATTGTACAATGTACTATATGTTCTTGGTATTTTTATTTTTGATACTGAATGCTTACAATACAACATGGTATCACCTTAATTTTTAAAAAACTTCCAGTAAATTTCCAATGTATTTACCATATTTAGGTCTATATTGCTAAGGCAAAACTTTTCCCTTGCCTGTCTGATTTGTTTTTCTTCTGTTCTGTTTAGATCAGTGGTTCCCAACCTTTTTTTTGGCCATGCCCCACCTAAGCATCTCTAAAATCCTGATGCCCCCCCCCATTGCATATAATTCTTACTATTCAAAAAGTCCATTAACATGGTTTAAACAAGGTTCCAATTGCCCCCATTAAAAATCAAATTGCTCCCCTATGGGGCGTGGGCCCCACGTTGGGAACCACTGGTTTAGATTAAGTACAAATCCAAGTTAACTGTGTAGAATTATTTCTCTCTTTCTTAATATTGCTTTTGGGGGGGCCTAATAATCATGGTCCTTAATGTATTGGATATTTATGGATGTCTAGAGATGGCATTACTTTGGCTTAAACTTTTCTTTTTAGAGCAATTAATCTCTAAGATAGAAAATCTTTTCATTTTGCTTGCTGTTAAATCAAAGCACTGGGAAGACTTAACAGTTACTTATGTTAGATTTCTGCAACCAGCAGAATAAATATGTAAAAATAACAGAGGAGAAATGGCTGGAGACTATTGCTAGAGTGATAAAATGTCCATTAATCAGCTATAGTTAATTTCTGTGGTTTGCTTATTGAAAAAGATCTGTTTGACCAATACCAACAATTATTTCCTATTTAACAGTGTTAATTTAAGCCAAACAAGGAAAGTGTTTAAGACCTTCTGCTGAATTCCCTATGGAAAATTCTAGTATTCTAGTATTCCCTTAGGTTCCTGCTGGAAAAGCGTTCTGTGTGAATTATATGCTCTAATTTTAGTAATTCCACCCCTCCCCCTGCATACAGTATTATAATTTATAAAGCCTTAACAGTAAACATGCAAAGAAAACTATGCTTTAAAGTATGTGGGAGAGTGTTGCACATTACAATCAACTCTTTTTGAAGATTCATTTAGTGTCTGATTGTACTCTTTCAGGGGGGAGTGAATTACTATTGAAATGCATTATTTATGTGAGTAGGTGGAAGGGGAGAAATTACTGAATTGTGATTTTTATGAAAAATATACTGTTGTGAATTGGTGCATGCATTATTTATATTGGTGCAGTAGGTCTTCACTGTGTAACAGAGCCATGAAATAAGCATAGAAGCTTACAGGGAGAACAAGGGACAAGATTGCTCCTTCCTCAGAAGGGAAGGAACCTGGATTTTTTTTAACAAACCTAAAATTGGAGATTTGACATCTGGCAGTTGAATAATTGATTTTTGCAAGTTAGCCTATGGAAATAGATTCTAGTAACAGAAATTCAGTATAGAAGATTTGTTACGTTTCCATTCATTTTCTTTAAATGACAGCTATTTGAATTTGCTTTCATCATACATTGGAAGTGGCAGGTATAATAGGCAACAGAACTAAACGGACAAGTGGTAGACATCAATTTGACCTTCATATCTAAAATGTATGATTATTTTTCATCCCCATTGTACAATTCACGCACATTCAAGATATAAAAAATGTTATGGCCATAAAGCACAATGGAATATTGAGGATTTCATTTTCACTCAAATTTGGAGAGTTGGTTTTGAAGTGACATGTTCACACACCCATTTCCCTGACAACATTTCTGCCTCAATAGAGTCTGAATATAATCACTACAGGCCTTCCTTGTCTTGGTCAAGCCTTGCAGCTTTCTCCATTTTTTCCATTTTTGATACTGTAACTGCAGAAATCTCTGTTTTGTTTAGTACAGTTTCACATACTGTATCGGAGAATGGATCTAGATCTTTGGTCTTGATCTAATGCGGCTAGTGCCTCACAATTTAAAAGCAAGTCAAAGTGTTATTTCCAGTGTTGTAGCACTTTGGATAGCATTTTAGCCACTCACCTTGGCACATTACTGCTGCCTATGCTAGGTCAGCTCTGCTTGCCTGACAACGCTTTCAAGATTGAGAGGACTTACCTTTGGTTACTGTACCCATCTCTTGTCCCAACCTCTGGAGCTACCCTATTTCAAAATGTTTTCTTTTTAGCATCTTGAGCAATTGTTTTGTCAGCATTTTTGCAACTGTTAGATTTGCAAGCTTGGTGATTATCTCTTGTATCAATGGATAATTTGTTATCCATTTTACTAGATCTTTTCTCTGTGCAAGGGCAGGTAATTCTTATTGCCACGTTGATACTGTTTCCAACTTCAAACCAACTTCCAACTTCTCTACATAGACACAATGCTCATTTGGTTGCAGAGAATGTCAGGTTTGTGGCTTCTTGGCATTATTCAGGTCAGTAAGATCAACTGAAACGGAGTTGCAGATCAGAGGGTAGCACAGATTTCAATCTGATCTTGCATTGAACCAGGTAATGGTTAGACATTGCTATATTTCAGTACCTCTCAATACCCTGACATCATTAACAGCAGACTTAAAGTACCTTCCTATTAGGAAATAATTGATCATAGAAGCAACATTTAGTGCTCATGTCTACCAAGTTAATTGATGATCAGGCCTGTCCCCAAATAGGTTGCAAATGAATAGTGAGTTTAATTGTAACAATTATCATTCATGCTTCCAGATATCTTCCAGCCAAGCTGCAATTTTCCAATATCTGCATTTAAATCACCTGCCAACGTGAAGAATCCTATTTATGGCCTTCATTTATAATGCTGTATGATTCAATGTAAAAAGGGTGTTTTTTTGTCATCACTATTCACCACTGTTGATGCATAGGCCACAAAGATAGTAATCAGCGCAATTCTATTGAGAATGAATGTGACATCACAATTTAAAACTGCTTCAAACCTGATGTTACCAATTTGTTGTACCTATTGTTGACTATGAATTTTACTCTCCAAGCAGACGTTCACCACAGAATAATAACCAGTGCAGGTACTGAGAACTATTTATGTTGCAAAGAACCTTTTCACCAGATCCAGTCAAAATTTAGTAAAAAAAAAAAAAAAACAGCTAAGAGTTATATATGAGCAATGGTGGTGCAATGGTTAGAATGCAGTATTGCAGGCTAATTCTGCTGACTGCCGATTGCCAGCAGTTCGGCAGTTTGATTGTTACTGGCTCAAGGTTGATTCAGCCTTCCATTCTTCTGAGATCGGTAAAATGAGGACCCAGATTGTTGGGAGCAATACGCTGACTTTGTAAACCGCTTAGGGTTGTAAAGCACTGTGAAGCAGTATATAAGTGCTATTGCTATTTCAACAATTTTTACAGTCTTGCATACACTTTGTGTGAATAACTCCTGGTTTCATTCTAAAGGTAGTGTAGCAGGTCTCTGAAGTTTCAATGTAATCCACAAAAAAATGAATATAAGGTTTTGCCAGTTACTGCTGGCAATTTGTGATTGTGCTAGCTGGGAATATTGAAAATAGCAGAATATTGGGCTGGAGAAACTGGAATGGAGTTGTGTTAATATATAAATATTGATGATTATTTCCTTCATGTTATACTGGTAACAAAGCCACTAATAGAAATCAATACTCCTGCCTTTTCATCAAAGTCTATTTTGTGTCTTAGATTTGAGCAAATACACCAGGCACTACAATTTCATTGACTTCAGAAAAATTTGGATATTTGGGTAGATCACATTCATTATGTAGTTCTCTAAATAGAAATTTAAGGGTTGTTTAAGAATTTTTATTACCGTAATTAATTCTTTTGATATATCTTGCATTAAGAATTTTTAAATTAAATTAAGTTGCTTGTTTTAGTAGGCGCAGGAATGTTTACTGCAATAAAAGTTATGGTTTTTTCCAATCTTTATGCTCCTGTTGAAATGTTACACTGTCAGTTGTAGATTCTAGCATATATTTCATTACCTAAATATGAAGCATGCTTAAAGTACTTTATAAAATTTTAAGAATGAAATAGAGGCATAATACTAGGAATATAATTTGTGTAAAGTTTATTTTTGTTATTTTAAATAAAACCTGACATTAATGTTTGCACAACAGTGTTTTCAGCAACAGTAATTGTTTCATTATTTTTTATTCATAGCATTGCGCCTGCCATTGTGCAGAAACTAATCTGTTGATGTGTAATATATTGGTAGCTGTGGCATAAAATTATGGATATGTTTATGTTTTGACTGAGGTAGCATTATGTAGAAATACTGTTACATTCTTATTTCTGTGCATTACTATAATTAACTCACATTTTAAAAAATATTTATGTCCAAGTTTGTCCGCTACCTCCTATGGTGACTCATGGAGATTATATCTGCCATCCGCGGCCTTGTGAACATTACAACCATGGAACTGTGGTTGAGTTCTATTGTGATCCTGGCTACACTCTCAGTAATGATTACAAATATATCACCTGCCAGTATGGAAAATGGTTTCCATCATATCAAGTATACTGTGTCAAAACAGGTAAGAACAAAGGAATCTGGATATTAAATGTTTAAACATAAATTTTTCAAATAAAAGTATGTTTTGAATTGAAACTGCCTCCACAATACTTTATTACTTGTAGCATTTTTCTTTTTTGCTTTCAAAACAGAAGTATCCACAGGAGGTGTCCCAATCCAAATTCTGCTCCTTTTGTATGTGCGCAATAGATATGACAATAATGTGTGGTTTAGCTCCCACGATCATGGCCATCATCTTTCTGTTTTGATCTGTAGATATCATTGCTTTCACATGTGATAATTTATTAGTTTGGAAATAATTTTGTAAAAACATAAATAAATGTGAGCAATCATATTTGTTGTGTTTGTAGCTCTGTAGCTTAGCTTGTAGTTTGGGTTCTGATTCTTCTTGTGTACAATAAAAAGCCATTATTATCTAGTGTTTCCTATTACTCTTTGTTTCACAGAACAAGCCTGGCCAAATAACCAGGAAACTCTTTTGCGAACATGGAAGATTGTGGCATTCACTGCTACTAGTGTTCTTCTAATGCTTCTGTTAGTTATTCTTGCCAGAATGTTCCAAACCAAATTTAAGGCACATTTCCTTCCAAGGTTAGTATTGGTTTAATTTTTGCTGGTGTACAAAGCAGTTGATGATTCTTAGGAATTTTATTTGCAACTGATTTGTACTACAATTAACTTATATAACTGTAATAACCTGCTTTGTTTTCTGAAAACAGTATGATCAATGTATCCTATTAAAGTAGGAGTATTGCACTTTTCAGAGTCAGGCAAAATGTTCTCATCAATTGCGTCCAATTTTTTTTTTTGCCTTCCCACTTTCTTTTAGCCCTTTCACTCTTTCTTCATGTATTTGTTTTATAATTAAAACTTCATTCTATATTCCCAAATCATCTAAATATATTTATTTCATTCTGTACTAATCATTCACTTTTGTATCCAGTACATATTTACTTTTGACAATACCTAATTTTATACAATTTTAAGTAATGTCTTCCTCCTTTTATTAGTTTGTTTTTTCATTTCTCTTGACCTAGAAAACATTTATTTTCATATAACAAAAGTGGATAGAAGCAAATTCTTTATACACAGACATTTTATTTCTTTAAGTAAACACTGTGTGATAGACACTATATTAACCTCTATTTTAATACCAGATTTGGTATGCTTAAAATTATTATATTCATCTTCCCATCTTTAATAAACATTCCAGCAAGATACAAAACTCATCTACCTATTCTAACTTTTCACTGTTTAATGTACAGCTTGTATTTCCCCCATCAAGCCCAGCTATCTTGATCAGTTACTTAGCCATTCATTTAGTTCTCTTTGATGGAGGGGTGGCATGTGAAACAGACACTGCAAGAATTTTCTACAATGGAAAACAGAATGCTTTCATTGACTGCAAAAGCAAAGTTGTACACTTCCTATATAGTAAGTGACAGAGGTGGGTTCCTACCGGTTCGGACCAGTTCTATAGAACCATTAGTAACTTGGCGGCCTGGGTCGCTGGAACCGGCAGCGACCAGGTCTGCCATGCCCCCAAGCCAGTTCTCTCGGCAGCGCCGTAGGCACCGCCATCTTGGTTTTTTTAGTACTGCACATAAGCGTGAAGTGAAGCGTGGCGCATCCCTGAGCAAACCAGCAGTAGCAGAATCCGGAACCCATCCCTGGTAAGTGAATTGGAATCACCTTGTTCATTTCTAGGTACCCACAAACCCTTTCAAAGTAAACATAGCTTTTCCTTGTTCAACAAGGAGGGAGACCCATACAAGCATGAAATGTTTTAGTGGGTAAAGCATTCTGCTGGCAAATGCAAACAGATGTCTGGGAAGCTTCAGTGTCTAGTTTTAAAAAAGCTTCACTGACTTCATCATTTCATTTTTTAGGCTAAATCTGTTTTGGTTTTTCAAATGTACTGTATAGCATATTCCCTAAGCAGGACTCCTCTAGTGGCATTGGATCCCAGAATGGATCCAGGAAATTATAGGCCAATCAGCCTGACATCATTGAAAAGATAATAATCAAGCGGAGGGTTTGTGGATATCTAGAAATGAACAAAGTGATTACAGGAAAGGAGCATAAGTTTGTTAAAAACAGTTCATTTATTAGTGAGATTTATATACCGCCTCACAGTGCAAGCACTCTCTAAGCGGTTTACACCAGTAAGCAATGTATATTTATATTGCCTCCAACAATCTGGGTCCTCATTTTACCTACCTCGGAAGGATGGAAGGCTGAGTCAACCTTGAGCCGGTGAGATTTGAACAGCTGAACTCAAATGATCACAGTCAGCTAAAGTAGCCTGCAGTACTGCTCTCTAACCGCTATACCACCTCGGCTCTATTCATGCAAGGCAAAACCTATATCCATTTTTGATAAAGTGACTAAATTAGTGGACCAGCGCAATGTTATGGACATAGTATTCTTGGGCTTCCCTAAAGCATTTGACAAGCAGATGACAGCCTACTACTTTTTATATTTTTCTATCTTGATAAGATGCGTGACAGACGGTACCACCACCAGATGGATTTGCAATTGGCTGACCAACCATACCCAGTGTATAGCCCTTAATGGAACTATATCTACTGTACATGAAGGGAAGCTTGCAGTGGGGTACCTCAAGGTTCTGTTTTGGGCCCAGTACTGTTCGATATCTTCATAAATGATCTATACAAGGTGATAAAATTATAACTCATCAGATTTGCAGATGACACCAAGCGGGGGGGGGGAATTGCTACTAACACTTTGGAAGATAGATAGACTCAGGAGTCAGAAGGACCTTTACAGATTTAAGCATTGGGCCCTATCCAATAATAACTGCATTTCAAATGACTTAAAATTTTGTTCTTGAAGAACTCTGTTTCTGGCAAAGGATGTTTAGCCATTCTCAACATCATTTTTATACACATGTTTTCTTTTTTCCCTGATCTAGAGATACTCAAGAGAATTGCAACAATGGCCCAGACTTTGTGGTGGTGGATGGTGTTCCTGTCATGCTTCCTTCTTATGATGAAGCTGTGAGTAGTGGCATAAATGAGTTGGCATCAGGATGTGCGCCCCCTGCAGGCCAGGGATTTGTTTTTCAAGCCGATGATCAGAATCCTCCAGCTTATCCTGGACCAGATGATTTGAACAGGTTGCCAGCTGAATTTGACACATGTGACAGCATTTCAGGCTCTTCAGAACTTCTCCAGAGTTTATACACATCTTCTGCATGTCAGATGGGAGCTCATCCTGTCTCAGACAGAACTGATGTTGTCAACAGCACCACTGAAGAAGTAGCATCAACCAGCCCAAGCATTGATATTGCAGATGGTAATTTTGAATGTTGAACCTTATATAGGATTATTTTAGCGTCAGTTTTTTCCATATGGAAAAGCCATGAGATTGTGCTTGGGAGAAGCAAACTATCCTCAGATCCGTGGTCTTTGTTCTAGCTTCTCTCTCTCCTTCCCACCCCCATTTTTTTCTCTTTACAAGCCAAATTTTCACTGCTGATCCAGCAAGCATATATCTTTCCTTTATTGGCAGGAAATGAACTGGTGGATGGTGGGTATGCTTCATCATCAATGTTAATTGGAGGACACCAGTTAATTATGCCATTCAGAGTCTGAATGTCTGATTGTGTTCCTGAAATATTTTTATTCATATTGATTTCTGTCTGTTATAAGGTGCAGTTCTGATTCATCTCAAAAAATTAGGACAAGCAAAGCGAGTATTATTGTTCATAATCAATACTATGCGTCAACCAAATTTATTGTTGTTAATGTTTTTGTTGTGACAGAGAATATTTGTTGGAGACTCTGTTTAGCGAAAAATGACGTAGCTAATGATCATGGAAGCATATCTCAGATTAAACAACAGAATAACAGAGTTGGAAGGGACCTTGGAGGTCTTTTAGTCCAACCCCCTGCTCAGGCAGGAAACCTTATACCATTTTAGGCAAATGGTTGTCCAGTCTCTTCTTAAAAACCTCCAGCGTTGGATTACCCACAACTTCTGGAGGCAAGTTGTTCCACTGATTAACAAATAATAGCACACCACAGAAAACCTCAAGGCAAAAACCTAACACTGATGATGTTACCTAGTTGGGCAATGAAACATCTGCCAGAAAACAACTAAGCTCAGGGAGCACCATGCACCTCATCTAAATTCCATAGATATCCTCAAGGGGGAAGTGATCAACCCATAGTTCAACCCTGAGCTACAAATATTCTCTTCTATTGGATTTAGGTGACTAAAGACAATTCTGGTACTTGATTTTATAACTTAAATTTGTTTAAAGTGGAGCGGGCTGAAAAAAGAAGTCATGCTGATATCCTAGTTACACCCAAATTATTCTTTTTTTTAATTATAACATTTAAGTTATCCAATTAATATTTCAAGATCCTATAAAATCATGTTCATTTGCTGAGTATGGATTTTCTTAATACCAATATGTGCATTTCAGTGGGCTAATATGCTGAATATAATTGTGCTGTAGTTTAACAGCATCTTCTACAATATCAAAGAAAGTACAAAATTAATGTTTGTAATTTATTATAAGTGAAACAGTGAAATTACGCAAAACCTACCATTCCAGAAATTGAGTGTTCTCCAGGATATTCTATTCTTCTAAATCGAACTTCTCCAGTGTTAAGGAGAATAAATCTCCATAGAGGCGATGTTTGATCGTTCTCTCGGAACTCAGACATTTAGAAATAAAGACGAAGTTAAAAGTCTAATAAAAAATATTTATTTTGGTACAAAAACAATAAATTCTGAATAATTACATTTTTGCTAATTAAATGTGACCGCTCCCGGTCAGAGCCAAACCACAAGAAAAAAATGGAGAATCAGGAATGCACACATGCGCAGTAGATCACATCACGTGTCCTGCTTGTAATTGGAATGTACCATAATATTAGGATAGGGGTGCATCACCCTGCATATACATACAACTGACAATATTCACTACGTGATATCCAGCCATTCCGGGAATAGTCTGGAAGTTTTGGGAAGCAAATCTTGCAAATCTTTAGTTAATCATTCACAGTGTGTTCCAGTTGAAACAGGTATATGAAGAGAATAGCACACAACATTTGATTCCTGAAACTGTAGAGTTTATTTGCTTATATTCTTTGTTTATTTGCTTATTTATTTATTTGTATTCAGCCTTTATTATTTTTACAAACAAATCAGGGCAGCATCATATCAAATTTCCCTAAAGACACAGAATTACTCTAAAAGCCCTAACACCTTTTAATCTTGAAATCCCTCACATTCTGGAACAAAGCAGAATGCAACAAATTTAAGTGGACAGTATAGTGACATAATGATTCAAATGACATTCATCTGAAATATATAAGTGGTCCATGTTTAGTGACTGCCTTGTGTAATGACCATTCTTTCTTATGAAATTTGAAATACTTTCCAATTTGGCAGTATGCATTCTTATGACAGTGTATGACAGTGACAGAAAAAGTAGCTTTATAGTCAGTCCTCACATTTATGACCTTAAGGTCTGAAACACAAAAGAAAACTGAAATAAGATCATACGCACAGTCAAACCTTTTTCTTAATGACTGAATTGTGGTCAGCAAATGCGGACTATCTGTATGCCAAATTTAAGCTGTACAGTAGAAACCTCTGGTCAGAAACACTTCTGACCACGACCAAATCGGATTCCGAGCAAAAAAATCACAAATTTTTTTTTGGGTGTGGCCAATTTCCCCTTCCGCACCATTTTTTTATAGGCGCCAAATTTCCAAAATTAGGTTCGGGTCAAGACCAAAACGGTTTGCAACCAAAGTTATGGAATGAATTATGGTTGTGACCAGAGGTTCTACTGTATGAGAATTCATCCGCCATAAGACGTGTTAGTCAGAAAACTGCTTCATCGCACAGCCATTTATAAAGTGCCTTGAATAAATAGAACTGATTCTATGAAGTCACTGATTCTGATTATACAAGTAGCAGAGAATAAATACAAAAGATTGCCTGAATTCCTGCATAACTGAATTATCTTAAGAACTGGCAGGCTCATTGCTGATATGTTATAACACAATAAAATTGCAGGACATTCCATATGACAGTTCACAATTAAAGCCCATTAATTTTTTCTTTTATTTTCTAGAAATTCCATTGATGGATGAAGACCCTTAATCTGCACAAATATTTCTCATATCTTGTTGGGGCGGGGGAATAAATTATTTACATATGTATACATACATATCTATATTATCTATATGAATCTCTATATAAAGACTGATTACAGATGAAGGCAAGGATATTTTCTGTTTTTATAGATCTTCCTCATTATAATGTCATCAGATTTTGTGCGCATATTTTAAATCAACTTTGGGGTTGAGAGCATCAGCTATTCAACAGCAGCTTTACAAAATGAATCCTGAGGATTTGATGAGACTAAACATTACAGGAGAATTACACGTTTGTGGAATAGTGACAAGTGTATCTGCATCGCAGGAAGTTTTAACAGATGTTTTAAAACACCAATGAAGCGTAGACAAAGGTACAAGTGCAAGTCATAATAGAAGTATTTCAGATAATGTAAATTCTGTTTAATCAAAGCTGCTTCATATTTATGATGGACCATAATTTACAAATTTAATTTATTGAGGGGAAAATAAATGGTTGAAAGTGTCACTTCTAAATTTCTTCACGAAATCCAAGGTGGAAACTTTTACTGCAAGCAAATAAAACTCTTGGACTCAAGGAAAAGCTTAATAATTGGGGGTGGAAACTCATTGGAAGGAACCTGAAGATTATATTGAAATTAAGTAAAAGTACTTTAGATGATTCTGTAAAGAACACAATATGTCAGGCAAATGATGAAATATTGATACTTCCTAATTATTCTATTAGGGGACTGGGGAAAGGAGGCATTAAAATAATTCATTGAACATGGGAACATATAAAAATACAAAATATTTTTATTCAAAAAAGCAAATGTTGAGAAATCTTTAGCCTCAGATATGTAGTAATAGATGTGTTCAGTAGCATCTAAGAGTCATAGAATGGTTATTCTCATGAAAGAAAAAGAAAACTAAGTTGAGTGTGAACTGTTTGAGTGCTTTAGGACTGAATATCACAGAAGAAAATGCTATTAGTTGGGTGACTCTGATCAGGAAGTGATTGCATATACAGGTAACTTTTGTATATATAAATTTTCATTATATATTTTTCTACTGTATAGTCATTTGGATTGTGTAAAGAATAGCATTGCTATGGGGTAAAGATATGACTGAATTTTTAAAAGAATGAGCTATCAATACAGTAATTATAGCTGAAAGTAACTTCATTTCATTTCATTTAAAGATGTGGATAAAATAAATAAAATGCTTAAGAAGAATACAGACTTAAAATGATTGCTTTTTTATATAAGGTTGCCTATAGACATTATATGTTTCAGCCTTACAGTACTGCTGAACAGAGAATCAGAACAAAGACAAGCTTCTGTTGTGAGAAAGCAGCTAAAGTATTCATACAGCTGAAATTTAAGCCACATTTAGTATGTGATAGGACAACAACATTAAGCACACATTTGGTTAAAAACCCATTTGGGGGTTAAAAAGCAGATTTAAGTATCTTGGGATACTCAGAAGGTTGGTCGATTTTTGTGCCATCATCCCATCAAAAATATATTCCTCCACTACCTACCTGCTTTTGGGCAGAAAGAAAGATAGAGTAATGTCTTCTCTACCAAGTCAAATGGTCATTTCAGCCATTGAACATGGGCTTCCTGATTCCAAATCTAGATATTTAGACCGAAACTCAAATATTATTTTCAGGGTAAATTTACTGTTGGATTCAGTAAATGTCAAATTGATATAAAAGAGATTTTTGAAGCCACACAAATTATGTTGACTTTGTTTTTACCTCTCATTTCTTCTATAACAAACTGCAGGAATTTTTGTAGGGGGAGAGAGCTTGCATCTCCTGATGATAATTTTTCTTTCATTCTATAACATTAAAAATAACATGCTATATGCATTTTATGTACATTTGAATCTTACTGTTAGAGCTATTTTGATTTAACAACAACCATGACAAGAAAGGTATGCAATAAACATTTTATAATGCTAACAGTCTCAATTCTTCAAGCTATAGTATTGGGAAATGTTTCTCTAACATTTGCAATCCTTCAAACAATAAACCAATAAACTATATGGAAGATTATTTTAGACAAAACAGAAATAAATTGTTAGTGCCTTTTAAATTTGCTTTCAAATAACCATTCCTGGTTATTTGAAATTAATTCATAATTTTTAGTAATATCTTGCAAAAGTTAATAAAATCAGCAGTACAGCTTAGTCTAAGATTTCTGGGAATAAAACATTCAGTAGATAACATTTTTTCTGAAGGATCCACAGTATAAATAACAAATGACACAATAGACCAGGATATGTAGATGACAATGACAGATATAAAATTTCAGAGTAATAACTCAAGTAAATAAGTATTGAGGTAGAGTGAAAACTCCATTATCGGCTCAAAACTGTGGCTGCTTTCAGTGCCTTAAACTGGGCATGAACAACCTGCAGCCCATCAGCCACATGAGGCCCTGGACAGCTAGTGATGTTGCCCCACAAGATCATATAAAAAATAAGGGAAATTTGTTATTTATATACATTAACTATATTGTATATTACATGTGGCCCAAGACAATTCCTCTTCACTTAATTTGATTCAGTCAAGCCAAAAAGTTGGAAAACCATGTCCAAACACTTATATCAGATGCTTATATCAGAAAATTATGTCCTCAAACAGTAACACTGCTGGTTTTCTGCCAATATTTGTTTTCTGACAGCTTGGTAGAGTCTAAATAAACCAAAACCTGTCTTTGTTGCAAAGAACAGATTAGAGGAAAAAATCCTGGGTATATACCGTATTTTTCGGAGTATAAGACGCACCGGAGTATAAGACGCACCTTAATTTTTGGGGAGGAAAATAGGGGAAAACAATCTGCCTACCAGGTATTCATCTGGCTAGTGTCCTTAGTCTGGTCAGCTTCAGCACATTATTTTATCACCTGGTTAGGACTTAAAAAAACCTTCAGAGAGAGTAACAATAAGAGCTGGGAAGATAGCTAGCACCTGGTTAGGGCTAGAAAAAAACTTATTCGGAGCAAGTAGAGCAATGGAAAAAACCCTGCAAAGACTTAGTGCTGGAAAAACATTTTTCAGAGAGAGTAACAATGAAAAAGCCTGCAAGGTAAGAGCTGGGAAGATCATTAGCACCTAGTTAGGGCTGGAAAAAAAGCTTCGAAAAAGCTACATTCAAAGCATAAGACGCACCCAAATTTTCAGCCACTTTTAGGGAGGAAAAAGGTGTGTCTTATACTCAGAAAAATACGGTAATGCATTATATTATACAGATTAATTTTTACTTTGTATTTTGATTCTGAACAACGTTGAGGACAAATGTTGAAGACAAAAAGCTCTTGTTCCAATTCAACTAAATTATTCTACTTAAGAAAATGTGTCCCCATTCCTTCTTTTATGACATGCATGTTTTCAATTACCAGTAGTTATCTTGATAAACCCAGAAAAGTTCAGCACTAGGGCCCTGCCAAAATCTGATCAGGAAAATGCAACTGATTGAGCTATGAATGTTTAGATAACTTTCTATTACGCAGTAAATAATATATTAGTACATGGTTCTATATACATTGAACAATTATTATTTATTGAATATATTTTTATAATACATTCCTGTTTTTTAAAACACACTGAGAGAACATTTTCCGGATCTAATCCTACATCGGTGATCAGACCATTTAAGAAAAACATGTTACTTTGAGAACTATGGAGCAACATATCTTTGATTGTATGATATCACTTTAAATACTTCTTTAAATTTAAAAAGTGATTTCCTTCTCAAATGGCAGATCAAATTATACTAAGATTCAAACTGGACATACATGTTCTTCATTTTCTATTCATAGTCTTACAAAATGTTTACATTTACAAAATTGTATTATAGCTGCACAAAATCTGGTTCCTTCAAATATAATGGAACTGTGGGTCCCTGAATTTCCAGCCAACGGTCCCAAATGCGGTTGGGAAAGATACTCCAATCTCTTGATTCTTCCTGCTTCCTGATTCTAGTTCATGTTCTATGTTTAATGTTCCAAATTAGGATTTTGTTGTTGTTGTTGTTGTTGTTGCACTTTGCACTAACTCTAAATCTTATTTGTCATTTGTTCTCAGTTTAAATCAGTGTTTTACAACGTTAAGCATTTTAAGATATATAGACTTCAGCTTCCCCACTCAGCCAGCCAAACACTGGATTAAATAGTTTGAAGAAATCCTTTCAGTATTTGCACCATCTGGGCTTTCAGTGAATAATTTGCAGCTAAGTGTTGCTTATTCCATATTGCACTTTTGAGTCAGAGCTTTTTGTGAACTCTGCTGACTCCACCTTAGAGTGGAAGAATATTGTTTAACCTGCTCTACTTTAACTGCTGCTACTTTAACAAATTGCTGTATCTAATATTAAGCCATTTGAAGACATAGTAACCTATTATCTGGTGCTTCTGAATGACTACTTGTGAATGTCTGTCATGTTGCCACCTTTGCCATTTGTTGCAAATACAGTAATGGGACTTTTTAAGGTATATAGGATGTACAATTAATTACATTATTAATTTATCTTCTACTTTTTCCTCTAACGAGCTTAAGTAGTATAGATGAGGCACTGCATCACTTTGATCTCTTTGGAGTGTTTCCATTTTTTGCCTATTAATTAACCTCTTCAGTAAGATGGTATCGGGCAAATTTTGATAGGCTTTAATATTTATATCATATATTGTGTATAAATAGATCATTGCTTCCCATAGGAGTGTAGCTCAAGTTGAAGTGTGAAGTCCTTGGTGATCTCTGAGCTTGGTTACCCATGAGGTTTGCTCTGTTTCTATACACCATATACAGTGTACTCTATATATATAGTAGCTTACCCTGCCAGTGGCCAGCTACTATACAGGACAAGCTAATGAAAGGGTCAGAGTCCCAGAGCATATACAGAGTGCAAACTAGCTCAACTTTTGATTTTCTAACTTTTAATTCCCTGTCAAGCTATAACTATAGATGTGCCAACTGCAAAGATAAGAACTCCAGGCTGACTGCCAAAGTCAGGCTAGTGAAGTAACATTTTCTTTGTAATCTTGCTTGCAGTATGTGAATGCTGTAAATCTTGAAATGTGTTTTCTCAGCAAATTAATGTGAGAAACTCTAAAATGTATTTTTTTAAAGATCTCTTTGTTTTCTAAAGCGCTGAGAAAAGAATCACAAGTTTTGCCTGAACTAATTGTTTCCAACATTATGACGATTTATGCAAGTAAAATGTGTGGGCTATAAAAAGGAAAAGTTTTAGTTAGCGCCTGCGCGCCTGTTTTCATCTCTCTGCCTGCTGTTAAGGTGGGAGACCAAAAGGGTCGTCCAGTTTTGCTTTCTGCAGAAAAATAAAACTGATTATCAGTAGCCTCGTGTTCAGAGTTTCATTGGATTTATCAGATTCTGAGCTGCATTTGGTGAAAAACCTTACATATTTTCCTGGCACCCAACCGTGGGGCATCTTATTTCGAGGGCAACGTTCCCTTTGGGTGACACCCATTGAGCCACACGAGCCTTCGTCATCTTTGGACAGATGGAGAGCCGCCTTATTATCTCCCAGAGGAAACCGGACCTGGAGGATCTCGACGTCAAGAGCGCTCCCTGGGCCCTTGCCGCTGGTGACTTCGTGACCACCAGGCAAAGGAGGACTCCGCTGTGAGAGGACCAGAATGCCCTGGCTAAATCGAGGCACTGAACATTTAGGAGGGGGGGGAAAGGAAGACCAACTTGGTAGTGGTGAGTATTGTTTTATTAGGGGGGAGGTGGGGAGTGTTGCATGAAAGAAAGAATGAGACGGAGAGATTCCTGTTAGAGATTTGCTCCAAGGTTTAGATGTGTGAATGAAGATCTCTATAAATCTTGATCTTTAAAAAACAGCCAGCGCTTGCTGGGAGATCAAGCTAGAGAGAGTTTTGGATCTTTAAAAACTCAGCTAGCACTTGCTTGGAGATTCAGGCTGGAAAGAGATGATATGTGCTTGTTGAATATTCTGGGGGGTCCAAGTCCCAGTCCGATGTACAAGGAGGAGCGATTCTGATGTAAAGGAACCGGGAAACTCCTTAAGGGCAATGGGAAATAGGCATGGTATAGGAATTGGTCTGGCCACCTCACTAAACATGTGTACTCCTTTAGAATGTGTTTTTAGTAACTGGAAAGCATTGAAACCCCGGGTGACTTTTAAGATAAACTTTAGTAAAAGCAAGCTCCGAACCTTTTGCAACATCAGGGGCGGGTTGCTTGCTAACCGGTGCCGGTGTGCTGCGCGTGCATCTCCACTTTTGGGGGGCGCCCGCTATGCGCACACGCCCCCTCACACGATTTTGCTTCTGCACATGTGTGGAAGCAAAATCACGCCAAAATCTCGCGAGGGGACGCGTGCGAGAGATTTCGGCATGATTTTGCTTTTGCACATGCGCAGAAGCAAAATCGCCCAAAAATTCACCGGAAAAGATGGCGATGCGTGCGACAGATTGGCGGAGAGGGCTTCGGAGCGGTCGCGCGCAAATTGCGCAATCGGCCGCTCCCTACCAGAGCTACGCACCGGACAGCTCTGGCAGGAACCCACCTCTGTGCAACATTGGCAAAAAAAATTGGCAAAAAAAATCAGAATACAAAATACAAACTTGGAGGAAACGAACTTGTAGATGACCCTCACTCCGTCAAAGACCTTGGAGTACTCATATCCAACGACCTAAGTGCTAGAGCCCACTGTAACAACATTGCCAAAAAGGCACTAAGAGTTGTTAATCTAATCTTGCGTAGCTTCTTCTCTGGCAACATCACATTACTAACGAGAGCATACAAAACATTTGTTAGACCAATTCTGGAATATAGCTCACCTGTCTGGAACCCGCACTGCATATCAGACATAAATACAATCGAGAGAGTCCAGAAATATTTCACAAGAAGAGTCCTTCACTCCTCCGCTCACAACAAAATACCTTATTCCACCAGACTTGAAATACTGGGATTAGACAATTTACAACTACGTCGCCTCCGATCTGATCTAAATGTAGTTCATAAAATCATATACCAAAATGTCCTTTCTGTTAATGACTACTTCAGCTTCAACCACAACAATACACGAGCACGTAATAGATTCAAACTAAATGTAAAGCGCTCCAAACTCGATTGCAGAAAATACGACTTCAGCAACAGAGTGATCAATGCCTGGAATGCACTACCTGACTCTGTGGTTTCTTCCCCAAACCCCCAAAACTTTAACCTTAGACTGTCTACAGTCGACCTCTCCTCGTTTCTAAGAGGTTTGTAAGGGGCGTGCATAAGCGCACCACTGTGCCTACCGTCCCTGTCCTACTGTCCTATTGTCCTCTTTTATCGTTACTTTTTACTTATGTTTATACAAATTACTACTATACATGTTTGACAAATAAATAAATAAATAAATAAATAAAAAACATCATCTGGCCCACATACATTCTTGGTCCACAATCTCTGCCATGGCCAAAAGAAGGTTCAATAAATATAGAAGAGATCAAAACCTTAACTGACTATCTCAATGCTCAAGGAAAATTAGAGGAAGAATTATAAGCGGGTTTCTTCCTTAACTGGCCACTAAGACAAGATACCTTAAAACAATGTCACCTTGAACCCACCAGATTTTTGCCATTTAAAGTGTGTTCTGTTCGGAAAGGGGTGGAAGGAGAAAAATCTGTGCTGCTTTTTGAAGATCAACTGGAGGAATTTCCATCCCCCTACAATCCAGAGATGAACAATCCTCCCGTTCCAGCAGCATTATTTCCAGTTCCTCCCCCTCTTTCCCCCTCTTCTCCTCAGTCCAGTGAGGAAGCAACAGACACAAATAAAAAGGGAGGGGAATTGTGAAGCCCTTCTCACACTAGAAGAATAATGCTTTATGGAGGACGATGGGTCATTTACAGCCCCGTTGATGGCCCCTTTAAGAGAATTGCAGATGGGAAACCACCTTGCATATGTTCACGTTCCGTTTACAACAAGTGATTTGTTTAATTGGCAAAGGGAAATACCCCCATATAGAGACGCCCCTCAATCATATGTAGAACTAGTCCAGAGAATTGTGGCAACCTACAGACCAACAGTGCCCGACCTGCATACTTTGCTTGCTGCCTTCTTGGGCCCAGAAGACAAGCGGCAAGTTTTGGAGGCTGCAGAAAAACATTATAAAGCCAAAAGGGCAACCATTAACAATCCTCCGTTAGGACTCTGGCCTCAGGTTGCAGATTTATTGTCTCCAACCTTTGAAATTAATGCCAATGACCCAATAGGCATGGAAGTACTGAGAGAGGCTCAGGAAGCCGTTATTCAGGGTCTCAAGAAAGGAGTACCAAAAACTGTAAATTTTCATCGGGTACACCAAATTATGCAAGAGCCAAAAGAAAGCCCAACTGACTTTTTAATCTGTTTGAAAGATGGCTTTCGGCGCTTCACAGACCTAGACCCCGATGCCCCACAGAATGAAGTAATTTGAAAATGACTTTTGTGGGACAAAGCACCCCTGATATCCGGAAGAAACTCCAAATATTAGATGCTCCAACTACCCAAAATTTGGAACTCCTGATTCAGACAGCCTTTACAATCTACTCCCAATGAGAGGAAAAAGAGGAAGAAAAGGAAGATGAAAAGACAGGCCACCCTTCTAGCAGTGGCATTACAGTCCCAACCCAAGAGAGGATCTCCAAGTCAACATTTTGGGAGGCTGCAGAAAAACCAATGTGCCCAATGCAGACAGATGGGACATTGGAAGAATGATTGTCTACTAAATCACCAAAATCCTCAGCCCAATAGACAATTCCAACAGCGATGGCCTCAATCCCATTCATCCCAAAGCCCTCTTCAGAGGCAGATGACGGCAAGACAAGAAGAACTATACTTACTGTTAATGTATTAGCAGAGTATTCCTTGTGTTACCAAGGTTGTGCATACAGAAACGTTTAGATTGAGATCAGTTGTGAATAAGTACTCAGCCACACACAGATACACTAACTTGAATTAAAATTTACTTTAAGAAATAGCATTTTCCTATAAACAGTCCAAAGTCATACACTTAATAGTCATAATGACAATCCAAGTATTATCCAGTACAAATACATTTCAGCTATAATACATAACTACAACACAGAGAGAAATGCAGAGCATACATACTCTAGGCCTTGCTCTAATGAGTAGCAGAGAACACACTCTGAGTAGCAGAGACCAAAGACAAACAGAGAGGGACTCCCATAGAAATAAGCTGTGAACTCTAGCTCCCTCTTGTGGCAGTCTGCAACACCTAAGCTAAACAGACTTATAGCTGTTAAAAGCTAGACATATATTATCTATCCAATCAGTTATGGTCAGAGACCTAACATTCTCCCCTTTGGGTAGATCAATATATAATACCTTACATCTTTAAACCATAGTTTTCACAACACTCTTTGTGTTTAATTGCACCTTGCGCTTTAGTGAAATGATCTGCAATATTCTGTTCAGTCATGCAGTATTCCAACTTAACCATTTTATTTTGAACACATTGTCTAACATTCAGATATCTCAAATCAGTATGTTTTGACCTTGTTTTCACAGCTAAACTATTAGCCATACTAATGGCAGATTGATTGTCTTCATACACAATAAATGGCTCCTGTACAGTAATTCCTATATCCTTTAACAATTGTTTATAATATACCAATTCTGTACACATTAATGATAAACTCGAGAATTCTGCTTCCATAGTGGATAAACTAATATGTTGTTGCCTAATAGATTTCCACCCTATTAAAGCATTACCCAACATTACCACTATACCTGATGTTGATTTGCGAGTCATTGCATCAGTAGCAAAACTTGCATCAGCATATGCAGATAACACTAATTCATTTCTCGGTTCTAAATATAAAGAATAATGTATTGTGTGCTTTAGGTATCTAAGTATTCGTTTAGCTGCTTGCCAATGCCTTTCATTTGGTTCAGCATTATATCTAGCCAGTTGATTTACGCTATAAGATATATCTGGTCTAGACCAATTACTCAAATATGAGAGACTACCAATTAGAGACTGATATATCTCCTTATCAAACACAGGACATTTAGTATCACTATTTGTAAATCCCTGATCCATTGGTGTCTTAGCAGTTTTACAATTCTCCAGATTATATCTTTTTAACAATTGGCTAATCTTCTTAGCTTGCGAAATTTTGAATCCTCTATTTGTCTTCATTATATCAAGACCCAAATAATGTTTAATCTCTCCTAAATTTCTAATCTTGAACTTTCTTTGTAATTCAGAAACAATATCATTTGCTTCTTGTTCAGTCTTTGTTATAATCGCTATATCATCTGTAAATAATAGCAACAGAGAAATCAAACCATCTTTCTCTCTCCTAAATAAACAAGGATCAGCTATACCAGCTTTAAAATCCATGGAAACTAATTCTTTTACAATGCATTTATTCCATTCATAACCTGATTGCTTTAAACCATAAAGACTTTTCTTTAATTTCCAATAATCATTTTTTCCATCATCTTTTAAACCTAATGGCTTTCTCATATAAATGGTATGTTGTAAAGGTGCATGTAGATATGCAGTTTCGACATCTACATGATTAATTATGCATTTATTTTTAGCTGCCCAAACTAATGCTCCTCTCAATGTATTTGCTCTCAGACTAGGTGCAAATACCTCATCATAATCCTTATTTGATTGAGCAAATCCCTGAGCAATTAATCTTGCTTTATGGGTAACAGTGCCATCCACACCAGTCTTTAATTTATACACCCATCTGCAACCTATTGCACGCTCACCTGGTGGTAACTTTACATCTTCATATACATCAAGATCCCTTAAAGATTTTAATTCCTTATTCATAGCTTCCTGCCAAGCTACCTGTTCCTTTGTTGGATACAGCTTAAGTTCATTATAATTAGACGGTTCCACATTAATCTGGCATACAATACTTGCCTGATATCTATCAGGTGGACGTCTCTCCCTAGTTGACCTCCTAGGCAATTTAGTACAAGTTGTTGGAATTTCCTCTTCCTTTTCCTCCCCTATCGAGGTATCTTCTACATCATCCATAGATGGTTCTTCCATAGATGATTCCTCTATTGAGGATTCTTTCACTATCCTACCATCAGTACTTTTCTTATCAAAATCATCAGGAAACAATGGATCCTCAACAACAATACTATCTTGTTCCTTGTATTCCTGTTCCAGTTTACTCCATCCAACATGCTCAAGGAATTTAGCACTTGCACTACAATATACTTTAGTAGTACCTGGCTCCCAGAATCTAAATGATCTATGATTAGATTCATACCCTACAAAACATAATTTCCATGCTCTATGTTGTCCCTTTCGCCTTACTTGAGTGGGAATATTCACCCATGCTGGTGCACCAAATGTATGCAAATAACTAAGATTTGGTTTCCTACCATACCAGCGAGTAAATGGCAATTCACCAGTTGTTGCATTCACTACATTGTTCAAAACATGGTTAGCACACATTATAGCTTCACCCCAGAGCCTCTCTGGTAAACCAGAATCTGAAATCATGGTTCTAGACATAGCCTGTAATGTCTGACCTCTACGTTCAATATGCGCATTATGTTGTGGCCGAAAAGGAGCAGAACGCTTATGTTCAATACCAGCTCTCTTTAGCATATCTTCAAATCTCTTATTGGTAAACTCAGTACCATTATCTGTTACTAAACTAACCAGTTTCTTATTCATTTTTCGTTCAACAAACCTTAACCAGTTTACAAAATGCTGATATGTTTCTGTTTTTGTTTTCATCAGATAACAGAAACCATATCTAGAAAAATGATCAACTATGCTCAATATATAACAGGCTCCACCTAAACTGGGTTTCTTAGGGCCAATGAGATCAGCAAATACAACCTCTAATGGTTCCTTGGTTTTAAATCCATTTAACCTGTTTGCAGGAATTACCTTGCTCTTTTCCTGATTGCAAGCATTACAATTTAAATATCTTGCACAAGGTTTTAATTTTATACCATTAGATAACTCAACAGTTTTCTTTAAAATTTTGAAATTTAAATGTCCCATACGTCTATGGAGCAAATGAATACATTCGTCATGAGGCTTTCTATTTTCATAAACTGAATTAGCCTTATTTAATGGACTATCATGGATAATGTATAAGCCATCATGCAATCTTGCAGTAACTCTTTTACCTTGTTTTTCAATTAAACATTTATCTCCCTGAAAAGTTACCACAAACCCTGCTTTTACCAATTCTCTCACAGATAGTAAGTTATATATAAGGTTAGGTACATATAACATTGGTAAACTTTCATTAATACATGAACAATATGCATTACCTTCTTCAGATACTCTCAATTTCCAGCCATTTGCTAATGATACATGCTGGTTACTTTTAGTCATATTAACAAATCTCTCTTTACTTTTAGTTATACACTGAGATGCCCCACTGTCTATTATCCAGATATCATGGCTTACAGTTTTATTTGTACTTGATATAGCTACACTAACATCATTATAAGCTCTCTGCATATTACTAGCATTCTGCTTTTTACCCTTTTTACAGAATCTGGCTATATGACCCTTAGCCCCACAAGAATAACATTTCCTAACAATATAGGCAGTTGAAGACCGTTGTTCTTCCTGTGGTGGTTTCTCTCTCAGTTGTTTTCTATCTTGCCTTCTTCTAGACTCTTCTAACAGTCTTCCTATTATGCCAGTCAATGTCAGTTCATCTCTGGTCAAAACTTCCAGTGAAGACACATAATCATCATAAGAGTCATCCAAAGAAGAAAGAATAATATAAACTTGATGCAACTCTGAGAAAATCAGTTCTTTTTCATGTAGCTCTTGTAATGTTCTCTTCATAAACTCCAAATGAGCTAACATGTCACCACCTTTTAACAAACGTGCTCTGAACAGTTTACGTGTAAGGTGTATGTGCGCACCAACACTATCTCGAACATAAAGTCTCTTTAAGGTACTCCAACACTTGGCAGCAGAATCTTCACCATGAATATGGACTAGTTGCTGATCACTCAGTGTCAGTCCAATAATACTAAGAGCCTTTTCATTATCCCGGTTAAAGTCAGCTATTTTCTTCTCATCTTCATCATTTGTTGGATCCCAAGCAGTTATATCAGGTGGATTATTAACCACAGTCCATAATCCTTCTTTACGCAAAAGTAAGCTGCACTTCATAGACCAGGAAACATAGTTAGTTCCATCTAACCTGGTTATCAGGGATAAGCTAGTTGACTGTTCTTGTGCCATTGTTAATTTAACAGTAAACCACAAGTTAGCTGTCTGAGTATGAAACTGAATATTCACACTAACTCTCAATATCTCTCTGGGCCCATAACCAGTGTTAATGTATTAGCAGAGTATTCCTTGTGTTACCAAGGTTGTGCATACAGAAACGTTTAGATTGAGATCAGTTGTGAATAAGTACTCAGCCACACACAGATACACTAACTTGAATTAAAATTTACTTTAAGAAATAGCATTTTCCTATAAACAGTCCAAAGTCATACACTTAATAGTCATAATGACAATCCAAGTATTATCCAGTACAAATACATTTCAGCTATAATACATAACTACAACACAGAGAGAAATGCAGAGCATACATACTCTAGGCCTTGCTCTAATGAGTAGCAGAGAACACACTCTGAGTAGCAGAGACCAAAGACAAACAGAGAGGGACTCCCATAGAAATAAGCTGTGAACTCTAGCTCCCTCTTGTGGCAGTCTGCAACACCTAAGCTAAACAGACTTATAGCTGTTAAAAGCTAGACATATATTATCTATCCAATCAGTTATGGTCAGAGACCTAACACTTACAATGGCAGACATTTTACATCCCAAGTAGTTCTGGGAGTGAGTAAATACTTAGGGATTAATTGGAACCTTCATTCAGCTAACGTTTTAATCGAACATTTTAAGGGGCGTGCATAAGTGCACCAGCGTGCCTACCGTCCCTGTCCTAATGTTCCCCCTTATCAGTACCAATCTTATGTACATAAACAATGTTACATCTATGTATATTACTAACACATACTTGACAAAATAAATAAATAAAATAAATAAATAAATTAAAGACCCATTTAGCCAAGTTAGGTCAGGGGATTCATTTGCCTTGGCCACAGGTCTTGCCCATCGCTTTAACTAGAATCAAATATAACACAATATTTGCAGAAATTGGCCCAGGTTCTGTCTCGTATTTCTCAACAGGTGCAAGATGCCTTGCCACCAGTAACAACAGCGCCACCGTGGGTCCAACCTGGAGAGTGGGTTCGAGTAAAGGAAATCTTCCCGAATACAACCAGCGCCAAGTGGTCCAACCCTCGGCAGGTTCTTCTCAGCACACCCACGGTGGCTAAAGTTGAAGGCATCAAAGCTTGGGTCCACGTTTCCAGAATAAAGAAGATTCCACCACCCCAGTGGGAGTATCAACCCATCACCGACTTGAAGCTGTGTTTGCAACAAACCCCAGCTTCACCTGCAGACCTTTTTGATGACCTGGACTCCTGACTACTGACTGTTCGCTTTTATAACAATTTGCTTTTCGCTTTGGATTATTGCTGCCTGATGAAATTGCTGCACTTCAAGAAGAAAGCTGTGTGATTAGAGCCACAGTGAACTTCACTGCTCTCCTACTAGACCTAGGTGCTCGACTATTCAATGTGTCCACTGCCTCCTCCGGCTCATTTTATTATTTTTCCACAAGAGGCATTGCCAACTCTACTTGTCATTGAAGATTTTATCTCTCACGACGTCC
This sequence comes from Diadophis punctatus similis, assembly GCA_023053685.1. Lineage (NCBI taxonomy): Eukaryota > Metazoa > Chordata > Lepidosauria > Squamata > Dipsadidae > Diadophis > Diadophis punctatus. The sequence continues at coordinate 54,273,023 of JALIGW010000001.1, read as the reverse complement.
TGCCATCAGATGAGGAATATGACAGTGATGACTACAAACTATGGTTCCAGCTTTTTCCACCTGAAAAAGATTCTGATGATTCTGAGTCTGAGTCTGAAACTGATTTCCCTCACTCTTGAGGCAGATAACAACTCATTTAGTGTATAAAAACCACTCGTACAGGGGTAAGATCACTAAAACTCTGGTTTACCATTCAGATTACACTTGCCAGGGAATAAAATCCACCTGCACACATGACCAGATACAATATGCCACCTGTTCCAAAGGTAGCCAAGTGATGTGTCACACTCCACAGGGAGTAAGATTCACCACTAAGGGATGGGTGTATGCATTTGTGGGAGGAGATAATCATTATACCCAACAATTGGCTTATAACTACACTATACTTGGACAAGGCCCAGAAATGACTGTTTGTTTTGATGCTTGTGAAGCAATAAGCCAAGGACAGGGACAATGTGTAGTTCCTTGAATTGGGAAAGATCCTATATTGTTAAAAGGAAATATATACATGAGATCATATACATGCTTATTGGTATACATCCAACATAAAGATGATGAGAGGACCCAGCATAGACCCCACTTCCAGTCAAATTTGGTTTAATATGACTGAAAGTGTTTCTAAGTCTGACTGTGCTCAGGGGACATGTATTCTATTTGCCTACATTTTAGCGATCCACCCATAAAGTCTCAGATTTTTGAACTTGGCGTATCAGGGCCAGGAAAAGACCCTTATGGAAAGATTATTCTAAGAACTGTCCAAGTACAGGAGACACCTAAAACTTATCAGGTCCATACTGTCTTTTGGGACACTATGAAACAAAAGATTGAGAAACCTCCAGTCACCAAAAATTTGTTTATTGATTTGGCTGAGAGGATTGGTGCAGGCTTAAGTGTAACAAACTGTTATGTTTGTGGAGGAACCAATATGGGAGAACAATGGCCTTGGGAAACTAAAGAAATGTCCATTGCCAATGTTTCCTCATATAGCTTCACATGAGAGGACCGACAGAGACCAACACAATGGACTCTACAAAGTGATGTGGTAGGAGAAAAGGTGTTTTGTTCGAACACCTGGTTCTCCATATCTTGAACCAATGGGAGAGATAACCTGTGAATCTGGATGGTTATGTATAACTGACATACCTACAAAGTGTTCTTGGTGGTCCAACCAAAATTTGTCAAGTTCCAATCCTTTTAATTCATCAACACAGGAATTGTATCAAATATGGAGTGATCCTGGGAATCCTTCTCCTCCCATTGATTGCACCAAACCATTGGTATTAGATCTGTGGAAGACGGGCATATGCTCAACTACCTTGAAATTGGGCAGGAGCCTGTATTTTGGGAACCATTAAGCCCAGCTTCTTCTTGTTACCCCTTAAACAAGGAGAAAAACTTGGAGTTGCAGTATATGATGAGCTGGGACGAGCAAAAAGAGAAATACCTGGTGGTATAGGTGAAGTGGCCTCCTGAAAGTGTATGGTCCAGCGGTTTGGGACAAAGATGGTAGCTGGGGTTTCCAGACCCCAGTTTATATGTTAAATAGAATTATTAGGTTGCAAGCAGTTTTAGAAATAATTACTAATGAAACAACTTCTGCCCTTAATTTGCTGGCTAAAACTAATAGTCAAATGAGGACTGCTATTTACCAAAATAGATTGGCTCTAGATTACCTTCCAGCAAAAGAAGGAGGAGTCTGTGGAAAATTTAATTTAACCAATTGCTGTATCCAGATAGATGATAACGGAAAAGCAATTGAAGAAATCACAAACCGTATGAGGAGGCTTGCCCACATTCCTGTTCGAACCTGGGATGGAATCTTAGACCCCTCCAGATGGTTTGAGGGCACGTTTGGAGATTGGAAGAGAATTTTGTTCCTCATAGCTCTGGCCTTTGGAGGATTGATGATATTGCCTTATTTGATACCTGTAATAAGATCAGTTGTTATCAGCACAATTTCTGGAATAACAGTTGTGGCTTCGGTAAGACAGGACAAGCCTGCCAAGGTTCTTACTTTGACACCAATACCCAAGCAATATTCACCATTGTTCCAGCACTAGGAAGCAACCTATTGTCTGAAAAAGGGAGGAATGAAAGGGTCAGAGTCCCAGAGCATATACAGAGTGCAACCTAGCTCAACTTTTGATTTTCTAACTTTTAATTCCCTGTCAAGCTGTAACTATAGATGTGCCAACTGCAAAGATAAGAACTCCAGGCTGACTGCCAAAGTCAGCTAGTGAAGTAACATTTTCTTTGTAATCTTGATTGCAGTATGTGAATGCTGTAAACCTTGAAATGTATTTTCTCAGCAAATTAATGTGAGAAACTCTAAAATGTATTTCTTTTAATATTTCTTTGTTTTCTGAAGCGCTGAGAAAAGAATCACGAGTTTTGCCTGAACTAATTGTTTCCAACATTATGACGATTTATGCAAGTAAAATGTGTGGGCTATAAAAAGGAAAAGTTTTAGTTAGCGCCTGCGTGCCTGTTTTCCTCTCTCTGCCTGCTGTTAAGGTGGGAGACCAAAAGGGTCGTCCAGTTTTGCTTTCTGCCGAAAAACAAAACTGATTATCAGTAGCCTCGTGTTCAGAGTTTCATTGGATTTATCAGATTCTGAGCTGCATTTGGTGAAAAACCTTACACTACTGTATAAACAGAGAGCAAACCCCACACTCACTAGCAATGATGATGTTAACTAGTCAGGTAATGAAATACCTGCAAGCAAATAACAAAGCTCAGAGAGTACCAAGGACTCCATATCAAATGTCTGACAAGAATAGACATATGCATAAAATAAGATTTTCTTGCAGCATGTGCTGACATAAATTATCATTCAACCACGACTCGTTTCCACAATTTTAATAGGGAAACAGCAAAATGTTTTGAAAATACATTTGGGGGGGGGGGACTAACGAGGCCAGTTAACTAAGTTCTCTTTTTAATATTAAGAACAGATCCAGTGCGATAATAAAAATGGCTGATTTTACATCTAAAGCAGCTAAGAATGCATTAACAGTAACTCTAGACTGATGTGATGTACTTCTCTCAAGCTGGTGTGCTAAAGAGCTGAAACAGCACAGCATGTGCCAGCAGCAATTTCTTTATTAATGTCAACTACGAAATACTCAGCAAATCACCCAGACAGCTACGCTGGTGGCTGTGGATTATAACTGGGCCTCAAATGAATCTGCCTGGGAATGAACTGAGTCTGCAATGTCTGAAGCTTCATTTGTTCGGAAACAAGCCTGGCTTTTATCCAACAGAATAGGTAAGGCTATTTGGTGTTCTTAACTAGCTGTTCTTATTAAGCTGTTCTTCCCTTCTGGTACTCAACTGCAAGTTTCATTTGACAGAATAACAGAATTGGAAGGGACATTGGAGGTCTTCTAGTCCAAACCCCTGCACAACCAGGAGACTAATACCATTCAGGACAAATGGCTGTCCAATATATTAAAGAAGCTCCATCGCTGGAGGTTTTTAGGATATTGGACAGTCAGTTATTGTACAGAATGTATAGGGCAGTGATGGCGAACCTTTTTTTCCTCAGGTGCCAAAATAGTGTGCGCATGTGCCCACACCCATAATTCAAAGCCCCCCACTCGCCCCACCCCCCTGTGCATGTGTGCACGACCCTCCCACTTCCCCGTTTCCCGACTTCCAGTGGGTCCGGTAGGCCTGTTTTTCGCCCTCCCCAGGCTCCAGAGGCTTTCTTGGAGCTTGGGGAGGGCAAAAACGCTCCCCCCGCCACCCCAGAGGTCGAAATCGCCCTCCCAGAGCCTCCGCACGAGCCAAAAATCAGCTGGCGGGCACGCACATGCGCACTGGAGCTGAGCCAGGGCAATGGCTCGCATGCCGGCAGATATGGTTCTGTGTGCCACAGGTTTGCCATCACGGGTATAGGGTCTCCTGCTTGTGCAGGGAGTAGGGCTAGAAGATCTCCAATGTCCCTTCCAACTCTCTTATTCTGTCCAATGAAACACTCAGTTGAGTACCAAAAGAGAAGAACAGCTTAATAAAAACAGCTAGTTAAGAACACCAAATAGCCCTACCTACTCTGTTGGATAAAAGCCAGGCTTGTTTACTGGACTGGGCGTACATGATGGCTTTTGAAAACTAAATACATTTTCCTTTTAAAAATAAAGTACAAAACATCTATCAGAACTAAAGATAATCAGACTTTCAAAGTCTATAACATAAATGCACTTGACTTTACAGCTTAGAAACTAACACTAAAAGTTTAATTTAGCCGTCAGCCAGCAGAGCTAAAGATATACCTGTCTTTATAATCTGATGGATGTAGAATACATCCAGCTTGGTCCTTATTCCAGACCAATATACTGTGAAACAGCCTAGAGACGTATAGTGTTGATTTGTGACATTAAACATAGGTTAAATATATTGATTAGTATTCTAAATCACTAGAATTTGTCTGCCTATCTACCACCTGTCACATAAGGCATTACAATTCAGACTGATGTGTACATGAGTTTAAAGCATAGTATTATCCGTGTAAAACATGAAATAATGTGGGCGAGATGAAAGCTGTAGATAGGAACAAATTCTTCAAGAATCAAATTAGACTGTTTCAGTTGACAGGTTGGGAATAGGCAACCTTTGCCTTTGCAAATATGCTTCAACAATGATTGCTATCATATTTAGCTGAAAGAAAGTCAATCCTTAATATCGATTGACACCTAAAAAGAATGCTTAGGCAGAAAATTATAAATGTACAAAAATCCTCTGCAGTGGGAATAGAGTATTTCTAGAGCACACATTCTCAAAAAATAAAGGAAGGGGTAGAACCAGGATATAAAAAAATAAATACCACCTGATTAACATTAATTGGTTACAAAATATTTTTTTAATAATTCCCACCAGCTTATAACTAGATAAGCCACCTTCACAGACAGACACAGAAACACATGGATTTCCTTTCCTCCTTTCAATAGAAAGAGCAAAATAAAAAATAGGAGACTAAGATGATACATATTTTGAAAATTATTTGGATAAAGTACTTCAGATTTTAAGTAATCCAGAGATTAAGGTTAATGCAACTTGGGAAGCAGCAATGCTTTTATATTGAGATAGAAACCTGAAAAAGCCAAGTTGCTTTAATGATGCTGATCTCACCCTTCTGAAATTCTTTCGCAACATTTTGGAAGCAAGCAGAGCCTTGACGAAGATATGAAAAGGGGAAGGATACTGGTTGCCAGTGAAAAAAAGGGAAGAGGAAGAGAGGGACCAACTGGGTGAGGTTGCAATGAGACAGAAGAGGTAACTGGAATGGGGGAAGAAAAGAGATGGAGCCTCTGTTCATATGTTACAAAACGTGATAAATTCCCCAGGGAAGCAACAAGTAAAACCCTTGCTATGTTGTGGATTAGTCCCCAGCAAAACCTGGAAGGAAAAAAAACCTTAGCATGACAATTTTATGCCTGGCAAATTTTATACTTGGTGTATTTTATACCTTCCTGGAAAAGATACCAACCAGGGGTGGTCTGCTGGGGGTTCGCAGGGGTTCGGGAGCTGAGATTCTGTGCAGTTCAGAGAACCACCAAATCCCACTCCTGGCTGGCCCCACCCGCCCCTTCCTGGAGTCCCCACGCGGCCCGTTTTGGATGTAGGTAAGTGCAGGGCGCGTGCGGAGGCTCAGAGAGGGTGAAAAACGGGCCTACCGGAAGTTCGGTAAGGCCAGAAACGCGCCCGTTTCCGGCCTCCAGAGGGCCTCCAGAGCAACCAGGCAGAGAACCCCTTGCTAAAATTTTTGAAGCCCACTCCTGATACCAATCCAACAAAAGTCTTATCCAGAGACTTATCATTGCTCTGAAAAATGTGCTTCAATGTTGTTCGTCCATCGTGTTCGAAGAGGACCTTGACATCTATCAGGTTGTGGGCTGTTTACGATGTGTATGCAGGTGGCTGGTAAGGCCTATATGAGCACGAAATGTTCTGCCACATGTTGCTTCAATACAGCATACAAAAGTCCTTTTTCATTTATGCTGTTCAAGTATGTTTGCATTTGCATAGCATCTACTAGTCCACTGTTCTGATAGATTGTTAGCTTTATTTTTGAACAATTGTATATCACCCAGACACAATGTTTGAGTTGGGTGGCCATATGAATTATTTAAAAACAAACTAATTAATAAATAAACCATATGAGTAGGTTAATCTCATATATGAATGTATCTATTTATATATTCCAGGACAAAAAAAATTAAGCAAAACTTTAAAAACTTGATGATGGATGTTGGAAGAATACACCATCGAAGGAAAACATTTTTTCTAAATTAATTCTGAGAATTCAGAATCTAAATTTAGTAATAGATTACCATAACTGTGGGAAAAGAAAATATAGCAAGCATCTGTTTTGAAGAGCTATTTTTAATAATAATCTAATTATTTATGGAGAACTCACCAGCTGAATTAAAGTGGGATAAATGCTAACCCTTATGTTTAAATGTCTAATTTGTATTTGAGGTTTAGAAACACACTATTTTTGATTATATACAGGCAATTTGTTTTATTATGTGGCATTAAGTCAGCGTCAACTTAGTGACTACACAGATTTTCTTCATGACAATCTGTCCCTAACCTGGGTCCTTCAGATTTTCAGGTGATATACTTAGCACCAATGTAATTGAATTCATTCATGTTGCTATTGGTCATTATCTTTTCTTTACTTTTCCAAGCAAGAGAACATTCTCCAAAGAATTAGGTCTTCACTTAACGTGTCCGAACTATGATATTTTATGCCTGATCATTTGTGTCTCAAATGAGAATTCCAGGTTTATTTGTTTGCTTGTTTTCTTGGCTGTCCACTATTCTCAGGAGTCTTCTCCAATATCAGACTTAAAAGACCTCGATGTTATTCTTTTCCCTTTATGTTAGTTTGCATTTTAATGTCTGATGTTGAAATTTAATAAAAAGATTGCACAAAAAGCCTCAATACTTTTCCTATCCTGCTATTTCAAAATCCAACTTTCACTTTCATAGTGCCACAGAAAATCACACTGCCCGCATTATTCTGATCCCATCACACTATTTGAATATTTCCAAGGCCTTCATGACCACTCCACCAAGTGCTAGTCTGCAGCACATTTCTTCATTACAGGTAGTCCTCAATAGTTCGTTTAACATATGAAGTTACAAGGGCACTGAAAAAAGTAACTTATGACCATTTTTCGCACTTATGACCATTGCAGCGTTCCCATGATTATGTGAACAAAATTCAGATGCTTGGCAACTGACGCATTTATGACAGTTGCAATGTCCCAGGCTCATGTGATCTCCTTTTGCGACCTTCTGACAAGCAGAGTCAATGGGGAAGCCAGATTCACTTTACAACGGTGTCACTAATTTAACAACTGCAGTTATTCGCCTAGTAACTATCCCAAGACAGATCGTAAAATGGGACAAAACTCACTTCACTGTCTTGTTTAACAACAAAGTTTGGGCTCAATTGTGGTAAGTCAAGGACTACCTGTACTTCATTGGAGTGCATGGGTTGCTTTTTATGTAAGGCATTCAGTTTTTCCAAACAACGTGGAGGAGAAATATTGGAGCATTCAATTTCCAGACTCTGAGCATGCAAAGCTATATTGTTGGGTTGTCCAAGTACACAGAGTAAGGAAAAAGAAGAAAGTCCAGTTGCCACCTAAAAAATCACCTTTGGAACAACCATGACCTGGATGACAGAGAATCTCTACAGAGTAAGCAGGAAATGTGAATTTTGGGCTTGGTTCTAACGTAGGGCAAATACAGTCTAAAGCAGCTAGAGAATACTCCTGCCCCAATCCTAATCTAATACTATAACCGCTTGTATTGCAATGGTCCTCTGACAGATACCCCTGGAATAATCACCCTGAACCCCCTTGTGAAGCAAGGGGCAAAGCTGCATTCTCAGTACACCAAACTGCATACTGCATGCATGCTGCATGCATGCCCAGACGTCTGCAGGCACGCTGTGCACATGTTGATTCATCTCGTCATGTAATTCACAATCTTTTACAAGTGCCAGTTGCTCACACTGGGCTATGTGCAAATTCAGATTGCCAAAGTTCTTCCCTTTTCGCTAGCTTGGGAGTTTCACAACAAGAGAGAAAGAGCTGGAGTAGGGAACACTGGGATTTCGCATCTTCCTACAATCTCACAATTAACCATTTCCGGAGGAGGGGGGAGGAAAATTTAAGTAAAGGAGAAGCAGAATAAAAACATTTTTTCAAAGATCTGGTTTATCTTATTAGAAATAGGTAACAATCTGCAATTAAACATTTAATTAGTTTTCTACATATGTGTTAATTAAATCTTTTCATTTGTTTTCATTTTACTTGCTTCATTCTAACTGAATCCCTTTTTCCTTTTTTTAAAAAAAAAATTAATTACCACAAAAGTAAGTACAGATACTCTTTTGTTATTTTTATTTTCTGGAATAAAATGCTTCTTCCAAGAAACAGTTAAACGTCCCTTCCTGAATCAGACAATTCAGTCTGAAATTTTAATATCCGATCTGGCAGGCATTTATTTGCTTTGTTTTTAGTACGATCTAATGAGAATGAGAATCCATTTAATTGATAGGCCTGGCTGTAGGAATTATGGGAAATTGAGGACATCGGCAAGACACCAGCCTGGAGAAGGCGACGGTAGAAGAAAATAGGAACCAATCGGATGAAAGTTGACAAACCAAGTGTCCAATTACAAAGAGCACGCGTTTATGCTAAGCATGTAGAAATATGTCCTTCTTAAAGAACTGTTTGAGTAATCTGAAAAGTTACCAGTTGGGCAAGATTTTCGCAGAAAAATCATGCCTGAGGATTGCTTTTTGTTTGTTTTAAGCTGCTCCGGGCAGGGAGGATCAGCCATGTGAGATTGCAGTTTAATTTCTTTCGGCTCCGGGACTAACAATCCAGGGAGAAGCGGAAAGGTTGGGAAGGCTTCGACCTGGGGCGGAAGAAAAAGACCGCCAAGAACGACCCCAGAACCGGGCCGCAAACTCTAAGCGCTGAAGACTCGAGCCGCGCAATGCAAATTCAGGGGGCGTGAGACGTCCTTTTGCCCCACCCTTGTGGGCCGGGGAGCCCATCGATCACCGGGAGGGCGAAGAAAGGCGCCAGCTGCTGGACGGGCGCCCGGGAGGACGGGCAGTGCTGAACTAATGGACTATTGGAGCCTTCTTCTCTTCGATCGAAAGGCCCGGACAGGTAAGCGAGCCCGTCGACTATCTCTGGCTCCGTTCTCCATGATTGTCTCTGGCTTAACATTTGTAACGATCGCAAAACACACAAAAAAAATCTCTTGCGGGAATTAGAGATTGTTGTTGGAAGGCACCCATATCAATTCCCGTGCCTTCTTTAGTGGGAGTAGACTACAGTCTCGGGAGGATCTGTAAGCAGTGCTTCTGAGCGTACCTAAAATACTCCGTTTTTGGAGCCCTGCTCAATAATATTAAAAATGTTTCTTATTTCATTCTCTCTCTGTCTCTCCGTCTCTCTCTCCCTCTCTCTCTTCCCCTCCCTCCATCCTTGGAAAGGTGAATGATAAAATCTTGGGTTTGGCTTTCAGAGCACAAGTATTCACTCAATGCATTTTTCCATCCTATTCTATCACTGTTTAATCGATTAGCCCAATTTGGAGTTCACAGTCATACCCAGAACCATTAACTGGCTGTATAAAGTGGAATGCTTGGCTAGTTATGGTTTGTTCATTCTGGTCTGCCCAGAGCCCAGGCTATGTCAACCCGTGGGATCCAGGAAACTTCAGAAACAAAGTTCCGTTTCTTAAAAACAGTCAATAATCATTGAATTATTTCGCAACTATGGATTCCTAAACGGAAATTATTGCAACACAACAGTTTAAACTCTGTCCTGTCTATTGAATGTCATTTGGCCTGGGTTAAGTATACATTTTTGAATTTTGCAATCTTTTGTCCTTTTGTATAAACTCCACAAAACCAGATTTCCAGGTTTTATTAATGAAATGGGTAAAATTCTGACATAATAATACATCCTGGTCTTACTCAGGTTACCTGACGTCCTTTTTAAATCCAAATATTTAGTATAATTTTGAAATCCTCAAAGATAATATCAACTGTTCATTGGTTTAGCACTTCTAGGATACTTATTTATTTACCAAATTTTTATGCCGGCCACCCCACCCACCCCAATCTCACAAGAAGTGACTTAGGGCAGTGTACAACAATCAAATAAAAGAACAAATATATAAAAACAATCATTATCAAAAATTTAAATATTATCATCTCAGGTTAGACACACTCACAGAGAATTATCTCGATGGAAAGTCCCTGTAAATCATTTTTTTTTTAAGTTAGGGGAACATTAGATAAGATAAGATAAGAAGCAATAGCAAGCCTCTTATATAGCCTTGCTATGAACATTACCGGTAGGTGATGTGTAAGTAAAGTTACCAGGAGTTGCCTGAGCATTGGAGGTTTTTCTTTTTTATAAGATGAACAGGTTTGGTTAAATACCATATAGTATAAAATACATGTTGTTTGGGTTTTGGATTAGTCACTTGCTCTCATGGATTACTGCGGTTAATAGGAACTGCATGGGTGGAAATGATTCATAAATTAGAAAAGAGTTCTTTCTTTCATTCCCCTTCTACTTCTCTTGAGTCAGTGCCAGCCCTTCAGGGTAGATCAGATTAGGAAAACAATACCATGTAAGCAGTGGTGGGGTTCAATTTTTTTTACTACCGGTTCTGTGGGCGTGGATTGGTGGGCGTGACATGGATTGGTGGGCATGGATTGGTGGGCGTGGCAGGGGAAGGATACTGTAAAATCTCCATTCCCTCCCCACTCCAGGGGAAGGTTACTGCAAAATCTCCATTTCCTCCCGATCAGCTGGGACTTGGGAGGCAGAGAATAGATGGGGGCGGGGCCAGTCAGAGTTGGTATTTACCGGTTCTCCGAACTACTCAAAATTTCCGCTACTGGTTTTCCAAACTACTCAAAATTTCCGCTACCAGTTCTCCAGAACTGGTCAGAACCTGCTGAAACCCACCTCTGCATGTAAGTTAGTAGTACCTTTATTGTAAAGTTATAGTAACAGAATCTTACAAGTTAGAAAGCGCTTCCCCCTCTCTCTTTTTATTTTCATGTGAACTAGGAGAAGCTTGGCCCTGGTATCTGACTTCTGCCTTGGTAGTGGCTCTTTCTCCTGGAATGGTCCTTGAAGCCATTCCCTCTGCCCTCTTCTGTCAGAGGTGAACAGTCTAATCGCCCATAGTGTTGAACTCTCCAGGCTGAACTCAGCAGAAGATTCCCAAATACTGGGCATAGCTTAGCTAGAGAAGACTAGTGCCAACAGTTGAAGGGCAGTGCCTACATAGGCCAAGGCACTTTAAATCTGGTATTTATTTTTCTCAACTTTCCAATGGCTTAATGGGCACCTTGCTTTGGGCATTTCAGGCTTGGGGTTAGGTGGAAGCCTGTTCTCAGTAACTCTGTTTTTTTATTTTTTTTTATTTATAATATCAAATCAGCAGACTGCCCATCTCATTGGCAAAGCAACTCAATGTAACTCCCACACCAGGCCAAATGGGACACCCCCCCTCCATTGAAATTACAGAACTCAGCAGCAATTTAGCAGCAAAACAACCAAATGTTTGTGATGTGGTTTTTTTCAGGTCAAGATCCTAAAATTAAAAGTGATACTGTGGGTACAAGCCCCCTTGAAGGAGCCCAGCCCCCATTACTGCTGTTAATCTTCCCATTCTCCTCTCAGCCTAGCCTGTTAACAAAAGGCCTGTCTTTTTAAACCCTGTCTCTTCTGGCAGTCGCTAGATTGTCTCCTGCATCTGCAAGTTGGTTGACCAGGTATATCTTATTTCCCTGGCAAAAAAAAAAATGCCAACCCTGTTTTAAGTCCTCAAAGTGAATACTAATACAGGGTATATCTCTGTAAAGAGAATGTATATTTGCAGATTGCACCTAGAAGCAAAATTGGAATAAATCCTGTATTATTAACTATAATAAAATGTGAAGCTATATCAACAGCTAGACTCCGGAGAACAATGCCTTCAGAAGTAAAAAGGAGATACGGTTACTTTTATTGATGGGAGAAAAGGCAGATGCTTTGGGGTGTATTATTAATGCATAGAATAGAAGTGAGGCTGATTCTCAGGTGCTTCCCCCAAACACCACCAGAGAAAAAGAAATCTAAAGAGACTTATCTTCATGTTTGTGTGTGTAGATTTTAAACACATGATTTTCTGTTGAACGGGATTTTAAACCATTCACTACTAATAGTTTCCCCCCTCATTATTAATTGTCTTACAAACTGCTTTTCTTTTTCATTGGGGGGGGGGAGAGGATTATATGAAGATATAATCTTTTCTGCCTGCTATGGGGGATGGATAAGCTTTGATTATCTTCTTGTCAGTCTCCTGAGCATAATTAGCAAAATGTATGCAAAGCTTCAAGAAGGGTAATTACAAGACTGGTACAAATCTGAGAGTATCTTGGAGAGACAGGAAAGTTTTAGGGCAGGTTGTTTCTCCTTGCATCAAACTATGATCCTGTGGCACTCAGTTGAGAAATACCATATCAGACCCTGTTCTGCACTGCATGCTGCATTTATTGACTTTAGGCTCACCTTTGACTCAATCTCAAGAGACAAGCTAGGGTGCAAATTGAAAACTCTTCTACTGATGGACGACTCTTGGCCTTACTATTTAGATCCCCTGAAAACTCACTACTAAAGGTCAGATGCAGCGGTTCCTTGTGTCTCACAAAATAAATTCTTGTAGGGAGATGGCGTCAGACAGGACTGTACTGACTGTAACTTGATACCGTACTTTTTATCATTACTGTTAGATTCAAAGAAGGAGCGAGACACAGGAACAGTTCAGCACCTTTTATTCTCCTGGCCGGATGCAATACGAACTGCCTGCAGGCTGCAGGGAAGCCGCTTTTAAGGGTTTCCCTGTAATCAAGCCGGCCCGCCGCTAGATTAGCCAATCAGCGGTGGCCATGCAAATCCATGCTATGTACAGCCGTACGTAACACCCCTCCCCTCTTAGTTTGTGGATCGTCCAGTTGTCTCTGTATATAAGATACGTAATCACGCAGGTAGGCGGGGCACGTACAGTCCTACTGGGCCTGCGCGATTCATTAGTCCCTGGGAACTCAACAAGTGCAGACATGCCGTCCCCTGCTCCTTGCTCCAACTGTGGAATTATCTGGAACCTGTCGCTGGGCGTGGTGGCCGCCACTCCTGGGTCCTCGTCCTCCGGTCCCGGGTGACGTCGCTGGACTCCAGCTGTTCTCGGTAGGTGTCCGCTCGCGTCCTCCGGTGTTGAGAATAGGGTTTCTTGGTGTCTGGTAGGCAGGGCTGGTCTTTTGTCTGGAGCTTCCCACTCGGTTGTTTTGGAGACCTCCCGGGGTGGAGACTCTTGTTGTTCTGGGCTGATTGAAGGCTGATGCTCGTCTGGTTGACATAGCCATGAATCTCCCAGCCTCTTCCTGAGCTGGTCTATGTGTCGCCTCCACACTCGTCCATCTTCTAGCTCGACCTGGTACGATTTCAGGCCAGTGACTGTGATTATTTTTGCTTTTACCCACTTGGGATCTCCTATATAATTATGTGCGAAAACGAGGTCGCCTATTTCTAGTGACTGGACTATTTTGCTAGAGTCCAAAGGTTTCTCTGGGTTGTAGTTGGGGTTCAACCGGTCTAGTTGTGACCTTAATTTACGCCCCATCAACATTTTGGCTGGGCTTCAATTAGTGGCCGCACATGGTGTGATATGCTGGGTCAGCAGGAACTGGTCGATTCTTTCTTGCCAGTTTCCCGGACCCATTCTATTGAGTGCCTCTTTAGTCATCCTCACCATTCTTTCTGCCCAGTTGTTGCTGGCCGGATTGAATGGCAAGACGAGGACATGCCTTATGCCCAGTTCAGCCAGGAATGATTCCATATCCTTTGCGGTCAGTTGGTGCCTGTTGTCCGAAACGAGGACGTCTGGGAGGCCGTGGGTCGTGAAGATCTGCCTCAGTGCTCGGATGGTCTCCTCTGTTGTCGATGTGTGCATGAGCACGACCTCCAACCATTTCAAGTAGGCGTCCACCACTCTTAGGAAGGTTTGCCCGGTCATGGGCCCCGCAAAGTCTATGAATCCTTGACTAGGGTGCCTTGGGAATTTCCCATTCCAGTGGGGTTGTACGTGGAGGGGCTGGTCGTGTTTCTTGGCATGGCATGCAGGTCGCCACCCATTCTGTGATGTCTTGGTCTAGTTTGGGCCACCACAGATAGCTCCTGGCCAATGCCTTCATTCGCACGACCCCGGGGTGTCCTATATGTAAGGTGTCTAGGACTGTTCTGTCCCCACAAAGCACACAGCCACACAAGCAGGTTACAGTAAGATTTTTACTAATAATCTTTTATCCGTACAGGATGCACGCACCAATGTTACAAACAAACTTTATTTGCAAACCCCCAACTACTAATTCACTTCATTAGTATCGGGTACTAGTTCAAAGAAGTCTCCAACAATGACGAGCCAATTAAGTCCACTTATCTTACGGAGTTTCTTGACTTGGCAAAGCTCCTAGAGTTGGCAAAGTTCCTAGAGTTGGCAAAGTTCAGTCTCTGATAAAACGCGACAGAGAAGCACCAAACAAACTCTGATCAAGACGGGATTTTCCAACGTTGTTCTCTACAACTTCCCAGCTGCATCGACTCTTCTTAAATAGACTTAAGGGCGTGGTGGCCAATTAGCCCCAGGTCTCACTCCCGAGTGGACCTCCTTTGCAGTAGACCTTTCTGCCTCTTTTGGCAGCCCGGCATGCTCTGGCATTCCGGAACTGATTAGTAGCCTCTCCGTTCTCAGCACTGCCACAAGACACTGAAGGCTCCAAAGGCCCAGCTGCACAAGCTGCGAGCAGGCCACAACAAGGACCCTTTTCTGTAAACTCCGGGGTACCATGACTCTTTCCCCCCATAGCAGGCAACCCTTTAGTACTGACAGTTCCGTTTGCTTATTTAAAAATGGTTTGAATTCTTCTCCCATATCTTCCTGTGGCCATCCCCTTAACACCCGGTTAATGACTCTTGCCAATACCTTGTCTATTGCTGTATGGTCTGCAATGTCATTTGATGTGACTGGGCTGGACTTCTCGATGTCAATGAGCAAGATTTCGGCCACAGGTGCGGGGTCTTTGATGAGGTCTGGTGTGGGGCAGCGGCTGAGAGCATCGGCATTGCTGATGCTTTTCCCCAGCTGGTGGGTCAATTTGTAGTTGTACCCCATTAGGAAGATTGACCAGCGTGTCATCCTGGGGGACATGTAGGTGGGCATTTGCTATTTCTCCGTGAGGAGTCCCAGCAGCGGCTTGTGGTCAGTTATTAACTTGAAATGCTGTCCATAAAGGTATTCGTGGAAGCGCTTGATGCCGGCCACTGCTGCAAGCGCTTCCTTGTCTATTTGGCTATAATTTCTTTCCACCGGTGACAGGGTATTTGAATAATAGGCTACTGTAGCCTCGGAGCCATTTGGAAGTTGGTGGCTCAGTATTGCCTCTACTCCGAAAGGGGACGTGTTCGCAAGTCAGTGTTAGGGGAAAGTTTTCGTTGTACTGGGTGAGGACGCTGTCTTATGGCTTGGAATGCACTGGCCTCTCTTGGTCCCCAATTCCAGGTGGTCGTCTTCCCCAAGAGCCGGTGCAGCGGCTCAGCAACTGTTACCTTCTGTTTGAGAAAAATGGTGTAAAAGTTTAAAAGTCCGAGGCAGGCTTGCAACTTATTCGTTGGGATGGGGACTTGTTTGATGGCTTTGACCTTGTTGTCTGTGGGACGAATTCCAGATCCGTCCATCAGGAACCTAAGGAATTCGACTTGTTTTACGCCGATTTTGCATTTTCCCCTCTTTACTTTAAGCCTCCGCTTCTGAAACCGTAGTAGGGTTGCCTCAGTCTACTGATGAGTTGTTCCTTAGACTCCCCAGAAATGAGGACATCATCAAAATAAGGAACGACTCCAGGTGATTTCGAACCCTAACTCCAAATAAACAGGGAGATAGTATGCCCACTGGAACGATGAAACCTTAAGATCAGCCTCAGCTATAAAACCGCTTTCTTATCACCAGAGGCACAGAGTTTATACCTGTGACACTAACATTATTTATAGCCAATATTTATATCTGGTTACTGTATGGGGCTCAATTGGGCCCGAATAGCAAGATGGCTCTTTTAGAGGATGAACAATCCACATTCCTCCATAACATATTCCAGATTGCCAGCTGTGTATCAAATATGATATTAGATCAGGAAAGTGGCAATACTAAGGTAGAGACTAGTCTCTTGTAAAATCTATTTGCTTCTTGTGCAAAGTTATCCTTTGGTCAGATAGGTCTGGTCTCCTTGGTATCTCACCAATAATTAAAACACAAAATGGCAGTTTTGGAATTGCATTCTGGTTATTGGAAATTGAGAATGCCAAGCTCTTGGGCAATAGGTTCTACATAGGGATTAGGCCTTTCTGCTTAGAAATGTTTCTGCAAATCATCAAACAAACCCAATATTTACTGTATTTTTTGCTCTGTAAGACGCACTTCCCCCCCAAAAAAGTGGGTGGAAATGTCTGTGTGTCTTATGGAGCGAATGTTGCATCACAGACCGTGAAGTGTATTACCTCAGGGATCCCCAACGGTGGACTGGTGCCGATCCTTTGGTGAATAGCAGCCGGGCCGTGGTGGCGGGTCCTTTTACAGTGCTGAACCCCGCCTCTTCTGTCTTTGTCATTGCCCGCCTCTTCTGTCTCTTTTCCGCAGTGCAGGAATCAATAGGCAGAGCTGGCACATGAGAGGACACCTATCTGTGGTCCTCTCAGGCTCCGCCTGATATTTTTATTCCTTGTTTTCCTCCTCTAAATCTAGATATGTCTTATGGTCAGGTGTGTTTTATGGAGCGAAAAATACAGCATATGAAAATGCAGATCCAAAATTCAGAATGCAGGCACTATAATTATCCTTCTTTAACATTCTTCCCCAGCAATCATGGAAGGAAAATATAAAAAATTCCTTATTCAGCTGGACTTTGTGTCTATATTAGTGGAGCCCTTGAAGGGATAGACTGTGTTGTTTTAAATCAGTGTATTCCACACACACACACACACACAAATCTGGCAACTTTAAGATGTGGGAGCTGAAGTCCACACACCTTAAAGTTATCAAGTTTGAAAAACACTGTTTAGATCATCAATTTTTCAGGAACATTGACTCTTGACTTAAACCCCCTTTAATAATAATATTCTCAGGGCACTTGCATTTATTCTATTTGAACTATTTATTCTCCAAGAAAAATATATTGATTTCACTAAACATTGCAGGTTTTCTTTTATAGTTTATAAAATATAGCAAAGGTTAATAAGCTAAGGTTAAACTATATGTCATTTTATTTTTCTATTGACTAAGCTATGTATTTCAATATTTTATGTTGGTTGGTCAATGAATGTAATAAAAGACAGGTAATTGTCTAAGTTTTGACAGGGGTGAGGGATTAGAGGGGGACTTGGGACCAAAATATATACATTGAGGTTAAATAAAACATGATAGAGGAAAAAAAGAAACATTGGAGAAGTGTGACCTGCACGTTGCTGTGTGTGTGTGGTATTTGTGTTTACACTCATTCTTGATATAGCAATAGCAGAGACTGGAAATGTCAGCAACAGTAAATCTGTTTGCATAAATATCAAATCCCATTTAATGGATCATGATGTTGATTTTTGATGGTTGACTTTATAGCCCTGTCATTTTTATCACGGGCTTTTTAAAGTATATTGATCATTGTGTTTCAGCTATGGTCAAAGATAACATTTTCCATTAGCTTGATATGCATGTCCAGGCGAACAGATTTTCTATAGCGGGATCTTTCCCACTGATAGGCAAAAAGACCTTTGGGATTGTTAAGCAGCCTGTAGATTCCTGTCTGAGTACTGAATGTTCTCTGTGAGCAAGGAAGCCAGACACCATAGCATCTTGAAAGTAACAATTTAGCTTCAAATAGAAATTTTTCTTACAGTCTTTGACCAGCCTTTAGGGTGAGAATAGAGAAATAGTTTGGTGTAGCAATTCATTGTCAGTGAAACAAGAAATAAAACAACTTACCAAATTAAAAGTTGTATGCAATTACTTGATGAAGATATTTGACCATTTGCTAAGTAGCATTGAGTTAGCATCCCTTAAAAACCAATAAACATAAAATTTATAAGTGTGACCATCAAATGTAGACATGATTGGGGAGATCAAAGCACATGTTGGGGCATCATAAAAAGGACACCATTTGAGAACATGAGTGAGAGTTTCTTCCACACTGGATCCACAAGGACAAAGTCTCTGTAAATAAGGAGTCCCATGAAATCTTCCTGCCAGTAGAGTTGATGGGAGGACATCAAAGCGGGCTTTGGGAAAGGCCCTTCTATATTTGCTTAGGGTTATATTGTATTGCAGTGATGGCGAACCTATGGCACGCATGCCACAAGTGGCACGCGGAGCCATATCTGCCGGCACACGAGCTGTTGCCTAGCTCAGCTCCAGCGCGCATGTGCGCGCCGGCCACCTGATTTTTGGCCTGCACGAAGGCTCTGGGAGGGTGTTTTCAGCTTCCGGAGGGCCTCCGGGGAAATGGGAGAGGGCGTTTTTGCCCTCCCCAGGCTCCAGGGAAGCCTCTGGAGCCTGGGGCGGGCGAAAAATGGGCCTACCAGGCCTACCAGAAGTTGGGAAACGGGCCATTTCCGGCCTCCAGAGGGCCTCCGGGGGAGGTGAGGGAGACCGTTTTTGCCCTCCCCAGGCATTGAATTATGGATGTGGGCACTTGCGCATGTGCAATAGCACGCGCGCATGCACTTTCGGCACCCGAGGAAAAAAAGGTTCGCCATCACTGTTGTATAGATACACTGCAGTAGAAGGCTTGCATCTGTCTAATATTTGGTAAAAGGATTTGGTAGCACTGTTGATAATCATCCGGGCAATCAATGTCCCCAATTCTTTCTTTTACTGTTGATTTGTCCTAAATATTCAGCAGAGAGTCAAAGACTGCAAAGTTCTTCTATACAGGTACAGTGCCAATAAGATTGGTAGCTGTCCAATAGTTGTACCGTAAATTCAGAGAAGTTAGAGAGATGAGTTGCTTGTCTGTTAACCACAAAATACAGTAGATTACAAATGGATATATTCAGGGAAGGAATAAGGAGGAGGAAGAGGAAGTAGAGAAGAGGAGGAGAGAAGGAAGAGTGTAGGTAGGAGAAGAGAAGGAGGTTAGAAGGAGGGAAGAGGAGGGAAGGAGAAGAGAGGTGGGGAGAGGTGAGGTTGAGGTGGAGAATGAGAAAGATGGAGGAAGGGGTAGAGGAAAGTAGGAAGAAGGGAGAGAAGGAGAAAGAAGGTAGAGGAAAGAGAGGGAGGTAAAGGGGGGGTGATATGAGGTGATATGGGAAAACAGACGGGCAACTTGGTTATGAAAGGTGCAAGATTAGGATGTTCATTGTTTATTGGATAGTAATATATAACTGTTAATACTTGATAAGATATTATGGTATATGTATTGATGTTTATGTGGAGTGTGTAAAAAAATGTTTTTTAAAAAAAGATTGGTAGCTGTCTAACAGCAGCAAAAGCATCACATGTGTAGGGTCAAACATGGTTCTGAGTCCTGAGATTAGAATCTTGGTCCAGAACTGGCTAATTTGGCTTATTAGCTTTAAACCTCAAGACTGCATTAGGGGTGCCGAGGTGGCGCAGTGGTTAGAGTGCAGCACTGCAGGCTACTTCAGCTGACAGTTCGGCAGTTCAAATCTCACCGACTCAAGGTTGACTCAGCCTTCCATCCTTCCGAGGTGGGTAAAATGAGGACCCAGATTGTTGGGGGCAATATGCTGACACTGTAAACTGCTTAGAGAGGGCTGTAAAAACACTATAAAGCGGTATATAAGTCCTAAGTACTATTGCTATTGCTATTTTGGGGTACCAAACTAACTCTGATGTGTGCATCCTTAACCTTTTGTTTAACAACAGTTCAAAGTTACAATGGTCTCGGAAAAAATGACTTACAACTCATCCTGGAAGTTAGAACCATTGTACCACCCCCACGGTAACATGATTGTAATTAGCGACAGAAATTCTGATCCCAATTGTGGTGTAAGTCAAGGACTACCTCTTGGGCAACTGTTTTAACCATAAGAGTTTGATTGCTGCCAGAATGTAATTTGCCCCCCTATTGCCTTTAAAATTTAATTGTTGCTAGTATGCTGTTTTGGGCAGTAGAAATGGCATAATTTACCTGAGTTGATAATTTCCTACAGGTCTGAAATATTACGCCCAAGTATTTAAAACATTTGATGTACTCTAATTTATGGGAACCAATTGTCCATTTTGCTTTTGTCTTTTGTTGGAAAAAACTAAAAAAGTTATTGTTCTAGCTTGGAGTAGAACGACAGGGTCAGGAACTGAGGCGAGACGGTGATAGAACGGAACCCCTTTATTAGAACAGCTGTCAACAGGACAAAGCAGCAACAGGCAACTTTCTGTCAAGCCACTATTTATATAGTGGCTGTCAAAACAGCCAGCCAATGGAGGGGCTGTAACTTTCCCGCCGGCTGAGCTCTCAATGGTCAGCCAATAGAAAAACCGTTCCTAGTTGCTAGGTAGAATTTGAGCATGGGGATGCAGCAGTTATATTTGTCATAGTTGATTACTAATTGTTCCTCATTACAGTAGGATTCCAGATTGTCTGCTAAATGTTGAAGTACTGGGCAGTGGTCTACAGTGGATCATCCTGGTTGAAACCCTGCTTGCTCAGGGCCGATTATTCCCTCATCTTATCCTAGTTTGAAGTTTGGTGAATAGGTACCTGGCATATAGTTTAGTAATTACGTTCAATAAACTAATTGGTCTATAATTAACCGGGGCATTCCTATCCACCTTTTTGCAAAGGGAACAATTACAGCTCCCCCCCCAGACCTGTAATCTTAGCTGTGTGGTTAATGTGTGAAAAATCCACCAATTTGAATTGGATTTAATTAGCTCGGGAGGGGGATGTTATTCCCGGGGGCTTTACCATGCTTACGTTGGTTAATGAGATGTTTAACTTCTTTGCATGTGACTAGAGGCCACTTTGATGTAAGGACAAAGATTATTATTATTTATCGTATGGCACATTCATATTTCAATAAAGAGATAAAAATAAAAAATATAAAATATTAGAAACATATGTCTAGATTGCAGATACATGTTTTGCTTCATTTGTCACAGCCAGCAAAGTCTCTACTATAGACTATTTTGGCACTCTGACATTACATGTTGAATAGTTTGTTTTTTGGCCCCGCAGTCACAATTTGGTTTTTTGCCACACTTATAGAGGGTATCTGCATATCTACCACGGCCAATGTGAATTCAGTTCAGTGTTGTCCATATTGCATGGGGCTGGTTAAATCAGGGGGGGGGGTGTTTCCAAGATGCAAGGCAAACTTTTACATTGATAAAAGATAAAATCCATCATATAAGTGTTAGCATATGGATTGCAATTAAGAGCTTGGAAGTGACGTACCATTTCAGATCTTGGAGCGGATAGTAAAATACAATTGTGTAATGCTGTTATGGCAGTGGTTCCCAACCTTTCTAATGCCGCGACCCCTTAATATAGTTCCTCGTGTTGTGGTGACCCCCAACCATAAAATTATTTTCGTTGCTACTTCATAACTGTAATTTTGCTACTGTTATGAATCGTAATGTAAATATCTAATATGCAGGATGTATTTTCATTGTTACAAATGAATGTTACAAATAATTAAAGCATAGCGATTAATCACAAAAACTATGTCATTATGCCAGATGAGAAATTCTCGGGCCAGTCTTTGCAAGAGCACAAGGAATATCATCTTCCACAACAAATGCCTCTCACCGAATGGCACCTCTCATGACCAATCGGAGGGCTCGGGCGAGTTAAGCCGATATGGCCAGGCTTGTGGCAGTGGGGGGGGAGCTGAGGATGCCGGGGCGACCCCTGGGAAATGGTCGTTCGACCCCCAAAGGGGTCCCGACCCCCGGGTTGGGAACCACTGTGTTATGGGATCAATTTGTTAAAGTATGCCAGAACAAATAAGGATTTTTCGACTTATAGTTTTGATTAGCTGTGACCATTGTTTCTTCTGGTCTTGGGTTTTTTATGTTTTGAGCAGAGCCTTATATTGTCTTTTCTGCTCCTTTAAAATTTGGATGGAATCTAATGACTTGGCCTTCAGTGAAGTAACATAGAACTCCAATAAGGCTGCCTTGGCAGTGATGCAAGATTTGTCAAACCAACTCTTAGAATGCCATCCCCTTCTGATCAGGTAGGTTCATTGCACTTTCATTGCAAAAGGTTAGAGCTTAGCTATGACACAGCGATATGTATCAAGTGTTCTGCTATCTTGTGGGATGGTTGGGTCCAGTGGTGAAATGCTCCCGGTTCGGGCGGGCCAGTCGGTCGTCGTAGAGACGATAGTGATCGCAGCATGAGCCTTCCCCCACCTGGTTCCCCCGCCCACCTGGACGCCGCCATTTGGGTTCTTTTATCCTCTCTGCATGCGCAGAATGCTTTGCGCATGCGCAGAGGGTAAAAGAACCTAAATGGCGGCGTCTAGGCGGGCGGGGGAAGGCTCGCGCTGCGATCACTATCGGCTCTACAATGACTGACCGGCCCGCCCGAACCAGGAGCATTTCACCCCTGGTTGGGTCTGAGGGAGAGTTGAAAAGTACCTGCTTGCTTCCTCTTTTACAGAGAGTTGAACCCTCAACCCTTTTACAGAGAGTTGAAAAGTACCTGCTTGCTTCCTCTGAGTGAAACCTTTATGCTCTCCTATCTTCAAGGGAGCCATTTCATCTGACCCACCTCCCATCTGGTTTCTCTTCGGAGGATATAACTCTTTCACAATTTAATTTTCATTTTATCTTCAAGCTGCTGTTTCTTATATATAAGGAAGTAATAACTTCCTGGTACCAGGAACATCCCATCCTGGGGGGCAAGGGGCAAGTAAAAAAACCTCAAGATGGTGGTCATGACCATATGATCAAGCCTTTTTTATGAGGGAGCCAGGAACAGTAAGTGCGGGGCTTTGAATTCAGCTTCCATCTTATTATGAGCCAGGTCATCAAGGCAAGCAGGCCTCTAGAGAGTCCTTTATTGCTTTAAGTAAATGTTCCAACAAACGGCCTTCCAAGGACTGGTAAGGCTTCACCCCACGCTATCCTGATTGGCCAGGTAATACACACACACACACACACACACACACGCCTCGCAACTCTTCTCTGAGCTTTCTTATGCTCTGCTCTCTGTGCCCTTGGATTGAGCTGAGGAGGCAGCTGTTCCTCATCAGAAGGGAATCTGCTACCTATCAGCACCACTGCCTGTCAGCAGCGGATCCTCTCCTGTGTCTGTGAGGGCAGGCAGTTCTTCATCCGGTCAACCACCTCTCCCAATGCCTGAGGGCCTGGGACAGCATCGTCCTCAGCCCCTGGCCTCTCCAAACATTCCAAGGGAGATGTGCCATTTCCATTGGACTGTCCCAGTTCCAGCTCCTCCTCCAAACCAGGCTCCAATGGGACCATGACATATCTTTACTTGGTTGACTACACTCTGTAGGCACTTCTACCGGGCAGGAACTGGGAAACAGACATCCTTACATTCATGTCCATAAGAGCCATCATGGCACAGTGGTTAGAATGCAATATTGCAGAAAAACTCTGCCCACAGCCAGGAGTTTGATCCTGACCGGATCAAGGTTCACCCATCCTTCCATCCTGCCAAGCAGAGGTGGGTTCCTACTGGTTCTAACCGGTTCTTTAGAACCATTAGTAACTTGGCGATGACATCACAGAGCTGGTTCTGTCGGTCTCTACGTGGGCGCCGCCATCTTGGATTTTGCTTCTGCGCATGCGCAGAAGCTATTTTTTTATTGCTGCGAGCATGCATGCAAAGCATGTGCACGACATAACCCTGAGTGAACCGGCAGCAAAAGGATCCAGAACCCACCCCTGCTTCCAAGGTTGGTAAAATGAGGACCCAGTTTGTTGGGGGCAATATGCAAATAATGATGACATTGTAAACCGCTCAGAAGGTGCTGTAAAGCACTATGAATCAGTGCTCATAAATGTAAATGGTATTACTATTTCTATTGTGTGTCTTAGCAGTTTTATCCTCCATTCAGTTCTGAGCCTCTTGCTTCTGGGCTATATAGGTTTTACCATCAAGGAAAGAGCATCACACATGCCAGCCTCTTATCTCCAATGGCTGTGAATGTCATGGCTGATGCTTTCATATAATTATATACTTGCGACCTTAGGAGGGAGGTCAGGAGGGGAATTTCCTCTGGTTAGGGATTAGAATGCCTGCATAACAGCTTCCATGTATGTTGGGACTACAGTTGTCAGAAATTGCCAATATTGACTTGATTGCACATAATACGAGAGTGAGTCAAAAAGTAATGCCATTTTCTTTAGGACAGGTATAATTACCAACACAGGAACATGTAGCATACATCAAAATGAAGCTGGTTCTCTGTGGATCACATCCCTACTTCTCAACATAGTCACCGTTTCTCTCAATAGCAATGTTCCACCTTCGAATGAGAGCATGTATCCCTGCCTCGTAAAATTCTGTTGACTGTTCTTTGAGCCACTTCTTCACTGCAGTTTTCACTTCCTCGTCACTGGAATAATGTTTGCCTCTCAAACCCTCTTTCATTCACCTGCATACATTGCTATAATCTAAAGTATTGTCCTCAAACACATTTTGTAATCGTCTGTGAATGTTCACAGGGGTTTCCCCCTCAGCAACAAGGAATTCAATCACTGCTCTTTGTTTTTGACGCAACTCTAAGGGGGCAGCCAGCTTGAATTTTCCTTGCGAGTCTAAAAACCTGAAAAGTAAGAAACAAAATATTTCAGAACGTAAATGATATAATCATTTATAACTGGGAAAAAGTTCAGGTATTTTTATCAAAAACCTCACCTGAAATAAAGAAAATGACATTACTTTTTGACTCACCCTCACATAGAATAGAATAGAATAGGAATAGGAATAGGAATAGGAATAGGAATAGGAATAGAATAGAATAGAATAGAATAGAATAGAATAGAATAGAATAGAATAGAATAGAATAGAATAGAATAGAATAGAATAGAATAGAATAGAATTCTTTATTGGCCAAGTGTGATTGGACACACAAGGAATTTGTCTTTGGTGCATATGCTCTCAGTGTACATAAAAAGAAAAGATACATTCGTCAAGAATCATAAGGTACAACACTTAATGATTGTCATAGGGTAAACATAATCAATTATTCAACTTGTTTATAAAAAGGAAATGTTCAGATAAGCCTGCTTAAAAAATTGAAACAAGAAAACTCCAGTCTCCCATTATCATTATACATAACTAGAAAAAAAAAAGAAAACCACCTTAAAAAGTGGGAAATCAATTCCCATTTGGACCCTTATTAATCACATTTTCCCCTTTAACTAGTTCTGGATTCAGAATGATTTCTATTTTGAGAGCCTGAGACAGGTATTTAATGGCTTGTCAATGTGTAAAATACAGTTTTTATTTGAACTAGATACTAATTATTTTGCACTTTATTTGGTACTTTCTGTGTATTTGCATAACGTTAGACTTTAACTCCTGATTTCTGTACAGTGTGGCATATTATTTGCATTGTCTATACCAGTATTCCTCGAGTGCCGAAATAGTGCACGTGCGCGCTATCACACGCGCGTGCGTGCCCACACCCATAATTCAAAGCCCCTCACTCGCCCCACCCCCCTGCACATGCGTGCGCGACCCATCCCACTCCCCCGTTTCCTGACTTCCAGTGGGCCCGGTAGACCCGTTTTTCGCCCTCCCCAGGCTCCAGAGGCTTTCTTGGAGCTTGGGGAGGGCAAAAACGCTTCACCCCCGCCACCCTGGAGGCCCTCCAGAGCCAGAAATCGCCCTCCCAGAGCTTCCGCGTGAGCCAAGAATCAGCTGACGGGCATGCACATGCGCACTGGAGCTGAGCTAGGGCAACGGCTCGCATGCCGGCAGATATGGCTCCGCGTGCCACCTGTGGCACCCGTGCCATAGGTTCGCCATCACTGGTCTATACCCTTGACTAAATTCTGTACCAAGAAAAGCCCCCTTTTCTAATTCCTACAAGTATATGCAGGCTTGCACAATTTTTCCTTTTTCAGAGTTATTTCTGTATCTGCCAGTTATGGAGACATGGAGAGCTTTGAAAATTTCACCCAAAGGATTTTAAACACATTTTCAAGCATTTCGTCTCAATTTGATGGTTTGAAAACTACTCATAAAAATGAAGCATGAGATTCTCAGAATTTTTTGGGTGGTGGTGGTGGTACTTGCTACAGAATCTCTGCCTACCCCCAGATAACAATTCACCAGTGGAACTGCTTGCCTTTAGAAATTGTAGGTGCTTCATCACTGCGGGGGTCCAAAACTGGAGCCATCTGTCTGAAATGGTAAATAAGGTCTCCTGCTTAAGCAGGGGGTTGGGCTAGAAGACCTCCAAGGTCCCTTCCAGCTCTATTCTGATTGATTAATAACCAGCTCTGGTTATCACAAATACAGTGAGCTCAGAGTTCTGCTAAAGCAGTGGCAGTGGCTTTATTGCAAAATCCTTATCTTTGCATGTCTTTGTAGAAGTGCCAAGATAAATATTTCAGGAAATTTAAATGTATTCTGATTCATTGTGTGAAACACTTTAAAAAAATAATGGTTTTGATTGCTTACAAGACTGCAATAGAGACGGTATTTTAGAAAGGGCATCTTACATCTTGTATAAGAAGTGACTATTTTATAAAGCTACCAGTCTACACCTAAAAATAAATTGCTTTTTACTTCAGAAAAACTATAGTTTTACTCATATGCAAAATATGCAAAATTAGTATATATATACACACACACACACACAAACAGATTTCCATGAATAAGTTGTGTTTATTATACAGTAGACATCTGTATAATATAATATTTTGCCTTTTCAGATACTAATCTTCCTTCCTTCCTTCCTTCCTTCCTTCCTTCCTTCCTTCCTTCCTTCCTTCCTTCCTTCCTTCCTTCCTTCCTTCCTTCCTTCCCATTTCTATTTCTTGTTTGACAAAAATAAATCCTATACTTGGCTAAAATGAAAAATATAAGTTGAGTAGCTGCTCAAATTGCTCTTCAGAAGCTCTTGACCTGATGTTCATGCACTTCTGAAAGATCTCAGTAAAAGCCAGCATCATATAAATATAGCTGTCTTTAAAGGAAACTGAAGAGTGGTAACAACATTAAGTGGAAATCTTTTCCAACATTTTCTGAAGATCAATAAGAAGACGAGAGCTGTCTTTAAGCAAAAACATTTTTCTTGGCATCCAGAGTAATTTAGGGATTATTAAGAATACATGTTTTACTGACAAAGACATGGGAGAAATAGTATAGGTCATTAACAGATTTTAAAAACCCTTTTAAAAATAATTAAATTTGTGAATTGCAGCTAAAAAGAAATCCAGATTGGCTTTATTGAGAAGCACTTCAACCGAATAGATTCTAAAGGATGTGGTTTTTTTGCTCTTTTTTGTTTTTTGTTCATTAACAATGAACCTTCTCTCCCCCCCCCCCTTTTAGGTGCCTAGCCTAAGCACCAAAACTGGCAGAGATGCTACAGAGGAAGTCACTATGTGATGGGTACAATCAGGATTGTTTCTTTTCTGTCCTAGCCACTCAGCATTCTTCTTGAAAGCATCCCACTTTCTGAGGTTTGGAGATTTCCCCCCCCCCTCTCTTATTGGTTGAGAATCAGTGAATGTAAAAAAAAAAAGGAAACTGCCTGAAAGTCCTCCTAGATCAAACTAGGAATTTCCATTACGTACACCTCAATGGTAATTATCAATACGCTTTGAAAAGATGTAATATGGAATGGGGTGATTGGGGCCATTTTGTTTTTCTTACTAATTGACCTCCTCACAGGGTGAGGGTGAGGGTCCCGCCTTAGGCATAAAGCCAGTTGAGTGACCTTGGGCCATTCCCTCTCCCTCATCCCTAAGAAAGAGGCAGTGTCAAATTACCTGCAAAACTCTTGCCAAGAAAACTCAGCTTTAACAGAGTTGGAAGGGACCTTGCAGGTCATCTAGTCCAACCCCCTGCCCAAGCAGGAGACCCTACATCTGCCTCTACCTAGGATTGAACTCACAACCTCCTGATTGTGAGGCAAGAGCTCCACCTCTAGGCCACAGCAGCTGAACTGCAGCATTTGTTCAGCCAGTTGCCAGGAGTCAAGATTTAATCAAAGACATATACTTGTGTGTGTGTGTGTGTGTGTGTGTGTGTGTGTGTGTGTGTGTGTGTGAGAGAGAGAGAGAGAGAGAGAGTAAGCATGCATGTATATACAAACACAGAGATAATTTTAAAAATAGTTCAATAATCCTATGTCATGAAAGCCAAAATGATATAGAAAGATTGTGTTTGAACCAGGAAGACCGAGATTTTGATCACCCATGAAGTTCACTGTGATTCAGTGACTGTCCCTGAACTTCATTTATTTTATAGATTTGCCTAGAAATAAAATAGACTAAAGAATTTAGGTCTTCTTAAGCTTTTTGGAGCAAAGTGGAATAAAGATATAATCATAAATCAAATCAAGAACCCATGTCTCAAGAACCCTGTAGCGTATTTTTCAGAGTATAAGTCACACCTTTTCCTCGCAAAAAAGAGGGTAAAAATCTGGGTGCATCTTATACTCCGAATGTAGCTCCGCCCAGCCTCTCAAATGGAGGTTTCAGAGGCTGAAAAAAGTCTCTGAAACGGAGTTTCAGAAAAAAAGCCTCTGAAACGGAGGTTTCAGAGGCAAAAAAAAGCAAGGCGCATGGTTCACAACCAACGAACCTGTTGCTAAAATTCACCTCTGAGAACAGCTGATTGGGGGTATTCCGAGAGTAGGATCCACCCGCCAATCAGCTTTTTTCTTATTTTTCTCCCCCCAAAATAAGGTGCGTCTTATACTCTGGTGCATCTTATACTCCGAAAAATGCGGTAAATAAAGTTTAAATACCGTATGTTCCGGCGTATAAGATGACTTTTTACCCCTTGAAAATCTTCTCAAAAGTCGGGGGTCGTCTTATATGCCGGGTACTAAAACTTCCGAGCCAGGGGGAGCTGAAAAACAGCCACAGTCGCATCCCCACCGTTCTCCAGCCAAACTGCCGAAGGAGCCCTGGAGCCACGCCGCCGCCCTGCGTCTTGGTCTCCTGCTGGGAAGGCTGCGGCCGCCACTGCCAGCCGCAGCCTTCCCAGCAGGTGGGCGCGCGCTGGGGGACGACGACAGGACCCTCGGTTTCTAACCTTCGTCGTCTTTTCTCTTGTTCTCCTCCTTGTGGGCGCGCGCGGGAGAGACCGCGGAGCAGAGGCGCCTGGCGGCTTAAGGCAAGAGGTGGGCGGGAGACACTTCTGGCATTCCCGCCCCGCTCGCCCCGCTCGCCGGGCGTCTCTGCTCCGCGGTCCTGCAAACCAATCCCCACCATGGCTCCTTTCTCCCTCGTCCAGCCCTCTTCCAAGACGCCAAGTGCGGGGAACCGCACCAAGTGAGGTAGGTAGGCGCGCGCGGGAGGGATCACGGAGCAGAGGCGCCCGGCAAGCGGAGCGAGAGGCGCGGGAATGCCAGAAGTGTCTCCCGCCCGCCTCTTGCCTTAAGCCGCCGGGCGCCTCTGCTCCGCGGTCCCTCCCGCGCGCGCCCACAAGGAGGAGAACAAGAGAAAAGATGAGGAAGGTTAGAAACCGAGGGTCTTGTCGTCGTCATCCCCCAGCCTGCATCAACGGATCTCTTCTTGGGGAGGGTTGAGAGCCCCTCCTTTTCCTGCCAGACGAGAGGGCTGCAGAGCATTGGGGGGCCCAGCCTGAGCACCATAGTCCCCCCCCACACAAGCAGGATGAAGTGAGCAGCAGAAAGAAAGAAAGAAAAAAGATGGAAGTTAGGAAGGAAGGAGGAAGGAAGAAAGAAGAAAGAAAGAAAGAAAGAAAGAAAGAAAGAAAGAAAGAAAGAAAGAAAGAAAGAAAGAAAGAAAGAAAGAAAGAAAGAAAGAAAGAAAAAAGTTAGGAAGGAAGGAAGACAGACAGACAGACAGAAAGAGAGAAAGAAAGAAAGAAAGAAAAAGAAAGAAAAAAAAGAAAAAAGAAAAGTTAGGAAGGAAGGAAGGAAGGAAAGAAAAGAAAGAAAGAAAGAAAGAAAGAAAAGTGAGGAAGGAAGGAAGACAGACAGACAGAAAGAGAGAAAGAAAGAAAAAAATAAAAAAAAATAAAAAAGAAAAGTTAGGAAGGAAGGAAGAAGGAAGGAAGGAAGAAAGAAGAAAGAAAGAAAGAAAGAAGTTAGGAAGGAAGGAAGACAGACAGACAGACAGAAAGAGAGAAAGAAAGAAAGAAAAAGAAAGAAAGAAAGAAAAAGAAAAAAGAAAAGTTAGGAAGGAAGGAAGACAGAAAGAAAGAAAAAGAAAGAAAAAGAAAGAAAGAAAAAGAAAGAAAGATGGATGTTAGGAAGGAAGAAAGACAGAAAGAAAAAGAAAGATGGTAGGAGGGGCAGTCTTATACGGCGAGTATATCCCAAACTCTATATTTTAACTAGAAAAGTTGGGGGTCGTCTTATATGCCCAGTCGTCTTATACGCCGGAACATACGGTAGGTATAAGTACTGTATTTTTCGGACTATAAGACATACCGGTGTATAAAACGCACCAAGATTTCAAAGAGGTAAGTAAGAAAAAAAAGTTTTTGTCCTCCCCAGGCCCCAGGAGCACTCTGCAAGCCTCTCAAACCCTCTGCGCACCCTGTTTTTTGCAAAAACGGCCCATTTTTCAGCCGTTTTTTGCAAACAACGGGGCGCGCAGAGGATTTGGGAAGCCTGCATAGTGCTCCTGGGTACTGGGGGAAGGCATAAACGCGAGGGCAGGGCTTCGGGAGGCCGAAAAATGGCTGTATTCGGTGTATAAGATGCACCGACATTTCCACCCTCTTTTAGGGGGGAAAAAGGTGTGTCATATACTCTGAAAAAAACGTTATTTGTGAATTGTCCGAAACCAAATGCAATTTAATAAATCTTGGGTGACTTGAGTGGCTTTTTTGTGAACTTAGAAAATTAATCAGAGTGATTTATAGTTAGGACATCCTGGACTTACATTTTCTCCTAGGCATTACTTGCTCAGAAAGCCTGGACATAACAAATAACAACTGTACCTTGAAATACAGGTCCACAATCTGTGTTTCCAGGGTTAAATGTTACTCCTGGAAGTCCTGAATATAGATCTCCAGGCTCTTTGAAAAAATCAACAATTTTGTGCAACTTTGTGTCCATCAGAAATAGAAAAAAATATCAAACTTGTGGGGAAAATAACTGCTGCCTCTAATTCAAATTACATTGTAATGAAAGTAAATCAAATGTAGTTTTGTTCTCCTTTTTGTTTTTGAAATGAGGCCCTAGCACAGAGGTCTTCAAACTTGGCAACTTTAAGACTTGTGGACTTCAACTCCCAGAATTCTCCAGCCAGCTATTCTGGGAGTTGAAGTCCACAAGTCTTAAAGTTGCTAAGTTTGAGGACCTCTGCCCTAGCATAACACCCAAGAGACAAATGAAACTCTGAGCTCGAAAAAGTGGCACATCCATGGTTTGAGATCTTTTTTCTCTGCCTTCTTCTCTAAAAGGGACAAGAATAGTGTGACTGGTAGCTGCAATGTAGTTTATTTCTGTGTTAAATAGGAAAACACCATGTTGATATAAGTTTCATTTTGAATAATGTTCTTCTTAGGATGTAATGAAAAAGCAGAATTTTCCCATTTTCCAAAGCACCATACTTTGTATAAACAAGGGATGTAAACAAGATGCAAGGGAAAACAAGCAGGATCACCATTAACATTTATTTTTATTTATTTATTATTAGGTTCTTCTATGCCGTCCTACTCCCTAAGGAGTAGGGCGGCGTACAACATGAGAACACTAAACAATAAACATATTTAAAAACAGTTTTAAAAAGTTAAAAAAGACGTCCAGCAACATACATACCGGGGGAGATCTCGGATATAAAATTGTCTCAAACCCCTGCCTGCAGGAAGAGCCATGTCTTAATGGCTTTTCGGAAGGCCAGCAGGGTGGGGATGATTCGGATCTCTGGGGGTAGTTGGTTCCAGAGCGCGGGGGCCCCCACAGAGAAGGCCCTCCCCCTAGGGCCCGCCAGTCGGCATTGTTTGGCTGACGGGACCTGGAGGAGACCCACTCTGTGGGACCTAACCGGTCGGAGGGAAGTATGAGGCAGAATGCGGTCCCGGAGGTAACCTGGTCCTAAGCCATGTAGGGCTTTAAAGATGATGATTAACACCTTGAATCGTACCCGGAGACCAATGGGCAGCCAATGCAGCTGGCGGAGTATGGGTGTTACGTGGGTGTATCTTGGCACAACCACCACGGCACGTGCAGCCGCATTTTGCACCAACTGAAGTCTCCGAATACTCTTCAAGGGTAGCCCCATGTAGAGCGCATTGCAGTAGTCCAATCGGGAGGTGACAAGATGGCATCCTTTTTTATGAATTCGCAATAACATTTTTAAAAAGTTATTAGATGAGTTTTGATCTCTCTATATAACCTGTGTTATGTTTAATTCAGATTCTGTGGTCCAATGCAAATGATAATGCTTTTCTTTTCCCCATCCTTTTCCTCCAGGCACAGATTGAGAGCATGATGTTTTGTCACTGCATGATATTTGTTGTTGGAACAGTGCTTGTGTGCCGAGAAACACTCGCAATTCATAGCTGTTCAGTGGAAAACACGATAGCCTTCTACGATTTCTGCAATCTCACTTGGGTGCCACCTGTGCCTGAACATGTTGCTATTCTATCCCTAAACTTCAATTTCATCCAAGAAGTTAATGCAACCTCTTTCCCTCTGAGGGAGAAACTAAGGATTTTATTCCTTATGTCACAAAAACGCTTTCCCTTAACCATAGGAAAAGATGCTTTTAGGAACTTGCCAAACCTACAACAATTGGATTTGAGTAGCAACATGATGATGGTGTTAGACCGTGATGCTTTTGTGGGCTTGTCTAGAATCCGTATTCTTAAACTGTATCAAAATAATCTTGATGGATCCATTCTGGAAGAGGATTACCTCAGAGATTTGATTTCATTGGAATATCTGGACCTCAAATATAATAGAATCACTCGTGTTCGCCCTCACAGAGTATTTTATAACATGAAATCCTTGGACATTCTAGACTTGGAATCAAACCCTATTGCATCTATCTGTGAAGGGGATCTTAATAGTTTCCGAGGAGCAAGATTCACATTGTTTATTCTTCGTTATACTAATCTGTATACAAGATCTGTGGATTGGGCTACTTGTGGGAATCCTTTTAAAAATGTTAACATAGACACACTGGACGTTGGGGGTAATGGCTGGGGTACAGCTCTAACACAGCAATTCTGTGCAGCTATTAGAGGGTCCCCACTGTTGGGTTTGAAGATTTTCTCTCATGGTATGGGTCCATCATTTGGATTTAATAATCTTCCTGATCCTGATATTAATACATTTGCAGGTCTTAATGACAGTGGCCTCATCTTGCTTGATATATCAAAAGGCTGGATTTTGTCGCTTAAACCGCAAGTATTTCAATATCTCCATGATTTGAAGCTGCTGAATCTAAGCAGTAATAAAATAAATGAAATTTGGGATGGAGCATTTCTTGGTCTTCAGAATCTGCAGCACCTATACCTATCAAACAATCTGCTTGGTGAGCTCTTTAAGAACACTTTTGAAGGGCTTCCTAATCTGATTCAGATAGATCTAAAACATAATCACATTGGAGTGATTGACAGAGATCCATTCAAATCCTTACCAAAGCTTCAACACGTGGATCTCGGGGATAACGCTTTAAAAGTAATCGATTCTCTCCCAGTTCTCCTCAATGTTATGTTAGGTGGCAACCGGATACAGACTACACCTTATTGGAAAATACAGTTTATAAATGCCACACTCCTTAACTTAGCAGGAAACAGATTGGAGAATCTGGGTGATCTCTATGAACTTCTCCAGTTTCCAGCCCTGAAGTATCTTGTTTTAAAAGACAATCGTTTATCCTATTGCTTCAAATACAAAGACATAGCAAAAGACAATCAGTTGATTTACTTGGACCTTGGAGACAACATGCTAAAGCTTATATGGGAGAGAGGTTTATGCTTGGATGTGTTCAAAGCACTTTCCCACCTGGAAATTCTCTATCTCAATAACAACTACCTTAATTTCATCCCAGAGGGTATATTTAGTGAGCTAATATCACTCAAGACACTTGACTTGTCTAACAACCTGTTGACTTCCATTTCTCAAGATGCCTTTCCTACAAACTTGAAAGTTCTTAATTTGTCATCAAATCAGCTATTTTACCCTGATCCTCAGCTCTTTGCAACATTAGACCAGCTGGATATCACCCATAACACATTTTACTGTAACTGCCTATTAAGCAACTTTATTATGTGGCTAAACCAAACCAATGTTACTTTAGATGGCTCACGCAATGACATATTTTGTTCTGGACCACCGGAGTTTGCTGATGTTCCTCTCCAAGACTTAGATACAGAAAATTGCTATGAACACAAGCTCATGGAGCCTCTGCAGCTGTCACTCTTCATTTTTAGCTGTGTTAGTATAACTGTGTTTCTAGTAGCAGTAGTTGTGTTTACTCGTTTTAGGGGAGTTTGTTTCCTCTGGTATAAAACACTCACAAAATTCCTCATGAAGGAGCTTCCACCAGAACTGGATCAACAGGGACACAAGTATGATGCTTACCTTTGCTATAGCAGCAAAGACTTTGAGTGGGTCCAGAGTTCCTTGATAAAGCATCTAGATTCTCAGTATTCTAAAAAGAACAGATTTGCTCTTTACTTTGAAGACAGAGATTTCCTGCCTGGGGAGGATCATATCAGTAATATTCATGATGCTGTCTGGAACTGTAGGAAAACAATTTGCGTGGTCACAAGACAGTTTCTCAAGGATGGCTGGTGTGTGGAAGCCTTTAATTTTGCCCAGAGCAGGTATTTCTCAGATCTGGAGGATACCCTCATAATGGTGGTAGCTGGATCTCTCTCTCAATATCAACTTATGAAATATCAACCAATCAGGATCTTTTTGCAAAGGAGGCAGTACTTGAGATGGCCGGAAGACCATCAAGATTTGGAGTGGTTTTTAAGCACACTGTCTCACCAAATAAAGAAGGAAAAGAAAATGAAGAAGTCCCCAGCGCTTGAATTGAAGGTTATAACCGTTTCCTAACAGGCGTGGTTCCTGGCCACCATGCAATGTCATAAGAAGGCTTTCCAGAGAATTTGTCAGTTCGTTCTGATAGCATACTGAGCCATTATTTCTGCCCAGTGAGCTAGGTCAGGGGTGTCAAACTCAAGGGGTGCTTAAATCTGGCCTGCGCCGCTGCCCTGGAAACAGCGAAGGACCGGCCTGCACAGCCTTCCCGAGCTCCATTTTCATTGGCAGAGCACTCGGGCCACCACAGGCATCCCCAACACGAGTGACGTCGAGCTGGACATGCCCCCCCATGAGGTCAAACACAACCCTGATGCGGCCCTCAATGAAATTGAGTTTGACACCCCTGAGCTAGGTGAATCTGTTATTGATTCTTCTCTGTTACATCTCTGGTAAACTTGACTTCATTTTTTTCACTGTAAAATGTCAGGTTACTTATTATAGTGTTAAGTTGTGAAAGCCAAGTTATGGATGATCGGTATACAGGTAGTCCTCAACCTACAACCACAATTGAGCCCCAAATTTATGTTAAGTGAGAAATTTTTTAAGTGAGTTTTGCCCTATTTCACGACTTTTCTTGCCACATTTGTTAAGTGAATCACTGCAGTTGTTAATTTAGCACGGTTGTTAAGTGAATGTGGTTTCCCCATTAACTTTACTTGTCAGAAGGTCGCAAGGGGGGATCACATGACCCCGGGACACTGCAACCGTCATAAATGTGAGTCAGTTGTCAAGCATCTGAATGTAAGTCACATGAACATAGGGATGCTGCAACGGTCATACATGTGAAAAATGGTCATGTCACTTTTTTCAGTGCCGTTGTAACTTTGAACGGTCACTAAACGAACTTGTAAATCGAGGACTACCTGTAAAGAGTTTGGAAGGCTCTTGCACATGTATATCTCCTGAAATAAAGGAATGGTGCAATTTAATGCAACTATAAATGTTGCTCAGCCCAAAAGGTGGGTAGGCGGGGGACGTTGCAGTCTCTGCTTTGGTGAGTTCAGATAATAGATCTGGGCAAACATTCAGTAGAGCAGTTTTTCAACCTTGACAACTTTAAGAAGTGTGGACTCCAACTCCCAGAATTCCCGGAACTCCACACATCTTAAAGTTGCTAAGCTTGACAAACACTCTAATAGAGACTTAGTTTTATTAGGAGCTAAGATACAAACATGCCTTCCCCCCCACTCCAGTGTTTTGTAATGTATACGGTATCTGTATTTCTTTGTGCATTGAGCAATCGGCCTCTGCAGATTTGTGCCAAATTCAGTTCAAAATATTCAGATGCCTTCCTGTCTTGAGGGACCATCCTTTTTAGACTTCCTGTTCATGGAGAGGTTTGTTTATATTCAACTCAAAAAAAAACCAACAACACAGGGCCACAGGAGTGCTTGATGTACAAGATGAGGTGCAGGGTAGCTTGCGTTCTTATCCTGAAAGCTTGCAGGGAGTGATAATTGAAATATGGCTGAACTTTTTCAATGTACATTTTTTCAGGCAGATCTGGGTTTTGTTTTTGCATACATATTTCTTCTCAAGTGCGATGTTTTGAAAACTGACTGAGCAGGTCACTTTCCATCAAGATGTTTTTTTTGGCTCAGTTATTCCCTTTAAATTAAACACTTACCAAGGAGGATTGCATCATTGCAAGTTCTTCCCTTCGTGTGTTTTTTTGTCACGTGCACAGGATATCCCAACATGCTGTTCTGATGCAGACTTCCTTTAGCTGCACAGATTTGTTGGATTGCAACTCCCATAGCTCCAGCCAAATTTGGGAAATGTTGTTCAAAGTAATTCACTAGTATGAGGCATTGAGGCAGGGCCTTCCAACAATATTTATTTTGAATGGAATAGAAAGGTTTAAATACAACTATCTCAGTGGCTAAGCAATTCAGTCCTTAGTAGAGTGAAACCCAGTACTTTGCTTCTTACATATTATTATTCTTATTTTCATTTTATACATAATATTAAAGTGTTAGTAAATGTTTAAACATACTATTTAAAAAAAAACTATTTTGTGAGCCTCTTGAATTTGTTTCATAATAACTACCTCAGAACAGGTGTGCATGAGAATTTAATTCAGTTTGTTTTTTATAAGAACTTATCCAAACTTGCCCCCAATTAAGAAAATATTAAAGAGGTTAAAAACCTGAATATAGGAGACCACAACAATGACAGATTCTTCTAACATTCAATGTTCAAACTAATTTTTTTAAAGATACCAGATCATTTTACATGTGGCTGAATTAATTTAAATATTGAGTGTTTAACACAAAACGGCATTCTTGTCCCCTGTTAATACAAAGTGCATGACTAGTTAACTGGTATCAGGAGGCATTATGCATTTCCAACAGATGTCATGGATTATATTTGATATGTGATCCACTGATACGCATTTTCATCTCAAAGAAAGTCTTAAATATTTCTGGTAGACTTGTTATGGGTGATTAGAAAGCATAAGTTCAGTTAGTGGACTGTGAAAAGAATAGCTAGAATGTGATAATGTGCCTCTTTTTCTCTCCCTGAAATGCAAAAGTTAAATTGGCTGTTGAAGAAAGTACAGAATAGTCCAGCTGAGAGAGCTGGAGA
Organism: Diadophis punctatus similis; assembly: GCA_023053685.1. Taxonomy (NCBI): domain Eukaryota; kingdom Metazoa; phylum Chordata; class Lepidosauria; order Squamata; family Dipsadidae; genus Diadophis; species Diadophis punctatus. The sequence goes on along the minus strand of JALIGW010000001.1, from coordinate 54,235,128 downwards.
TGAGGGGAAAATAATATTCATTCCATCAAGAAGCAATCTGTTCCCTTTCTCACATTAGAAGTGACTTTCCTAAATAACCTGCATGGAAACCCAGTTAATGGAAATAAAGCAGGGGTGTCAAAGTCGATTTCATTGAGGGCTGCATCAGGGTTGTGTTTGACCTCGGGGGGGGGGGGGCATGGCCAGCCTGATGTCACTTGTGTCAGCGACGCCTGTGGTAGCCCATGTGCTCTGCCAGTGAAAACGGACTCCCAATCTCTGTTTTCAGCTGGGACGGCTTCCTGCAACCCTCTGTCAGCGAAAACTGAGCTCGGGAGCACCACGGGCTGGTGCTTCGCTGTTTGCAGGGTGGCTCCGCAGGCCAGATCTAACCATTCAGCAGGCCTGATGTGGCCCACAGGCCTTGAGTTTGACACCCCTGAAATAGAGCATTTTTTCCAGCAATGCTAGTTTACTCAGCATCTTTGCCAGACATGTAGAACAGAGCTTTCTGTCTTATCCAGGGTAGGAGAACATCCATGTAGTGAAAGGATAGAGAGGTCCAATCCTGCTGGATTTTTAAATTGGAGAAGAACAAGCTGTATGTAGCATAGAATGAGGGGAGCTGGCCCTTTGCTTTGCTGCATGCTAGCTTTCCATTGTAAAACTAATTTTCTTTAACAGAAACAATCTGGGAGGCAGGGCATCTGGTGGGCACCAAGAGAAATGCCCAGAAGTAGATTGCCTCCTTCCAAATGCCTTGTTGGGGACCCTGAAAATAGAAGGGTGGGTTATGATCTTAAATCAACAGAAGTTTAGCTGGAGTACTGAAGTATCTACTATGGTACTGGTAATTTCTGAGTGGCATTCTTCGGCTGTTCCAGTTTTTTAGAAAAATAAGTGTGCAAATTGGGATGTCTCAAAAAATCCAAAGGAGCAAAATGGCACTTTCTCTCTTCAATAACTTTCTCAAACTGTAAAGTATTTTGGTTAAAATATTGTTTTCATGATACTGATTTATGGGGTATTTTTTATTCTCACTGTTATATTATGACCTTAACTGGTATTTTGCTGTATATTATATCATGAGATGTATATTTATTTTGTATAATTAAAAGATTAAAAAACAAGCAAGGACATTATTTCTAAATGCTAATGTATTTCTAAATGCTAATGCATACAAGAGGAAAGTTTTTCAGCATTTCAGTGATTTTTATGCTACATATACAGTATCTTCTAAGGTTTAACTGAAAATTGAAATTTTCTTATTAATTCCTTTTAAATGACTGCAAATAGTATTTAGTGATGATAAATATCTTCATTGAAATGGAAGACACACATTTATACCTGCGTCATGTCAAATTGGTTCAGTAAAACAATATGGAGCCTAATTGGAAAAGTATTTTGTGTTTTAAATGAATTATATTAGATTAATCTTATTGAATATGGAAACTAGAACAAGATTTTATATTCCTTATCCTCTAGATGGCGGTATGGGATTTTGACAACTCTGAATACTTTTACCAAGAATTGTACCCATTCAAAATACTTCAATAAGCAATTTCCATTTTTTCTTGTTTTTTTCATCTCCCAAATTAGTTGAAGAACATAGAAAGATTGCACCAAAATGTACGGTGACAACAGCGTAAACTAGAACTCATTTTTATACACCCGTCTGGAAGAGCTGCACGAAGGGCATCAAATTATTCAGTGTACTCAAATACTAATGGGGTATCATCAGTTGGAAATGTTTGAGTCCAGAATTATAATCAGAAAAATGACAGATAGGAAAAGACTGTAAAATATCTGCAAGATCTCAGGACTTTGCACTGAACCAAACACGTTCAAATGGAGCTTTCTTTATTAGCACCCAGCCAAGAACATAAAGTTGCCCTGGCAACATTTTTCTCTGCTACGTCCTTGAAACATTATCCAGCCCAGGAGTGAGACAGGCCTAAGTCATTCTAAGCTACACAAGTCTCAAAGCTGTATATTCACTCCTATCTCCCCTTACTCAAATTTGGTTCAAAGAGCAGGCGCAAGGAATATAAAGTTGGGTAGACTACTTTGAAAAGGAGTCAGATTACTTAAACAGATTAAAAGAGTTGGAAGGGATCTTGCAGGTCATCTAGTCCAACCCCCTGCCTAAGCAGGAGACCCTTAACATCTGTCTCTACCTAGGATCAAACTCACAACCTCCTGATTGTGAGGCAAGAGCTCCACCTCTAGGCCACAGCAACTTTAATTACCTGAAACAGGCAAAAGGCAAGGAATGATCAATAGGGACAGCAAGTTGCATGTTGATATTGCACAAGTAGTACTCAATTTACAACCATTCATTCAGCGCTTGTTCAAAGTTATGGAGGCACAGAATGAACTGTAACTGGCTCCTGAAGTTACAGTACATACAACACCTCCACGGTCATATGTTCAAGATTTGGGCGCCTGGTAGCCCACCCATACTTACAACCAAAGGGGCACTTCAGTTCCCCTGGCTTGCCTGTCTCTCCCCGTCTATGACCTTTTGCCCCCCTCCACTCCATGGGTCTTGCTGCCCTAGTTGATCTTTGTCATATATTTGCTCCTGCTGCCGACATGGTGTGCCCAGACTGGGTCTTGGAGAGGCAACTGCTGGCCCTACATACTTTCTTCCCCAAGTTGCACATAGCGATTTCCTTACGAGATTTGCGGAAGATGGCCTCACATGACTAGCAGCTGCCTTGCACAGAGCCAGACGGGGCATGCTTCATTAGCAGTGAGAGCAAGAAGATGGCAAAGGTCAACTGGGTGGTTGTGTGCAGGGTGATGAGGGGGATTGGGATTAGGTTGGTGTGGATGCAATTTTGCCTTTGTGATGCACTGACAGGTCCAGTTGGGGTTGGGCTTCATGCTGCAAAGGGCTTCACTGTGGTGCAACTCGGGGGCTTTTTACAGCCCCACAACTATGGCATGCCAAGAAACCATTGAGCTGCAGCATGGTAAGCATCTCCAGAGTTGCATGGTTCTGGGGCTACTTGCCACCCTACAAGACAGAGTGCAGGAGAATGGCCAAAAGAGCAGAGATGGGGGGGTGGGGTGGAATAGACAGCAGGAATTGAAGGAAAGTCAGTACCTTACTTTCGAAGAATCTAGGTTTGGAGCTGAGAGGGACCAAGCCCAGAACAGCTTAGATTAGGATAGAACCTTGGTGATGGGATTCAGTTAAGGATGGCAATAGGAATGCTGGGATTGCCATCAATATGGTCACATGATGTCACAGTTTACAGCTGTATCACTGAGCGATGGAAATTCAATAATGATTGTAAGTTCAGGATTACCTGTACAATTTTCTGCCAGCTCAAGGAATGGGGATCTCTTCAACATAGCAATGGCCGGCTGGTGCTTAAAACATTTAGTTGGGGCGGGGGAGAAGCCTGAATATTTCCCAAATTGCCAAACCTCCAACTTGCCCTTCAACTACTTTGGAATCAGTAGCACTTTGAACAGTAGGATATGTAGACTTTGTTGATTAAGGCGTAAAGGTTCCCCCGCACACGTGTGCTAGTCATTTCCGGCTCTAGGGGGCCGTACTCATCTCCGTTTCTAAGCCGAAGAGCCAGGGCTGTCCGAAGATGTCTCGGTGGTCATGTGGCCGGCATGACTAAACGCCGAAGGTGCACGGAGCGCTGTTACCTTCCCACCAAAGTGGTCCCTATTTTTCTACTTGCATTTTTTACGTGCTTTTGAACTGCTAGGTTGGCAGAAGCTGGGACAAGTAACGGGAGCTTCTGTTCAACAAGCTCAGTATCTTAGCCACTGAGCCACCGCGTCCCTGATTAAGGCTTAGTAATGCATACAAATATTTTTGACTTCTTTAAATGGACAGAGGGCTCTAGTCATGTCATGCAGACTTATTTCACAGAGAAAAGGTCAGCTATCTATTCATAGCAGAGACTATGCATTTTTTCCTTCCAGGTAAGCAGTTGTTTGCTTTACTACATCTATTAATAATACACTTTGAAACCCAGAAGCAAGAGGAAATGATGTTATTCTCAAAAAATGAATCATGATGGAAAGGAAGGGATAGCTTTTTCCTGTTTAGATAGAGCTGCTAAATTCATGTGTAATTCTTTGAGAAAACACTCTGAAACTTGCTGTTTCTATTGTTGGCCCTGCCTTGGTTGCCTCTGTTTCAGGTCTCCAGATTTTATTAATTTATGGTCCTTGGTAGCCCCAGCCAACACAGCCAGTGGGAAGAGATGGTGTGCTGTAAATCTTCTGGAGGAGTCCTAATCTCACTCCTAGAGGTAGAAAGGAAGATTTAGGTTCCAGAAATCTAGAACTTTAAGTACCAAACTCTAATTCACAGATTATTTAGTGTGTTAACTCATTCATTCCCTTCTGTACTCAGCTAGTGTAGTAACTTAAGGCAGCGTCTTAACAGCTCAGATAATTTCTGCCACTTTTTAAAAATGTTATCTAATTTGAGGATGCATACTATTACTGTACAAGTAAGAAAAAATCCACTATAGATAAAGGAAAGTCGGACTCATTGAGAATAAGCTGCCATTTATAATAGAAAAAAAATTAAAACTAGATACACTGAAACATGCTACACCGTGGCAGTTACAGCAATGTGGCTTCTCTTAGTATATGTTACTTCTTTCCTATCAAGACTCTAGTGTTTCTAGAGATGCAAGAATCTTTAGATGCAGCCCTTGCAAATGATCCAGGTGCAAAACCTCATACATACCCCAGCAACTTCATATCCTCGCAAAAAAGTGCAGAGAAAGAAAAAACAAGTGTCCTGCCTTTCTGTAAAATGGAAATTTAGGAGTTTTTATTCCAGCAAAACTGGAGTCACTATAACAGACACAAAGAGAGTTTGAAAATCTTCTTCAGCTGGTTCTGTTAGGTGCCTGGGGGGCAATAGATCAGGTAGCAGAAATTATAAGTGTTTGGTATTCTGATAAGCTGTTTAAGCTTGATGGATCACAAGGTATGTAGCCTTGGAGAATGTCAGCTACAGTCTCTCGTTTATGTTTTCACCATATAACTACAAAGTGGGAGGAGCTGGATTAAAAGAGGCCATCACTGGTGATTTTGCTGAAGCTGACCTAATTTGTCTGAATAGACTGGAATGCTGTTTGGAACTCATTCCAAGACACATGATTATCATTCTGAATCTCTGGAGTGGCAGGTAGATGGCTCTAGGGTCAGTACCAGCCATCTCTGGTTGAAGTAATAGGGTGACAGGAGATGCAAAAGTTTTGTTTCTTAGAGGGCTACTGTCTGCCAGAATAGGAAAATCCATTTTAAATTAAAACTGGCCAGATTAGGCAGATTTTCAGACTAGATTAGCTCTAGGTTGGTAAAATGAAATAACGATTGCCTTGTTCAATTCTTGAGGTAAGATCACAGAATTTGAACTGAAATGTACCTCAGAAATTATTCAAACCAAACTCCTGTTCAGTGCAGGATTTACTAGGACATTTCTGACAGTTGAATCTCTGAAGATAGAGACAAAAAATATAAAAACAGAGAGTTGATCAAAGATAGCAGTAACTACTCCATAGTTAACAAGCTTGCTAATTTACATGACATATTGATTTTGTCAAATCCAGTACTGAAATCAAGATATATTAAGTACATAGTCTTCCCACAATCTATAAAAAAATTAGCCAGTCAGCAAATGACGTAGAACTAATATGGCAAAACTTACTCCTAATAAATTCACCCTGATGGTATGGAATGCTACTTCTGGTAATTTCCACATAGTTTTCAAGGCGTTTATAAATATTTTTATTATCTACTCTGTAATTTCCCTAGGAGTTAATGTCAGGCTGACTAGTTTGCTGATTGATGATTGCTTTCCTCCTTTTTTTTTTTTTACAGATAGAAACAATTGCTCTCCTGTAGTCATCTGAATCATTTCACGGATTCTTCAGGATTTCTCAAAGATAATCCATAAGATCATCAGCTAGTTCTTCAATACAGTAGTTTAGAATGTGGTTTATGTGGCCCTAGAAATTTAAATTCATTCAAAATAAAGATAACCCAACCATATTACTAACAATCTTAAGCATCAGTCCTGCCCCTCCTGCTATTATCCCTCCTGCTATAAGAAACAGGAAGATTACAAAAAGAGTATGAACAAAATACAATCTGACCATATGAGTCATGTGCTAGAGAAAAGATCTCTATTTTTTTATGAATCCTGGTCTGGATGTACTGTAGGAATTCAGTCTAGTTGACTGACTTCCATAGTAAGCATCAGTCGATACTTACAGAATTTTACATCTGACTGCTGGAACAGATGGTCTCTACGACTCTGTATCAATGTTCATCAGAATAGCTAGCTGATTTTGCAAGAAGACAAAGCTTTCTACATGGTTTTCTGTCATTTTGAAGACTTGTCTCCAGAAATAAACTCAGCTAAAAATTGTTAGGCTCCATATCCTTGCAGTGCTGCTAATTAAATTAGCTCCTCCATCAACATTTTGAAATTAGATGAAACTATCTGAAAATGGGCAAGTGCAAACATTACTTTGTCAGCATGAGACACGCATGGCATTTTAATAGTCTACTTAATTATAATGAAGCAGTAATTTATCCTAATTGGTAAGACGCTGATTATACAGGAAATGTGATTCACTCATTGGTACAGATGGCAACGAGAGAGAAAAGGAATGGAAGAAAAAAAAATCAGACTGATAAGTAGGTATAGTATCATCGTCCCATTGTACATGTGCTACCAAGAGCCTGTACTAACTAAAATCCAATTTTTGGAAATAAATCTATTAAAATGATATATTGATTTAATTTAATAAGAGATTAGTTTGTAGCAGAGGTGGGTTCCTGCCGGAGCTGCCCAGTGCACAGCTCCGGTAGGGAGCGGCGGATTGCGCAACTGCTCCGGAGCCCTCTCTGCAAGTCTATCGCGCGCATCGCCATTTTTCCCCAGTGATTTTGGGGTGATTTTGCTTCTGCGCATGCGCGGAAGCAAAATCACACTGAAATCTCTCTCGCGCGCGCGTCTCCTTGCGAGATTTCAGTGAGATTTTGCTTCTGCGCATGCGCAGAAGCAAAATAGCACGAGGGGACGCGTGCGCATAGCGAGCGAGCGCCCCCCCGAAACTTGGAGATGCACACGTAGCGCACCGGCACTGGTAAGACGGCAACCCGCCACTGGTTTGTAGCTATTCAAAACTCAAAAACTACAACTCTACACAACTTCTTTGAACTAAATCCCATTAAAATCCAAATTTTCTAATTTTGCAACAAATTGGGCTGCAAAATTTTTAAATTATAGTGAAAAACAGTCAGTTTAGGTCATCTTGTTCCAGGCAATTGCCTTCCAGAAATTAGAGATTAGTGGACCATGGACCATTCAGCCCAAGCTGTGGATGGATTTCCAAACCAGAATGTTGATAAAATATTGCTAAATACAGCTAGTTACTATTTTTATGGATAATGGAGAAAGTCATGGAAGAGGTATTCTACATACTAGTCACCAGTATTAGAATAGAACCTTGACACTTACTGTATTTAAAAAAAATACTAAATCAAATTCCAGGTGTGAATCAATAAGATCACACTCACTGAAAGGACATCTTTAAAATGTGCTTTGAAGAACATACAGTATTAGGGTCTGAAAAACATTCTACAGTCATATTGGTCAGAGCCTTAAAATATTATCCAAACCGGCTGTGGGGAAGCCATGCAAACAGAGTTGTGTGTTTTTCTTAATGTACCGAGGAAATGCCTTGTAAATAGAGTTTTTCCACTATCCAAACAGACACAGCACTGAAATCTTTTCTTCTTCTTCTAAAATAGAATATGTGGAGTTACAGAATTAGGTGTTCAGTTTGTTCACAGAAAAGTGTCTGGAAGGAATTTGAAGACCTCCCAGTCCACATTGCTGCTTGAAGACTTACTCCAGATCCATCAATGTCCTTTTCATATATACTCAAAATAACTGAAGGAGGAAATCGCTATATCTTCAAATACAGGGATAGTTTTATCATTAGATGGAAGGAGAAAGCTGATTTCAAGTGTTAGGAAAAGATAAAAAACATGGTTAGGAATGTGAACCAGCTCCGGTGCTATTTGATTATTTATTGTTGTTTTTATCCGGGTTACTTCTTGTAACCTAACCAGAGTTGCATTTTTGGAGTGGTGTAGCTGCATAAATTCTTTAACTATATATCCTATGGGTTATTATTCCGTGGGATTTGCTATTCTAGGAAGTCAAAATAAATGGATCATTTTGGCACTTGTACTTGATGAAGTTGAGATATGAAAATATTTTGGGCCAGCCCGTCACATATGTAAATTCATAGTTTGGCGGTTGAGATATAAAAACATAAGTACTATAAGAAATTGCTATTATATATTGCATTGGACCATTCATTCCACTTGAACTATCTTGCTAACTGTGGCAAGCAGCAACTTTTCATATTCCAGGTGGAGTTTTCCCAATCCTATTTAGAAATACCAGAGTTTGAACCTGAGATCTGGTATATATAAAGAACATGTGGCTCAATTACTGAGCAAAATGTTAAATGTGTGTTGCATAATGATCCATATCAGTTGTGTCTGCAGACTCTTTTGGTGGTCTGAGGCAATTAAATCTTGCCATGTGATTTGGTCCAGTTTCAAACCATAGTAACTTTCTACTTGGACCACGAGCAGAGAACTATGTCGTGCACAACCAGAATGAACTGTTGTTGCTTCTTTAGAATATTTGTTCTGATTGTATCAGAATTCTAAAAAAAAAAACCAAAACTGCAACTACTGCAGATTACTGAGCCAAAAAGATGGCCTTTGGGGCTGTTTAAAAAAACAAAACAAAACAAAATCTCCTGCCATTTAGTGAAATATTATCTCCTGAAACTATTGCATCATAGAATTAGGTTGGAAGCCTCTTCTAAAACTTGTTCAGATTTGTTAACACTTCATATTTGAAAGAAGAAAAAGTGACACAATTTTATTTGAACTGAGCTCTGCTCCCCCTTAACCCAACCCCACCACTTTCCCAAACCCTGGGGGCTTCCTTCCCAGAATTACCATCACTGGGGAAGTAGACGAAACATCAGAGACCCCAGTGAGCAACGTGGCGACTTCGCTCGTTGCGAAATCAGTGGTGTGTCAGCTTTCAGATTGGGAGGTGAGAGGACGTTGCCTCGTTAAGATGGCGGCGCCGAGGTGGAGGCGTTGAGGTTGGGACGGCTCAAATTAACAACGAGAGGAATAACGAAAGGAAAATTCAATCATAATACCAAACAACAAACAGAAACAGCAGAGGTGGAGAACAGGAGTGTTTCCCCCAGAGAACGGCTTCTGCGGGCGCCCCAGATCGCAAGAGGATCTCATCCATAATCGCCCAAGACAGAGTGGGGCGTAAAGGAAGCACCTCCCGGCATGACTGTTTGTTGAGCAAAGAACGTGACTTTGGTCGGGAGTCGTGCTTGGATGAGCTGAGACTGGATGTGAACAGTAAGAGGACTGAAAGAGGAGCTGTATAATAAGAGTTAAAGCTAAAGGACACCCTAAAGGCTGGATATGACGTGGAATAGAGATCTCCGGTCGGACTGCCTGCCGAGGGGAGGGGTTGATTCGCCTAGCCAGCATTGTCGGCTTTGGCGATCCTCCCGGATGTTGCAGACGACGTTCCAGCTGGTTGGCCGAGCGTATCCGTCAGGTTGGGTTGCAGCGGTTCCTCGTTCTTTGACTGTGATGGTGGCGGTGGTGGCAGTAGCCTCTATTTGCGGAGCTGCCGCCGGCACAGCATTTTTTAATCCAGGATTAATCATCGTGGAGAGGACTTGGTTGACTGTTACCCCCCCCTCCCATGCATTCCTTCCTGCTGTTTTAATTATATCGAATACTACTTCCCCCACTGGCTTGAGATCTATGGTGAAGGAGAACTGGGAAGTTAAAGAGCAGGAAAGCCAATATCTGGGACGCTCTCTTTATAATCTTGCAGAGACTAGTAGGGGAAATTGTAATTTTATGACCACTACGCCCATTACGAAAACTTTTCTGAGCAGAGACTTTTTCCGCTTAGCCATTACATATACGGTCATTAAGTGTGCAAACAACTGGATCTGATTGAGGACTATTAACCAGGCTGTTTCTCTATGTTTTTTTTTTCCTGCACTAACTTTCGTTATTTTAAAGATTTTACCTTGGGGGTGATTGTTGGTTTGTATGTTTAAGACGGATGGTCAAGGAATGAGTGAGTCAGGGATTAAGATTCTGCCCCCCTCTGCTGAGTGTGGAAACAGAAGCGGAGGGGGGTTTGAGTCCGACCCCTGGCTTGATGTGAATGGAATGCATGGCCTGTCGGGAGAGAGGGAGACCAGTGGGGAAGGGGAGGGGATCTCTGGGGGGACAGGGAGTGGGAGCATTATGGTCATAACAGGGAGAGGCAGGTATGGCGGGAGCAGAGGGGTAGGCCGCTCTCGGAGAACGAGAACTCGCTGTTTACAAGCGATTCCTTGTTCTGGCCCCTCTGGTTTGGTTCCACCTAGCTCAACCCGAGTGCCTGGTAACCAGGGATGTCAGGGCCCTGGGCTCAAGCTGCTGCTGGTAAACGCCAGGTCGATTACCAACAAGGCCCCCCTTATCCAGGATTTAATCCTAGAAGAGGGGGCTGACCTGGCATGTATTACCGAGACCTGGCTGGGCCAGGAGGGGGGGGTGCCCCTTTCGGAGATATGCCCGGACGGGTTCTCGGTTCAGCATCAGCCGCGACCCCAGGGAAGGGGTGGAGGAGTGGCTATTATAGCTCGCCAGAATCTGTGTCCTCGAAGGAGCCCTGCCCCGGAGATTGTTGGGTGTGAGACTCTCCTTCTGAAGTTGGACCTAGGGGTTCAGGTGGGCCTTTTGCTAACGTACCTGCCTCCTAGCTGCGTAGCAAAGGCCCTGCCTGTTCTGCTCGAGGCGGTTGCAGGGCTGGCGATTGAGTTCCCCAGGTTGATGGTGCTGGGGGATTTTAATCTGCCATCGCCCGGCGAAGCCTCAGGGGCAGTCCAGGAGTTCATGGCTTCCATGACAACCATGGACCTGACCCAAGTAGTTCAGGGTCCGACTCATGAGGGTGGTCACACGCTTGACCTTGCGTTTCTCTCGGGGCAGTGGAGAGATGATCTGAGGCTGAGGGGTTTAGTCACAGTACCCTTGTCGTGGTCAGATCATTTCCTTCTGAGGTTGGATTTCATGGCACCACTCCCCCACCGCAAGGAGGCGGGACCGATTAAGTGGTTCCGCCCCAGGCGCCTAATGGAACCCGACGGATTCCAGAGGGAACTTGGGGAAATACCTGAATCCCTGGTACACAGTTCGTCCGAGTCTCTGGTTGCGGCCTGGAATCAGGCAGCAGCAGGGGCTCTGGATCGGATTGCGCCTTTGCGGCCTCTCCGTGGAAGTGGATCCAGGAGGGCTCCTTGGTTTACCGAGGAACTCCGGGAGATGAAGCGCCACAAGAGACGCCTAGAGCGACGATGGAGATCTAGTAAAGCTGAGTCTGACCGGACACTTTTAAGAACTTTCATTAAGTCTTACTTAGTGGCGATAAGGGCGGCAAAATGTTCGCATTTTTCCGCTCTTATTGCGTCCGCTGACTCCCGCCCAGCCGCCCTGTTTAGGGTGACCCGCACCCTTCTTGCTAAGGAGGAAGGCGGAGATCCCTTGCAGGGTAGAGCTGAGGAATTTTCTCGGTTTCTGGCGGATAAAGTCATTCAGATTCGGACAGACCTGGACTCCGATTGGGCAGTACAGGCCGAGATGACTGGGGCGAGTCTTAGTCCGGTTATATGGGATAGGTTTGAACCGGTGACTCCTGAGGATGTGGACAAGGCCATAGGAGCTATGAGCTCAGCCACTTGTTTATTGGACCCGTGTCCTTCCTGGTTGGCTTCGGCCACCAGGGAGGTTTCACGCGGCTGGCTCCAGGCGTTGGTCAACGCTTCTTTGAGAGAGGGGTCCGTCCCGCAGCCTTTAAAAGCTGCGGTGGTGAGGCCCCTCCTCAAGAAGCCTTCCCTGGACCCAGCGGATTTAAAGAACTTCCGTCCAGTCTCCAACCTTCCCTTCGCGGGGAAGGTTGTTGAGAAAGTGGTGGCACTCCAGCTCCTACGACTGTTGGATGACACTGATTTTCTGGATCCCTTTCAATCTGGCTTCAGGCGCGGTTACAGTACGGAAACGGCTTTGGTCACCCTGATGGATGATCTCTGGCGAGCCCGGGATGGGGGTTATTCCTCTATCCTGGTGCTACTTGACCTCTCAGCGGCCTTCGATACCATTGACCATGGTATCCTTCTGCGTCGTCTCGGAGAGGTGGGGGTGGGCGGCACTGTTTTGCAGTGGTTCTCCTCCTTCCTCTCTGACAGGACGCAGTCGGTGTTGACAGGGGGGCAGAGGTCGAGCCCTAGGCCCCTACTATGTGGGGTGCCACAGGGCTCGGTCCTCTCGCCCATCCTGTTTAATATCTACATGAAGCCGCTGGGTGAGATCATCCGACGACACGGGGTGAGGTATCAGCAATATGCTGATGATACCCAGTTGTACATCTCCACCCCGTCTCAATTTGGGGAAGCCGTAGACGTAATGGACCGCTGCCTGGCTGATGTTAGGGTCTGGATGGGGAAGAACCGGCTAAAGCTTAACCCTGACAAGACTGAGTGGCTGTGGATATTGCCTCCTAAGGACTCGACCAACTGTCCCTCCTTGATTCTTGGGGGGGAGAAATTAGCCCCCTCAGAACGGGTCCGCAATTTGGGTGTCCTCCTAGACCCACAGCTAAAATTGGAACAACATCTTTCAGCTGTGGCTAGGGGGACCTTTGCACAAGTACGTCTTGTGCACCAATTGCGACCCTACTTGGAGAAGGAGGCACTTCTTACAGTCGCTCATGCCCTTATCACCTCACGGCTGGATTACTGCAATGCGCTCTACATGGGGCTACCCTTGAAGAGTGTCCGGCGACTGCAATTGGTGCAAAATGCAGCTGCGCGAGCTGTGGTGGGTGTACCTAGATGCACCCACGTAACACCTATCCTCCGCCAGCTGCATTGGCTGCCCATTAGTCTCCGGATCCAATTTAAGGTGTTGGTCGTTACCTTTAAAGCCCTACATGGCTCAGGGCCAGGTTATCTTCGGGACCGCATCCTGCCGCATACCTCCCTACGACCGGTTAGAGCCCACAGAGTCGGCCTCCTCCAGGTCCCGTCGACCAAACAATGTCGGCTAGCGGGACCTAGGGGGAGGGCCTTCTCTGTGGGAGCCCCCTCCCTTTGGAACCAGCTCCCTCCAGAGATCAGGACCATCCCCACCCTACTGGCCTTCCGTAAAGCAATAAAAACTTGGCTCTTCCGGCAGGCAGGGTATGAATGAAAGTTTGTTTTTTAATGGATAGTATTTTAATATGGCTCCTTTTAAAAATTGTTTTTTATGTGTTTCTATATCTGCTGTGAGCCGCCCAGAGTCCCCCGGGAGTTGGGCGGCATAGAAATTTTAATAAATAAATAATAAATAAATAAATTTCTTTGGGATTCTAAATATGGCATTTTTTCCTACTTTTAGAATCAAAACCCCAAATATTCTATTTCTTCCTAATGGATCATTTTTATATGTAATTTCAGTTTTCCAGATAAAAATATGCCTATAAATCTGTTGAATTGGGAACATTAACTACCATTAGTGCTCAGTTTAGGTAGACTGTTTCAGGGATGGGTTCCAACTTACCTCGCTGCCGGTTCACTCCCTCCCACGTCACGTGGGCACACTGTGTGGGCGCGGGCGCGCTTTGTACAGTAACGAAAAATCTGAAATTTTTTTAAAAAGCCCAAAAAAAAGATGGCGACCGCATGCACAGTGCCGGAACTCGGCTTCTGCGCATGCTCAGAAAGAAAATAAAAAATAAAAAACTTTCCAAAAAAAATGAAAAAAAAATTTTTTTAAAGATGGCGGCGCCCACAGACCGGCACCAACCAATCCGGTTCGGTGACATCATTGTGATGTCACCAGCGGGCCGCTACCGGTTCGGGCAAACCAGTCCGAACTGGGAGGAACCCAACCCTGCTGTATTTGGTTTGGCTGTGGCTTTTGAATCGCAGTTCCCACTCCCATGCAAGATCAAATCAATGTGGCTGAAACTCAGCAAAATGGGAATGTTCTTAAGTAGGACTTAAGCAAACACATTCTAAGTGTGAAACTGAGCAGGAACTAAATATTGCTACATCTTCACTGCAGGCATTGTGATTTCTGAAGAAAAGTATTAACTGTGTTAATTAGAAAGTACGGCACCCCCCCCCCGCTCTTTCCTGCGGCCGGAGCTGCCGGGCTAGCGAGCCTCCCCCAGCCCTGCGCAACCCCGGCCGGCTCCCTACCTGGCGGCCGCTATTTATAAACTGCCCTGCACGCGAACGGCTCTTGTGAAACGACATTAGCGGTCTTTTGCCCTCTGCGCATGCGCAGCGTTCTGCGCATGCGCAGAGGGCAAAACCCGGCGTCCAGGCGGCCCCGCCCCCCATCGGTGTCCCGCTTAAAAAAAAAAAATCTGGTCACTTTACCCTTGTTACCTACTGTCCAGAGACAGTATTGGCTAAGTTATCTGATAGAAAAATGAATGTTTGCTTGATGGACACAGTGTCCATAGGCCCTTTCTTGAAGGACATAGTGTGGCAAAAAGACCTAAGTAGATCAGTGTTTTAACAGTGATGAATATCTGGTGATGTGATAAGATCTCTGTCTCATGTGTGTATCATCTATCTCAGGGGTGTCAAACTCGCGGGCCGCGGGCCTGTTGCATCATGTGCTGGCCCCGCCCCCACCCGGTTTAGCGAAGGGGGGGAGTTTTAATACGTCACGTGACGCTGCTGTGATGACGCGAGTTTGACACCCCTGATCTATCTTAAAAGTTGCCAATATTCTAAAATGGTAACATACATTAACAAAAGAGTTGCAGTTCCAGCATTTCTAAAGGGAATTAAGTCCTTGAATGATAGAGAATAGATGGACTTATTTTGTGCGACACTCCTTCAGACACTCCTTCAGATATATAATGAATGATAAATTTCCTCCCTTAGTCTTTTCTCAAGGAAAAACATGTACTTCTTACAGTGAATAAAATTGGTTTCCAGAGATCTGATCTCCCTGGTTTCCTTGTTGAGTGGCAAAGATAAAATAAATCTGAATCTCATTCCAATTGATCTGGATGGCTTAAAATGTAGCCTCCAAATCTGGATGTGTACCCAAAATGATCCAAATGCATCAAAAATAGTTCTAAGATTGCAGTAACATAGGAAAGAAAGAAATGATCTTTTATTTTATTTTTTTGCTATAAAAGTAGCCAATATGTAATATTTCTTTTTAACAAAGACAAAAGCAAAAGTTCTATCCTTATAAAGGGATAACAACAGTGCAGGCTGGCAACATCCTCTTTGTTATGCCCACAAATAGATTTTTCAACATGCATTTTTCATATTTGGAGGGCGGTTTTTTGAGGGAAGTTAAGGGCAAAATGTGTATCTTAAGCTCTGCAGATATTTAAACCACCTAATTCACCCTTTAAAATCCCTGAATTTCTGAAAGGAGGGACTAGCCCCATTTGTTTGGGAAAGCGTATAAATCTTCCTTATCAGTTCTCACTTGTGGGTTTTTGTTTCCAGTAATACTGGGATTTAATTGAAAGCTCTACTGACCAAGCTTTCAATGTTTCTTCCCAACCTACTTTATTCTAACGATCCTCCATCCAGAAAACTACAGATTTTGGTTCCAGAAATCAAATCCCTCATGTGCGATATTTTTGCAGCCAGTTGTTCCCCTCCAACATTCTGCTTTCCTTTGCCAATATACTTTCATTGACTAGGAAAAAAAATGAAGCAAACATACAGCAAACTCCCTTTTTACGCTTTGGAGTAGAGTTGGGGCGACTGGATGAAGCAGAGCATTTATTGGCCATATGCCCTTCCTGACATTTATCTGGAGTCACAGCAAATATTTTTTTTCTTTCTGCCCTAGAAATAAAACATCTGCCACTATCTAGGATTGAACTCTCAACCTTCCAAATAATGGAATCCAAATGGAATAAGCATACAATAGGCAGCTTACATATGCACCTATGACTCAGATCAAGTGTGCAAAAAAACCCATAGGTAGCCAATAATGGAGATCATGGAGGAAAAGTGGCGGTCGCGAACAGGCCGCAACGAATGGGTCATGGTGGCGGTGAATGGGTGGTGGCAATTCCTGCCACCTAGAACAGCTGATCGACGGTATTCCAGGAGGCAAATCCAATCACCAATCAGCTCCTCGGAAGCGAAAGCTCCAGCGTTCACCGGTGGCGGCAACAGCTCAGCTCAGTTGACTGGTGGTGGGCACAATGGAGCGGAGCCCTGATGAGCCATGTGCTGGGGCTGCGATAACGTGCTGAAGCTGACCATGCTGTTTGCTGCAAGGATGCTAACCAGATGAATACCGGATGGATGCTGGTGTTGTGGTCCGCCAGCGACCTGCGGAGCTAGCAGCAGAGTTGGACAGCGAGGAAGCTGGGGAGGAACATGGGCCAGACCTGGAGTCTGGAGAAGGCTCGGTGCCAGAGGCAGAGATCCAGCCAGGGCCATCTGGGAGGTCTGTGCTGACTCCAGAGCCTCCAGAGGCTGACATGAGCAAGCCAGAGGAACAGGGAGAGACTGTTCCCAATGCGCGCATACGCAGAGCTGCCAGATTAAGGCTTGGAGATGATTGGCCCCTTCCATAGGCTATAAAAGTGGAGCAAACGGATGTGCTCGTTGCAGGAAGCAACTTTGTTCAACTCGTGTCATTTCAGTTCTGACTCCGTGTTTCTGTTTGGCCTTGCAAAGCTCCTTGCTAATTGGTCTTTGGCAGCATGTCAAGAAAAATAAATGTTTGTGTGCTTATCTGCCTTCTTCCAAAAGACTATTGTCGGACTCATTAATATTGTTTGGGACTTATTACGGCTGGGAATGAACATAATTCACAGCTGTTAAAATAAAAGAGGTTTTTGGGACGCCGTTTGTGCTATATTATTTATCAGGAAGCCTAGGTCAGAACAGCTGGGAGGCAGAGGCAGATTTTTTTTCTTGTTTTCCTCCACAAAAGCTAGTGTGCTTCTTATAGTCTGGAGCGTCTTATAGTACAAAAAATACGGTAGATTAGTTCTGATTCTGCTTTTCTTTCAGAAAGCCCTTAAACCTGCCTTTCCCCCCCTAAGCATTGGAATTGGAAGCTTAGTGAAATATTATGAGAGGTTTCTCCTTGACTGCCATTCTTTTTCATTTTCTTGTTATGTTTATATTTCTATTTCTTAAAATTATTATACTGATGTTTTTAAACATGTTTGCCACCCAAAATTGCCTCAGTGATATGGGCAGCCATATAAATTGAATTAAATAAAAAAGAAACTGATGCTGCTACTGCTTATCAGACTGTTAAAATCATGGCAGCTGTAGAAAAGATATGCAGACATATTTTTATAAGTATACATTACTTTTTGTAAAAGAGAAAAGAGATAAATAACCCCAAGGGCTTCTAGAAGTTTAATATAAAGCCTCTGGAATGATTTCAGTGACAGCAACTAGAGAATGGTAGAGTTGGAAGATATTATGGACAATCTCCTTCAATCACCGGGATGTTAACAGCTGGATTTTCTTCAGTGAAAGTACTCAGCATGTGCTCATCTATTCTTTTCAAAGCCCTTCAGGAAATGAAATTCCAGAGCATATATTCATCTGCCTATCCATTTTTACTCTAGGAAGAGTTGTCTGATAACATACATAAATCTGTTGTACTGGGTGAACCTGTTTCTTCTTGTCTTTTCCTTAAGGGCCCCCAAGTAATTTTTGTTTCCTCCCAAATAATTGCTGTAGTTCAGATATTGATGAATTGCTTTACAATGTTTTTCCTTAAATTTGTCTACATGTGCACGTTCAGAATATTGAAACCAAAATGCGCTATACATTGCATGTTTTAATAGTATAGGAACTAACCCATTTCTCATAATTCACCAATTCACGCTTACCATATATACCCTACCCAAATTAAAAAAAGAAATCCTTTAAATTGGACTAAGTTGTTAACATTCAACCATGAGGAATCTTTGTAATGCTTCTGGAATCAAAAGAGGTGGTCTGGTTTGTTGGTTTGTTTATTTTGTCTATTTTGAAGTAATGTTACACTATATTTTCTGCCTGATTTCTGCACTCAGTTACAGCATTTTATTTCCACCTGAAATAAGGTAGCATCTGTAATCCAACTCTACCACTATCATTCTGAAGATTTAATAATGTTTTCGTGGTGCTTCCAATGTTCCAAAGATTGTATATGTATTTATATTTACTTTTTAATTATTACATTTGTTTGCCGTCTATCTCACCACAAGGTGACTCTTTATATTCTTGGAATGAAGGTTTTCCAAGGCCATTCCACCTTGGAAAAGTATTGGGATAAATATTTTTTGCTATATTACCATGAAAACATTATATCAAGCAACATTTAATTACATCGTGTTTCTTTTTCTACTACCACTTCCCATCCTCTCTGAAGTGATATTATTATTATTATTATTATTATTATTATTATTATTATTATTATTATTATTATTATTATTATTATTATTATTATTATTATTATTATTATTATTATTATTACAATTGCAAATCTCTACATAAATGCAGACAAATGTAGCATTGGGGAGTGGGGCGGAATACAAATCAGTTCAGTTAGTTTATTTTTGTGGAATTTACAAAAGGAATTTTGTTCATTCCTGATATGGCAATCCTATCAGACTGAAATGTCACTTAGATTGGAAGTAGTAGGCAAACACTGGCTGATGTTCCTTGTAAGCTTGATGTAAACTTGGATTCTCTAAAAAAAAATCCTGCCCATGACTATAGTGTTTTGAATATCAATATGGTTCTGGAAACTAAAAAGACAACTTAGAAGTATTCTAAAAATTACTTTAAACCTGCATTGTAAAGGTTTAAGGAATGCATAGTAGATAATGGGGGAAGCCTCATAAATTATACCACCAATCTTCTGCTCGTTCACCATTCATGGACTCTTGATGGAGGGTTATGCCTGAATAAGCAATGCTGATCACACCATCAATTTATTCTTAAACTCAAGTCAAAGTTTTTTACACTTAGAACTACATGACCCAGAAATGACCTTTCTCAGAAACATTCCTTAAATTTTGACCCATTTCTCCTTATTGTCACAAGTGAAGCAGGACAGAAATAGCTTCTGCTATAGCCTCAGGATCATAAAATAGTTCCTCCATTTCCGATAAACAAATGACTATCTGTATATTTGAAACCATTTAGGCGGTGGTAGAGCCAAAACAGTCTGCACTTTAATGAAAACACACTAGTCCTTGCCCAAATTTCAAAAACCATCTATTAAGTCCAGATACAGTTTTTTCTAAATGTGCTTACAAGCAGAATATAAATGAAATACATTTAACTTCATATAAGATCTTGTTTAAGCTTCATTTGAACTGAGTTTCAGTTGGCATACCAGCTATGTTATTTCTTAAACCCTGGGAAGTGCAATTTTAAAATGTCAGGTGCCACTGTCCTTGATGAAGCAGCTCTATTTACCAGTGATATGATAATAACAAAACTATTGTAAAATAATCAGACATTACAGGTTGTAAGAATATCCATAACCCTCATGAATGTATATTCCAGGATACAGAAAGGAGAGGAAGAATGTTGGGGGGAGTCAAAAACTGCCAGATGGCAGGCACAGTGTCACACCTGAAACACTACCTCTTTTGTATGTCCTTGTCCTGTATCAGTTTAGAGGATTCCAAAGGACAGATAATGAACAAAACAAGATTCTGCTTGATTTATAAGTCATTCCTTCAAACTGATGTCTAAAATGCTAGAAGCAAGCTTTGTTAAACATGCACAATTAATCTCTAGGCAGAGAGTGAGAATGGCACCATGCTGAGACATAATGTTTGATTAGCTTGGCAACTTGTGTATTTATATTTTGAGCTTGTTTGGAGGTTCTAGCAGGGGAGCACAGCTATTGTATACCCTTGACCGAAGATCGGTACACTCCTTCTATCTGGAATGGTCATCCTCTTCCACCGAGTGCGCAGCTTTGGGAGGGACGCACATGGAGCGGTGAGGGACGAAGGGGACACCCGCCTAGCCAGCCAGATCAGCCAAATCAACCCTGGCGATCAATGGGGTGACAGATGTCTCAGCCAGATTGCCCTCACAGAAAAAAAGAAAAACCTCACAGATATACCAGATAAAAAAGGCAAACTAATCCAAAAAGAGGATAAAATGAAATTAAATTAAAATTAGTCAGGCAATAAGATATTAAAAACTACTCCAAAATCCAGCAGCAAATGTGCTAACTGATTAATGATTCAAAGCTAGACTACAAGCCGCCTTCCAGTAACTGCAATCAAACAGAATTTGGCAAACTCCCCCTGAAATTTCAGTCACCTGATCTGCTAGTAGAAAGACTGCATTCACCTTGTCCAACCTAGTAAATGATTGAGTAGCAAAGCATTAGTAGATCAAGGCGCCAGCCATGGTCCACTTCGCATTATAGTCCGATGTGGGAGACCGATTTACTTCCCTGCTTTGAACTGGGGATGATGATCTTGTAATGCAATCTTGTGTCTCCCTGCTGATACCATGGACAACAAAGTACTCAGTCCATCCAGGAGAAAGGCTCTTGCACAGGACAGATAAAATATCTCTGGGATGAAAGTTTTTTTTTTTGAATAAGCAAACATTATAATAATGAGGGGGGGGGAGTTCCAGAAGACTGAAGGGAAAAATCTTGCTTACTTTTAAACCAGCTCTCTCAAGCCCAATTAAATAATGAGCCAAAAGGCCATAATGTTTAAGGTCAGCACCAATCCTTACTGTTCAAGAATGTATGTAAATTTAAGGAGGCTAATGATCCTTCAAGGTGTATGCTGGAGGGGCTCAGCAGGGCTTGCAGGAGCACCTTATTAAGAAAAAAATGATTTAAAAAAATTAATATTGCAACTATGAAGGTAGTGAGACAGTGCAACGTGAAACATTGAAAAAAAATCTACTCACAATGGTTTGGTCACTTCTGCTGGGGCCAAATCCAAGGCAGATGCTACAAGAGCTATAGTTCAAACTTGCCTAAGGAATGCCAAGTTAGATAGTTTATGAGGAAGACCAGAGAGAGGGAAAGGTCACACATTGCTAATCACACCTATTTCTCTTGACTAACTTTATTCTGGAAGGCAGAGAGACTATAGTCAAAAGTACATTGATTTGCTAACAAAATAATATCCTAGAAATCCTTGGCATATGAAATCCTGAAGCAATGAACCAAGTGTAGGAGAGCTTGGAATTCCATAGGAAGTAGTCAATAAAAGTGAAGAAGTTGACCTCAAAAGAAGACTTGAAAGAATTTCTGTAAATTTTCCAGGAAAGATTTACAAACCTATTAGGAAGTATTTATCTCGGATAAGATTGACACTGGGAATGCTAAAGTCATGTCAAGAAGCCTTAAAGAATGAAGCACAAGACATACCACAATTTTGGCATCAAAGCTCAATAGGAAGTTCAATTTTGCATTGACCTTAGGCAACACAGCCGAATTATTTTTGACAGGTTACAACACCCCAAAATGGTCAACTCCTTAAGGCATACCACCTATTGACCTTAGATTTGGTTAAAGGCGATTGACAAACTGCATTTGAAAAAGAGTCGAAAGAAAATATTGCATTCCCTCAAGGACTTTTCCAGTTAATTAAAACACTTTTGGTATTACATGGAGCTCCCATCACCTTTTAAAGATTAATGTACTATACAAATTGTTGCACAAGAAGTAAATGGTGTGAGGCATTGTTTAATTATATTACCCTATATAGAATCAATGGGAAAGATCGTATAAGTATTAGGAAAAGTAGTATCTACACTTTAGGAAGCAAGAAGCACAATAAACTCTAACAATGCCATCTGAGGTTAAAGAGATTAAATATCTTGTATTTATAGTTAGAAATGGGGAGGTAAATCTGGAAAGTGAAAACAGCTGTCCACCCAAAGCTAGGCTCAAAATTTAAAAAGAAACAATCCTTCTTTGATTTGACAAATTATTACAGCCATTTTTAACCCATTACTATACCAGGGCCCAAGTCCTCAAGATCTTACCCAAAATAAGGAATCTCCAGCCACCTGAGATTTTTTGTGGCCTTTTTCAAAACTCCTGTTAAATTCTGGGATTTAAGGAGGAGCTTTTTTCAATCTATTATTAGTCGTAAGTGTGAGCAGGTGAGGAAACTGTTTTAATTGGCAAGAGAAATGATTGCCATGTGATTATAATTATGAAACCAGAAGAAGTGTGAGAACTGCAGGATCCAGCTGGTGCACGCAGCAGCTCTCTTTGTTAACTTTGGGAGAAAAAGAATCTTGTTCATTAGAAGCAATGACTAATGAAAGCTACATATTTCTCTGAGATGGCACAGGCTCCCCAGAGGTATTGTGCGAGCCAACTGATGTCCACAAAGATGTGTGCAAGCTCGGTAAAGTTTGCAGCAGAGGACAAAGAACTGCATTCAACAGGAAGGCTGTCAAAAGCGCAACCCTTGCAAGCCCTCCCTCCCTTTCGCCAAGCACTTTAAGGCCAAAATGCAGTACGTGAGCATTTTGGAATGCAAACCAGGAAGGTGCCATGATGGACAAGAACAACTGCCAGCAAGCGAGCGGAAAGGAAGGTGCCAAAACCTGCCTCATGGGCGATAGGGTTCAGTGATGAAAAAAGCACCCTTAAGAGATTTGGAGTGCAGACACCACTTGCTGCTCTGATGGAACTAGCAATCTCGAAGCCAAAGAATTAGAGCAATGTCAGGAAGAGAAACTCCTGCAAGATCCCTCAGACTGAAGTTTGAAATTCCCCTGAAGGAAAAGAGGGGGAAAGACCACTGCTTTGTGATTAGAGCTGCATTCTTTGTCATTTGCTAACATGTAGTTTGATGCACACGATCTGCTGCCCTGAAAGAGAATATCGAAATGAATCTTTATCCATGTCTCAAAAACAACAACAACTGATATTTCACGGGTAATTAATATTGCACAGACTTGAAAGGATTTCACAGAAATTGCAAACGCCTATGGGGAAAGAAAAATATATCACTCAGTTTGCAAAATGCTAGCCTGGGATATGTGGATCACTGCCTCCCCTTTATGAGAAAAGTTAATTGGTCTCATTTAAGAGAACAAACTGCAAGGGACACAGAGACTTGTGGTGCTGTGATTATAACTAGACAATCAGGCAGACAATTATCAGATGGACTCTATGGAGATACAGTGTAGTAGTCCCACTTGCACTGTAAAAATAATTTAGTAAAAGCAAGAGTATCTGCCACCTATATACAACCAAAAGCAATTTAAGAGTTGGAACAGCTTGCCTTCAGACGTTGTGGGTGCTTCATTACTGGAGGTTTTTAAGAAGAAACTGGACAGTTACTGGTCTGAAATGGTATAGGATCTCCTGCTTGAGCAGGGGGTTGGACTAGAAGACCTCCAAGGTCCCTTCCAGCTCTATTCTGATTGATTGATTGATTGATTGATTGATTGATCGATTGATCAATTTCTTTTAGGTCAACAAAATAATATACCTTCCTCTTCAAAAGTACAGGAAATGGCAATTAGTCTGTTAATCAAAATCTTAATCAGAATAGAACAAGTACTTCAGATAGTCCAGAAAAAATATACGGAAATTGTGGAAAGCCCATTCTGATGGAAAAGAGGTGGAGTACATTTTCCCATTGTACCTTATGAGAAACAGCAATTCCATCTTTGGCAATCACTATTCAAATTCAGGTTCCAGAGCGGATCCAATTATTTTTTTTAATGATTTAGAGTCAGTCAGGCAACTTCCAGAGCTCTAGATTGGGCCCTTCAAATGTTTTGCCTGGTCTCTACTCATTCCTGAGTATGATAAGCTTGTAGTTTAAAATACTCTATCTGAAGAGTAGGTCTTCAGAGATACAGAGAAATGGAGCTTTTCTATAAACTATTCTCACTCAAGGAAGTAATAGTGCTGCAGAACTGCATGGAAGATGGCATGGGGGCTGAATTAAATGCAAAATCCAAACCATTGTTGCATAACCAAAGAATTAATAATTGGGACACATAGGCAAATAGGGGACTTTCCAAATGCTAGTGCCAAGTGCTAATAGTAATGACTAGTGCAACAAACTTGCTTTAAAAATGCATGCATTGGGAGAAAAATGACATAAGAACACACATGATCTCTACAGATATTTTTATTAGCCTGACTTAGTAGTGTACACAAAGGGATGGAGGTCAGTTCAAATATAGCTCACTGTACTCCTGACCTGAATACTGACTTCCTTACTAACCTCTGAATGGCCTTTCACCTTCAAGTGATTCAAAAGTGACTGAGAGTTCAGGATATCCTGTCTCTCAATTGGTACTTATACTCACTTAGCATCACCATCCCTTGCAGAAGACTTCTATGAATTTAAAACGCCAGTGAATCTGCCCTTTTCTTCTAAAGATGACTAAAATCTTGCCTCACAATCAAGAGGTTGTGAGTTCAATCCTAGGTAGAGGCAGATGTAGAGTCTCCTGCTTGGGCAGGGGGTTGGACTAGATGACCTGCAAGGTCCCTTCCAACTCTGTTAATCTGTTAAATAAAAGAAGAGGGTGTTGATTGAAATGCAGAAAGTGGGAATGTAAAAATACAGGGCAGTTAAGTACATACATTCAAAATTCAATTTAAAACAAAACAAGATTAGCTTCAAAGTGGGGGAGGGGAAGGATAAAAGGAAGCACAGATAAGGCTTCAAGCCTTGTTTATGAGACTGGTTTTTTTTACAACATTGTGTATTTTCTGTGATAGACATTACTTCCACAATCTGATCTACTGTATTCACTTTGACAGAGTGCAGGTTCTACATCACAACTTGAAAGATTCATCTGCACTGCAGTGTATCTACTATATATTAAGAATTTTAAACATATCTTCTACAGATGATTTTCTCAGCGAGGCTTATCAAGATCATACTTCTTAGGGAGCATGACATTATCTCAAACTTTTAAAATATACTTTTCAACTTTTCGGGGTGGGGGGATATCTGTTGCAGGTCTGTTGTTGTCCTTATAGGCAACAATTTGCTCCCAAAGGTCTCCACCATCCATCTGCCACATTTAATTCATCAGATTATAATCAATCAATCAATCTGGCATCAGTTTCTACTATCCTGTTTATTTGCGACAGTACCGGTATATTGAGTTCCCACAAAGATTCTAATGTTATGGTCAAAATTCTCCTGGATTGCTTGAACACTTTTTGCTTGAGGATATTTTGTGATTGATCATGCTCACGATGGAAGCCATTCACTCACATGCCCACAAAATTCCAATGTGCCCCATTTGAAAACAGATTACCTACCTTTTTAGCATGTTATATTTTTATTTGCACTACATGTAAGAGTTGGCCCTGCAGCTCCTCCACCCCATCCCAGCCCTTGCAAAGAATAGGCTGAAACTAAGATAACTCCTCTTATCTAAGTTGCCTGGAATTCATACTCTTTCAACAGCCTTGGGAGCAAGTCAATGCATCTGGAGGGCACCAGGTTGAGAAAAAGCTGCATTGGATGCATTTAATCAACTGTAAAGAGAGAATTTAGCTTTTAAATATGTATTATACTTCATTAGCAGTTTTTGACTAGTGCTTGACTCTGGGGCAAAGCTCTTTTTGCTTATGATTACCCAAGAATGGAAGGCTGTAGAAACAAGCTCTTTGGGTCGCCCACGAAGCTGTCTCTGAGTCTTGCTTAAGGGCCCAACCCACCCATATTTCACTTTTCCTTGGCAAATGAGAGCAGCAGAGGAAAACTAGAGTGTTGTTTTAATTAGGATACCTTACCTTTTGGGAAGATACACTTGAACGACTGAATGACTGAACTTTCTCAAATCTTGGCTGCTAATTTTCAGAAGTTCCAATATTCAGCTTATTTTCCCCCTCCAAGCTTTCATAGCAGATTCTGTGTGCTTACATAGCTATTTCTGGCGTATGGTTGTTTATAGTATAAGTAATTATGTATAAGTAATTATTTGCCCCTCCCCCCTGTATTTTTAATGCAAGATTCTTTCCTTTTGTTCAGAGGAGAGAAAGAAAAAGAACAACAACAACAACAAATTTAGTGGAGGAGAAATTACCAATTTTACCATCCATATTTAATAAATGCCACGTGTTTGCAATAGTATGAACAGTCCATGTGGGAAAGGAATGGAAAGGATTCAAGGATTCAGACACAAAACTATACAAGAGGATATTGAGAATAAAACCCTACATGACTTATATATGCTTTACCTCTTTAGTAGGGTTTTCATCTTACATATAATAAATGTGAATACAAATTCCTTTTAAGGAGGGTTAAGGTTAGGGTTAGTTCCAGACTGGAAGTTTAAATTGGAGAGACTCAAGTTCCATTCAGCTGCACAGCCACTAGGTGACATTGGGCCAATCACTCTTTAATCCCAAATTACAGTACAGGTAATCCTCAATTTATGACCACAATTGAGCCCAAAATTTCTGTTGCTAAGCGAAACACTTGTTAAGTGAAATTTGCTCCATTTTACGACTTTTCTTGCCACAGTTGTTATGTGAATCACTGCAGTTGTTAAGTTAGTAACATGTTTATTAAATTAATCCGGCTTCCCCATTGACTTTGCTTGTCAGAAGGTCACAAAAGGTGATCACATGGCCCTGGAACACTGCAGCCATCATAAATATGAGTCAGTTGCCAAGCATCTGAATTTTGATCACATGACCATGGGGATGCTGCAATGGTCACAAGTGAAAAAATGGTCATAAGTCACTTTATTCAGTGACGTTGTAACTTTGAATAGTCACTACATGAACTGCTGTATGTTGAGGACCATCTGTTTCTCACATGATTATCTGAGAACAGGCGGGATATAAATACAATTAAATGATTAATCAATTAATTTCTAAAAGTTACAAGAAGACTTTCCAATTGAATGATTGAAAAAATTATTGAAAAAGTTCAAGTAAACCTGGCTGAATCGTGTGGCCTCCATGTAAAGACTGGCTCATGGGGAATTTCCCCCTTCACTAGTAGGAAAAGCAGTTGCTCAGTGGAATTAATTAGCCAGACAGGTGATGGGCTCACCTTCGCTAGATGTACGCAAGTGGAGGCTAAACAGCCATCTATCTGAGATGCTTTAATTTGGATTTCTATTCTGAGCAAGGTGGCAAAATGCTTGCTCCATCCTTATGATTATATGACTCAAAGAATCAGCAATTATGACCCTTGACCAGTAGTGGGTTCCTACCGGTGCGGTCTACTCTACCGCACCGGTAGCAACCGGTTGGTGACGTCACAATCGGTTACAGGTCCCTGGGCGCCGCCATCTTTTTTTTGAATTTTTTTCCGATTTTTTTCCAATTTTTTTTTCTTTTCTTCTGAGCATGTGCAGAAGCTGAGCTTCCGGCCCTGTGCATGCGGTTGCTATCTTGTTTTTGGCTTTCTTTTTTTTAATTTTTTAAAATTTATTTCATTTTATTTTATTTTATTTTTTTCTTCTGAGCATATGCAGAAGCCGAGCTTCCGGCCCTGTGCATGCGTCTACATCCTGTTTTCCGCTTTATTTTTTATTTGTTCCGCCCACTCACTCACTCCTCACCTCACTCCATGTGCGCGTCCCCTCTCTGCCCGGGTGCGTTTCCCACAGCCGGGATTATGGAGGAGAACCACCGCCACCCCCCCTCTCCAGTCACTGAGAAGAAGCAGCGCTGCCACAGGAGCCAGGGTAAGAGACGCGCTGGCCTGAAGGGAGGCTTGCCAGGCAACGGGTGTGTGTGAGGCAGTCCCTGGGGGTTGAATTAGGTGGGACTCGCCCCACCCAGGTCCCTCCAAATGGATCTCCCTATGGTAGCCTCCCCGAGAAAGAAAGAGAAAGAGAGAAAGAAAGAGGAAGGAAGGAAGGAAGGAAGGGAGAGTGAGAGAGACAAGAAAGAATAGGAAGGAAGGAAGGAAGGAAGGAAGGAAGGAATAACCCTGCCCAGATCAGTCTACTGCCACTTCCTGGGAGATGCGCCGCTGCTGGGACAGGACGGGCCGCCCTCCCTTCCCCCACTCACCCTTCCTCGCCGAGCGCTCCACCGGCGGCTCTGCCCTGCCCAGATCTGTCCGTGGCCACTTCCTGGGAGATGCGCCGCTGCTGGGACAAGACGGGCCGCCCGCCCTCCCCCCCCACTCATCCTTCCTCGCCGAGCGCTCCACCGGCGGCTCCGCCCTGCCCAGATCTGTCCGCGGCCAATTCCTGGGAGATGTGCCGCTGCTGGGACAGGACGGGCCGCCCGCCCTCCCCCACTCACCCTTCCTCGCCGAGCGCTCCACCGGCAGCTCTGCCCTGCCCAGATCTGTCCGCGGCCACTTCCTGGGAGATGCACCACTGCTGGGACAGGACGGGCCGCCCGCCCTCCCCCCACTCACCCTTCCTCGCCGAGCGCTCCAGCGGCGGCTCTGCCCTGCCCAGATCTGTCCGCGGCCACTTCCCGGGAGACGGTAGGAGCGAGGGGTGGGTGGGAGCGCTCATGTGCCCGGCTGACGCTCGGATTACCTTCTTGGTGAGGCTCGGAGACCGCCTGGCACGCCTATCTGCCGGCTCTCCAAGCAGCGTCACTGTCTCCCTGCCCCGCCAGCCCCAGAGTCTGAGGCTGGCGGAGCTCCATAGGTGCGCGCCCCAATGCTGCCCGGCCTGCGAAGGTCCCAGAGCCGAAGCCAGAAAGGCAAGAGGGCAGCAGTGCTGCCGCTGGGCTGGGCCGCCCGCTCTCCCAGAGCACTTTCTTCCTTTCTTCCTTCTCCCGCCACCGAGAAGAGAGAAAGAAAAAGAAAGAGAAAAAGAAAGAGAGAAAGAAAGAAAGAAGAAAGGAAGAGAAAGAAAGAAAGAAAGAGAGAAAGAGAAAAGGAAGAGAGAAAGAGAAAAGGAAGGAAGGAAGGAAGGGAGAGTGAGAGAGACAAGAAAGAAAAGGAAGGAAGGAAGGCTGGCAATGGGGGGTGCAATTGTTTCTTTTAGGGAGCACAACTGGCCATATGGGTTGAAGGGGGGAGACTTTCAGCTCCAAGTGGAGAGAAAACCACAAAGAAGCAAGGTGTTGTATGTGACCAAAACCAGCTGTGTCCATCTTCTTCTTTCTTGACCAGTGGCCCAAGGCAATCTGGCAGAACGCAGACAGGCTATCTGGCACATCCAACCCTGTTTTGCACTGTCTTGCCACAGAGATTCTTTGTTGCCAATGGGTCTTCTAAATATTAGTGGTATTTGCTGTTTGGACTGGCAATACTTTTATCTAACATTGAAATTCTAGTTTCACAACTTTTTGATTTGGTGCTTGTGCGGCTACATATTTATATGTGTGCACATATTTTTTTATCATAGCTATTTTTTCTACTAATATTTGAACAAAATAGATTAAAGGATGATGTCCATTATAAAAAGGCTCCACTGGAAATTGCAAAATACCTGGTTCTAATAAATATGGGAAAATTCTACAATGATTCCTGCATTTACTATGATGTAAATGCAAAGTATTTTTATTTTTTATTTTTACTGAGTGAGAAGCCTGAATATTATTAATTATGACTGTATTAACATAACCAATCTAATTATGGAAGTTGTAGTAAGATAACAGTTTAACGGACTAATGGGGAGAAGAGGCGTCTGTTAAAACAAAATGTCTGTTAAATTCAAATGGTAAGTGGGATTTTTCTTAAGTTAATTTTTCATTTTTAGCCAATGGTATAAGGGATTTTTATGCAGAAGCATAAATTCCATAGGCTGATTTTGTCTGCTGCATCTGAAGTCACTAAACTAAGGGTCTGTTAAACCAAGGAATTACTCTAGAGGCATACTTGTTATTGTTATAGCTTTATTTTTTTGTAAATAATGCATCTTGCAAAAAGAAGCATATAATTCCTATTCCTATATCTCTGGTCTCAAAGATCCCCATCCAACATACAAGTGAAATAATACTTTCTGGACATCGGAACAAGAGATCTGCAGGGCAGAGAAATACTAACTTGTTTTCTGATACTTCATTATGATCTCTGCTCTCACTGCAAAAAGCAGCACATTTGCTAGCAGGAAGGTTCTCCAAAATCCTGTCATATCCATACCATCCATAGAGAATGGGAGGGTGATGCCTCCTCTCCAAGAATCTATCAACATTGTGTAGCATAAGTTACAGTTTTCCACAGAGATAAACATTTGATGAAAATCTGGATTTTTAAATAAAAGAATTCCAGGAAATGGTACAGAAAATGCAACAAAAATATCCAGATCCTTCATAAATCAAAGTGTAGCTAAACTTTGAAAGAAATTTCCTTGATTTTTAAAAAGTTAAAGTGGACTCTGGGTGTGTTTTTCCAAATGCAGTAGGTGAGGTTGAATGTGTATAGATTTAGAAGAGGGATGTGTGTATGTGTGTGTGTGTGTGTGTGTGTGTGTGTGTGTGTGTGTGTACATACACATACAGTATATGTAGTAGATAATGTATATTTTTGTGTGCCTGTGTGTAATATGTACTGTATGGACACATTACATAGGATTAAATAGTATATTTTGGATGTTCAGTAGTAGTAAATAGATAGGGAAATTGTATCTCATTGAGGCCTTTGAGGTGAGGAGAGGCCGGGCACCCTAACCCTAACCCTTGACGTGAGTGACGTCAAGTTGGCCACGCCCACCCAGTCACATGACCACCCAGTCACATGATCAAGTAACCCCCACCCGGTCACATGGTCGGCAAGCCACTCCCACCCGGTCACATGGTCGGCAAGCCACTCCCACCCGGTCACATGACCATCAAGCCACACCCACAAAATAAGCCACGCCCACAGAGTGGTGGTAAAAATTTTGAGAACCCTCCACTGCCCTTGACCCTTAACATACAGTATATTTGTATATGTCGAAGCATTAGGCTGTTTCAAATAACATTTCTCAAGACAGGCTGTTCAATCTCCCCCCCCCCCTCCAATCCAATCTGTTGTACAGATGGAAGCTGTTCATTGCATAGTTTCAAAGGTTCTTGTTATTAAAAATGTATATTGCAAATTTAATAATGTCTGTTGTTTCTATAATGGTGGATTTAGAAAAAGCAACATATGAATGTGTCCTCTTCCTTTCAATTTTAAACAGAAACACCCTTCTTAGAACTTTAGAATTCTAAAAACCTACCTCTGTTTTTATTATTTATGAGAACTACATTTAAGGTTCAAAAGCAAGGGACACAAAAACAGCCCATTCAATCCTGTAATATATTTTTCTTATATATCAGCAAGCAAATTAGTAAGTAAATGATTCCTACAGTAAAACATTTTAGATATTAAAAAAAAATCTTAAAGGAAACATCTACCTGGTTGTACTATATATAAAATTACAGAGATATTTTTCTTGCACAGGCTGCCCCATTTCCATCTGGCAGAATATGCTGTACTCCAAATATTCTTCAAGGGAACATCCTCATTCTAATTTAATCAAGTGCAAGCTGGAGTTCATGCCAGATGTTCAATCATGAGTTAATCCCTCTGTTAGGGATGGAGAACACAGGAAAGACAAGAAAGTAAGCAAACATTTGGCTATATCCCCCTTCATTTTAATTTCAATGGTCTTAAACGGAATAACAGCTAATTTTAGAATGAGTTTTTTTGTGGCTCGCCAAGATGATGAAGAGACTTCTGTGAGATCGAGACTTGATCTCCAAATTTTCCAGGTTAGCCTTATTTGACCTGGTGTCTTCCCAATCTGGTATGGCTGATGGCCTTTGCTTTCCTGGAATTATGGAACTGACATCCAACTATCAGGAAGCAATCAGATTAGAAAGTTTTCCCAGCAAAAACAGAAAAGGAGAGAAACAGCCACTTTTCTCCGTGCTAAGTTTAAGTGCAAAAGCAGCAAGCAGCCATGGAGGCAGCGAGAGGAATATGGGGAGATACGCCCCAGCCGGTGTCTCGGGGCGGAGAAAGTCGCACGTCTCCCCATATTCCTCTCGCTTTCTCCTTGGCTGCTTGCTGCTTTTGCACTTAAACTTAGCACGGAGAAAAGTCTCCCAACAAGGGCCGGAAAAAGAAGCAAGTAGAGCGGCGCTTCACTCCCGCTCTGGAATACCCCTTCTCCTCTCAGGGCAGGCGAGGAGGGGGGAGGGGAGGGCGAGGTGGAGGTGGAGGAAAGCCAGCCGACAGGAAGCCACAGCAGGGAGATTAAAGAGCTTCATTTATCTGGGAACCTGAAATGATTCTTTATTTAAATCTGGTAAAAAGCACCCAAAGAAGAAGAAAGAACATCAGCAAAACAACAACCCCAATCCTCGCCTGTTTTTGGGAATGGTTCAAGACTCAGAGGAAACTCGCGTGCGCGCGCGCGCACACACACACGAGAGGGAGAAAGAGAAATATGAGAGAGGTAGAGAGAAAGAGAGATGAGCGACATAGAGGGCTGCCTGTCTTTTCCTGCTGCAGTCGGGCAGCTAGACTAGAGACAGAGAGATTCAGCTCCATCTGCTCCCCTCGAGGCAACCTCATGGCACTGAGAGTCACTCCTTTTGTAACGCAAGATTTATTTTTGTATCTTTCCAGAGACAGAGAGAACGTGGCCAAATTTCCTTACAGTTATTCCCTGGGTGTGGGGGTTGGGGAGTGGGGGTGGAGTGGGAGAGAGGGAGGGAGGGAGAAAGAGAGACAGAATGAGAGAGACAGAGAATGAGAGGAGGAGGGAAAGAGAATGAGAGAAGGGGGAAATGAGAGAGAGAGAGAGAGAGAGAGAGAGAGAGAGAGAGAGGGAGGGAGGGAGGGAGGGAGGGAGAGGGAGAGAGTGAGGGAGAATGAGTGAGTGAGTGAGAGTATTCCCCCTAAAATCCTGACAGGGATTTATAAAATCTGTAACACAACAATCCATGTCTTGCTATTTATTCTTCATTTGGCATTTTATATTAGAATACTTTCTCCCAAACTCCATGATGCTCTCTGTAAAGGATAAAATACAGCTCCTATGATTTTTAATGACTATGACTGGAGATGATAGTTACTACGTGAGGAATGAGTGACTTTGAGATGAAAGAGAGGGAGAGAGAGAAGAAAGAGAAAGAAAGAAAAAAGGAGAGAGAAAGAAAAAAGAGAAAGAAAGAGGAAGGGAGAGAGATAATTTTTTAATTGTTCCATTATTTATCATGTGTTAATATTTTACAGTGTCCCTACACCTAGAGTGATTTTACTGCCTTTCTTTTGCCCAGGGCTACCACATATTTTTCAGGGGTTTACATGCATTCAATGTCTATAGTCCAGAGCATAAATGTGTGTGACTTTTACACTTGCTGTCAAACATCAGCCATAATACTAATTACTGTTTTGAACAATATGCAGGTTGTATTACACGAATGGCTATTTTATATGTGAAATTATGACTGAAAAATTTCTGGACCTATATTGGTTCTCACTGTCAGGAAGTTTCTCCTTAGTTTTAGGTTGCTTCTCTCTTTGTTCAGTTTCCATCCATTGCTTCTTGTTTTGCCTTCTGGTGCTTTGGAAAATACATTGCCCTCCCTTCTTTCTGGCAGCCCCTTAAAAGCCTGTTGCCTATCACACTCTTGGGCAAAGCATGTGAGCCAATTCCTCCTTTCAGTGGTCCATGAAAGTACATCTATAGTATGTAGATAATAAAGTTGGAAAAAGGTGAACAATATTTTTACAGAACTATAGATACGTTGAGGCTGGGTGTGACAAGGAATGGCTGGGAGGGGAGGGGCCGGGTGAGGCACCCGTTGATGTGAGTGACATTGAGGTGGCCACGCCCACCCAGTCACATGACCATGAAGCCATGCTCGTCCAGTCACATGACCATGAAGCCACACTCATGGAACAAGCCATGCCCACAGAACTGGCAATAAATTTTTAGAACCCATCCCTGCTTATAACTAACCAATAATGGCTTCCTTGTCACCTCTGCATGTGGCAAAGCTACTGGTCACAAAGAACATGCCTGTTGACAATGGTTCTTAACACCAAGTCCATGGGGGATGGATTAGATTCATTTAGGCCTATTCTTGCAGGCATTCCTGGGCAGTTGTGGAAAGTCTTGTTATCTGGAAAAACCTGGTGGATTCACAATCTAGCTATTAGTCATTTTCCTTATTTAAAATCAATTTTTCCCTTCTTACCCCAGCCCACAATTGATTTGCTTCTGAGTGGAACATCTAAATTATATGCCACATAAATGTTTTTATCCACTCGGTGACAGACTTTTTGCCTTAGAATGTTGAGCAAATTGCCATTCCATACAGTGAATAATTGGATGGGAATTGATAAGATATGGAATGGCATTGCTTCCCCTTTCTCATCCCCCTCATGAAGTTCCCTGGCTAGAGAACGCCCCAGGTATTTCCTGCCTTTTGCCTCCCTTGTGGGCATGAACAATCAGAGGAGCATGCTGATGAATCTAGCATCATCTTCATCTTCTATTGCCAGAAGTTCCAGAAAAGGGCGTTTGAAAGGCTATCCCATACTCACATGCTCTGGATATCTACACAATCTGGATTAAACATGAGCTGACTTTCCAAAAGGAAAAGTCTAATCTAATTCAAATTTTAGAATAATGTTTAATATTTTTAAACAGGAACAAAAAAAATTCAAAGCTAGGATTTATTAAAGTGTTTTTATTAGCAAGTTTTCACTGGAAAGTTCAGGGTGTGCTAATAGAGTAGGCACATGGGCTTCAGTGTTTGGCACATGACATTCAACAGAATTGCACTTTCTTGTTATGGTTCGGCTACTATACTCTAAATTTTCAGAGCAAGACTCAGGGCCAGCCTCTACTGTAACATTTTCTAAATGCTTCTGCTCATTTTGATTATTTGCTTCTATCCCTGGAGTAGTTTGGGGCAAACCCTGGACATCCTCCATTTGAGCTTGCTTGTTTGGCTTAGATGCAGGTGGTTTATTTTCATTCCCATTCACTTCAGTGATAGTTTTGTCTCCATTGGATCTGTAGTTACTACACAGCCCTACTTGATTGTTAGACAATCTTTGTTCTGTTTCAGAGGGAGGCTTGGTAAGCAATCCAGAACTTTTGCAGAGGGAGGAGGATGAACCCATTTCATTTGGAAGAATTGCTGAGCTCTCTTCAGTGTCTGGAGGACTGTGGGACTGAAAATGAGGCACGGAGTGGAGAAAAACATTTGGGGGAAGAGAATTTTGAAGCAAGGGTCTTTGGAACCTGCCCTGTAGACAACTACAGTGGAGAACATGCTGGACAGTATTCACGTAACCATCAGAAGAATGAAGCAAGGCACTGATGGGAACTAGGGAGTTCTGGACTTGTATGTTCCCAGATGAATGAGAGCAGCAATAGCATAATGTTTCATTTCTATGTTGATGCAAATGGCAGCATTTCGTGTCTGTATGCTGCTGTGGCTCTAAACAATGACATTGCTCGTTTTGACTCAACAAATGGCAAGTGGGATCCTGCTCACCCAAAGATGACATTGCTGAACCTGATTCATGGCTAATGTTTACATTCAGTTCTGTGTTGTATGGTGAGTGATGAGTGTGTGGGTTTGACAGCCTGCCATTGAAGAGCTCAGGGCAAATGTGCATTTCTTCACAGGTTCTCTTCTCCACTGCAGTATCATTGCTGGTGCGGCCTGCTAATGGCTGCAACTCATAGTGCTCATGTTCTTCGTCTACATCTGCTTTCTGAGATCTTGAATCAAACTGGTATTTACTGGAAGACTGTTTTTTATTTTGTTCTCCATCTCCTTGGCCTCCTGACAATGCCTGGGAGAAAGCACCACACTGCAGTCTTTTGGGCAGAGGAATCTGGCCAAATGTTCCTTGGGGTCCCAGACAGCGGCACATACACTGGAAAAAGAAGGTTGCAAATGCCCAGCTAATGCACATTATGAGCATCATAAAGGTGCCAAGCTGTGTATAGGCTAAAACTGTAGAAGGCATCATCATTGCTCCAGCTACAAATGTAGTCAATGCAGCCATAGCAATTGCTGAGCCCATGCGGCTTAGAGAAAATATGACTTTCCCTTCTCGATCGGGATCTGGAGCCAAGCGGTAAGCAACGCCATAATGGACAGCAAAGTCCACAGATAAGCCAACTGCCACCGAAATGGTAACAGACTCCAAGACATTTAGCTCCCAACCCAGCAGAACCAGGGATCCAACTGTGACAAAAATAGTTCCTGCTATTGAGACTATTGCATAGAGACTTATTATTATATTCCATGTGGTAAGCAGCATTACACTGAATGCAACAGTGACAGAAAGTCCCATGGCAATTAAAGTACCATCAGAGAGGCTATCTTGGAGATCATAAAACTCTAGGTTGCTCACAAACCAGCCACCATTTAAACCTTCTGGAGCAGAAACGAGCTCCTCTGAAATCCAGGTGTCCACCTCTTGATAGAACGTATGCATCTTCTCATACGCCAAGGTGAAAAGGTAGGTGCTTTGGAACTCTAATACCACTGCTCTGATGGTATCATTTATATCAAAGCGAGGGCCAGGAGTTTTGCTATCTAAATGGTAGCCTGTGCTTCTTTCAAGTTCCATGATGGCCCTCTTGATGCATAACTCAAAGACCTCCTGCTTGTAGGGGAAGCTCCAGTGGCTACAGCAGGGATAAAGAGCTGGCTCATCACAGTCCTGATTTTCCATCCACTGCTTAAATGTCTCAATAAAGCAGCTCGTGAAATCTTGCTCTTCTGTTTGGTAATAAAACGTCTGATTCCTCAGTTTCTGACAAAACTTTAAAATCCAGAGCTGTGAATCTGGGCTTGCAATATTGAAAGTACTGTCCAGCTTCAGCTTGCCTTTGCTTTTAGGATTTAAGGGATCCCCGTTATCCTCAGGAGAGACCCCCCAGATAATAGTGATGGGCATGTGAAGCTCCTCTCCATGATGGACCCGTTCAAACATGAAAAGCTTCTTGAATTCAGCATCGTAGCGCTCAAAAGGATGGGAAGACCGGAACACTTGAAACTCAGCTAGTTCTAAAGAGGGTAGCTTCATCTTTGGATTTATACACACAATATATGCTCCCCCAACTGTTAAGGCTAGGAACCAGACCAACCAAATATATCGAAATTTTATCACAATGCATGGCAACATTTTTTCAAAAAATATCCTAGATGCTTCTGAGATTGCAAAAAATACTTTACGGACCACTTGGCCCAGCACTGTCCAGCAGCTTTTGCTATTGTAAACTCTTGCCTGTGGCTTTACAAAGAAACTAAAAATATTGAGGAGATACCGTTCGTGTAAGACCACAACTGCGGGCAACCATGTCACCATTAGGATATAATTCACTAAAATGGCAGTGCCAGCATAAACACCAAAACACCTGATTGCTGTAATATTGCTGACATAATTAGCATAGAAGGCAGCAGCAGTAGTAAAACTAGTAACAAACATGGAAAGAGCCGCATGTTGCAAAGTGATGCTCATGGTTTCTGAAGTGGCAGCATGCGACTTGTCAAATTTTGTGTAGCTCCACACATCACACAAGACAAAAGCATCATCGGCTCCAATACCCACAAGAATAATCAGTGCAGTAAGGTTCATAAAGGGGAAAAACTCAAAATTAAATACAACCCGATAGAGAAAGTAAGAAACTATTAAGGAGCTAATGATTGCAAACATGGTCATCAGTGTGATAAACAAGGACTTGGTATAGAAGCACATCACTAACAGAACAATTACAATGGCTATAGCAGGATACACAGTATCCATTAATAGATAGTCCTGGAATAAGCTGTGCTTTATTCCAAACTCAATCCCTGTGATGATGGTGATTCCATCAGACGAGTTCCAGTTCTCAAAATTATCTAAATAGATATTCATCATACTCTCTCCCTTTTCAGTAGGTAGAAAAAGCATACTATATTTTAAAGCTGGTAAGCCGTGGTCCAAGGTCTTTGGGATTAGAAAATCTTTGTCCAGTATATAGTGAAGTATCTGGTAAACAGCATTGTACTTGGTACATTTGCGTGGCACATTTGTACACTTGAGCTGGTCTTTCCTTCTGGCTGCCGTATCCCAGCAATCTGGCCCCAGGGTCCCATTATAATAATATTTGGCACATGTGCGGAGAAGCTTCAAAGTATGAGAAACATCTCTCTCCACTATTTTTTGACATGATGATCTGTTATTTAAAATGGCAATATAATTGCCTAATGTCCAGCTGGGACAGCATGAAGCAGCAGTGGTCCTCTGGCAGAGATCCCCAAACTGAGCATGGGATCGTATCTGTGAAAGAAGAAAATTGAGAGTTGTAACTGAATATCAATGTTAAATGACCAGTAGTGGTGTTACATGGAAATACCATCATATGCTTATAACTACCTGTGTTGTTGCTGCTTGTTCCCTAGACTAATTATTCCCTAGGCCAGTAATGGCGAACCTTTTTTGGCTCGGGTGCCAAAAGGGTATGCGTGCAAGCGATAGCGTGCGCGTGCATGCCCACACCCATAATGCAATGCCCTCCCCCGCGCATGCACACAATCCCCGCTGTCCCTCGTGCAGGTGCACAACCCCCCACACTGCCCCCCCCGCGCATGCGCACAGGCCTCACTGAAGCCTTTGGACTTCTGGTAGGCCCGTTGAGCAGTTTTTCGCCGTCGCCAGGGTTCAGGAGGCTTTCCCAAAGCCTGGGGAGAGCAAAAACGGCCAAAAAGAAGGCAGAAAATCAGCTGACTAGCGCGCACATGCACGCTGGAGCTGACATAGGGCAACGCCTTGTGTGCCCTCAGATATGGCTCCGCGTGCCACCTGTGGCACCCATGCCATAGGTTCGCCATCACTGCCCTAGGCCAACTGTAGTTTCTGAATGGTTCTTTAAGGCAGCCCCATGTAGAGTACGTTGCAATATTCCAAACGGGAAATAATCAAGTTATGAGCGATCATCAGCAGGGCATCACAATCCAGGAATGGGTGCAATTGGCACACAAGATGAAGTTGTGCAAAGGCCCTCAGGCCATGGCTGCTCCATCCTCAAGGAAGAGCTGCATACCAGTTTTGTCTGAGGGAGTGAAACCCCATCCAGTGTGGAAGGGTGGAAGTCACTGGATCTAAGGCTCACAATGAACAAAGGCTTGCGACAAAAGTAAAAAGTAACAAAAAAAGCTTCTTCCAACATATTAAAAACAAGAAAAAAGTCAAGGAAACAATTGGTCCATTGCAGGGAGAAAGCGGCAAGAAGGTGACAAGCAACAGGGAGAAAGCAGAGCTACTTAACTCGTTTTTTGCATCTGTCTTTACACAAAGGGAAAAAATAGTCCAACCCGTCAAAAACAGCATCACAAAAAACATATTAGGAACACAAGTTAAAATAGGGAAGAAAATGGTAAGTGAACACCTGTCTACCCTAGATGAGTTCAAATCACCAGGACCGGATGGATTACACCCCAAGGTTCTGAAGGAACTGGCAGACGAGATCTCAGAACCACTGAACTATATCTTTCAAAGATCCTGGAGCACCGGGGAACTGCCAGAGGACTGGAAAAGAGCTGATGTAGTTCCCATCTTCAAAAAAGGGAAAAAAATAGATCCAGGAAACTACAGACCTATCAGCCTGACCTCAATACCAGGGAAGATTCTGGAAAAGATAATCAAGCAACGAATCAACGAACACCTAGAAGCAAACAAAGTAATAACCAAAAGCCAACATGGGTTTGTCAAAAACAGATCATGCCAGACTAATCTTATTGCATTCTTTGATAAAGTGACAAAATTAGTGGACCAGGGGAATGCTGTTGATATAGTTTACTTGGACTTCAGTAAGGCATTTGATAAAGTAGACCATAACCTACTACTAGATAAAGTAGAAAAATGTGGGTTAGACAGCAACACCACCAGATGGATTCAAAACTGGCTGACCAACCGCACTCAACGAGTAGTGCTCAATGGAACTGCATCTACATGGAGGGAAGTATGCAGTGGAGTACCCCAAGGCTCTGTTTTAGGCCCAGTACTCTTCAACATCTTCATCAATGACTTGGACGAGGGGATAGATGGGGAACTCATCAAATTTGCAGATGACACCAAACTGGCAGGAATAGCCAACTCTCCAGAAGATAGGTTCAAGATTCAGAAGGATCTTGACAGACTTGAACATTGGGCGCTATCAAACAAAATGAAATTCAATGGTGAAAAAAGTAAGGTTCTACATTTAGGCAAGAAAAACAACATGCACAGGTACAGCATATGTGGTACCTTGCTCAACAGTAGTAACTGTGAGAGGGATCTTGGAGTCCTAGTGGACAACCGTTTAAATATGAGCCAGCAGTGTGCAGCAGCTGCCAAAAAAGCCAACACAGTTCTAGGCTGCATTAACAGAGGGATAGAATCAAGATCACGTGAAGTAATAATACCACTTTACAATGCCTTGGTAAGGCCACACTTGGAATACTGCATTCAGTTTTGGTCGCCACGATGTAGAAAGGATGTTGAGACTCTGGAAAGAGTGCAGAGAAGAGCAACAAAGATGATTAGGGGACTGGAGACTAAAACATATGAAGAACGGTTGCAGCAACTGGGTATGTCTAGCTTAATGAAAAGAAGGACTAGGGGAGATATGATAGCAGTGTTCCAATATCTCAGGGGTTGCCACAAAGAAGAGGGAGTCAAACTATTCTTCAAAGCACCTGAGGGTAGAACAAGAAGCAATGGGTGGAAACTAAACAAGGAGAGAAGCAACTTAGAACTAAGGAGAAATTTCCTGACAGTTAGAACAATTAATCAGTGGAACAGCTTGCCTCCAGAAGTTGTGAATGCTCCAACACTGGACGTTTTTAAGAAGATGTTGGATAACCATTTGTCTGAAGTAGTGTAGGGTTTCCTACCTAAGCAGGGGGTTGGACTAGAAGACCTCCAAGGTCCCTTCCAACTCTGTTGTTGTTGTTGTTGTTGTTGTTGTTGTTGTTGTTATTATTATTATTATTATTATTATTATTATTATTATTATTATTATTATTATTATTATTATTATTATTATTATTATTATTATTATTATTATTATTATTCCACCTGTTTTTGCTTGGATTAAGTCTGTTCACTCCTACAATCTCCAGACACTGGGAGAGATCCTTGATGGGCCCTGAAATTGTGTGATTGCCTTTTGCAATCTTCCCTGCCGCTTCTCAAGAAAGTCAATGGGGAAGCCATTAGGGAAGGCTGCAAGCTGCTACTGGCTGCCAGGAAGATTCCCTCTGGTTGCTGGTGGATGTCTGAAAAAAGCATGTCCTGAAATCCAAGCAGGATTTTAGCACAGACCATGTGCAAAAGAGGTGTTTGTAGCCAGCCTCTAGTAAGCAGAACAAATCCTCTGTCTCTGGCTGCAAATGCTCCGTGCTGCAAATGCTCCATGCCAAAATCCTTGGATTTTAGGATGGACATTTTTCAGTTAACCCCCAGAGACAAGAAGACAAGATGTTTAGATCAGTTGATACAGATTTGTCCTTCAGGTATAATGAAAAAGTACATTGACTAATTATGCTTATCCAAGAGAAAACTTCATTTGGGGGTTGAACCAATTCTCTTTATTTTATGAAGAAAAACCAGATTGATATGAACATAGCAGACAAAACTGATCATAGTTTCTTCTGCACAAAATCAAGAACAGGCTAGAATGCTTTCAGGATGCCTGGAGGCTGGGTTCACAGCTTATGTAAAACTTGTAGCTGTCAAACTCCAGGGACAATTCTGACAAATTTGCCCAAATTATAGCCAATACGCAGGAACCTCTCAGCCTTTGAAATGGGCATTCGTGCAGTTTTCTATTCTCAATCTTGCAGGGAAAAGCTCTAGAGAGGTTCCTCTGCCTAGTTAAGTAACTCCTCCATTTGTTTCAAGGGTCAGTACCATCAGTATTGTTTGTACCCAGGTCAATAGGCTGAATGTCAACTTGATCAAATAGGACTCTTCTACTAAACTGCAGATCTTCAATCATGACAAGAAGTAGACTATGCACCATTTCCCCATTTGTCCTTTACTAAGATAGACATCATAGGACATTCCTGGGGCCAACTCATGAGCACTGAAATGTGCACAAAAATGGGAGAAACGACTTGAACAGACATAAGAATATTCCTATATAAATCTTCCTACACAAATCCTTTAGAAGACTGTAGCGTTCCATTAATTGGGCTGACATTAATATAATATATAATGGAATTTTAATATATTTCTTTCATGGTGTTTATTAACCAAATTTCCCTTCTTGATTGGAATGCATAACAAAAAGCCAATATTGATATAGTCTATGTGCTTCCCAAAACTACTAGCAGTTTTATTTATATTGATTGAATTATACATCTTCTTAAGCATTTCTAAGCCAAGTGTATTTCAATAAGTTCACTGCAAACCTCGCTCCTCAATTGCAATTCTTTTATAGCATGTGCATACATACATAAACAGGATTTTGACTAACACTCCTGGATATTATAACAGATTTAGTATGGGCTTATTATTGTTAAACGAATTTAGAACAAGAAATCACCTCAAATTCCAAGAAGAAAAGGATAAGTTAGTGTTGATTGTTTCCAGATAAAAGTATCAATCAAGCTTAGCAGAAAAAAATGAGCAACCTAATAAAAACGAAGTACTGGAATACTATATTCTTATTTTTTCATGACAGAGCTCAGATTTATAAGGAATATGCAGCATGTAAGCCCTGTAGGGTCACCCGGACAACAGAGGAAAAGACGATTATGTGCTTCAATTATTCAAATTCAGGCTGAGATGATGCTCTATCTGCTATTCTTCAGCACATTAGAGGCTGTCCATCTTTGCTGTTAAAGTCACCTTCACTGAAGATAAAGATGGATTAGCTGCTCATACTTGGAAGATCAGACTTAGCCTGGAACTTATCAAATGCCTTCTAAAAACAGCCTTTAGAAAAGATGGCCAGGGTCTATTTTATTGCTTGATCAAAAGGCATTTGCACAAGCTGGGCTTGAAGTATCAGCAGGATGTTTTCTACTTGTCTGGGAACTTCTAAAGAAAACACAGCACTTATATTATTTTGAAATGTTTTTCAGATTTCTTATTCATACCACATGGATTCGCTTAGCAAAGAAAACTTGTGTACTGCAGAGAGCTTTGAGGGTACTGTAAATCTAGAGCACATATTCCTCTCATATGTGAATTATGCACCCATGTCTCCCAAAATCCTCTCAATATTTTCTTGTAAGTGAATCAGAAGAGAAAGATTCATGACAGGCCGCCGTCTTGTCTACCATTTATTCTGTTGCCCTTTGGACTAACCCTGTTATCCCTAACCTGAAAAAAAATTTCAAACTGGGTAGGATGTTTTAAATAGTAGGTAATATTCAATTCCTAATTAGCGATGCCATATATGGTACTACCATTAAGCCTATGTGGGTGCCATATGTGAATCAGTTGCAAGCTACAAGCCTCAGAACAAGAAAACCAGATGGCTGGAGTTGATACATCATGCCCAAGACAATTTGTAATTAAATATTTATTAGTTAATAAATTGCTTAACAATTTAGCTATTTTCCTCTCTCTTACGGTCATGTTGGGAATGCATAATCAAAATTCATTTTAATAGAGGAAAAAGAAAAACCCTTAAAGTAGACTTAAAGTTGAAACCAGTCAAACCATTACAGCAATTCAACTTGC
This sequence comes from Diadophis punctatus similis, assembly GCA_023053685.1. Classification (NCBI taxonomy): domain Eukaryota; kingdom Metazoa; phylum Chordata; class Lepidosauria; order Squamata; family Dipsadidae; genus Diadophis; species Diadophis punctatus. Next base: position 54,191,438 of record JALIGW010000001.1, on the reverse strand, counting down.
TTTGACTGGAACAGATAGCAGTGACTTCAGTACAAAAAAACTCAAACCTCTGTGCACTAAGAGTATGCATTGGAAGGAGATATGGACTCCAGCCAAGAAGACCTTCTTCCAATAAAGATCAAAGATTAATAAAGACGTACATTTCTCATTATTATACAAATGGCAGCAGTTAAAAAAAGCAGAAGTTTGCAGTTTAGCACAGCAGTTTTCTAAATATAACATCCAGTCAAAGAGACCATAACACTTCAATACGATTTAAACACTATAGAAAAGATAATAAACACAATGAAGTGAGCCTTTTAGAACCATATATTTTTCTAAAAGGAAGTCATGTATCTTCATATGTGGGCAATACTGCTACTTTACATAGAGATAAATCATCTTAACTGTCACCTGGCATAAAAACATTCCATGTAAATTCAGTCGAGACCTTTCTGGAAACTTTATTAAAACCACAATAACAACCAATATTTTTAAATATTTCCAAAGTAACTGTCTATAGTATAATTGATATTAATATAATATAATATGAAATATCTTATTTCAAAAGTAGAAAGTTAAGAAGGAGCTGAGAATGGGCGTTTACTTACCGTTGATACGCCCGTTCTCGTTGGTTGAAGCCAGCATTCAGTGAGGGTTGTCCACAGCCAATCACATCAAGGGCTGAGTCTGTCAATCAAAAACTGAGCCTCTGTCCTCCTCCTCCTTGGATATTGGCCCAGTTTAGACGAAGCTGAAAGACAGACTTGACGTGGAAAGGAACAGTGTTAACCGAACAAAAAACAATACACTGCACCAATAGGAGAGTAAGTCACACCTCAGACTGCTGAATTAAGTAACAAAAAACTGGATTTATTAATACAACAAGTAGTAGAGCAAAAAACAGTGTAGAACGTATTCAATAAGAACCAAAGAACATAAGGGAGGGTCTGAATGCTGGCTTCAACCAACGAGAACGGGCGTATCAACGGTAAGTAAACGCCCATTCTCCATTGGAAGTTGAAGCCAGCATTCAGTGAGGGACATACCCAAGCTATGAGTCCCGAGGGAGGGCAACTAAAGCAACCACTCCTCCCCAGTGTCTACTAGGACAGAGGCACAGCAACCTGTTGAAGCACTCGCCTGCCGAAGGCTGCCTTTGTAGAAGCATAAGAATCAATTTTATAGTGGCGTATGAACTGAGTAGGGGAAACCCAAGTAGCAGCCCTACACACTTCCTCAAGTGAAGCCCGAGTCTTCCATGCAGCCGACGTAGCGGCGCTGCGGGTGGAATGGGCCGTGATAGTCTCTGGTACCGGCTTTCCAGCTGAGGTATAAGCTCTAGTGATTGTGGCTCTGATCCACCTCCCTATGGTAGGGGATGAAACCTTGAGCCCCATGGAACGGGGAAGGAAGGCAACAAACAAGGCCTCTGATTTACGAAAGGCCGAAGTACGGTTGATATAAGCCTTCAAGGCACGCCTCACGTCCAGAGTATGCCACTGACGCTCTCTAGGATGACGTGGGTGGGCACAGAAGGACGGGAGAATGATTTCCTGGGAACGGTGAAATAAGGAATTTACTTTGGGAAGGAAGGAAGGGTCTAGGCGGAGGACCACTCTATCTGGATGGAAAAGACAAAGGTCCTGCCGAATAGAGAGAGCTGAGAGCTCGGAGATACGTCTGGCCGATGTTATAGCCACAAGGAAAGCTACCTTGTAAGACAGGAGGCTAAGGGGCGCCTCTCTTAAAGGTTCAAAGGGGGGACCGGTTAGGGCCTCCAGGACCAGGGGTAGGTCCCAGGTGGGAAAACGGTGCACGACTGGCGGGCAGATGTTGGAGGCTCCTTTAAGGAACCTATGCACCGTGGGCACATGTGCCAGAGAGGGGCAATTTGGGCAGGAGAGAATGGTGGAAAGTGCGGCCAGTTGGCATCTAAGGGTGTTAGGGGCCAACCCCAAATTTAGTCCTTTCTTGAGGAAACGGAGTAGGAGAGGAATGGGCACATAAAGAGGAGAGATACCCTCCAGTCTGCACCACTCACAGAAAGCCTTCCAGGTATTCTGATACACTCTGTTAGTGGAAGGACGCCTGGAGGCCAAGATGACTTCGATGGTGTCCAGATCATAATGTTGTCGTTTTAAGACCTCCCGCTCAACCGCCATGCGGTCAAGCGTAACCACTGAGGGTCCGGGTAAACCACTTCCCCCTGTTGGAGCAGATCCGGAAGGGGGGGCAGTCTCCACGGGTGACTGCGGGAGAGGAAAAGGAGGTCCCCGAACCAAACCCTGCGTGGCCAGTGAGGGGCAATTAGAATCACCTCCGCAGAATGTTTTAATATTTTCTGGATGACCCTGGAGAGCAGAGGGAGGGGGGGGGGAAGGCATACAGGAGTCCCTGGGGCCAAGGTGAGCGCAGGGCGTCGACTGCTTCTGCGCCTTCCGTCGGGAAGCGAGAGTAGAACCGGCTGAGCTGTGCATTCTGTGGGGTAGCAAACAGATCAATTAAAGGTAAACCAAATCTATGAACAATATCCTGAAACACCCCTGGATGTAGTTGCCATTCGGTCTGATCTAAATCCCGACGGCTGAGCCAATCAGCCTGCTTGTTGGCTTCCCCTGAAATATATTCCGCTGAAAGGGAAATAAGGTGTTTCTCTGCCCACAGACCCAGGGACAAGGCCTCCTCAAGCAGGGCCGCTGAACGTGTTCCCCCTTGCCTATTAACATGTGCTTTGGCTGTGACATTGTCGGTGAGGACCAACACATGAGAACCTTCTATTCTAGTCTTAAAGCTCTTTAACGCTAAACGGATAGTGCGAAGTTCTAGTAGGTTAATGGGGCATTTGGATTCCTCCCTAGACCAGGTACCCTGGGCCAGTTGGCCCTGAATGTGTGCCCCCCAGCCTGAGAGGCTGGCATCTGTGGTTACTGTAATTCTATCTGGTAGGAGGAAGGAAGAGCCTTCTTCCAAGGCTGAGGATGTCCACCAGACTAGGGATTGTCTAACGTGAGAGGGCAAACGAACCCAAACTGCAGGGGGGGACTGACCCGGGGGAATAAGGGGAAGTAAGAACCACTGCAATCTACGGGAGTGCAACCGTGCCCAGGGCACGATATCAATGCACGATATCATTTTTCCCAGTAGTGTGGCCAACAGGACTAGAGAAACTGATGGACAGCGGTTGATATTACCTATGATGACCCTAATGCTGCCCTGTCGCTCGGGGGATAGGAAAACCTTGCACTGCTGGGAATCTATAATTGAGCCCAAATGGAGAATTGAGGTACTAGGAACCAGACAGCTCTTACGGTGGTTTACCGAGAAGCCATGTCGTTGGAGCTCATCCAGCACTACTTGCACATGACGCTCTGCCAAGGACCTGGAAGAAGCCTGAAGCAGAATATCGTCCAGGTAGCACTGGACCCGAACTCCTAAGGAACGAAGGTGAGCCTCCAATGCCGCCAAGATCTTTGTAAAGACTCGGGGGGCTGAGGAGAGGCCAAACGGGAGTGCTCGATACTGGAAGTGTCTTCCAGCAAGGCAGAAACGGAGAAACTTCCTGTCTGTAGGTGCTATGGGGATGTGGAGATATGCTTCGGATAGGTCCAAGGAGACCAGATAGTCACCCCTATGGATACCCCTGAGGATGGAACGTAGGGATTGCATTTTGAATTTGCGATATTTAACAAACTGGTTTAACCTTTTGAGATCCAGTATAGGTCGCCAATCCCCGGAGGGTTTAGGGACCAGAAAAAGTATTGAGTATACTCCTGCTCCCCTTTGTTCCCTAGGGACCGGTTCAATGGCCCTAATCTCCAGGAGATGGTGGATGGCCTGTTCCATTAACCGGCGCTTTTCTGGAACTCCAGAAACATGACAGGGTATAAAACTTGGAGTGGGCCGTGACCAAAATTCCAATGATAACCCAAAACGGATAGTTTGTCTAACCCAGACGTCCTGAGTGGTCAATTCCCAGGTATCCGCAAACCTGGCTAGTCTACCTCCAATTGGGAAATCCTGAGATAAATTATTTGCCTCGTCTGGAAAACTTGTTACCCCATCCCCTATAGGGACGTTTGTAAGATCTGCCCCTGGCCGCTCTATCCTGGTAAAAGGACCTTTGGCCATACTGACCTGGGGTTCGGGGCAGATTGGAACCCTGGTCAGCCGATCGAAAGGGCCGTCTAGGATATGGGTTATGACGGAAAGAACCTTTTTTGTTATAAGTTGGAAGGACCTTCCTACGATCCTTAGACTCCACCAGTAACGGGTCTAAAACCTCCCCAAAAAGGGATTGACCCGCAATCGGCTTAGATGCCAGGCGCCATTTTTGGCGAGCATCGGCAGTCCAGTTCTTGAGCCAGTTCACCCTGCGACCTGCGGTGGCAGCCGCAATGGATTTTGAAGAAAAGCGTGCTGCCCTGAGTGTAGCATCAGCAGTAAATTGAGTTGCAGCTATGACTTTATTGAGGTCTTGATGAATGCGAAGTTCTGATGAGGGGATCCACTCCTGGAGCTGGCGCAGCCACAAGAGAGACGATCTGGCAAAGAAGGATGCAGAGCAGGAAGCGCGAACCGCCCAGGCCGAGGCATGGTGGGACTTTAGCAGGAGTTGTTCTAGTCGACGATCATCCGGTTTCAGGAGCTCCTCAGCTTCCCCCGGTATGGGATTTGGAGAGTGGAGCGCAGCTACCGGAACATCCACCGATGGAGGGGAGAGTAGACCCGTCAGTTCAGCCGCCGTATTAAAGAATCTCTTGTCCTGCGCGGAAGGCATTGGTCCTGAGGTTGGAGCCACGAACTGTCGCTGCACGTTGTCCAGGAATATCTTGGGCGCTGGAATAACATCCAGCTCTGTCACCTGTTCTTCAAAAACCGGAACTTTGGATGAAGAAGTCGCAGCATCTGTTGTTACTGGAGCAGAGGCCAGGCCTGCTACATTCCTGGCCTTATGTAGTAACGACTTGAATAAGGCAGGTGGGAATAAGCCCACTGAAGTGGGTTGTTCTGGAGCGAGGCCTTCATCCTCTGATAGTGCTGTGGGATCACACTCACCCTCTTCCAGGGTGGCAGGTCTGATATCCTCACTGGAATCATCAGATGAGTCTTCAGCAATGGCTGCCCCCCTGAGGGACTGAAAATGTGCATGACTAGAAGGCCTAGATGGAATGGCCTGGGCAGAGGCCTGTATTTGCTGGAATCCAGCTAGGCACTGTTGCTGCCATGACCATCTGCCAGCTTGGCTGATCAGGCTGATATGAAGGGCCTGCCTGAGAAGTCAGGGAGCTGGAGGCCACACTAGCAGGGGGCCTAGCCGCCTGTGTCCAGTCTATGGTGGGAGCAGAGGCCACAGGGATATCTGGTCCAAATGCAGTAGCAATCTCCTGGGGATTTCCCTGGGCAGAGGAGACCAGGCCTCCTTCCCCCCAGACATTGGGGTCTAAGAGCGAAGGAGCTGGGGCATCCAGATTGTGGACCTGGGCCTGGATCACTACCTGGTGTTTTGGAGGTGCCATGCTGATCCGCCCTGTCCACTATGCGCTGTAGCGCCCGATCACGCCTCCTCTCGTCGTGTTCTGCAGCCTTAGACCCTTGGGTCGATTTAGGCTGCTTGGCTTCTATCGGGGCAGGAGTAATCTCCTCCCCAGAATCGGGCCCTTTCTGCGTTCTTGCTGGCCTCTTCGGCTTCGCCGGAGCCTTCCCAGCCTCAGCCATCGTGAATCAGCTAAAAATAGCGAGTTGCGCGCGCCGCTAGATGGCGCTGCGCTCCCAAGATGGCGACCGGCTCAGGAGGCGAAAGGGCGGGAAAAACAGCCAAATTTGAAAAGATCGGCCGGCGCTGAACTTAAAAGCCGCGCCGCCGAGTCTCCAGGCTAAAAGAAGCCGGCCGCAAGATCGGCCTTACCAGAAATACAATCTGTGAGTCTTGAATTCTCCCCTGTATCTGTGCTCCTTAGGAGCTTTGGTAAGGGAGTGTCCCTCCAGCCTCATCGGAGTGCAAGCACCGGCCGATGGCAAACAACGCTCCCCTCAGGGCTTGCAAGCCCGTTCCCCAGACAATGAGCAGAGGGGGAAGAGAGGGGGCAGCTGGAATCGAGGCGTTTAACAGCCACAAGTGGCGATTTGTTAATGCCTGGGGACGGGAGAAGGAAACAGTTTCCTAACTGTTGTTATTTTTCCTTTCTTAACTAAGTCAATCCTCATGCATTTTTCTTTTTCTTTTTTTTTTTTTTTAAACTTACAGTTGAAGCAAGCAGTCAGAGAGGTGTAAATCCACGTCTAGCCTTTTTGAAGGGCTGAGTCTAAACTGGGCCAATATCCAAGGAGGAGGAGGACAGAGGCTCAGTTTTTGATTGACAGACTCAGCCCTTGATGTGATTGGCTGTGGACAACCCTCACTGAATGCTGGCTTCAACTTCCAATGGAGAACATTTTGATAACATTTTAATTAACGTACGCTGTAATCAATGGTTGTGACAAAGAACTGACTGAACATAGCAACCAATCTGTGAACTCATGGATGATTATGCAAAATCTGGGACAAATAAAAATTATATCTCTTACCCACTGATTCCTTCATCTTGAATCATGAAACTAAATATTAATTACCTCTCCAACATCTTAATTGGCTTCTTTTCTTGCACTGTCGACATAATACCATAATCATCTTTTTTTCTCTTCCCCACAAATTCTGCCAACATCACTATATTCTATATTGCTTGCTGAGAATTAGCAAACGGGGGCTCCTTGTCGAAGCATACTAGTCACTGCGCTCCCAAGGAGTGTCAGACTCAGACATCATTCCAAATACATACACATGAACGCTGGTCTTTCATTTTGACACAGATCCTGCATCAGTTGAGGCCATTAGTTAAAACCAGACCTCAGTCTCAGCTATGGGCAAAGTTAACATCTACCACATGGCAGAAAAACTCACGATGTCCCTAAAGCAGCCTGTTATTTTTACGTTCTGGTTTCTTTGGGGAATTTTTAAAAAGCTGCAACTATTTGGATGATGGAAAACATTTTCTCCTGCTCAGAGCCAATCAATCAAGACCAGACTGTCTTTTTTCATCTCTGGGTGCTAAGAAAACTTTCCTTTCTCAGAGCATAGATGCATATTTGTATATGCACATCAATTACTAAACATATGTTTGAGTTCTTATTACCAACCATTCAGATGTAGCCAATCAGCAAGAGAATCACGCTGAATTATGCAGATGAACTGTTGTAAAAGGCAAAGAAGTGTTTTCTGGCTGAGTTTTGGAAAAAGAGATGACAAGGTGGAGAGGAGTGAAATCCTGCTTTGAAAATCTGAACTAATTCTTGTTCCTACATCAGCATTGTCCCAAACAAACTCTGGAGAATCTATCCCAAAAGAAACGGATGGCCTTGTTGGGACTGAAAGGGGCCTGCAAAGAAATATCAGGCAGTAGCATTACATTGCTTGCCAGCAGCTTACTCTGCAACATGTCAGCAGCTGAGTAATGATTAAGACAAGAGATCAACATTTCAAATGTACATTCCACTACATTAAAGTTAATACTTTTACCTACCCGCATATTTTCCACATTGCACATTGACTTTATGGCTGGTAAATTCCACAAGTCATCTCCACTTGCTGATGCAAACACCACTCGGGAGTAACGATCACCTGAAATTGTGATTAATATATCGTGAAGATCAGATATATCACAGAACTCTGGAATTAATGGAACTCAATACAACGGGGCAGATAGAAGAGTGGGCCACAGGAACTCCGAGTAGTAACCAATTTTTAGCCTAATGTAGCTTGTAGGATTATATGAAACTGAAATGGAGGGGGAGCATCATGACTTCCCCCCTCCCCCAGCTAAAAATATTCTTCTAAAACATTCTCTATACTTTGACAAGAGAATGAATGCATATAAATGCAACAGTAGCTAAATTTAAATGTATCGTTTAAATTTTAGGAAAAAAATGAACAAATCTCCTGTTTATTTCTAACAACCATGAGCAACATTGTTTTTTCCAATAGTCTAAATGTTATAAAAGAAAGTGGAAATCTATCATTTCTGTCCCACTTATGATAAAAAAGGAAAGGCAAAAGATCTTAGGGGTGACAGAGGCCATTTAGACCAATCCCCTGCTTGGTGCAGGGATCCAAATTAAAGTGTCCTTAGCAGATGGTTGCCACTGCACAAATGGTATTATTATTGTTGTTGTTGTTGTTGTTGTTATTATTATATTATAAATATTATTGCTTATTTGTACCCTATGACAATCATTAAGTGTTGTACCTCATGATTATTGACAAATGTATCTTTTCTTTTATGTACACCGAGAGCATATGCATCAAAGACAAATTCCTTGGGTGTCCAATCACACTTGGCCAATAAAGAATTCTATTCTATTCTATTCTATTCTATTCTATTCTATTCTATTCTATTCTATTCTATTCTATTCTATTCTATTCTATTCTATTCTATTCTATTCTATTATTGCAATCTTAATACTGAAATGAATTTAGCTTAGTCCATAGAAGCCAGCATTCTTTTTCTCAGACAGAAAAGACCAATTCCTGGGAAATGAAAAGTTGCAAACGAAGCGATTTATTTATTCAGTCAAATTCGTCATGCTTGCAAATATAAAGCCAATTTTATTTTACAGCTGAAATATTAATCAACTCACTTGGAATGTCACAGAAAAAGCTGTCCTTCTGGAAATTCCAGTCAGCCTCCCTCTTCTCTCTTTCATAGTGATTGTCAGACCATCTGCCATCTCGATGACTATCGAGAACAATTTTTAAAAGAGATGATAAATTTCAAGTAGTCATTTTTATTCCAACAATATATAGATTTAAAAAGTACTAAATCAGAGAAAAGCAACCAAACAAAATGCAGACTGAGGAGTTCTGGAAAGCTGTCACACTGGAGAAGGTTATCCTAAATCAAAAGATAAAACACTAATGCAGGTTGCATTCAAACTTACAATAAAATGGAATGAGTAGTCATTCGACTATTATAAAATTTCAAAGGAAAAATTTGAGAATTATAGGAGAAACGCAGAAACATTACAAAATGGCAAAAACAGAGGACAGAAGGATTAATGGCAATGCTAATGACAGCTACACTTAAAAATTATAACACGTGACGTAATCACCCAATCACAGACAAAGTCACAAAGTCTGTAGATTTTTGCGACCTATGGTAATTGTTTGCTAGAGTTGTGCAAAGCTTCAGATTTGAATATTAACACAGAATTCCCTGCTATGCAACCTTGCCTGATTTCAGGATCAGATAGTTTAAGTAATCAGAAACAGATGCTGCACTTTTGCTTCTGCATGTTCCAAAGCATCTCTTCTGCAACATCCTATTATTAACTAACAAATAAAAGAGCCAGATGTAAAATGCAAATTCTGTTTATTTTGGGGACAGACAGGAAAAATATTTATTAAACATCTGTTATTCAAACACTTGGAGGACTGGTTATTTCAATAAGTGGCACCTAGCACCAATAGCTGATAATTGCATTGAAAGCCTTTACCTCTTAGCCTGCTCATCTGCATATTTAAATGGGTAGTTTGCTAAAGTCGCTTTGTAGCCTGTATTTTTCACCATGTTATTCCAAGTGACCAGTCTCTGCCCAATAGCAGTTCCTCTTGGTTCAAAACCCTGCAGCAGAATATTTATGAATTTTTTTAATGCATGCCATTCTTTCATTGAACAGGCGGACAGAAATTAAAATGGAAGAATTTTATTAAAATTTTCTTTTCTACAGATAACACTTAAATTGATTCATATTCTGATGACAGAATGACACAAGTTGAAACATAGCCTTCCACGGCTTGACTTAGCCAGCATCCCCATGTTACTATGCATCCCAATTCTCAAGAGCCAGTGGCACCAAATGAAGAGAGGAGACATAATTGAACACAAGTAAAAAACATTAAGACAGTAATATCAGGACAGCAATTTATACTATGTATTAACTGCTTTCAGATAAATATGACAAACTGTCTTCTTGGAAAGAAAGTGGAAAATATATGGCTAACTACATCTTCCAAATAACATGGCTTGCAAATAACAAGCAACTTGTTTTTATTTTTTGGAGTTTATTTTTTTTTAAAAAATAGTTTTTAGTTTACTGAGTCACCCAACACAATGTATAGAAGACTTCTGACCAATATCACCATCACCACCATCTGATCTGTGGGGGGGAGTCATCATGCATAGAGTATATACATGAAGCCTACTCTATGTGCTAAGACCTTACTAGTGATGGGTTCCAGCTACAGGAAAGCCACTGCTGAATAAGCAAAACCCCTCCTTGGTAAACTTTTATGATATCATCCATTAATGTTTCGGTGAAAAGACAAATCAGACAGATTGTAGGCAAAACTGTTCACCACTCACATAATGCCTGAATAGAACAACAATTATCTAAAGTAATCTTCTATTTATTGAGTTACTATTTAAGCTATCTGGTGTTGCTGTACTGTATTGCACTGATGTACAGTATTTCTATTGTACATAAGCTGAAATCACTCTTAGAAGAGGATTCTTCTAAGGTTTGCTCTTTAAGAAAAGATTCAGCAGCTACACCCATATATAGCTGAAGACATCTGGCCTCAAGTACTTTATAAATATTCAGATGTGGGGTCTGGATGTGGACACATCTGCATTTGAAAGCAATACAATATGTTCACCCATAATTTACCACAGCTCTCTGTTTATCATTATTTCAGGGGGGGAGGGGGGCTGGAGGATGTGCCAACACAATGCACAATGACAGCAGAAGATAGTAAAGTTTACTCACCAATAAAGGATCAGAGAAGTCTGGAAGATCTGGGACTAGAATTCCAACCAATGCACACACCACAATTAATACAGTACACAGGCCTAAAACCACCACAGGCCAGTCTGCTATCAGAGCTGCATAGCTAGAACAAAATGGAAAACAAACGTGAATAGGAGAAAGGTGCTAGCAGAGAAAAAGAAATCAGGACACAGGGGGTTAATTTATACTTTTTCTTTTAATGACTAAGATGGTTTTAAAAATATCACCATCATGTTTGTTTAAAGAGGACTGAATTGTGCCAGTCTTCAAACTGGAAAGTACCCAAATTTGTGGAGAGCAGTATTTCCAACATTACTTTCCAATCAATAAAAAACAGATCCGCCACTCATTTTTTCCTTCTTCAGCATTTCTTCATGCAAGAATGTTTAAAACAGTTGATACAGATTTGTCCTTCAGGTATAATGAAAAAGAATAGATTAATTTTTCTCTCCTTTCTTTTCTACTGCAATCTATTCACAATTTGTTTGGCTTGAAGGATACTAATGGTAATTGGTATATAATTAACTTGAATCATTTGACACCTGTGATTCAGAAAAGCCATGCCATTCCAAATGCAAGCACTCTATTAGATTAAAGACCCACTACTGATTTTTTGTTGTTCATTTTTACCACTAGTCTATATATTTGGTCTGGTCAGAATGTTTCCAAATTCATCTCTTTAAACACTATGCAATATTAAAGCAAGAATTCATTGTTTCTGCAAAAGTTGTAAATTAAGGCACACGAAGGGTTCGGTGAAAAGAAACACTGTGGATCCATTCTAAAACAAAACAGCATGTCACCCTTCTGCATTGGTGGTGTTATGTCCAGCTTTCAATCAACAAATTGAAGACCAGCAAACCCGAAGATTATCAGTAGCTTAACTGATAATGTGTTTGGTATCTCAAAAGCTTGTTAAGTATCTACTGGAAATTAGAGAGGTAAAAAGGATTGTATCCAGTTAGTTTTTTCCAGAAAAGTGAGTATAAAAATCCTTTCTTGTTTTGGAAGAAAAGAAGAGCCCCTGAAGAGCTCATCTCGGATCATTCTAGGACTTTATGGTCCATTGCCCTGGAGGACTATTCAGTTTCTCTTGGGATATGAAATCAAGGGAAGGATGAAGGGACACTACTCCCCCAAAATTTATAAACCACCTGAATCTGGGTGATTTTGGATAACTTTTGAGGGGGATGGGAGCCTGAAGGTCCAGACCAGATTGTTAAACTCCATGTTATAAAAAAAGGATATCTGTTTAACTGAATTGACTCCCAAGAAAATTTGAGCTGCTGATCAAAATATGTTTCCCAATTGTCGGAGGACTTTGGGGGGGGGGGGGACGACATTTCAACTCAAGTAGGAAAGGGATGCTTCTGAGGTTTCATACATGAACCTTAACGTGGGAATTGGCTCCAATGTACTCCAGCTGCCTGGCAGCAAACGGGTATCCCAGCTGCCTCCGGATTTCCAGAGGCCTGGCAGCACAAAGAAAGCATACAGCTCATTCACTGGGGCCACCTGTTCTAAATAAAATGAAACTTTCTTTATCCCTTCCGTTCAGATGACATCACCAATAATTTTTAATGCTGATAAGTGCATGAAAAAACCCAAAAGAAATACATTAACTGGAAATGGGCTCTTACCTTTTTGGCAACGTTACTGCTCTGGCTGGCCTGAAAATGAAACACAAACTTATTTTAGAGGGAGAAGTACTGCCAGCACTCAAATTTTCTTTTCCTGCCTACTTATTTAGATCAGCATTTCCCAGTTTTCAAATGTTTGGTATAACTTCCATCATCTCCAGCCAGGACACTCACATTTTTCCTTTTTTTCTGAGGGAAGAAAATCACACAGAATTCTTGATCAGTTGTTCTGTGAAGCACATCTATCCAACTCTTAATTATGCCTTGAAATCCTGTTCTTAATTGCTTTCCTTTCATCCTATTTATTAACATATTTTGCATACACACAGGCACATTTAACTCAATGGTTAAGTGCATAATTTTTTTTGTAGAAGACCTGAGGATGTGTTCTACCAATTTGCCCCAAATAAAGGAGGAAAGGACCTCACTTTTTTTTAAAGGGGGTCTTGCTTTCCAAAATCTGATCAGATCACAGACCTCCTAAAGAAAAGCTGCAAGCCCTTTAACAATATCAAATAAATGGAAACATCAAATATAGTAAATTAAGTCATTGCTTCAGAAAGAACACAATTTTTAAGAGATGACTGGCTTTTAATATGACTTCTCTACACTCCTATTTTTCCCCACAAAAAAGATCTTCTAGAGCTGTGATGGTGAACCTGTGCGGGCACAGGAGCCATTGTCCTAGCTCAGCTCCACCGCGCATGCGTGCGTCTCCCACCAGCCAGCTGTTTTTTGGGTCTCTGCCGTGCATGTGCAGGGGCGGGCGCATGCGGAAGACATGTGTGCATGCGCAGGGTGCTTGTGCGGGGTTCATATGCGCATGTGTGGGGTGCGTGCACAGGGTCACACGCGCATGCACAGGGTTGCACGCACAAGCGGGTGGTGGTGGGAGTGCAGGGGTCGCATGCATGCACTGGGCACGCAGGGGGTTGCACGCACATTGTATTATGGGTGTGCACACGTGCATGCGCTGTCACACATGCACACGCAATGACAAAAAGGTTAGCCATCACTGTTCTAGAGAATTCTCAGAAAATGGCCCGGTGAATGATGGGGCATTTTTTTCTCCCTGCCGACAAACTGCGGATTTTGCTGCCAACACTGGTTTTTGGGTAGCAAGCTCTCCAGATTTGAATGGGAGTAATGTTAATGACCCTCAACAACCCCAGACTACCATGTACTTGCCTGGAGGGAGAAATCTGGAGGATTTCAATTCTCGGTAAGAGTGGCCGGAGTGGTCGGGTCTCCATCTTTTCCTGCAACTGCTTGTATTTTTAAGTGCACCTTCTGTTTTTAAGATCACTTTTGATTACTAGCCTGGCCGGATGCTAACTTACCTTATATCCTTTTGCTTGCCTACAATCACAAACTTTTACTGTTTTATTTCGGTGCTCCAAAATACTTCCTCTTTCACTGCAGTGGGCGTGAAGGTTCTTTTTCTTTGTAGCGAAAGTGATTTAATCAGATCTACGCTGGATTTTTACTTTAAGGATTTTGTATTTTACTAGTTTTCTTAAAAGAACTCTGTTGCTTCATTTTAATTTTTTTTCTCCATCTACTCTGTTGTGGCAGTTTTTAATCTCAGCTTCTTTGTGCCTCCATTGTTATTGAGTATCCATTTTCTTTGTCCTCAAAAGGGAACTGCTTACACTTCACTGTGAAAACTTGACTTTGAGGGCAAAGCAATAATAAATTAAGGACTTTGAGTATTATATATCCTTTATAATGCCCCCCAAAAGAGAGATAGGACTCAGAAGTTTTAATGTTAAAGCCTTCTTGGTGGAAACTTTTTTTTGGGGGGGGGGGAGTTTGACAACTTACAAGCTTTAAATGAAAAACTGGATAAATGTTTAATGAATTTGTAATAATCATAAAATCATCCCAAAGAACACTTCAAGACACAGGCAACAGTAGCTAAATCAGCTATGCAATTGGATGGACTGAAAGTTAATTTGCTGTTAATAAATTTAAAAGAAAAGGGGCTTTATTTGAAAACTGATATTTGTTAGAGGATGCTGAAAGGGGAATTAATGAACTTGACTTTCTCAGAAAAGCTTGATGGAGTTTGTGGAATGGAGACATCATATGCAATTAGAGCAGGGATGGGTTCTAACTTACCTCGCTCCTGGTTTGCTTCCTCCCGCGCCTTGTGGGCGCGCGTGCGCTTTGCGCGTGCATGCAGTGCCAAAGAATTTGAATTTTTTTTTAAAAAAGCAGAAAACAAGATGGCGACCGCATGCACAGTGCCAGAAACCCGGCTTCTGTGCATGCTCAAAAGAAAAAATAAATTTAATTTTTTTTTAAAAAAAGATGGCGGCGCTCACGGACTGGCACCGACCTAACCAGATCCATGACGTCATCGTGACGTCACCAGCAGGTCGCTGCCGGTTTGGGTGAACCCACCCCTGAATTAGAGGATGGCTGCCATGATATATTAGGTCCCAATTTGTGGGAAGATTTATTGAACAAGTATTATGGAGGTATTCTCAATGAAGACCTTCTTTTTTGGAGTGAGAAGCAGTTGTTTGGAACCATTCCACTCATAATTTTAAAGAAAAGCAAGGAACTGGGAGTTATTTTTATGATCAAGAACCAATCCATGGTATTTGATCCTGAATGGATTCAGAAACAATGGTTGTAGTGAGTCTATGAGAGAATAGAAGCTGACTGTGGACCTTCCGTGAGTTAAATGTAACAACAGATTTATTAACAGAGGGCTTTGAAGTTTAGCTTTGTGGTTGGAATTCCCTGTTAACTGTTTTTCCCCCCTTAGTAGATAGATGGTAGGTCAAATTGGTTGATTGATAATAGATTTCTACAATTGTGATATTTTAATGTTATATAGCAATTTTGGAAATATAGATGTAGAAATTTATAGATTGTGGACCTGTTTTGGGAGGGATGAACAATTCTTGTCGCTGAAACTATATTTATCAGTGTTCAACCAGGGAAGACATTTGTGCATATGCTTGAATTTTTGTTTTATGCACTTTTTTCTTTGTTTCTGTTTTTGTATTGTATTTTTTTCTTGATCCTAGATTTTAACCTTGTATACCAAAAAAGAAAAAGATCATCTAAATATTCTTTATTTCTAATTTAGAAATAGTATAATTAGTTCATTGTACTAGTTGGAACAAAGTGGGAAACTGTTATTTGTTGCAGTATTGATTTTACCTCCTTTTGAAGTGTTAAGAGATCAGACATTTTCCTTCTGATTTCATATTGCATCCAAAATATAAAATAGAGCAAACGTTTCATATCATTTGTTAAAACAACAATGCTTGAAAAACTATAATTTGAAATTGGTTTGCTTCAACTAAGGATAATTGAAAATGATCAACATGGACACGGCCACTTTTCCTATTTTTGCATATCACCTTTAACATGATGGACACAAATATCTTTTCCCCTCCAAAGTTTTAGCTTCCTTTAAATTCAACTTAGCACCTTGAGTGTACTGGGAGGTGACGATTACCCTTGAACTAGAGTATTTGAAGTAATTTATTACAACTTATTACACTGCACTTCCTTATTATATTGAAGTTACTTATTACATTTATAGCAAAGTACAGTGGACTCGTGGACTCAGTTCAGTTAGGTGCTTTCTTGGATTTGTTTTGCATTAGTCCCATACCATTTCCTGGTCTGCATTTTTGGATGACATAAGGACAAACTATGAAGAATTGCTATTCCTTCAAGTGGAGAGGAGAGCATTTCCCTTGAAAAGGTCTAGACATCAAAACAGCACCTCATCCCTGTTAATTGAAAGGGAAAGCTCTATTTTGCTATGCATTCTAAAGCAGTGCTTCCCAAACTTTTTCATTACCCAAAACTGCTTATCAGAAGTTCTTTTCACCCCAATGTAGATAAAACCCTTTGAGTGAATTTAAATGTCCCTGTGGTAATGCCTATGTGTGTTGTTACCCAAAGAAAAACTACTATTAATACTATTTTGGATAATTTACTCTGGTTTGGGAAGCATAACTATTTTTTGTTGTTGTTGAAATTAAGATTTTTTAAAAATTCTAAATCAGAGCATAATACAATTGTCATAATCAGCTGCAATGAACTAATTACAGTGCTGGGACTCGTTTCGATGCAGGTTTTTTTTTTGAAGCATGCATTTGGAAATGAAACAGTTTGATAGCTGGCATGTACTTTAACATTTCAATTATGAAGGATTCTATCATTCTTTTGTGCAGGATAAAATTTACTTAAAAGGACTAAAGCAGAACATAGAACAAAGATGGCCTGGAATCATAAGACTATTTTAGACCACAGCCAAAGGCTGACATGCACCTAGGAAGTTTAAACATATAAGCACACCCCAATTAAACATATGCACACCCAAATTTTATATCTTAACAGGTCATATCAAATAAAAACACCCTTTTTCCCCCAAACCATTCCTTAGAAAGATTATTTTTGTTGTATGTTAAAGTTTGCATTAAGGTTGTTTTCAGAGCAAAAACAAACTCCAGCATTCATATTCTCTGAATTCTGCCGTTTATATTCTGAACTCGGTCATTCTCTCTCTCTCCCTCAAGCCAATTTACACATTACTATGGAATGAAATCAAAGTTCGCTGCTAGTTTTGCCTTTGAAGCACTACTTCAATTTATTAACAGAATTTTCTTTCTTCTTAATGAATTCATGTTTGTCCTATCAGATCCCATACATACAATGGAGAAAGATGAAGCACAAATTGCCAAGCTAATCTATATTCTAGAGCAGCGGTTCTCAACCTGGGGGTTGAATGACCCTTTCACAGGGGTCGGGAGACTTCGCCCGGACGCTGCCATTTGGGTTCTTTTACTCTCTGCGCATGCGCAGAACACTTTGCGCATGCGCAGAAGGTAAGAACCCAAATGGCGGCGGCAGGGTGGGGGACGCAGCAGCGGGTGTGGCAGCGTGGTGGGTCATGGTGGGGGCGCGGGGCGCAGGTCACGGCATTAAGAAGGTTGAGAACCACATAATTATTTATATAAGGAAAGATTTAGGCCTTATTAACCTGGATATTGGTGTACTTTCTTAATGGGAGATCAGGTTTTGTATTTTAATGCTGGCCTTCAAACGCCAACATTTTCTGCCACACAGGAGATGTTCTTACACAAATCACCTTGAAAGCTGTTTGGGAATGGAAAGTTATATGCAATGAGGCACCATAAGAAAGCTCCAAAAAGACTAGAACCCTTATCCCCATCCATTTTGTGGCCTACTGATTCCCATTCAACTGTGCTGCCAAACTTCTGCTCTGTAATTATAGAAATCAATATTACAATGGAAGTCATATGAAATATAGTGCCATCCCAAAAGTGGGGTAACTTTATGGGAATGTTTGGGCAATACTATGGAAGTGGTTGGCTATTGCCTTCTGGGATATTTTATGGATCTTGCAGTTTAATTTACAGTCCTCAGATTTTTTGATGGTCTCCCAAGTGCTAAGTACTAACCCAAATACTAGGGTGGTCTGATATTTAGTTCTTTGGAGATCAGCCAAGTTTGACAAGGTATTGCCTCACCTAAAAAACACAGACTTTTTTTTTGCTCTAAGAAAAGCAAGCTTCCTTCCTCCCTTAAAAAAATAATAAAAAAGAACCAACAAAGCAGTAGTGGGCTCTAAATCCCATTGCTACCGGTTCGCGCGCGCGCTTGTGTGCGAAGCGTCCCGGGTGTGTGGGCAGAGCCTTCCACTGCCGCTGCTACCGGTTCGCAGAACCGGGCTGAACTGGGACCAACCCACCGCTGCAACAAAGTCAACCTAGGCACAAGGCATGGCCCTGCCCACTTTATTCATCACTCCAGCCACTAGTGGGCAAGTCACCTTTGCCCACTAAAAATAGCAATTAAAACCTGCTCTAGGATAAAAGAGGAGTTTACAGCAAGTGCCGGTGATACATGGGTGATGTATTAATAATGAATTATAAAAAATTATCAATGAAAAGATATAGACTGTTGTGATCCAGGTGGTCACGGTTTGTCAGGCCTCAAGAGAGTTCTCTATTACTCTTGGGAATGGTTAAAAAAATGGGCCTCCACCCTCAGTCCCCCAAACAACAGGCCATAGATTACCCGGCAAGTCCACAAGGCAAAAATCTAGGCATAAGACAAAGGCAATTTTGAAGGCAAAGTCTTCAGGGCTAGGCAAGACAAACAGCAGGCCATAAAACAAAGTGGTGTCCAATGCAAAAGCCTTGTGGGCCAAGTCTTCAAGGCTAGGGCAAGCCAAGAATAGTCCTCAAAGCAAGGCAAAAGCAATCCTCAAAGCCAGGGGAGTATAATCCGAAACAAACACTTGTTCCTGGCAAAAGCTCCTCCTCAAAAGTCTCCTTAAATTCTAATCTCCAGGTGAACCTCATGAGGAGGGGTGGGGCGCCCTCCTCCCGAGTAGTCGGTTCGCCCTGCACTGACTCTACCTCCTCTCGATTCTCCACGCTCGAGGGAGGGAGGCATTTGCTCGTCTCTGGAGCTCTGGTGCTCCTCTGCTCCGCTGCCTGCCCTTTCCATCTCTTCCCCACTTCCTCGGTCAGCCTGCACCCTCTCTTCCTCCCTGCCTACTGCCTTGTCCTCGTCCCCAGGTCGTTCCTCATGGGCCATAGGGACTGCGCCATCCCCCTCCGTCGGCCCAGGCTTTCACTCCTCCTCTGCCTCAGACCCTGGCTGCGACAGGGCAATGACATAAACAGTCTGGATATTATTTTCAATCTGTATTTCAAAAACAAAGGCTTCATCTAATTATTGCATCATAACTGTCCTCATAAAAAAAAATCCAAAACGTATCCAAGAAGGTCCTTCCATTAGCACAAATTTTTCACCATATTTTGATTGTGCAAATGTCAGATCCAAAGTTTTGGTCCATATAATTCATTCTGGAATGAAAGTGCATACACAGTCTTATTCATTACAATTTAATTTGATACATATAGCTTTCACTGATTATGCTAAGCCAGGTACCACACCAACAGAACAACAGAATAAAACCTCTTGTACTTTCCCCACTTCGCACCTCTTCTCATACCCTTTCAAAAACCATTTTTCTCACATGCTTCTGTTGTCCTAGATCAGCCACTGCCTAAATAAAACATGGCATGCTATATTAACTGCAAGTTCAAAGCTGTTTAGATTCTCAAAAATGTACTCCAATTCTGTTGGAATCTGTATCTTGGGCCAGCTGGTATTGCTTCCATTCTTATCCAAGTTTTTATTAGTTCTTCTTCCCCATATGGTATCTTGCGTAAAGCCTGCATTCCTTATGCAAGTGTCTATAGACCCATGATGGCAAACCTAAGGCCAGCTGATTTTCGGGCCTTCTGGGCCCACTGGGAGTCGGGGAACAGCCTGTTTTCAGGCTCCGGAGGGGGTGGGGAAGGCCCGTTTTTTGCTCTCCCCAAGCTCCAGAGCCTTTCTAGGAGCCTGGAGAGGGCAAAAAATGGGCGTGCCATCGCGTGCCGGGAGGGGGGGTCACATGCGCATGTGCAGGGCCCCCGAATGGAATTATGGGTGTGGGCACACATGCACACACGTGCCCCCCCTTTTGGCACGTGAATTAAAAAAGGTTCGCCATCACTGCTATAGACTGATGATTAAACAATTTGTTTTCATTCCTATTACTGGACTTAACCTTAGAGGTGCTATTCTTAAATTTCTCTATACACAACTCCAAGGTATAAAATTGTTTTCGTCTGGCAGCCTTGAAATATTAGGACCATTAGCCTCTGGCATAATGGATGAAACCTTGCTGAGATTGAAAGCATTCATTGAGTGCTCAGATTTTGTACCAAATAAGAGTTTATTAGAAATCTTTCAGAAGACAGAGCTAATCTTATCTTTCAATGGCTAGTTATGAAAAGATCATTAGATAATAATATTGATTATTAACACTATTTCTATTTATGGGTCCCCCTGTCCACAGGAGACTTATATTGTTTGTCTGACAATACTTCTTGCTCTTGAACTCTAAAATTTTATTTCTGGGGGGAAAAAACCACCCATGGAAATTGATTATCTGGGAGTTAAAACATACCTGTCAATTCTCAAGTTACAAAGGTAACTTTGTTTAAAGTGAACTCAAGCCCTATGGAGTCTTCTCGCAGGTGACATCATCCTGACCACATACAGCAGGAATATGGGGGGGGAGGGGAATCTCACAGCACATAACAAGGCTCTCGCCCAAGCAACAAATTGAGAATCCAGAGTTTCTGTTTGGATCGTGCATACAACTTATTTTCCTGCAGATCTTCCATGTTGTGTATACAGATATGGCAGGGACTGTGGCATAGCAATAAGGAGAGAAGAGTTATACTCAGTAAGTTTGAATATGACTTCTGTATAAATAGTTGAAATCATAGGCTCAATATGAGCATTATGATATTATAGAGTTTTGCTGAAGTAAGGAATGCAATGCTGAGGAGAAAAACCCATGTTTACTGCAATGATCTTTGAGCCCCTTTTTTATAACAATGATTGAATAATGGAAAAGCAAGAGTTTTAGATTATTTCATTATATGATTAATGTGGTGAGATTATTATATCCACAGAGCAGGGGTGGGTTCTAACTTACCTCGCTGCTGGTTTGCTTCCTCCCACGCCTTGTGGGCGCGCCTCGTGGGCGCATGCTTGCTTTGCGCGCACACATGCGCAGTGCCGAAAAATTCGCAAATAATAATAATAATTTAAAAAAGCCAAAAACAAGATGGCGATCGCATGCACAGTGCCGGAAACTTGGCTTCTGCGCATGCTCAGAAGAAAATTAAAGATAAGATGAGATAAGCTGACTTTTTTTATTAGAGACAAGACGCTATCTATATTTATTAGTGACTGCAACATGCTATAGACTTTATTTAACAGATTAACAGAGTTGGAAGGGACCTTGGAGGTCATCTAGTCCAACCCCCTGCCCAAGCAGGAGACTCTACATCTGCCTCTACCTAGGATTGAACTCACAACCTCCTGATTGTGAGGCAAGAGGTCCACCTCTAGGCCACAGCAGCTGGTGTACAAATGAAAAAAATGAACATGATTTATGGCTTTGCTAATTAGACAGAGTACGAAGAAGAGTATTATGATTTAACTTTAGAGAGATGTTAAAATATATAATATAGCTGCTGTGAACAATATCATAAGCCCCTTTGTATCTTTTTTCTTTTCTTATTTTTCTTAAATCTTTTTCTTTCTTTCTTTGCTTTCTTTTTTCTTTTTTTCCTCCTTATTTTACATTAATTTGTATTAGTTTTTAATCTTTCGAAAGAGTTAATAAAAAGTATATTCAGGAAAGCAAAGAAGTTTTATAGAAGTTGAGGTCTACAAGTCAGAAAATTCTACAGATCTGATTTGCTGGCCAGTTTGGGGAAACTAGGTAGCTCTTTGTGAGGGTATATGGAGTGAGTTCTATTGTTAGGCATAAAGGGTTTTTAAGGAGGGCAGCAGAGCTGGGAGGTCCATTGTTAAAGAGATAGAAGGTTGAGGTCATCAGCTGAGAGAGGATGGAACATTGGGGTATCTCTAGGTTGCGGTTCTCTTGTTTGACCCTACTCCTGTCCAAAAGATGTGGGGGGAAAGAGTGCAGTTTCCATTTTGTTTGTTATCACATATAGATCTTCAACATGAACCTTTATGCCAAAATGGCATCAGCACTATGTTGCCATGTACTCACAGTATCTTCTTTGGGCAGCCAAAACAATTTTATTCCAGTTTATCTGTGACACAGTTTTTGTTTTGTGACTTCAGAGCTGCACAAAGCTTGGAGAACTGGCCATTTCCTCATTTGTGGGATTCTTGCTTCACCCATACTCCTACTGTCTTAATCTGGAACTCCTGATTTCACAATCTACTGCAATCTTAATTCTTCCAGGCGATTTTAAAGCAGATGAAAAACTGCTAATTTGATTTCCCCCCCCCCCCTGCTTACGCATGTGATATACACCAAACTGGTCACTGCCCAACTCCATCTGACTCTGAGTGGTTCACAAATAATATAAAAACCAATACAAATAAAAAACAAGATGTACCTAGCAGCTGACAACACTAAGACAACTGACAAATATTGCATCATACCTTGAAATGTTTACTAATAGAAAAATGGCCATTTGGATTCAATCAACCAAGCCTGAGCAAAATTATAAGCCATAAGGCTCTTATACTGGCAATAAATGTTATGCTTTTGTCCCAAACTGCCATAAGGGAGTGCTTGAAATTGGTTTTAGACGGTGATCAGTGGTGGGTTCCTACCGGTGTGGTCCACTCTATAGCACCGGTAGCGGCCCGCTGGTGATGTCACAGTACCGGTGCGGTCAGTTGCCGGTGCCTGGGCACCGCCATTAAAAAAAGTTTTTTTTAAATTTTTTTAAAAAAATTTCTTCTGCGCATGCCCAGAAGCCGAGCTTCGGCACTGTGCATGCGCTGCCTTCCTACCCCACAGTGAGTCCAAGCAGGGGAGGATGGCTGAGGGAGTGCATGAGATGCTGAAAGAATGGATGGCAGGAGCTATCTCCATTCCCCTCCCTTTAGCAGTCTGAGAAGCCACGAACGTGCGGTGATGATCCTAGGCATTTTTGCACGTTTGAGGCTTCTCAAGCTGCTGAGGGGAGGGGGAATGGGCGGCAGGACCTATCTCAGTTCCCCTCCCTTCAGCAGTCCGAGAAGCCAGGTCCACCCGGTCACATGGCTGGCAAGCCACACCCACAAAATAAGCCACGCCCACAGAGTGGTAGTAAAAAAATTAGGAACCCGCCTCTGACGGTGATAGTTAAATGTTCCCAACGCAGAAGATCTCTTTCATAAGTACAGGATTTATCAACTAACCACCCACATCCTTGAAGCATAGCTTGCATACTGAACTTGGTAAATATTCAAGGTGGTTACCCTGAAAAATCAAGTGGCTATCCTATACGAGGAGTCATGGGCAAGCAAAGCTGCGGTAGCCCAGGATAAACATGTAGAAGTGAAGAGCTACAAAGAAGAATGTACACAACATGAAATGTTTGTGAAGTTTTTACCTGCATGGAACTGTCACTGAAGGAGACTCAAGAGCAGAAAGAGAACATTGATGAAATCTCAAGAAGACTGAAATGAAAGTTATGCATGGAATAGAAGAATCCTGTGCATCACACAGTCATTCTCAGACATTTTCCCCCTGGAATAACTCATCAGTTTAAGTTAAAGAGACACAATATGTAAGGGAAGTCCAAGCAGCCTTTCAATATTATGCATGAGGGTCTAATCAGGCTCATATTATGCACTGCTAAACATTATAATTTTTGTGAAATACATTACTGCTACTGGTTAGCAGTAGCTAAGTTATATTTTCACAACCTGGTTCTCTATTAAACCATGCTACCCATCAACAAGAGTAAGAAAGCAACACCATTTCATGAACTTTGGACGGTGAACCATTTTAATCACTCTGATCTTGCAACACTCTCACATGTGCCTGTTTTTTTGGTGTGGAACCTCAGCCAGCATAGCTACTATAGTGGGAGTGGAGAAGCCTAATTTATCAGTCATAAATTTATATTTGCAAGATTAAATTATTGTGTCTAGTGAGGGATGACAGAAATAGCTGGAGCTGGGGGAAGTGGGGAGCAGAGTTGAGAAAAAAACATCTCATCGCCTTTTTTGTCCAACTGTTTTCATCCAAATCTAATTTGTTCTAAGCTTTTTGTTGTTATTGAACAAGCTTTTAAATACATTGTTCCCTTTGCCCTCTTTCCAGGTTATTTATGGGATGATAGAGTTTGGTGGATAGGCTAAACAAAATGTTCTCAAATATTAAGAGGCAATAAAAATCTTAGTATCATCATGAATCACAATTTGAGAACAGTCCAACTTTTCTATTGTACTTATAAATATTTCATATGCAACATCTTTTGTGTTTCTTCTCCACATTTCTCCAAGGGTTTAGAACATATTCAAGAGGATTTCGGAACGATTCAGCAAAACCACATGGCAGATATTATCAAACTCCTCCAAACCTCCATAGGCACATTAAAAATGTAGTGCCATTTATTCTACATATAGATGAACGAAATGACAACTTTGATAGCTAAAGGTGAACTGAATGTTTTATGGCATAGTCTAAAATGATTATTTTTAAAAATGGAGAGAACTGTTGGTGAAAATATGCTAACATTATCAATTTGCAGCATAATATCTAAGATTACAAACAGCCACATACATAGATCAATTAAGCATTACCTTAGCTACCCACATCTGACCTCAGCTAAACCAGGTCTAGATTTCTAGCTTAGCACAAGCAAGGGCACAGTGGTGCATTGCTGATCAATCAGTCCAAGGTTGTCCACCTAACAACCCTCTAGACAGGGTTATTAAACAAACTATGGAATTTCAAAAGTTTGCTTTGTTGATGACTAAATCAGGACCCCTGGCTTCTTATCAAGAACACACTGTGGCTTCCAACTCTAACTTGTCAAGGCAAGAACTAAAAGGAATCCCAGTTATTCAAACAGAGCTGCTCTGTGACTTTGTTCTCCTTTGGCATATAAAGATTTAAGACATGACATTTAAAATGAGTCTCAAGCTCTGGGCTACATATGGTCCATTTAAGAAGAAATTCAATGCGCCACAAATAATAAGTATGCAAAATGTAACTGACATACAATGTCCATTAGAATTTTACTTAAAAACCAGTTTACAGTGCTAATTATAACTGTGTTATTCTTTTGGTCTAAGTCAATAAATCACAATAAATACTATTCTTCTTTGTTCAAATATAGCTAAAAATTCCACATTGGTCATTTGGAAAGTAAGGTTTGTGTAATATTGCTCATAAAATTATATACTTTCCTCTCTTCTTTTCCTGTTTTTGTTATTGTTTCTCTCTAAACATGACCTATACTGACAATAAAGATTATTGCCAAGCATAAAAAATGCACTTCATCAGACGGCAGTACCGAAAAGTGAGTTTTTTATAAATCCAGTAATAGGTTTGACTCATTGCTGACACACCTAGTTATTAAAATATCTTTAGCTTGTTTAGACACCTTCTTTTCTTCCAGAGAAGAGGAAAATTCTCTTTAATTCTATCCAACGTCTTTATTAGAAATAAATTAAATGAATAGATTGAGATTACATCCAAAGAAAATGCCAGTTTTCCTTTTCTTGGGGAAAATAATTTAATCAGAATAAAAAATTGGAAGGACTAAACCAAATGTATTCCAATAAATGGAATACAGAATTATTAGAAAGATTTGATTTTTACCTTTTCTTGAAGCAAACGAGATAAAAACTATTGAAGGAGTTTAATCCAATAAAGCCATCAGCTAAAAACACATGTTTTATTTACATTTCTCTGCTATCCTATCAAGAGTTCAAAAACTGATTTACACAGTTGTCCTATTTATAAGCTATTTGCTCCTTTGTATAGGAGCATCAGGTAAGATACTGAGCACATACCTTCCATTTATAGAAACATAGAATCACAGGACTGTGAAGCTGTAAGCAAGCATACGGATCTATCACAGTCCTCCCTAATAAGCTGGAAAACCAATTAAACCATCTTCAATGGATGACTGTCCAGCTTCTTCTTAAAACTCTACAGAGCTAGAGAAGATTGGTAGAGTGTTCCATAGATATACTTTATCCTTTCAGTTGCTCGCTATAGTACCGGTAGGAAAGATGAAACAACTTCGGGCTAGAGGTAGTTTTCAAGAATCTTCTCACGCTCAAGGAGAATGGTACTAATTTAATCTTCCCCAGGGTTCTGAATTTCTATGTACATTAAAGTCAAGGCAGCATTAAGTAAAACTGTTTCACAGAATATAGGAAAGAGGTCCAATATGCCAGACAGATGTTTCTGCAGGGAACACCACGTCTTACACTATAATGTTGTCAAAAACTGTGGTTATCTGACTTGGAACACAATTCTACCTGGTCTATAATGTCCAAATATATAGCATATATTCCAAATGGAATTTGCTTAAGAAAATGTGCTATAACTCATAATGCAAAATGGGGTCCTGCATGCACACAAAGAGTGCTTTTGATTCAAGTTTATTTTCTGTCCAACAGTTAAACACTACTGATTACAGAGTTATTATAATGAAGCCATGACAAGCCTCTCTCGCATCCCCAGTGGAAACATTCATAAACATAAGTCAATTCTGAATCGAACCAGGAATGGTTTACTAACCAATAAATTAGCAAAATGTCTGCAATCCCACAGCAAAAACTTTAGGCTAGAAGTTGTCCGTGTTTCAAAAATCCCTGCTTTTTGTTGCTGTTGTTATTCCGTTTCCCTTTTTTTCTAACTTCTCTTCTCTGCTTTTATTTTATATATTTTTTAAATTAATAACATTTTCAAATTTAAAAAGGGAGGGAAAAAGCTTTGCCAAGAGCTCTATGTATAGTAAGAACAAGCCATTCCTTCCCTACATCCTACTGATTGTGAAGTTGATTTTAGAAGGAAAGCAAAAGAGAAGTAAAAAAACAACAACCCAGAGTTAGTGGCCTGACCCATCATTTGTTTCAGCACACCTCCCTTGTAGCCTTGAGGAAATTCACTTACCTACCACACATAGCCTTGAGGGGAGACAGCCTTTGAAAGAAAAAGTATTGCTTAAATCACAGATATTAATCAGGTAGATTCAGCAATCTTCTACAGCCTAATCTCTTCCAGATATACTGGAACTGCAATAGTAGTCTCAGTATCTCTAATAGTGTTGGCGAACCTTTTCGGGCCGAGTGCCCAAACTGGAATGTGTGTGTATGTGTGTGCATGTGTGCGCGCCGGAGTACCGGAAACCCGAAAACCAGCTGGCTGGTGCGTGCATGCCTGTTTTTCGGGCCGTTTCCAGGCCGTTTCCAGGCCATCAAAAACGGCCCAAAAAGCGGCATGAAAATGCCCCATAAAACGGTCCCAAAAAGTCCAGCTGACCGGCGTGCATGTACGTCCTGGAAACCAGAAGAGCAGCTGGAGATGGCGCGCGTGCCCATAGAGAGGGCTCTGCATGCCACCTCTGGCACGCATGCCATAGGTTCGCCATCACGGCTGTAGTAGGTACTAAGTTGAGGGAGATGGATCTAGTTTATTTCCAGATCAACATTATTCCTTCAATTCTTGATTTCAAACCATCTCATCTGACTGGATGTTTAATTGAAAAACAAATATGTCAATTTTCAAAAATTACTTGCTTTCATGTCATAATCCTATAAACAGTATAAAGCAAACAAAAGCAAGTAACAGTGCTAGTAAATGTTGCATGTGGTAATTTTGGTTGATTAGGAAAATATATAAACTATTTATTATAGTAACAACTTTATTAAGATAAATGGTCCAGATTTATAAGCAATGTTTCAAGTTTAATTGTTTAATATACATCCGCGAACAAGTATTCCAGTTCAATCTTCCATAAATTTCAAAAAAAGCATAGAATACTTGTATAGAATACAAAAATAGGGACTTGCTGGAGAGGACATTCTTTTATTTATTGTCTAACATTTTCTTGATAGAGGGTTTGGAAAAAAGAACACATTAATTTATGTCACCAAAAACACCAAATTTGGTCTTAAATTATGAAGCTCATTGCTTATTCAGGGTACCAGTATTTTGCTGTGACTTATAAAGTGTGAGTCACAGAGCATGGGAAATAACTTTCAAACAATTCATTGCCACCATCTGAAAATGCCTAATTATAAAAGTTAAGAGTAGAGAATGTGGAGTAGAGGCCATATTTTTAATACTACATTTATTTATTTGTGATTTATATAGCTGCCCATTTCACTCAGGTGGCTGAGGACTTACAAGCTTAAAACAAACAAACCACACAACCAAGCAACCCATTGGCACAAAGGATAAATTGTTAACTCACTCACAATCAATAATAGCACAACTCATCTACCCTTGACCCACATGTCTGGGAAAACAGTCATACTTTCAATGCTTTGTGAAAGATTAACACGGTTGGGGCCAATAAGATCTCTGGGTGGACCAAAATAATTGGGGTCTAAATAAAAAGACTAGAATGTTTTAGACTCTTTAGCTTTGGAGAAAGACATGCAAGAAGAGATACGACTGAGATGTTTGAGATAATGCACATCATGGAGAAAATAAATAAGGATATGTTTTCCTCCATCTCCCAAAATAATAGCACTGAAGACAATCCCTGGAACTGATTGGAAGAACATTTCAAAAAGACAAAGGAAAAACTTCTTTGCACAGCACACTTGTGGAATTCATTGTCAGGTGTGGCGAAGGACACGAACTTAGATCTCTTTAAAAGGGTAACTACATGGAGGCCAGGACTACTGCTTTTTCAAGACTCAGTATTTATCTCTGGGTTGGTGGCAGCATGTCTTCAAATGCCAACTAGAAGGAACAGTACTGCTGCCATCTTCCATGGCTGCCTTCTATACTTTGGAAAAGACTTACTTTAAAAATGTGCACTCATTCCTATTCCAAAGCACTTCCTCCTGTCAAATCTGAGCTACTCATAGCATTTGGTAGCTACTGAGCACACTCAGTTCTCATGAAACAGTTTTGGGTATGGTAGTTATCAAGCTTTATAAACATGGGTTTCTATATCTATGCATTTCTTCTCATAGTACTTTCTGTGAGGCAATGTGATAGTAGAATGTGTGGATAGGTGACCATCAATAATCACTGTAGCTTGCAAGCTAGCCAATAAATGACAATCTTTGCTGTTCTTTCACTGCCCTCCTCCCTCCCTCTGGCTTGGGCCAATTGTGAACAAATTGATCTCTTTTCACTCCCTCCCCCCAATAAATTATGACATTTTCCTCCCAACCCCCTATGAAATTTGCAGTTGTCTACATTTGTGTAGTGATTTCCAATAAAAATCTTTGTGCAATGGTAACAAAGGATTGGTTCTAACTATGTAGCTAAATGCCATTGAATACAATAGTTAATACAGCTAATCTTTCCAAGAGTCAAGGATGTGGCGAAACTTGGTGGGAGAAGCACCTCCAAAATGGTTACAACTTAGTTGTGTTACATAAGGCGTTTGAATGAAGGAGTTCCGAATGAAAAATAAAATTAGATCCATTCTAAAGCTGGGTTCAGGCTCCAGAAAACATGCTGAAAAAACACTGTCATGGAACCATTCCCATAGCCTGCAAAAACCTACCCTAGATTTCTGATATTGTAAAAATGCTAATAATTTGGATTTCCAAGGAAAAGTAAGTTTTTCTTCATTAGGGGAAATGAGAAGAGAGGAAGATAAATGCTGTTAACATGGCTTCCTGTTCTGAAAACTACTGTGGATGAGGCATTCTTACAGATTTAGATGTTGGCCTGATACTTCCATCTTGTTTTCATTAGCCATATGATTACATAGCCAAAATCCTAAACCACAAATATTAATTAGTAATTTTCCAAAACACATCAAGAAAAAAACCCCAATATAAACTTATTCATAGTTTTGTACTGAGAAATTGTAACACAACCTGTGACTTTTCTAGGTTAGCTGTATGGCTCACATTTACTTTTTAAAAAGAAATTAGTTGTCTCTTAGATATTATCCCAACCTTTCTTGCCCACTGCTCATACTGGTTGGGCTGATGGGAGTTAGAATCCTACATGTACTACACATTCTGCATTTCTGCTTTAGCATCCTTTGAAGGATGTAGATATATTTTTAAAATGAAAAGCAATAAAGTTCAGCTTTTGAACAAGGCAAAAAAATAGTACCCAAGATTTATTTTACTCACAATTCCGAGGTATTAACTAAATGTATCTAACTACATTCCTGCAAAATGTGAAACTGATTTGAAGTGTATATATTTTTATTTCAAATTCAACATAATTTCCATAATTCAAACCTAAACACTGCAAACTTTTGAAACCAAAGACAAAATGTTGCTTTGCTTTTTAAGAACCAATTTATAACACCAAGGATCAACATTTCATTCTTTTAATGTGAAGTCATTTTATACTCTGCAGGCTTGAGAACCTTGCAGTAACCTGTTATGTTGATCTGGTTACATGCCAAAGCTCAGTTTTTAGTTGGGAAGAGAGCCTTCATAGTACTATTTTTTCCTGTTCAGTTTTTCATGTAAATTTAACAATATGGACACACACAGTTATGAAAGATGGATTCATTTATACATTAAATATAATTAACAGGTCACACTAGAATGGAAAACACCTGCATTTAATATTACTCTGTCAAAATCTGTATGCTGTAAGACTTCCAACAAGGGCTGTTTTACACACTGTTTTTAACAGCTTTCCATACTCTAACACACGATGAAATGGACATTATAAAAAATTATGTACAAACTGTAGAAAATGTCAAACAAAATGATCACACATAAAATATTCTGAATGGTGTGGTATATGTCCTTCTAACAAGGAATTGTTTAAAAGTATAGTTCAATGAAATTTTCACAGTGTATTTATTTTAAAAAATTACATATTGTTTATCATGCAGTATATCCTCAGTATACCCCCCTGAAAAATCTGACAAAAAAGTATTCATAAAATAGCGTCTGTGTTTGTGTGTGGGGTGTGTGGGTGTGCATGATGTGTGTAAGACAGAGGGGAGAGCACAATAGAGTTTTATACAATATATCAATTTCATTTTTGAATACACACACACAGATTTTTTTCACAACTGTTTTGATACATAAATCTCTATTGTGCTCCTCACTCATTGATTTCTCCTAAGCTAACAAGCCACATATTGCAACCCATCCTCCTTTTGATAATTTCGGCTGCTCTTTTCTACACTGAATCCATCCTACAAGTTTGAATAAATGACTAATCAGATTCCTAATTTTTATTATGTTTCATTCCCTTTCCGATAGTCAACGTGAAACACCTTTCTTATGTAGCAGCCACAACTTTGTAATTCTTCCCCCCCCCCCACATAATTATTCATCATTACCCCAGACATTGCTAGCTCGGATTCCATTTGCATAGTTGTGAAAATGGACAGTACTGTATACGCAGGTCATTTATACTAAACTGTGTTTGCCATTTTATTGTGCATTCTTCTATTTCCAGTGTGGGGAGATTACTTTGCATCCTTTTAACTATCCTAAACAATTCGGTGTTGCCAGAAAAATTAGCCACCACATTAACCATTCTTAGCTCCACATAATTTATGGAGAAGCTGAAAAAGCACAGATCACAAGGCAAATCCTTCCAGTTGTTACTATCCTTCTCTTGTAAAGAGACCCACCTTCTATTTTTGCTGTTAATTTTATGTTCTTTATTTAGTTACAAGTAGGCCTTGATTTAGGATTGGTCACTTAGTGACTGTTTGAAGTTACAACCCCCTCCAAACAAAAGCTACTTATGACCAGGTTTTGAAGTTATGGCTGCAGCACTATTGTGATCATTTGCTCTTATGAACTGATTCTGCAGTGGCCCCAACTATCTCCCCCACATACACAATCCTGTCCTTCAGGTCCCTGGAGATCTTTGGCCTACTTTCCCTTCCATCTCACCCTACTCACTCCTCTCCACTTTCCATCACCCATCGTGCACTTACCTTTGGAAGATCTATGGAGTTTCAGAGCTCACGTGGGTGCCATTTTTGGAGAGGCCACAATCAATTGTGGCCGCTCTAAAAATGACATTGGTTTACAGGATGGAGCTACACAGTCCAGAGATGAGCCAGACACACTGATCCTTCTTTAGCAAAACAAGTCCTTCTAAATGCTTAGAAGGACAATACTTCCTTATCAATGTAACCACAAAATACATTACACTGTTTTCATTATTGTTATTGCATTAGGTTTGGTAACATAAAGATAGGCTTAAAAATAAGTTCTACATCAACATAGATGTGCAAAATTGATGCTGGAAATGTAGACACCCTTTCAATGTCCTATTAAGGGTAGGGCTTTTAGAGATGCCTCAACTTTTGTAAGAGATCTTCAAATATCCATCTATTAGCCTGTGACTTTAATTATGCATTTATATGTACATATAAAGCATATATGATGTAAAAACACCAACTAAGAAAAACTGTGTTCACTATGCCTGGTTATATAGCAGAAGTAGAACCTCTGGGCATTTATTGATGTTACTGAATACAGCTTCCAACAAGCCTTAGCCAGCAAGATCAATAATGGGAATGTTAGTGTTATAGTGCCTTGTCTGTTGTAAAATCTGCACATGTAATACACATAGTACAGGTACTCCTTGACTTATGACCACAATTGAGCCCAGAATTTATGTTGCTAAGTGAGAAATTTGTTAAGTGAGTTTTGCCCCATTGTACAACTTTTCTTGCCACATTTGTTAAGTGAATCACTGCAATTGTTAAATTAGTCACACAGTTTGCTAAGTGAATCCAGCTTGCCCATTGACTTTGTTTGTCAGAAGTTCGCAAAAGGGGATCACATGATCCTGGGACATTGCAACCGTCCTCAACATGGGTCATCTGTGAAGTACCCAACTGTAAATCACGTGACCATGGGGATGCTGAAACGGTCGTAAGTGTGAAAAATGGTCATAAGTCACTTTTTTCAGTGCTGTTGTCACTGCGAATGGTCACTAAATGAACTGTTGCAAGTTGAGAACGACCTGTATATAGGATTGCATTAGACACTAGAGGAAATGAAATCTCTACTTACTGCATGTTGGCTATATGCTGTTGCACAGGCTGGTGCTGAAAATGTTCAGGCCACTGATGATGTAGGCAGCAGGAGGGCAAGGACTGAAGGCAGCAAGCAGTCTGATATAAAGGCGTATGCTTCTGGCAAGCAGTTGCTGAATATTCAGTGTGTAGGTCTGGGGAACCGGAAGGCAATGGAGGTGGTGCTGCATTACCAGCCACGGAAAGACATTCTTGCTGACTGCTTTGGTTACTTAGTGCCTGATGATATGGGCAAGGATGACAACACTGCAGCAACACCTGTGGTGTCCTTTGCTCGTCCGCTGCCAGGAAGGGTGCTTTGAGTGTGCCATTCACGTGAAAGCACCCATTTGCAGTCACTTTTCTTCTTACAGTTTCTTTTGATGATGGGAGATTGTAGACTAGGACAGTGCCATCCTTGGTCGCAAGAAGATCTGGATTTGCTGCTCCAAATGGAATGCTGCCATTGCTCAGAACGACAAACTCATTGCTTCCGCTGCTTGCAGCCATATTTTAAAACTCTGGTGGCCTGTAAAGTTTTGGGAAGGAAAAAAAAACACGTGAATTAAAAAAAGGCAGAGTGTTAACATAACCGGCTTGCTGAAGTATTGAGGAATAAAAGAAAGGAGAATAATGAGACGAGGTAAATTTTGTTGCTAGGAATAGCTGGGCCTTAGCTCCAGAATTTAGAGCTGGGATGGATCTGGCCATTTTGTTCAGCTACAACCCTGGAGCTGGAGAAAGAATTGCTGTTTGACAGAGCAAAGCTATAATCAAAAGGGAGCAGGCTCTGGAGGTGAAACTCTGCTACCTAAACAAGGGTCTTTCAAGTGCTTTTCAGCACTAGCTTTTTGCTGATGAAGAGTTTGAGAACTGCTGGTGTTGAGCCATAAAGCTACTGAATTGACCAATCATGAATACTGAGCACAAGCTGTTTTGTACAATGGAAAGCTGCCCTAGAAACATCAATGCAGCTTCACAAAGCTGGTGTAGTTTGGAGTCCTCAGGGCCTAAAGCTAATGGGGGGAAATGGGTGTTAAACAACACTAATGGTTTACTGTACCTTGTACCCAGTTTGTAAACTTAATACCAAACAGCAATTAGTCACAACCTCAAAAGTAGGAACATTTTTACCTCAGAATCCAGTTCCATTCATTCTCTATTTGCCTTCCCACCCCACCACAATATCAACACAGAACATTTTACTGAACAAGCAGGCCCAAAAATACAACTAAGCATATTGTGAAAGTGGTGATTTTATGAACGAAATATTTCTTTAAAAGACTTTATCACATGTTTCTGATGGACTGAGCAAGCTTCAGAACAGCTAATAAAAGAGATGTTAACCGGGGCTACATTTCATAAACAAGGTTCCCTTTTAAGAAACGTACACTCACAGACTTTTTTATATATTAAACTTAAGGGAATATTGATAATATTGGTATTCATATTGATAAGCTGCAAAACCACAGAATTATAGAGTTGAGAGGAGCCATTGAGGCCATCAAATCCAACCCCTTTCTTAAAGCACAGATCCAAATTAAAGCTGCCCAGAGGGAGGGTTGTGTACCTTCAGCAGGGCTGTGGACAAGGAAGAGGATCCCACCAGTTCTCTGCTAAGTGTTTCCATTGGCTGATTGTTTTCTAAACAAGGCATCCATATTAAATCATCTGATATAGGAAGAACATATTTACACAAGACAGTGACTACAAGCATTCATTCATTTTGGCACCCAAGTTTCCAAAAGGGCTTAATCAAAGAAAAGACAGCTAATGTCTATTTCTCAATTGTATTTATTGCTGTTTTGATATGTTGATAGCAATTGCTTGTAGTACAATAACATTAACTTAATAAGTATATAAATGAATTATGAACCACTACAAAGTTGATAACACAAATCACATCCAGCAACCTCATTTCAGTATCAAATTTTGGACTATTTTATGTTCATTCTTGCATAGAGGGTGGAAGACATAGATTATCTGGTTCCTACTGAGTAATTGGATAGATGATATCCTGGCCTTTCCCCCAGCTTTTCCTGAATCAATATGTCT
Source organism: Diadophis punctatus similis (assembly GCA_023053685.1). Classification (NCBI taxonomy): domain Eukaryota; kingdom Metazoa; phylum Chordata; class Lepidosauria; order Squamata; family Dipsadidae; genus Diadophis; species Diadophis punctatus. The sequence continues at coordinate 54,156,379 of JALIGW010000001.1, read as the reverse complement.
AGAGATATTTTTAAAGGAAGGTTAATAAACTGCTCCAGCTAATGACTTCTAAAAGCATATCAATAGTATACTCTGACTTTATTCAAAACCTAGCAATATAGTGGTAATCTCCCTCTCTCTTTTCTTCTCTCTCCCTCTCTCTCTCTCCAATTTCCATAAAATACTGTTGTTGTTGTTTTGCAATACTGAAAACTCTTGTTTTAAGCACAAAAATACCCTGTAAGTTTAAGAAAACCTGTAATCATGTCTACATTTAAACATAGTGTTACATTTTGCATTCACTCAAGTAAAGATGACTTTTAGATATGGGTAAACATCTCCCAGTGACTTTTTCTCTGGTCTAAGGTTTTTATTTATTAAGAAAAAATAAAAGTGAAAAGGAAACAAGATTAAAACAACATGGTTTGGGGGAAAAAGCCACACTAAAGTCACCCGTGTTTCAAAATAACATACAAAATAAGATGAAAATGCTGCATTGAAAATGTGGCTGAAAGAAAACATTTATAAACCCCAATTTCTAACTATTTAAACAATTTTCAATCACTGCAAACTTTTAGATACATTTGATTCCAATAATTATTTTCTTAAAATAAAATTGTATTTCAATAAAACAAGTATCACAACTTTTACATTTAAAAGTACTTAGATAGTATGAGAGTGTTTGTGTGTGTGTGTGTGTGTGTGTGTTTGAGAGAGAGAGAGAGAGAGAGAGAGAGAGAGAGGGAGGGAGGGAGGGAGGGAGGGAGGGAGGGGGGAGGGGGAGGGAGAGAGAGTGGTTATAAATTCAAATAAGCGATATTAGTTAGAATTATTTGAACCTATAGTTGTGTAAATAAAGAGAAGGGGCGTTGGTCTTACCTGATACGCTCCTGCTATGACTGATAGCAGGAGAGTCCAAGAATGGGTATTGATGTTGTCCTTTCTGCCCAGAGACCAAGTCATAATTGAAGCCACGCCCTGTTGCCTCTCTCCTTGGCTCCAGTTTTCAACAATGGCATAGCTGTAATTAAAAGTCTTCTCATGCCATTAGTCACCCCTGGACTCTGGTCCCAACAGTTGCCAGGGAGGGTTTGGACTCTCCCGCTGTCAGCCATAGAAGGAGCGTATCAGGTAAGACCAATGTCCCTTCTCCTGACTGACAGCGGGAGAGTCCAAGAATGGGATTTACCAAAGCCTACTACCCTAAGGGCGGGAAGCTGATTGGGCTGGAGTCTCTCCAGAGGAATGCACTTTCTGTAAGACCCTCCTCCCGAAGGATGCGTCGGCCGACGCAAAGGTGTCTAACTTCTAGTGCTGAATAAATGGCGATAGGGAAGCCCACGTCATCGCCCTGCAGATTTCCTCAATGGAAGCTTGTGTTGCCCAGGCTGCCGTCGTGGCTGCATTCCTAGTAGAGTGAGCTGTTATCCAAGGCAGTGGCAGGACCTTAGATTGGTAGGTTGAGATACAAGCTCTCAACCATCTACTAACCGTGGACGGGGTCACCCGGGAGCCTAATGATGATGGTTGAAAGGAGACAAAGAGAGACTCTGTCTTTCTATCTTTGGCCGCCCTTTTGATATAAATTCGGAGAGCCCTCCGTACATCCAATGTATGCCATTGTCTCTCCAGAACATGGGAAGGCCCTGGACAAAAGTTAGGCAGACAATCTCCTGGGCCCGATGGAACCAGGGGTTGACTTTCAGGATGAAGGAGGGATCCAGTCTGAGGACCACTTTATCTGCATGGAAAATGCAGAGGTCATCTCTAACCGACAGGGCCACTAACTCCGAAACTCGCCTGGCCAAGGTGATGGCCACCAAAAAGATGACTTTCAATGTCATAAAACGGAGAGTAGTTGTCCTTAGCGGCTCGAACGGTTGTGATGTGAGCGCCTGCAGTACCATAGGTAGATCCCAAGTGGGAAACCTATGGACCATAGGCGGTGTAAGTTAGCTGCTCCTCTAATGAAGCACCTGATCACCGGATGATGAGAAAGGGAGTCGCTGTTCTCACAGGCCAACACCGTGGAGAAGGCTGCCACTTGCCTGCGAATGGTGTTATGTGACAGTCCCCTATCCAGATCGTCCTGGAGGAAGTCTAGGACTTGAGGCACCGAGGCCACAGAAGGGTCAATAGGCTTCTGTGAACACCAATTGTCAAAAGCCCTCCAGGTCACCATTGTAAATCCTGGTAGTCAATGGTCTTCTGGCTGCCTGGATAGTCTGAATGAACCTGGAGGAATACTTGTCCTAACTCAAGAGCTTCCTCTCAAGTGTCAGATGGTCAACTGGAGCCATTGAGGCTCTGGATGGTTCAGGACCCCCTGGCTGAGGGAAATCTTCTCTCGAGGGACCCTCCAGGGTAGGGCCACTGACAGACTCACCAAGTCCGCGAACCACAGACGTCTGGGCCAGTGAGGAGCCACCATCAGTATCTCTGCCCTCTCTAAAGGACTTTCCTGATGACTGCAGGAATGAGGGGCAGGGGAGGGAAGGCATACAAAAGCCTGCTGTGCCAAGGGTTGCCCAAGGCATTGGTCCCCTCCACCCCTGGGGTTGGAAACCTGGTAAAGAAGCGAGGTACTTGAGCATTTGCTGGAGAGGCAAACAGATCCACAATCAGTTGACCAAACTTCTGTCACATCTCCCTGAAGATGTTCGGGTGAAGCCACCATTTGGAATGGTTGATTGTGTTTCTGCTCAAACTGTCCGCCTGGACATTGGTTACTCCGGCAATGTCCTCTGCCTTCAGTGAAAGAAGGTGCTCCTCCGCCCACTCGCCTAGGTGGCCCACTTCGCTCATGAGTGCCCAGGAGTGAGTGCCCTCCTGGTGATTTACGTGGGCCTTGGTGACCACGTTGTTGGTTAAAATCAGGACATGACGACCCTGAATGATGTCCTGGAAGTGGCGCAGCGCCAGGTGCACTGCTTTGAGCTCCAGCCAATTGATGTTGTTACTGAGCTCCGTCTATGTCCAACGACCCTGGGCCATGTGAGATTGCAGGTGAGCCGAAGAGATTGGCATCCAATGTCACTACTAACCTGCGTGGCTCTCTGAATAAGCAGCCCTTGGACAGGGCCGGAGATGTCCACCACAGAAGAGACTGCAAGACTGAGGGGGGAACCCGAATTCTGGTTTGTGAGTTGCTGCTGCTCGACCGCTAGAACGGGAGCAGAAACCATTGCAGTGGCCTGGCATGAAGCCGTGACCAAGGCACTATGGAAACGCACAAAGCCATCTTCCCCAGAAGCTGAGATGGTACAGCCACGGCTATCATGCGTTCCCCTCGAACCTAGTTCACCAGGGCCATCAGGCTGTCCCGACACTCCTGAGACAGAAATACCTGGCAGAATACCTGGCAGAGCTCGGTGTCGATCATTGCGCCCAGGTGCAGGATCTGGGTGGTGGGCACTAGATGGCTTTTCTTGAGATATATAGAGAAACCATGATCCTGTAGCACCCGCATTGTCGTTTGGACATCTTCTGTTGTTCATGGTGGAGATGAAGCCTGGATGAGGATGTTGTCCAGGTAGCACTGGAGCCTCACTGGGATGGATCTGAGGTGGGCTGCCAGTGCCGCCAGTACTTTGGTGAAACACCTGAGAGCGGAAGCCAGGCCGAAGGGCAGAGCCCTGTACTGGTAATGTTCTGTCCCATACTGGAATCTCAGGAACCGATGATGTGCCGGCAGAATCAGCACGTGGAGATACACCTCCGTAAGATTGATGGATACCAGGAAGTTGCCCTTCCGTATGCCCTCCAAGATGGACTGGAGGGAACTCATTTTGAATTTCCTGTAGACCAAGTGGGTATTCAGATGTTTTAAGTCAAGAATTGCTCTCCACCGACCCACCCCCGAAGACCCCCGAAGCCACGATGAAAAGAATTGAATAAAACCCCTTCCCCTTTGGGCCAGAGGAACCAGCTCTATGGCCTGGATGCCCAACAGGTGATGGACGGCCTGTTCCATGAGGCCTCATTTTTTTGAGTTTTTGGAGACAGGGCAGCGCACAAAGTGGTTCAGCGGAAGAGGAATGGAGAGGAATTTTAGGGTGAGACCTAGCCTCACCGTATTGAGTACCCAGTTGTCCATGGTAGTTTTCTCCAACTGAGGAGCAAAGAGGGCGAATCGGCCCCCAATGGGAGGGTTGGTCTGACAGTCACTTAGTTCTACGGAAGGGGCGACCTCCTGCTCCACAAAAGGGCCGCCGGCTTTGAAAATTTTGTCTGGTACAGTCGCGAGGTCCAGCCATGTCGAATTGGCAATCCTGATGTTGTGGACCAAAATGTTGTTGCGGAGTGACATCTGGCTCAAAGGGCCAAAAGGTAGGTCTGCGATAATACGGTGAAGGCCTGCGATCCACTCTCTTGAGTGGGCCCAGCATGTCCTTCTTCCTGTCCTTATTCTCTATTAAAATTGGGTTTAGGGCTTCCCCAAAAAGCATGGGCCCTTTGTATGGAGCGGAGGCTAACCGCCACTTTGATCTGGCATCTGCCTGACTATCCCCTGAACGGGCCCCAGCCATAGTAGGTGTAAAGGTAGCTGTAGGGGCTGACCTCTTGAGAGATCTAGACTGCCTGTCAGATGCCCCACAGGCAAAGGGATTCAGGCTTCCCCCCCCTGCTGTCAAATTGCAAAGAGCTAGAAGGAGAAAGCTCCCTTGCTCCCTCTGGTGGAGGCTCCATTGGTATTGCAGCTTGAGGCTGGGCTAACGGTTCTCTCTGGCAAACACGCAAATGACTTGTAGCTGTCGAGGAGAATCTGGCTGTGAGAATCGCCATGTTCTTTTGCAGCCCTTAAGAACTGCTTTTCAAGAGCTTTCAAACGCCTGCTAGCGTCCCTCTCTTCAGCACTGGAGTGCTTGGAGGATCTGAGAGCTTTGAACTTAATTTTGTCAGATGCTCTTAGAAGCTGATCTGGATTTACAGCTCCTTTGTTAGCGGGCTCCAGCGAAGCTGAGGAACACCCGTTGGAGTCATTCCTGTCAAGAGAGGCGCGCTCTGCCATTTTGGAGCTCAACTGACAGGAGGAGTGAGTATGCCTTATGTTTAAAGGCAGGGACTCTGGTGATTAGCCCAAGGACAGCTGCAAAGGCTGTAGCACTGGGCTGCTATCGCGCCGAAATGGCAAGGTAAAGGCATCCCAAGAGTCTTTCTTGAGGCTTCGGTAAGAGCTGTCACGCCAATTTAAACAGCGTAGTGACAGCGGCTCGACAAAAGGAGTCCAGCCCAAAGCCTTAGAATCCGATCAGGCACGTCAAAGTCACTCTGTGGTTGGCGGCTGAGCCAGGCAGCCTGGATTAGCCAGCACGTTCCCACTTGTCCCAGCTGAGGGACTTCTAGGTCGGCGGCATTGCCAGAGACCTGGATTGGCCAGCACGACCTGTCAGCGCAGAAAAACTCTCCGGTGACGGGAATGCAGGGCGAAGCTCCTGCTGCTTCCGCTCTCTGTCAAAGTAGCCGCAATCGCAGTAAAAAAACCTGTTTGAAGAGTCCAAGAATGGGAATTCCAATGTCCAGTCCAGAAAAAGTGACTCTCTAGGGCAGTGATGGTGAACCTGTGGCACGTGGAGCCATATCTGAGGGCACATGAGGCATTGCTCTATGTCAGCTCCAACGGCATGCATGTGCTGGCCAGCTGATTTTCGGCCGTTTTTGCTCTCCCCAAGCTTCAGGAAAGCCTTCTGAAGCCTGGGGACGTCAAAAAATGGCCCAACCGTAAGTTCACTTGTGTGCGTCACCCCCAGCCTCCTTTTCTCTGTCAGAGGTCTTCAGGAACGTCTCCAGTTTTGGACAGTTCGATCAATCCGGAGCTCTGTTATCGGCTACAGAAGCCTTCAGGAAAACCTTGCCGGCTGCAGAATAAATGGGCCGAGGTGTGAGAGGCCTGGTTGCAACAATCTGAAGGTAAGTAGTAGGGCAGCTCCACTTCCGTTTCATTTCCAAACTTCCGCTTGGCCCGTTGGGCCATTTTTCGCTGTCCCCCAGTCTTCATGAGGCTTTCCTAAACCCTGGGGAGAGCGAAAAACAGCCCAACGGGCCTACCAGAAGTCTGGAGGCTTCAGTGAGGCCTGTGCGCATGCGCGGGGACAGTGCGGAGGTTGTGCACATATGCGGGGGACATTATGGGGGTGGGCACGTGCGTGTGCGCTATCGCACGTGCACCCTTTTGGCATCTGAGCCAAAAAAGATTCACCATCACTGCTCTAGGGCAAGACCGAGTTGAAAACTAGGGCCAAGAAGAGAGGCAATGGGACGTGGCTTCAATTATGACTCGGTCTCTGGGCAGAAAGGACAACCCATTCTTGGACTCTCCCGCTGTCAGTCAGGAAAAGGTAATGCTTCTCATGCTTTTTTCACTTCACAAAAAAGATTGCCAGAAAATTAAACTGAGCAAAATGCAACAACCTGTTTCATTTCATTAGTGTCACACAACAGGATTCTGCAAAGAAAGCATCCTGCTTTTCAGTCACAACAATTCAAATCCAATCCAACGAAGAGAAAGGCGAGTTGCAAAAGTTAGTTTTCCTCTGCCATAAAATTGTAGATTGAAAGAAAGAAATTAAAACAGACATAACAGGTGGTGCCTGATCTTTTTATCAGTAACATTAATTTACCTCTCAAGCCACTATTCCTTGGGCAGTTACAGAGTTCTAAAAATGCATAATGTCATTGATCTTAGCTTCTGGCTCTTAACTAGACATTTTTGGAATTCTCTAACCTCTTTGCTATTCATAATATGTGGGAGTTTTTCTGACTTTCCAGGCACTAGCTTATTTTGTTTATAGGCCTCTAGCTATTTCTTGAAACCTCTGTCTTATTAAACTATGCCCCTTTTTTCATAAAGGAAGCACTGGGTCATCTAAGATTACTCCCCTAAGTTTGAGTCTACCTCAAGATGTATCAAGGAAATTTGTGCATTAACAATTTAGGAAGTTTGCCCTAATTTGTGGTGTATTAAAGTTCACCTTGTTGGAAATTAAACTATTTTTAACCCTCTTCCTTGTCACTGTTCCTGAAGTTGTGCAGAACTGAAACCTACAAAACGTCTCTACTCATGGAGATCTATAGTTGCACTGAAAAAGGTGTGGACTTGCTTTAGTTGTTAAGAATGTACAAATGTGATCAACTTCTTCATTTGGAACTGAATGTGCCTCCAGCAAGCTTTAGGATCCAATCTGAAACCACTGAATTGCTTTAACGCAAAATTGCTTTCTCTTGAATAGAACACCTGGACAAGGGATAGATATGTACCTTTACTGCAGCAAGGGAGGAATGAAGTTTAAGAAATTCACAGCTGTTTAACTACATTTTAATTCATATTCAAGTGAACATCCAACATTATTATCAATGAGTTGGATCTAAACTCAATTATGTTTTAGCCCCACTGAAATCAAGTAGGACACATTAGTCAATATTTTGACAATGCTTAAGTCAATTTCATCATCAGAGTCAAATGATATATCTATGCAGGTGCTGAATTAGTGTTTGCAGTCAGTAATGGGCTGGATGAAGGCCAATAATATGAAATTAAAACAACAAGGAAACTTTTAACATTTTACAGGGTATCATTTAGTATGGCATCAGCTTTAGTATTGCGCAGATTGCAATCTTTAGGGTGACATAAAAATTAAATTCAAATTGATAAAGCCTCTTTATTTCTCCATGCATAGTATCAATTTGGACCAGGCCTTAGAGCTTATTCTGGAGAAAAAAATGCATAGTTAGTTGCTCTAATTTAACTTATGTACTTTGGGGCATTTGGGCGAATTCATCAGTTATGACTGTTCCTTGAAGAGAGCTGCACATGCTACCCAATTGTTTCTGACCACATCTGATGCACTTTCCTTTAAAATTCAAAGAGTTTAGAATTGCTTCTCCCTATACCAGCTGCCTTGTGACTTTATTTATAAGGTGCTCTATTGTACAATTTTGGGCACACCAGTGTTTTTTCTGCTGCAAAATCCAAATTGCAATACCCACCCCATAGCAGTGTGACTTAGACCACTGTTTCTGAACCTCACCAACTTTAGGTTGTGTGGACTTCAACACCCAGAATTCCTTAGTCAGTATAGTGGAAGTTGAAGTCCATAGCTTAAAGTTGCTGAGCACCAAAAGTGGCATGGGCCTATTTAATGCTACTTGATTTCCCCATATATTTGACTGCTTTTGTTTGCTTTTCTTTTTTTTAATCACAACAATATGGCATTCACATTTTTATTAACATGGATGTGTATATATATCCAGGGCATATAAATGTAATAAATGTATTAAATTTGACCCTGGGCAGTTAAAGATGTCCCCACAAAAAATGATAAAACAAAGAAAAACCACCAATGCAATCTAAAGGGGGCTTCAATCACTCATGCCAAAGCCCTGGGCAAAGAGCCAGGTCTTCAGGGCCATTCAAACACAAAAGATCAGGGACAGTTCAAATCTCTTGGGGAACCTAAAATCAAGTGCTATTACAGAAAAGGTGTGCTTCCAGGTCCCAACCGTTGGATTAATCAAAGGTATTGTGGATGGCAGCACTTTGCTGAGCTTGTAGGCACAGGTGGACCTGGTTAATATCAGGATCAGAGACCAATACCAGTGCTTTGGCAAGTTAATACCCACAAAGGCTGGAGTGGCAAAATCCTTCTGTACTCTTCCCCAAAATTGCATTGCTGAATCCATGTAGGTAGCTGGAATTGAGCTCAATTTAAGGCCTATTTTCTCCTTTGAAGGTGGCTTTACACTCAGTATCGGTTTTGAGTGTCAGTTGTATTAATTTTACACCATTCTTACATCTGAATCAATTATTGCTCTTTTGCACTTGGTTTACTGGACATAGATTTTGAGTCGCAGTTATTGACGCATTCATTTAATGGAACTTTATAAATCTATCAGCAAAAAATGATTTGCTAGTATTCTTCAGCGCAGACCAAACCCTACTATTTTAAATGCACCTTTTCAAAATTTCCAGCAATGGAATACACTAAAGGGATCACTCACTCATGGGAATAGGAGTAAAATTGGAGAGGTGAAATTAAAAGCATGATCGTATCCTGATGATGCTTAAGCTAAAGAAAAAACATGACTGTACAGTATAGACGACATGTCCCTAATAAAAAGCAGTTTTGCTTGGCCAAGTCAAGGCAAATGGTTTTCATACTTCATCCATCAAGATGCCACTGCATCTCAACATAGCTGGTAAGAAGGAATGTCCCCCCCCAAAAAATGTCACACACCTTACAACACCTCCCCACCACCACCTCCCAAGATTTTCTGCATAAAGAGTCATTACAACATACAGGCTTTCACACTTGAATTCCAGTTTTTGCTGTTACAATAGATAATCTTGTTTCCTTTTTGTACAACGATTATTCTGACCTTAATGAAAAGCAGTACAGAACTGTTACACAGACACAAAATTCCACTTAACTTCTTCTCTCTTTCCTAAGAGTATCATACCTACGAGATTAACACAAAACTTTTTTTGTCTAATTTAAGATAAAAGGGAACAAAACAACTAAAAATACTGCCAGCTTGAGATATAGGCTAAGACACACTTTTGTAAATTAAGGAAATTATTTTTACAACCTTGCAGAATACTGGAATTTTGGGGGTGGGTGGGAGGGGGGAAACGTATGGAATTTTTAAAAATGTAAAAAATTAAGAGCCGAGTTGGTGCAGTGGTTAAATGCAGCACTGCAGGCTACTGCTAGTTCAGCAGTTCAGCTGTTCAAATCTCACCGGCTCAAGGTTGACTCAGCCTTCCATCCTTCCGAGGTGGGTAAAATGAGGACCCAGATTGTTGGGGGCAATATGCTGAACTCTATAAACTGCTTAGAGAGGGCTGTAAAGCACTATGAAGCGGTATATAAGACTAAGTGCTATTGCTATTGCTATTGCTATTAATTAAAGAAGAAATGTTTATATATTGTATTTTGGCTATAACTTGTACATACTTCACCCTCATCAGTGTTTCAAAAAACATTCTTTTGCCAGAAATGTCCTTTTACAATATCAGTTCAATCTTTATATTATTTTTTTGTTTCCAACTTTAAGTTTTCATCAATGCAAACATATTTGGCATTTATTATAAATCATATTCATACGCTTAAACTAACCCGCTTTGATATTATTTTTTATTTCTTTCAGGCTAAACATTCTAAAAGGAAAAAAATACACTTTTACCAGAAGCTTAGCATGAAATACAGTTTGCCCAAACTACAAAAGAAAGTACTTGTGTTGAAAAAGATACTGAGGCTTGTAAAAAATTATGTAACCAGGGAATGTCAATATTTAAACTAACACAGCACTCAAAGTTTCTATAAAGAGAATACACTATACATAAATAAATTCATAGAGACTATTCCACATGTGTGAAAAATTATAATGCAAGAATTGCATAGACTAGCTTGAAGATAGTCATTCAATAACAAAAAGTTCTAACAACCACTGCATAGCTGATACAAGTGAAAGTAGCTTCTGACACACAATAACCTTAACAGGTACTTGACTTATAATTCACACATACACTTATTAAAAATAATTATAATGCACAGTTTTGAGATGCATTTTATTTGGAATACCTTAGGATATCTGCCTCCAACAGCAAATTTTGAAATGAAAAACTAGCAGCATACTTCCAAAATGTTACACCAATGTTACAGCCAGCACATTTCTTCAGATGCCGTTCAGTGCAAGTCTGCCTAACTTGTGTTATCTGAAGAGAAGTTTATAGTACAGAATACACCTCATGGAATACACTTAATTATCAAGCATCTGTCACCTCAGTATATTTACAAGCAGAGTCTGCTTTCTTAAATATGTTCCAAATTAAGAAACGAATCCCATTTTGCAATAATCGTATAAATAGCTTGTTTCCCATTGGTCAGAACAAAAAGACAATCCTTCAATTGGGATTTAGCTGTTCCTATCATACCAAACTTAATCAAGTTTTACAACCCATCTAGGCATATAAAGTCTTCATCTGCAATTGCAGTTTCAGCCAACAATTCTATATATAACTCATCCATGCCAAAACAAAAAGAAAAGAAAAGAAAACCACAACATCCAACTGTAAACTTACAATAACTCACCTAATTCTGAAATCCTTGCTCTCAAATGAACAGAAATGAAAGATTAAGATCTTCCTTTCTGGAAAGCCTGGAAACAAATCTTTCATGCTCAGCAAACACCTTCTTGGTGAATTTTAAAGCTTTGCCTTGAAGTGAAGCTCCATTCACAGCTTCAGTTGAGCAAATGCGATTGGTTAACAGCTCCAATCAGCAGCAACAACAGGAAAAAGGCAAGTTGGACTGCCCTGCAATACTGCGGAGACGAGCTGGAATGACACACAGATGCAAATTGCCTTGAATCCAGCTTTCTGGGGGCAGGAATTTCCACGGCTTCCTTGCCTATAGGAGACCTGCTTTCCCATTTAACTCCAAGGGGCAAAGACTCAATGGTAACAGCTGGGGGTGAAGATTTGATCTGCATGAGACTTTGGGAAGGCCGGTTTTGATTGTAACGTGGCTTTGCTCGATTTATAAGGGGAAAGTGTCAGGTTTTGCTATTACTTATAGCAGTATTTTTTGAAGGGAATAATAGAACATAAACCAGTGTTTTTCAAACTTGACAATATGTGCCCTTCGATTTTCAAAATTCTGATTGGGAAAATTCTTTCAATTTTATTAAAATTCACAGGCATTTTAATTAGTACTTTGAACCAGTTAAAGGCAGAGAGTGGGGAATCTGGTATCTTCCTGATGTTTTGAGACAATTCTCTCCAGTACCAACTAGCTGAGGAAGCTGATGGGGATTATGGGATCTGTAATCCAAAACTATTAGATCTTGGAAATGCTGCTTGGATGAAAAGCAAAACGTCTTACAGAAAAATCAAAGTCCAGTTGCTTTTAAAATAAAAGCACCTTTGGGACACATTGGGAGACATATTGTCAGCTTCAAATGTATACAATGCTGAAATAAGTCTGATTTATACAGCTGGATCAGACCAAAAACTTTCATTAATTTCAACAATCTGGATAGAAGTAGAAAATGAAGGCAGTAAATATTATCTACGCTAATTGTAATTCCAATTCAACTCTTCCCGCCCCCCCTCCTTCTCTCCCTCATCACCTCAGTAACTTTTGTCAAGTGGTATACTGCCTCTGAACATGGAAGAGTCTATTTCGTTTTAGCATCTTGTATACTGCAATTCCGAGACTTGCAGGTCAATCGGATCTCCATATAAGGCTGCAACCCATGACTGAGACATCTCTCTATAGTGAGGCTTATAAATACTCAAAGCTTTTCACGCTGACTCTTTAGACAAAAAAGCCTTTCATCACTTTATTGATACCTGTAATAAAACAGTCCTTCTGCTGTGACATACAGCCTGAAACTGCACACATGTACCAAAAATGAAACAGAGAGGAAGAAAAATATATATGAAAGAATGAAGGAAATAAACTCTCAAAACTACAGTCTTCTTCCAATCAGGATAATCAAGACAGAAAGACAGAAACAGTTCAGGACTGCAGGCTTGAGATAGATATGGAAGGTCCAAGAATTCTGGTCTCAAAAAAATCAAGAAGCAATCTGCATCTTTTTCTATTTCTGACCTAGAGCTTGATGAGAAACGATCCAATTAGTGGCTTATCTAGTACTAGATTTCCTTGAGCTGCGGGAAGCATTGAGAGGCAATTTGCAAACACCACCCATCCTAGCCAACTATGTGCAGTGCTGAGATGATGACTGACATACCCAATAAGAGTATTCAATTCAACACATTCTAGAAACAGATGTATCCAATATATTCCAGCTCATGGAAAGAAATATACAGTATCTGTGGTACATCTAACACAGTGGTTCCCAACCTTTTTGTGATCGAGTACCACTTGGAGGTCCCGTACAGTCGCCGCGTACCACCTGGTTCCAGAGAAACTAAATTCGATCAGATATCACTTTATTTCCATAATTGTACAAGTAGAACATGCAAACCAACTACGAAAACAACAACTCAATGCGAGGGCATAAGTATACAAAATAAGTATACAAAATAATAATAAAAATAGTAACATACACACTGAGATACAGTAATGAATATCAAAGGGTAACTTGAGTCAAGAGAACATAGTGCTAACAATAACAGAGTGAGATTAACCTTAGCTCGAGAGCTCGCTACGACGCGCACCTTCTCACAAGGGTTCTACTGCGTGACTGCTGAGAGTTCAGAACAGTCACCGTTCCTTTTTTGGCCCCGCGCATCCAGCAACTGGATTCTCGGGCCGCTGGGACCAGGTGGGTGGCGTGTGGCAACAGTTGCAAATCGTTGCCAGATTATCTTGTGTTAGGCAGTAAACATTTTTGTGAAGTAAAAAATAACTAACTAAAAATCGTTCATGACCCCGAAAGTGTTCGCGTACCACCTGGAAGGCCCTCGCGTACCACTAGTGATACACGTACCACAGGTTGGGAACCACTGATCTAACAACTATCCACGCACCTTGTTAACACCAGTAGCATTCAAAAGTTACATTATTTCTTCTTTAACATGAACATTCCTTCAAAGGGATTCCCCAATTCACATTGTTAACTTCCCCTTCATATATAAAGTAGAAAGTTCAACTGGATGGTATTTAATAGCTTTGTGAGAGCTCAGCTAGTGATAGCAGCAGATCCCCTTTAATATGTTGGTGAACTACGGTAATTAAGATGGTCCATTTCCAGCAATGTGAAGGATTCAAGAAATGCTCTGGAAAGTCTATTGAGATTTCAGTTTGAGTTTGTTATCTTGAAATGGAAAAATTATTGATAAAAAGATCTATTTACAACCAGTACTCTTCAGAAGAAACTATATTATATCCTTCAAAGCAGAAACCCCAACTACCATTCTTTTTCTGAAACTGCAAACACAAGTGCATACACACATATGCATACATGCACATAATCAGACAACACAAGACAAAGTGTGACTTTTATTCACTTTAGTTTTGAACTGACTAAATACAGCTCTTCCAATGCAGAGGCAATCTTTGCTAGCTGTCTCTTGGCAAAGAGAAGCAAGCCTGGGAATTTCAATTGCTAGAGATAAATCAAGGGCCAGAACTCAACTTCCAACACTTTAAGAAGCATGTGTTAAATTTCTCTGAGATACTTTGATTTTCTCCTGTATATGTGAAATGAAAGTTGCCAATTTTAATTATTACCCAGCAAGCATGAAAATGTTTTTGCAATAATCTTTCATTAATTTTTCAAAATAACATATTTAGTTATATAATTTAATAGCTACTCACATCAAGAGGCTCTGGGCATCTTACAAGATTAAAAAGCAACCAACCAACCCCCACAAACCATAGCCATCTGGTGCCAAAGGATAAATAATTAACTATTAACCACCCATAGTAGCTGTAGGAGAAGGAATGGCAGAATCTGGGTGCGGAGTGACAAGAGGGATCAGCTTAGAATCCTTATGTAGTCACAAGCAAACTAAGTCTAATGCCCCTTGAGGGCTGTTGATCCTTATCTAACTCTAACCAGATGCTGACCATTAGTTGAGAAGATTCCAGTGCATAGGCTTTTAGCAATAAATCAGCTTAACTGAACCTTCAGCTATGGACCTGGTCTTTCCTGCCTGACACTAGCACAACTCATCTCCATCCTCACTCAAATACCTGGGAGAATAGCCAAGTCTTCAATGCATATAAATGTGACTATTTCTCCTCAAACTAACATTTTAAAAAGATTTATTAAGTATCAGTCATATTTTAGTGACTTCTCAAAAAGTATGCATTTAAGCTTATTGACATTTGCACATTCACTTTCTCAATTAGTTTTTAACTACTGTTGAAAACTCACCCCGTGTCGACGGATGATCTCACCCAGCGGTTTCATGTAAATATTGAACAGGATGGGCGAGAGGACCGAACCCTGCGGCACCCTACAAGCCAGGGGCCTAGGAGACGACCTCTGTCCTCCTGTTAACACCGACTGCATCCTATCGGCGAGGTAAGAGGAGAGCCACCGTAAAACGGTGCCTCCCACTCCCACCTCGCCGAGACGATGCAAAAGGATACCATGGTCGATGGTATCGAAAGCCGCTGAGTGGTCAAGTAGCACCAGTATGGAAAAATAGCCCCCATCCCGGGCTCGCCAGAGATCATCCATCAGGGCGACCAAGGCAGTTTCTGTACTGTAGCCACGCCTGAAACCCGATTGAAAGGAATCCAGATAATCAGTTTCCTCCAATAACCGAAGAAGCTGAAAAGCTACCACCTTCTCCATAACTTTACCTATAAAAGGCAAGTTGGAGACCGGACGAAAGTTCTTCAAATCCGCCGTATCCAGGGAAGGCTTCTTAAGGAGGGGTCTCACCACCACAACCTTTAAAGGCTGCGGTACGGATCCCTCCCTAAAAGAAGCGTTGATCACTGCCTGGATCCAGCCGCGTGCCACCTCCCTGCTGGCCGAAACCAGCCAGGAGGGGCACGGGTCCAATAAACAGGTGGAAGAGCTCATCGCACCCACGGCCTTTAGCAAGGAGGGAGCGAGTCACCCTAAACAAGGTGGCTGGGCGAGAATCTGTGGATGCAATAAGAGCGGAAAAATGAGATCGTTTTGCTGCCCTTATCGCCACTAGATAAGAAGTTCTTAGAAGTGTTCGGTCGGATTCGGTTTTACTGGCTCTCCAGCGTCGCTCCAGACGTCTCTTGTGGCGCTTCATCTCCCGGAGCTCCTCAGTAAACCAAGGAGCTTTCCGGGATCCACTGCCACAGAGAGGTCGCAAAGACGCAATCCGATCTAATGCCCCTGATGAAATTGAGCCCCCCTCTGCTTCTGTTTCCACACTCAGCAGAAGGGGCTCGCATCCTAGTCCCCGACTCCCTCATTTTGTCCATATCAGTCATTCCAATTACACATTTATCCCCACCACTCATAAACCCATACATTCAAACCTCATGCAGTTCTTCCAGGGCAGGATTTAAAAAGTTAAAAAGAGGAAGCAGTATAAAGGGCTACTAGGGGGATAGTACCCCTTCTGTAACCTCCAGCCCTCCACTTTTTGTCCTTCAATATAATGTCTGTGAAGTCCCAAATCAATATTATAACTGTGAGGTCCCAAATTGGGCCTCTTCAGGGAAGAAAAACATCTTCAGTCTTTAAAATATTATTAAATTTACAGATCTTCATAGTCCTGTGTCGCATTTCAGGGAGCCAATAGTCCAGGGGGCTGAAAACCATCCCCCTAACAATATGTCTGTTGTAGGTCCAAAAAAACCCTCCCTCCGGTTGAGCGCTTAATTCATAAATCATATTCAGAGTAGAAAATCAATTAAACCCTGTTTAAATATACTGCATAGCATCCTTACGATAGATAAATGTGTTTAGAAATGTACTGTATTCCCTTGGGGGAAGAGGTTTTAACACCTAATTTCTGGATTAAAGATTGCACTATCAGCTAAATAGTGAAATTATTACTGACAGGTTCACTGACTTACTTTTTAGAGCAGTGTTTCCCAACCTTGGCAACTTGAAGATGTCTGGACTTCAACTCCCAGAATTCCCCAGCCAGTGAATGCTGGCTGGGGAATTCTGGGAGTTGAAGTCCAGACATCTTCAAGTTGCCAAGGTTGGGAAACACTGTTTTAGAGGTCACTAGAGCTTCCTTAAAATATGAAACTGTCATTAATGAAACAGATGTAAATGGGAAAAGAACTGCTCCAAATTTTATTGATTGATTGATCTGATTTATACAAGGGTCGACACATTATTATTTTTTTTCTCCTCTGCTTCAGTGTCAGTGACCTCAAAAGTAGATAGTCATCAATATTCCCCATGCATATGCTCTGTCGCTGACAAAGAATAACTGTCATTTGGGAACTAAAAAAAGAGAAAGAGAAGGCTTTACTTGACCTTCTCATGTAAGGTGTTTTCCTATTCTATTGTCTTCTCTAAGCCCCTTTTCCACAAACCTATCTTCTTGACGGATTCCCTCAACCTCCAGAACAAATAAGATGATCTGTGGGTAATGGGAATTGGCTTTACGGGTGGGTGCCATTTAATCAGCAAACAGACTTAAATATAGTTTATTAAAGAACAAACTAAATTTGATAATAGATCCAAAGACAGGAAATGGCCTACATATAAAGACAAAGAAGTTACTCAGCTGAGAAGAAAAATACCATTTTGTAGTTCTTCTCCAGGTTCCTTTTCAACTTCAGTTGTAAAAAAAAGTAGTGGGAAGAGACTACGTTCTACTTTATTTTTTGCTTATAAATCTGACCTCCCCTCTTTCTGCAATAAATGACTGGAAGGTTAATGCTGAAGTTTATGGAACTGCCAGAATTAAATCTAGTCTGGCCAAGATTCCTGAATGAAATACAAATAATGAAGTAAGTGTAGCAATCAATTTCATTTATCAGCCTGCACTCCTGCATGAAATATATCTGTTTTGAAATGGTCAGGAAAACACTGATAAAATTCCCAACCTGGGAACGACTCAATAGATGGATAAAAATGTCAAATCCAATCTAAACATCTGGCTGACTGTGCAAGCAACTATAATAAAGCCATCAGTATTGTTATTCTGTTGGATCTATTGGGCCGAGAAAGCATGACTGACCCAAAGTCTAGACCAGGCTTTTATGCCGAAGGAGATCTAGAACTCCTAACTTCCCAATTTCTAGTCCAGCATCATAAGCATATACCAAGTAAATCTGGAGCAAGATCCATCAATTTTCTCTCCAACGCAATACATACTTACTAAATGTATTATCCAGTCTGATCTCAAAGCTGAGTCCTATAAGGCATTTTTGTATATTTGCTACCAGTAATTTCCCCATGAACAAACAACACAAAAGTCTGACATATATTCCCCATACGAGTGAACCCGGAATGCCAAATTTTGAACCTAGACTTTTCCAGAAACAGGTTACTGCATACTGCAACTCACAATACACAGAATATTGCACAATGAATACTGTATCAGCTTCGTTCTTTCTCTTTATTGCCTAACACCCCCCCCCCAAAAAAAAGGCTAAGTGGACAACAAATATGCACAGACATTATCAGGTAACAAATTACTGAAATTAGAAGTAAACTGGATTTCTTTTTGACTCCACGCCAAAAAAGGTTGTAAGATACCTCTTACTCACTGGCATACAAGATGGCAAAGAATTTAGTTATTTACAAGAAACTCTGAACCTTATTTTTTGCCTGGATTGCTATTATTGGCAAGCACAGATTATTATCTTTTGGGAAAGACACTTTTACAGCATATACCAAAGACTGACTTATCAAAATGTGTACCATCTCAACGCTGAATTCAGTTTTTATTTGTGCAATTGGAAAGACTGGACAATACAATTCTATTTGGTAAAGATTTATTGTTTAAAATCCAGCTGTATTATTTCTTAAGACATATACAGTAACATTAAAGTTAAATAGCACAACGCCTAAAAGGAACAAAGACTTTCTCGCCTTAGCTAAATAGGATTAGGTGACTAGATTTTAAGAGAATCCATTTAAATTTTAAAATAAAGCAAGAAATTATTTCCCCCTTTTTCTGAAATGTGCAATAGTTGCTATTCCGCTACCCCTCAATTTAAAGAATTGATCTTTTTCCCTTCCCGAACTTCAGGCCAAATACAATTTAGGGTAAGAACCCAGCAAACTTTAAATTGCTTCTCCTTTTGCCATTGTTGCATGCTGTTTCTAAATATTTGCGATTCCCAGATTACTAAAATGGGCTGCGATGCATTCCTTTGTAGTGCAGATGATTTGCACAGACCTCATGCAGTAGAGAAATTCTCACGCCTTCAAGGAACAAACTGGATTTAGGGGACGCTTCGCTCACATGCCAGGGTAAAGTAATCATGAGGGTCAAAAAGAGCTCTTTCTTTTGCTACAATTCTAGAGGTTCTAAATCCTTCCCTGGAAAAAACCCAACAGGGACAGTAACAGTGATTTTAAAATACTTGCAATCAGAATCAAGCTGTACCTAAATTAAAGCAAGTTTATGACAGGATTCTGTAACACAATTGCATGGAAATGAGAATTTGTTGTAAAACCCATAAGACGACCATGTCAAATTATGATTATTACCAGTCAGAATCGCATAAAGGCATCTGCCTGTCAACATTTTCTCCTCTATAGCCTGGTTGAAGAGGCAAACTGCCAGACAAGGCTGCAAATTTCTGATAGTAGCATTTTTTTCCCCATTATTGAAATTTCTAAATATCAAAATACACTGACTCTCCTTTTTCCCCATAATGCTGCATTATTTTGAACTGGGGGCTTGTTTTGTGGAGGCAATGCTAATTTATCAGTCATGAGAAAAACAGTAATTGATCTCAACTTAGCTCACAGAAATCTTTATATATTTTTTTATTCGAAAGTAAGCATTTTCCAAACCATGTGAAATCTGGAAAAACCTTTATCTTTGAGGTTCTTAAACGGAACGGTGATTTGGAAAAACTGATTTTAGCAACATTTGCTTATCTCAAGTTACTCTATTATTTTAGGAACACAGAATACATTATGTTCAACTTGTTCTACTCTTAAAATCATCATGCTTGAATGTATTAGATTTAAACTGGCTGGCTTAGCTGTTTTCCTTACAAATATTAAATTAATAAAAAGTCAATTATTTATGAAGGTTATGAAAACATTCTAATATTGCTAAAACAGCATGTAATATATTTCATTCTGAACTTTTACTTTTCAGTAAAGAAATATATTTTCTTCCTTCTCTCTTCTGCTGTGGCTTTCAAAGGGAGAGTTATCCTTCCCAACAAACCAGGGGTGGGTTCTACTTACCTTCCCTGCCGGTTTGGTTCGCATCGCGACAGAAGTGCATGTTTTGCACATGCACATCACTTCCCGGAAATAAGCCTATGCGCATGCGCAGAAGCCTTTGCGCATGCGCAGAGAGTTTTTTGGCAATCCGTGGCGACTAGAGGACCAGTTCGGGAGCATGGACCGCTGGTCATTGCTGCCGGTTCGGCGAGCGGCGGTAAATTTCCACTACCAATTATATAGAACCGGTCCGAACCAGCAGCAACCCACCACCGCAACAAACTACAGGTAGTCAGCAACTTATTGAGCCCAAACTTTACATTGCTAAGTGAGAAATTTGTTGAGTTTTGCCCAACTTTACAACTGTGTGCGGGGTGTCTGCCGGAAGGATTTGCCTTGTCGTCCCTGTCGCTGCCGCCTTCCTCACTCGAGCCCGCGGGAGGCGGCGGCGACAGGGATGACAAGGCAAATCCTTCCGGCAGACACCCGCACACAAAGGAGCTGAATGGACCGATGACCGGCGGCGAAGGAGGGAAGGAAGGAAGGAAAGAGCGAGCGGGTCTGGGCACGGCAGCCCCCACAGAGGAAGAGGGAGCCGCGGGCGGGGAAAGGGGGTATCCACGACTTCTTTCGTTCTCCTCCAGGCCACCTGCCATACGCCGCAGCCTTCCAGAAGCCGCCTCTCACCTCATCCTCCCTCTCGCTGCGGAAGCACAAGCATGCCGCCCGCTTCTTGAAACCCTCCCGGCGTCTGGTTTGGCTTGAATTTCATCACAGATGCAGGAACGCCGCCAACGCCGCCTACTCCAGCCCCCGGCATGCACACCCATGTGGGAGGGAAGCGAACGACGAGGGAGGTGGCGGCAAGAGGCTCCTTCTTCCTCTGAGGGGAGGGAAGGGGAGCAATCCACCCACCTACCTCGCTTGGCGCGGTTCCCCTGGGAGCGACCCCCGGCCGGGACCTGGAAGTGCAATGCTCTTCCAGGCTTCTCTTCCAGGACTTGGCATTTTGGAAGAGGGCTGGGTGAGGGAGAAAGGAGCCCCAGTGGGGATTGGTTTGCAGGGAGAAAGAAAGAAAGAAAGAAAGAAAGAAAGAAAGAAAGAAAGAAAGAAAGGAAGGAAGGAAGGAAGGAAGGAAGGAAGGAAGGAAGGAAGGAAGGAAGGAAGGAAGGAAGAAAGGAAGAAAGGAAGAAAGGAAGAAAGGAAGGAGAGAGAAAGAAAGAAAGAAAGAAAGAAAGAAAGAAAGAAAGAAAGAAAGAAAGAAAGAAAGAAAGAGATGTTAGGAAAGAAGAAAGATGAAAGAAGGAAGGAAGGAAGGAAGGAAGGAAGGAAGGAAGAAAGAAGAAAGAAAGAAAGAAAGAAAGAAAGAAAGAAAGAAAGAAAGAAAGAAAGAAAGAAAGAAAGAAAGAAAGATAGTTGTATGGCTGCCCTGAGTTCTACGGGAGTGGGGCGGCATACAAAAACGACCAAATAAATAAATAAATAATAAATGGCGGATCGGAACTCGTCTGCGAAAAAATTTGGCGGATGGTATGCTTAAGGTTGGCCACCACTGCCCTACACTGTTTCCGACAAATGGCAATCCAATTTCTTCTTGAAAGTCTCAAGTGTTAGAGCTCTCACAACCTCCGAAGGCAAGCTGTTCCTCTGGTTGATTGTTCTCACTGTCAGAAAGTTTCTCCTTATTTCCAGGTTGAATCTCTCCTTGATCAGCATCCATTATTCCTTGTCTGGCCTTCTGGTGCTTTGAAAAATAGCTTGACCCCCTCCTCTCTGTGGCAGTCCCTCAAATATTGGAACACTGCTATCATGTCTCCCCGGGTTCTTCTCTTCACTAGACTAGCCATGCCCAATTCTTGTAACTGTTCTTCATATGTTTTAGTCTCCAGTCCCCTAATCATCCTGGTTGCTCTCCTCTGCACTTTTTATACTCTGCACTTTTTATAGAAGAATACTATTTTTTATACTTTTTATAGTAGAAAGATTATTTTTATACTATTTTTATACATTTTATTGTAGAAAGATTACAGACTTAAGCAGACATGGACTCATCAAAACTACACACAAAACTCCATGGGCATCCTGTTGTTTGAAAGTATCTAAGCAGATTTAAGCACATCAACCTCATTTTTGTCTATAACCCCCAGTAATTTTAAACAACAGATTAAAACTAATCATGTAGTTTAGATGCAATAATTCAAAATAGGCATCTTCTCCCTACAATACAAATAGATGGAGAGAAGGAAAAAGAAGGCTAATTGGGAGACTAAAAAAAAAAGCCAGAAGCAGAATTAACTAAAGAGAAGCAGAATAAACTAATTAAAGAGAAATTAGGTACCGTATTTTTCGGAGTATAAGACGCACCTTTTTACCCCCCAAAAGAGGGTGAAAACTTGGGTGCGTCTTATACACCAAATGTAGCCCCAGCCACCCAGCCACCCCCACCCTTTGGCCTCTGTCTTCCAGCAATTTACCTGTTTGCAGCAAAGAGGGAAGAGCCTGTAAAGCCAAGCAAGTCACTAGCACTTCCCGATCTACAGCTGATTTGCCATGTGGAAAAATGAAAGTGAAACTGCAAAGAGGCAAATAGCTGGGAGAGACAGCAGATTTTTATTTTTTGCTGAACTGGATGGAAGGGGGTAAGTGAATAACTATAAATGTCTGTAGAATGTTCAAATTATTAGACTTATTTTTTAAAGACTGCTTTATTGTTGTTCTAGAGCCAGGGGCAATTTTACGACTTGTGGACTTCAACTCTCAGAATTCCAGAGCCAGCTTTGTTAGCTTTGCTGGCTGTGGAATTCTGGGAGT
Organism: Diadophis punctatus similis; assembly: GCA_023053685.1. Lineage (NCBI taxonomy): Eukaryota > Metazoa > Chordata > Lepidosauria > Squamata > Dipsadidae > Diadophis > Diadophis punctatus. The sequence goes on along the minus strand of JALIGW010000001.1, from coordinate 54,133,801 downwards.
TGAAGTCCACAAGTCTTAAAGTTGCCAAGGTTGGAGATCCCTGTAAATCTAGACAACTTAACAAAATAAAGAATCTTTTTAAAATAAATGCTTGCTCTGAAGAGGCCCAGTGCTATTGTATCTTCTTTTAAATAATAGAGAATAATGTATACTTCCAGAAATTTTAATTAATTTTAACAGCTCTGTACAAGTATTGTCTGAAATGTAACAGTGTCCTATTTAGTATTAGAGTTTAGTTACTTTGGAGTAGATCTATTTAAATAATTGGGAGCAGTTAGTGTGACTACATTTAAGAAAACTTTCTGGCATAATACACATTTCTCCAATTCTTTGCTATTTCTATGGGTCAAGCACACATGCACAGAAATACACAGCAAACAGTGCGTCTTATACTCCGAAAAATACGGTAACTGGATCCCTACTTTCAATATTGCAAAACACAGTATTATACAATGTGTGTACACATATAGTGCTAAAAATTTTATTGGATTGAATATCAAAAGAACTTTTAAAAGCATTTTAGAAAGCTAAGCAATGACATCAATCCTTTGAAAAACAAGTTTCAGCCAACCCACTTAATAACTGTCAGGCTAAAACTGCTGAATACACACTTAGTAATTGCCTAAGCTTTTAAGAGAAAGACATTTTAAGTGGGAGAACCACAAACAATATTAAAATGCTGTGGAGAAATTATTAGTAGCAATAAAATATATTTATACACTTTTTTAAAATGACACATGGGAGAAATAATTAAATGCACTATTAAATAAAATTATGTCTTAGTTTTCAATCTAAATTAGTTATATGGATTTTATTTTCCTGCCTGTGACCACATGTTGAAGTATGATACCCAGCATGCCAGTCAAATCTTTAAAAGTACGTAATATACCGTATATACTCGAGTATAGGCCGACCCGAATATAAGCCGAGGCACCTAATTTTACCACAAAAAACTGGAAAAGTTATTGACTCGAGTATAAGCCTAGGGTGGGAAATGCAGCAGCTACCGGTAAATTTCAAAAATAAAAATAGATACCAATAATGTTTTTGAATATTTATTTCAAAGAAAAACAGTAAATATTAATTTTTTAAAAAAATATCCCAGAAGAAGGCAATGACAAGCCACTGCTGTGTTGTTGCCAAGGAAATTATTTAGATATGTCCATGGAGTTTTATTCAATTTGAATTGAAGAGAGGCATTTATTTCATTGTAAATTCAGGTTTAAACTATCTTAAGTAATTGAAATATTCTGAAATGACTTTTATTTTCATTAATCTGTTCTGATTAATCTAATAGTGGTCTATATGTTCTACATTATTTTTAATAGAGATCAATTAAGCTGTCTCTTTTAAGGAATCTGACAGAAGTGTCTCTTTTGGGATCAGTCAGATAGGATTTCTTTTGCAAGTCTATGTTTTGTTTATCTCTGGACTGAATCTTTTCTTTGTGAGTTCTGTTAATTTGCCCTAGCAAAACAATAAATCCAAATGCCTTAATTTTTTGCAATCTTACTTGTAGTGTCTTGATCGATTTTTTTAGGTGTTATTAAATTATTTTTTATATTGATGTTTTAATTCTTAGCCACTCAGATTTGCAGATGAGATCGGCAGTCATATAATTTGAAATAAATAAATAAATAAATAAATAAATAAATAAATAAATAAATAAATAAATAAATAAATAAATAAATAACCTTCACGTTAGGATGATTTAGAAGTGATGGCATTGAACTGTTGTTGGTCTGTATGATTTTAGAATCAAGGTATTTGAAAACAGTACAGTAACACTAATCATATTGTAGAACCTTACAATGCTAAATCATGTTATTGAAGGTAGTCTTCTCCCTTTCTCTAGGAAAAAAACTTGACTTACAGTATATTGTTACTTTTGTGTAGGAATTCACAAGCAATAAAATTTTGTGTAACAGTAAAGAATATCCCATTTTATACTGGGGATTTAGAAGGTTTACCGGTAAGTCCTATTTAAGTCAGTGGAAAACACAAGAAGATTTGGGGGAGGCTGTGCTTTAGTTATGTAGACTTCATGAATGAGATTATTATCTGTACTCTGTAGATAGTATTTGTCTCAGGCTAATAATGGCTAATGATCCAAGCTGACATAGGGTTGGCAGGAAAACGTGGTTGGATGTGGGGAAGCTTAAATGAGTTTTGGCAAATGAACAGTGTGTTTATTGTAATAGTCCAGGGGTTCTCAATAAGCAAGTTGAAGTCCTTGCTTTATTCAATCCTTTTCCTCTAAATGATTTGGTTTCCTTTTCAGTTCCTGTTATATATGAATGTATCTAGGACGTTCCATTTTAAAATAGACATGATGTCATTATACATATCGTTGTTACAAGCAGGAATAGGAAACAATCCAGGCTGCGTTGAACCCTCCTGGGTTTGTCCATGATTGGGTGCTGTCAGTCTTATCATCCTAGCTTTTTTTTCTTAAGCCTTTCTTAAGGCTCGTCTCGCAGCTCTCCCCGCCGTGCGCAGAGCCGAAGGGGCGGTGGGAGGCGAGGAAAGGAGGCGGCTGGCAGAGCCGAAGGGGAGGCTCTGCTCGCCGCCTCCTTTCCTTGCCTCCCACCGCCCCTTCGGCTCTGCCGTACGCCACTGCCTCCTCCTTTCCTCACCTTTCAGAAGCCCTGAAGCTCTGCCGGCAGAGCCGAAGGGGCGGTGGGAGGCGAGGAAAGGAAGCGGCTGGCAGAGCCGAAGGGGAGGCTCTGCTCGCCGCAACAGCCCCAGACCTCCGATCCTGAAGCTCTGCCGGCCGCCTCCTTTTCTCGCCTCCCGCCTCCCCTTCGGCTCTGCCGGCAGAGCTTCAGGGCTCCTGAACGGTGAGGAAAGAAGGAGGCAGTGGCGTACGGCAGAGCCGAAGGGGCAGTGGGAGGCAAGGAAAGGAGGCGGCGAGCAGAGCCTCCCCTTCGGCTCTGCCAGCCGCTTCCTTTCCTCGCCTCCCACCGCCCCTTCGGCTCTGCCGTACGCCACTGCCTCCTCCTTTCCTCACCTTTCAGAAGCCCTGAAGCTCTGCCGGCAGAGCCGAAGGGGCAGTGGGAGGCGAGGAAAGGAAGCGGCTGGCAGAGCCGAAGGGGAGGCTCTGCTCGCCGCCTCCTTTCCTTGCCTCCCACCGCCCCTTCGGCTCTGCCGTCGCCACTGCCTCCTCCTTTCCTCACCGTTCAGGAGCCCTGAAGCTCTGCCAGCAGAGCCGAAGGGGAGGCGGGAGGCGAGAAAAGGAGGCGGCCGGCAGAGCTTCAGGATCGGAGGTCTGGGGCTGTTGCGGCGACGGAGCCTCCCCTTCGGCTCCCACTGCTTTTCGCTGAGGAAAGGAAGAGGCAGCAGCAGCGGCAGCAAAATTTCCAAGTGAAATTTTTAACTGACTCGAGTATAAGCCGAGGCGGCTTTTTTCAGCCCAAAAAGTGGGCTGAAAAACTCGGCTTATACTCGAGTATATACTGTAGTCTTTTTCTAGGATATTGGTCTCACCGACATCATATTTGTTTCCTTGTATATTTTTTACAGTTACCATCAAACAAAATTGCTACATATAAACTATTTTTATATTTACATGTTTTAACAGGAGAGCATTCAAATAATACACAAATATTTGCAGATTGTATATATTTGCAGCATATAAAAATGACTACAATTTAGAGTCCTATTTAACATGATTTAGTAGCAACCTTTGGAGAAGTTCTTACAGTTCACATTTCATGTTTCCAGGAAGAAACCCATTCTGAAATCTGAATGGTTTTATCTGCCATTATGGTCTGAAATTTTGCACAATGTGGCCCTTCTGATTATTCTTCAAAGTATCTGAAGGCAGGACAAGAAGTAACAGATGGAAATCTAACAAGGAGCGATCCAACCTGGAACTGAGGAGAAATATCCTGACAGTGAGAACAATTAATCCAGTGGAACAGCTTGCATCCAGAAGTTGTAGGTGCTCCATTACTGGAAGTTTTTAAGAAGAGATTGGACAACCATTTGTCTGGAATGGTATAGGACCGTGATGGCGAACCTATGGCACGCGTGCCACAGGTGGCACACGGAGCCATATCTGAGGGCATTGCCCTATGTCAGTTCCAGCGTGCAGGTGTACCCTGGCCAGCTGATTTTTGGCCTTCCAGAGGGCAGGGGGAGGTCGTTTTCACCTTCCCCGGGCTTCAGGAAAGCCTCCAGAGCCTGTGGATGGCGAAAAACGGACCCTACAGCCCAATTGGAAGTTCGGAAACGAACTTCCAGTTGGGCCATTTTTCACCCTCCCCAGGCTTCAGGAGGCTTTCCTGAAGCCTGGGGAAGGCAAAAACGACCTCTCCCCGCCCTCCGGAAGGCCGAAAATCAGCTGGAATCTGTTTTTCGTCATCCACAGGCTCCAAAGGCTTCAATGAGCCCTGTGCGCATTCGTGGGGAGGGCAGTGGGGGGGTTGTGTGCACAGGGGGAGGGTATTACATTATGGGTGTGGGCATGCATGCACACGCTATCACGCATGTGCCCGCCCTTTTGGCACCTGAGCAAAAAAAGATTCGCCATCATTGGTATAAGATCTCCTGCTTGAACAGGGGGTTGGACTAGAAGACCTCCAAGGTCTCCTCCAACTTTGTTATTTTGTTATTATTCTTTCTTTTTCTAAAAGAGAACAGGTCACCTTAAAAAGCCAATTCATATCCAATGGTAATAGCTAGTGTTGGGAGGAATCAATCCATATTACAAAGGTATCATAACACATAAAGATTATTTTTTATTCGAGAATTGCTGGGAGCCTTGAGATACCAGAATCTGCTTACAGTCAATTCCTTACACATCATTCTGACTTTTGATTTAAATGCAGCTGAAAAGAGATTAAAAAAGAAGAACAAAGTAGTGGAAAACGAGGCATTTGTGAGCACACAAACACATGGCTTACTTTGCTTAACATGTGACATGTGCCAAGTTATTGTAGTTTTATAAACCTTTGTTTAAGTCTTAGCCTGTGGTGTGGACTCAGCTATTTTTGTATTCCACAAAGAAAGATTAAGCCGCCATCTAACCAGATACATTTAGAACAGCGGTTCCCAACCTGGGGGTCGCGACCCCTTTGGGGGTCGAACGACCATTTCCCAAGGGTCGCCCAGGCATCCTCAGCTCCCCCCCACTGCCACAAGCCTGGCCATATCGCGCCCCACAACCCGTGCCCCCACTGAGACCCACCCCACCGCCGCCATTTGGGTTCTTTTACCCTCTGCACATGCGCAAAGCGTTCTGCGCATGTGAAGAGGGTAAAAGAACCCAAATGGCGGCATCTGGGCGAAGTCTCCAGATCCGGGCAAGGTCTCCGCTCGCTTCGCATGTTGCTCTGGGAGCTTTTCGAGCCCCGTCGCGAAAGGCGGGCATGACTTCGGCAGGGCCGGGACAGGTGGCTGCCCGGAGAGAGCCATCGCCTTTGCCCCGAACCCTACAGGTAGACGGGAGAGACTCTGCGAAAGGGATGGCTCCCTCCAGGCAGCCGCCTGTCCCGGCCCCGCCGAAGTCGCGCACGCCTTTCGCAACGGGGCTCAAAAAGCTCCCAGAGGCAACATGCGAAGTGAGTGGAGACCTCACCCGGATCTGGAGACTTCACCCAGATGCCGCCATTTCGGTTCTTTTACCCTCTGCGCATGTGCAGAACACTTTGTGCATGCATAGAGGGTAAAAGAACCCAAATGGCGGCGGCGGGGTGGGTCGCGATTGGGGCGTGGGTCGCGGCATTAGGAAGGTTGGGAACCACTGATTTAGAAAGATCAAACTCAGTTTTCACACCTCATATTAACCAACTCAAGCAGCTGAATATGAATATACTGTTTTCCTTATAAAATTCAAACTTTCACTGCATAGGTTTGCCTATGTGGCAGAATAGTAATTGCATTCAGTCAAAGATTACTACGGTAGCCAGCCTCACCCACTGAGCTAACTCCGACTATCAGAAGGCAGAAATGGGACAAAGAGATCCTTTGTCAGTTTTGCTGATGAGATGAAAAAGTAAACTTTTATTAAGAAGGTGTTAAGTCTGTTGGTTATCATCTATAAAGTGGGACTGCCTATCTCCAATTATGTCTACTGCCATCCAATGAAATCTGACAGAGTGGATATGCTTCAGATCCTCTCAGATCTGACCACTACTATTATCACAAAATGGCAAACTGATGAAACAGAGGCAACAGAAGGTATAGCAAGATCTGAAGTGTTTTTTTCCTTATTGCAGTGAAGTGCTACAGAAACAAATAAGTTTTAAGAAACCTATGAAAAAAGAGAGTGGAGGGGAGTGGGAACTACTGATATTACTTTTAACAACCACGTTTCCATTTGCATCTCACTGAAACCCCTGTGCAACTGTATCCAATTTCAAAATTGCTAAGAAGGCGAGAAGAATAAGAAAGGTATGTGGGGGGGTGAGAGAAAATTTAATAGCTTTCCTCCGCAGCCCCTCTCAAATCTTCAAGGAAAAAATGCCCTAGAAGCAGATCCTGGGGGCCTTGTGAGGTTGAAGATTTCTACACAGCCTCTAAGGCTTAGGAATTTTACTTACACCTACCCTGGCCTTTGAAAGCACAGTTGGAATTTTCCTATTTTATTTGGCAAACTTGCATTCAGAGGAAAACTGGATTATTTCAGGCTTGGAAATCTTTAATTTGATTTAAGGAAAAAAAATTAAAAGAGTCAAATTAATAATACATTTTTGGAAGCTGTCAGTTCTGATTTATTGCCTAAAGAGTACCTCTTGAAATTTAGATTCTAAGAGTTTTCACATTCCTAAACATTATGAAGCACATTGTAGTTACAAAGGGAACGAGTAAGCAAGTGGAAATTTTAAAAAATGGTTCAAGCATGCATGAAAATAATGAAAGAACATATAGAACAGATTATTCATCCTACCAATTAGTGTCAAAACTGCAACATTAGTATCTGTATGTTTAAAATCCAAATGTACTGGAAAGGTAAAAAACTGCCCTAATTCCATTTTTTAAAACACAAAATAACTTATGTGCCACTAATATAAAGACATAATTGAAATATAATTAAAATTATAACACAACATAAATATAAAACACTTTAGGTTTGGCTTTTAGAATTTACATGAAGTGTTTAAGCTCCAATAGCATCAGCTTATATAATAGCTTATAATGCATCATAAAGCTAAATAAGTGAAGATTTTTGCTTCTCAGCAGTAAAGCAAAAAAGATAGATAATTCAATTTAGCAACTGTATCAGGTAATTAATTATTCAGAAACTATATCTACAATAGACTTGGCCACCCTCCCAATATTTTTCCATAATGAGTATATACTTTATATATTTTGTACAAGCATACATTTGGTAAAAACAAATCTCTTTCAGAAGTTAAGTATAGAAGTGTAGGAAGTTAGCACCCACCCTTCTCCTAGAAAAATGAAATATCCTAGGAAATATTAAAAAGGCAAAATATCATATAGAATATCCCTGGAAACATGCTTTTAGGCAGAAAAAAGACTCACTCTTAGTAGCCCCCACCTTTGTCAATGTGCCATCAAGGAATGGCCCAGCTCACTCATCCCACCCCCCCTTTATTAATAGCCTGGACCAGTCTATTCTACATAACAAAGATCTACCTCCTTCAGACAGAGCCATATTAGGAATTGCCCAAAGCCCTTTCATTACACCATCACCCAGCAAGGCTCAGCCAAACTGAACTCAAAAACACAGCCTACAGAGTTGCTCCTGCATGGCGCCATGGGAGACTGACAGCCAATCAGAGTGCATTTCTTGCACAGGAGCAGGAGGCCCCCGGGAGAGGGCATAAAACAAGGAACTCTCAGCATCTCTTCCCTTCTCTCCTTCAACATCCTCGAGGCATGTGATCCCCCTTTTCCTAGGACCTCAGACCATGGGGTCCTGCTGTCCTCCATTAAACCATCTTTCCAAGCAGTCCTATGCTTCCAGTGACTTTTTCCCCACTTGGAACCGAACCCAGAAGGACATTCCTTACAACAGTAGTTATCAGTTCAGTGGCAAGCAGGTTAACAATAACTTCCTAGCAAAGCCCAGAATACAACAGCTTATTTCATATGACTCGTCCATTTTACCTTATTTACACTCTTTCTTTACTCATCCTGTTTTTTGTTTTTAATCCTTTGCCCCAATCTAAAATCCCATGCTCGTATCAAAACCTCATTTCCCAAGATCAGAAAAAAGCCACATAGTTCCCTAAAACAGCCATAAGCTATAATCAGCATCCCAACAGTGAGGGATTTGGAAACCTATAATCCAAACATATGGGAAGCAATAAATTGTCAGTTCCCAGTTTTGATCTTGCACTTTTTTCTATTCTCATATTGAGAATATTTCATCTCATTTCTGATTCATCTCATATGTTTCAAGAGGTTTTTATGCAGATGAATATTTCTAAGCCTGCACTGTCGCAGATTTGTCGATACGTTCAATTCATTACATTACAAATAATGGAATTTAAGTGACACTCTCCAACAGGCAGCAGAGTTTTAAACTCCTTAGAAAATTTATTTCTCCATTATTTGCGAAAAATACAGATATCTGCATGTATCATTTTAGAAAATTCTCCCGGATCCAAACTTCCTTTCTTATACAAGAAATCATGAATATGGAAGCACCTTTTCCATCAACAGATACATCTGGTGAAGACATGTGCAGATCATGATAACTTATGCTTTTTAATAAAATTTCTAGTTAGAAAAGGTACCACCAGAGTTCTTCTGATTTTTGACAACCATCGATCAACATGCCTCTCTTCCTAGAATTTCTCACACAAGGTATCTCTGCAAAGATGTCGTCCTCATTTTAAAATAAACATCTTTTTAAAAATTGCTTTAATGTACAGATTTAACTTAAACGTGTTATTTGCCTCATTACAATGTTCTGAATTAGCTTGAGTTGTTGTCCCAGAAAGTTAGTTCTGCATGGGGTGCCCCTAATTTGGCATGCACATTTTTTGCTCTCCCTAGGCTTCAGAGCCTTTCTAGGTGCCTGGGGAGGGCGAAAACGGCCTCCCCCCCCGAGGCCCTCCGGAGGCCAGAAATAGCCAGTTTCCCAACTTGAAACAGGCCATTTCTGGCCTCCAGAGGGCCTCCAGGGGGGTGGGGAATACCATTTTCACCCTCCCCAGGCTCCTAGAAAGGCTCTGGAGCTTGGGGAGAGCAAAAAATGGGCCTTCCCCACCCCCTCCGGAGGCTGGAAACAGCCTATTTTCCGACTCCCAGTGGGCCCAGAAGGCTCGAAAATCTGAGCTCGCGTGCCCACCGATATGGCTCCGCGTGCCACTTGTGGCACACGTGCCATAGGTTCGCCATCACTGCACTAGATTGATTGAAAAATGACTGCAAATAATAATTCCCAACAGAAACCAGAGTTTTGGAGGAAGGGGGTATTTTGACCTTTCCTTCATTATCACTTGAGCAATTGGAGCTGGTAAGAATGCTGGAATTTTGAAAGCATGCTTGTTGCACTGACAAGATGGCTGTCAATTGGAAAATGGCCTGTCCATAAAGGCAAACTGACATGGCTAGAAGAAAATTGTCTAACAATCTAAGTAGAAGATGGGACATAAATCTAGTTAGTGAAGCAATGACGCAGAACCATGCTTTTGAACGTAAATTTTCTGTTTTCAAAAGCCTTCCACAAAAGATAAACAGATCAGACTGGTGAATTGATCAACAATCAAAATACAAGGCAAAAAATTGTTTTCACTAGCTAGGCTAGTAAGAACTTCTAGAAGCTGACTCCAAAATTTCCAAAGGCCACCAGGTCAGAGATAGCTAGTTTAGCAAATCAGCTTGCATTTCATTGATAGCGCTTTTTAAAGTGTTTGCTTCAGTGATCAAACCTATCTCTCACCTCACTGAAATCTCTTCATGCTTCTACCATGCATTGTAATCTTGTGCACATTAAAGGTAATTTAACATCTTGCTTAGTGACAGTTTTGAGGCACTGGCATGTAACTGGCTTGCAACTGATATCACTGTTAAATACCTCCCCCGCAAAGTTGTGTATTAACTTCAAAATGCTCCAGGATTAAATATGTTTTCGTTTCAGTTACAGGACTAATGAAAACCAAATGGTGGAATTTGTTTTAGCTTGTGTAATGCTTAAGGGATTTCACTTAAAAGAGAAAAGTCTGAATAAACTTCCATTTACTCAGATGAATATATCGCCAGCATTACGCTATCCAGAGATATGACTAACTGCAGACAAAATTTAATGCAGAGAGAAATATTTAAGACCCTAATTGAAATTGCTTCAGCCACATAATATAAAACTTAGAGGGCAGTTATTTATTTTCAGTGTAGTTTTTATTGCCTATAACTGCAGGTCATTTCAATAACAAAGTAAAATTAATAAAACATTTCCAAATAACCATTTAAAATATTGCATGTCTGCTCAGAAATAAATTCAATTTAATTTATCATTATTTATACACCAATAAGTTTGTATAAAGCTTGTTTTTCTTCTGGTGAAAAAAGAAATATAAGCTGAACTAAGCTTATAGCAAAACCACATTCTCAACAAAATGTGATGGTATCTTTTACAATTTCTGTTGCCATAGCTTAAAACTTTCAGAATGGGTCCACCTGTTTCCGACCAGTGTTAAAAAACGTTTCAATTGTACTGACAGTGACAGCTGTTGTAAACAATCAAATCTGAGTACAGGAAATTCATGTTTAAAAAGGTAATTTTAAACATGAATTAAATAATTAAATAACTTTAAACAGCTCCCAAGAAATGCAAGCATCCCATCGCAAGGACCATCAGAAAACTGTATTAATTACAAAAGAAGAAGAAGAAGAAATAACAAGAACAATCCTTCCCCTAAGAATGAAAAAAAACAACCATGCATGTAGAAAAATAATGTTGCCCCTTCTAACTAAACAGTTAACCTTGTGAATTGTGAGAGGGAAGGTAATCCTTGGAAGTGTTAAAGCAGATACATTTTTGGGAAGCCTTGTTCAGCTACTCCAGTGTTTCCCAAAGTGTGGTACGCGTACCCCCAGGGGTACGGGAAGAGTTTGGTGGGGGTATGCGTTGCACCGGAGTTTGGTGGGGATCACGTGGGAATATCCACTGCACCGTGCTTAGCTGCGCCCACAGAACAAGGAAAGAAATAGGCGCATATCGCAGTTTTTATATGGGAACTGGGGCCATCGTACATCGTATCGCAACTCATTATGGCGGGAACTTCTGCGCATCCTTTGCGCAGCTCGGGTTCGGCCATTTTTAAACTGCAGGAACATTAACAGTTGACGTTGAGCCGCGGAGCTGTTTAAACGCCGGAGAATTACTTCTTTAATAGTTAGTTCCGGGCGCCTGTTATCGTGCTTTAGTAAGTTCCACTGATTTTGATTATTTTTATAAAATACAATTTTTATCCCTAACAGAGATTATATAATATATAATGCAGGGTTTGACGGGAGGTGACAATCAAAAAATACTAGAAGCTTCGTATCGCATGTCGCTTTTAATTGCCAAATGTAGTGCAGCGGAAACCATTGGCGAAATTTTAATCAAGCCTGCAGCCAAGATAATGGCAGAAGTAATGATAGGAGATAGAGCGAAACAAACTTTTGACCGTGTTCCTCTCTCAAATAATACAGTTCATCGACGAATCATTGATATGTCTAATAATGTAAAACAGATGTTATCTGATATTTCTCAAAGTCGTTATTATGCATTATTTTGCGTATGTACCAAAAAAATAAAAAATAAATATATTTTGATTTTTATTAAAGCATATGTTTTTTATGAGGGGTACTCAGCATTACGAAAATTATAGAAGGGGTACACATATGTCAAAAGTTTGGGAAACACTGAGCTACTCCAAAGGCCATTCCTAGTTACTAGGGGCTGCTGCTCAGCTGAAGTAGCTAAGTACAGCCTCTGAAACAGCCACCTGAGCTTTCCCAAGCACATAGTGCTCCGAGGAGAGGAGTTTGGCTTGCACTAAGGTATTTTTCTGACCTGGCCCTTCTCTTTTTTGGAGCATGGCTTCTGGCAGATATACAAACATATATGCCACACTGAGGGAAATTTATTGGACAGTAAAATCTACAGAACTGAATTCAGCTGGAGTTAGTAACTAAAGGCTGACCCAATGGGGAACCTTAAAAAGAATATTGCACAGGCCTTTTGTCTTTTATTGGGTTTTTTTTTTAATGTCTGTCCCTTTGTTGGCATCTGAAATTCAAAAATCTTTAAATTTTTCCTTTAAGCTGGATGAGGTGCAGTCAAATGCATTTAGTCTGATAAGCAAACTTGCAGTAAAGTAATAAATATATTACTTTATTATATATTATAAATTGTACCGTTCTTATTCATGCTGTACACCGCCCTGAGTCCTACGGGATTGGGCGGCCTATAAGAACTTTTAAATAAATTAAATTAAATTAAATTAAACTGCAAAACATAAAAGTACCATGAAATGTCTAAGTTAATCGGAGACCTTTGACTTGATCCATAACCCAATGTAAGCATCTCATCCATGTGGTCAACTCCTGCTACTGCTGCTTCCCAGCAATCTGTGTTTCTATCATCCAAGTCTCTGATTCCAGCATTAGCATTCAGCAGGGATGCGCAAGTGTATTCTGACAATTAGAATATCAGGACTCTGTGCAAACAAACACATTTGCATGTTTGTAAATCTACAGAACTTGCCGTTTTTCTGCAAGTTCTGTAGATTTGCAAACATGCAAATGTGTTGTAAACAACAGCCTGTCACAATTTATCTTTCCAGGCCATGTTGGGCAAAATTTGTACTCAGCAGGGGTGAAATCCAGCAGGTTCTGGAGAACCGGTAGTGGAAATTTTGAGTAGTTCAGAGAACCGGCAAATACCACCTCTGGCTTGCTCCAGAGTGGAATGGGAATGGAGATTTTGCAATATCCTTCCCCTTGGAGTGGGGAGGGAATGGGGATTTTGCAGTATCCTTCCCCTGGAGTGGGGTGGGAATGGAGATTTTGCAGTATCCTTCCCCTAGGAGTGGGGTGGGAATGGAGATTTTGCAGTATCTTCCCCTAGGAGTGGGGTGGGAATGGAGATTTTGCAGTATCCTTCCCCTAGGAGTGGGGTGGGAATGGAGATTTTGCAATATCCTTCCCCTTGGAGTGGGGAGGGAATGGGGATTTTGCAGTATCCTTCCCCTGGAGTGGGGTGGGAATGGAGATTTTGCAGTATCCTTCCCCTAGGAGTGGGGTGGGAATGGAGATTTTGCAATATCCTTCCCCTTGGAGTGGGGAGGGAATGGAGATTTTGCAGTATCTTCCCCTAGGAGTGGGGTGGGAATGGAGATTTTGCAGTATCCTTCCCCTAGGAGTGGGGTGGGAATGGAGATTTTGCAATATCCTTCCCCTTGGAGTGGGGAGGGAATGGGGATTTTGCAGTATCCTTCCCCTGGAGTGGGGTGGGAATGGAGATTTTGCAGTATCCTTCCCCTGCCACGCCCACCAAGCCACATCACGCCCACCAAGCCACGCTCACAGAACCGGTAGTAAAAAAAAATTGGATTTCACCAATGGTACTCAGTTACCAGTAGTCAATTAAAGAAAAATCATCATTCTCCTAAAACATATATTAACTCTCATTAAAAAATAGAGAAAGATGTTAGTGTTTTTAGAATTGCCATGGAATCATATATTTTCCCTATGCTGGCAAGGCTGCATTTCTGCATTTACACTGTTAATTAGTCTATCAAAGCAGGATCCCATGAGGCTAAAAGGCAGGACAAGTTATATATGCCCTCCGATCACACAGGCTTCCCATAAAGCAGCGAAACATTACCACATTTGCAGAAGCCTGAATTGAATTCTTTTTCTATTTGAGGGAAAATCCAAGATTGCAATGGGGGACGGTGGGAACTTTTTAAAATGGCAAGCGTCCAATCACAGTGTCATCTGATCTGCAGGGAACTTGATTTGCTTCAATTGAGCATAGAAGAATCCAAGAGCATTGCAGAAAGAAAAGTGCTGTAATGATTTTTTTTTCCAAACAGAACATATTCTGAGGGTTCCTTATGCCTTTAACATTATTGTAATTTCTCAAATTCACTTTTAATTTAGATTAGCATGTGCATCTCATTTTATAGGTAAGCGGCACAGAAAAAAAAGTTAAAGCCTGCCTTTTCCATTGAAATATTGAATACCACCACTGAAAAGTCCTTTCCCCCCCCCTTTTTTTTTTGGTAATTTTTTTTAATTTTTCTGTCCACATTATCCATACATATATCAATACATATAGTTCAAAGATTGAAAAAACCTTTTCCTTGACTGCCACTTAACATTTCTTAGAAAGCAGGAGTACCCCTCTTCCATAATTTAAAATCAGGTCACATTCTTTTGGAAGATGATCTTCCAAACATATTATTTTGGTGATGACACAATGTATGCACCCAGGAGAGACTTCTCGTCCTGATGATGAGTATTGGCAACTGAGTGGATATGGGTATTTTTTTAGAAAACTAAATGCCACTGAGCTTGTGCTTATCCTTATAAATATTTGTTTCTATAATTCCTATGCTTGATCACTTACTCTTATTCTGCACACTTATCTCATTGTTCCTAACCTTTTTTCCCTTAAAGCTATTTGTATACCTCTTTCAGTATTCATCTCTTTTGTAAATATGTACTGTACTCATACGCCTGCTCTGGTCATGTAATTTTCCAGTTAGCAACCACAACACACAAGACATCGATTGTGGTTGCTAAGCGAGGACTAGTTGTATTAAAAAAATGTGGTAAAAGAATAATTTGATGTCTTTTCAGAGATCTTCATAAAGGTCACAATAAAAAGGTATGTTAAAATATATTAATTTCCTTGGAATCAGAAGAGCAACAACAACATCCCCCTAGGGAAATATTGGCATATGGTACTTAATTTTTGCTGTTATTGTTCAATCACTACAGTAAGTCGTGCTCGATTCTTCGTACCTACCTAATAGGGCGGATCAGAGTGTTGTGTCTGTGTCTGGCCCTGAAAAATCCTTCCTCATGCTAGAGGAAGTAAGAATGTACAACTATCTTTCAGGTTATTGAGAACTTGTTATCTAACAATATTTCTGAAGCTCTGAGAGAGTGAGTTGCCTTCAGACTGATATCTGATGTCAATCTTTATAATATCAACTTTATGGCCCAACCATAGTTCAAAGTTAATAAGGAATCTACAAGCAGTCCAGATGTTCTCAATATTGATTCTAACATTTTGTTATGGTGAAAGACAATTGTCAGCTAAGATAAGCAGTAGCAACTCTGTAAAAAAATCTGATCTTTATTGGAACTGATTTAGAAACATGGGAGCTAAAGAGAGAAGGTAAATTATTAAAAATTACCTTTTTCTCCATTCCTTGGCCTGAAGGGGAAAAAAATCCCATCAGCAAGGGATGATAACAGATTCAGTTCAAATTAGGGGTCTTTGGTATTTTCATCAGTGTTGATGTTTGGGTAATGAAACATCTACAAGAAAACAACCAAGTTCAGAGAGCACCAAGGATTCCTCATTTCAACGTTGACTAGAAATGTTCTCCTCCATTGGTATCAATTAAAATTGCTTCAAATGGTTAAGACAAAAAATGGCTTCTTGTTTAATTCAATTTCTCAGTCAAATATTATCCTTGTAAATTTAATGACATCAGAACTACATGTTATTGGATTACTTCACCCTTTAACTGTGACCACTGACTTAGAATGATAGGAATTCAACAACTGGAGAACGATCCACCTTTAACCCTTGCTCTAGATCAATGATGGCTAACCTTTTTGTTTCCGTGTGCCAAAAGCGTGCACACGCACCCATAATGCAATGTGTGTGCCCTCCCGCGCCCCCTGCGCCCGTCCGCGTGACCACCCGTGTGCCCCACCCCACGCATGTGCGCACATGACTCCCCATGCTCCCCCACCCCATGCATGTGCGCGCAACCCCCCTTGCACTGCCCTCACGCACGACCCCTGAATATGCCCCGCCCCATGTGCATGCACACACGACCCCCATGCATGCACACGTGACCCCTGCATGTGGGCCCGGTGCATGCACGCACATCTCCTGCATGCGCCCCACCCCCACGCATGTGCGGCAGACACCTGAAAACCAGCTGGTCGGCGGGAGGCGCGCGCGCACATGTATGGTGGAGCTGAGCTGGGGCAACGGCTCGCGTGCCCATAGAGAGGGCTCTGCGTGCCACCTCCGGCACGCGTGCTATAGGTTCGCCATCACAGCTCTAGATTAACATTTCAAAGCTTTAAGAATAGCTAGCAATGGAATCACAAAAGAAAAAGGGGATTCTATGAAACTTACTGAATTATCCAACAGCCTTCCAGAGATTTGCTAAAAGCCTCAGTACAGGAAATTATATCTGAGAGATAATACAAAAATAGAGAAATTGTCATCTGAACCAAAAGACTAAGGGTGGCATCCAACATTAGGTGGATTTCACCTAGCTTCCCTAGTCAAATCTGATCTTGAGGCGATTTGGGAGTACCCAGAGGGAGAGGAGAGAAATAAGCTGTTCTGCAGGCGATTCAGCTTCAGGAAAAATGATTACTGTAGTGTCATCAAAACTACACAAAGAAGTTCTGCTTAAGGTTCCCCTTTTAATAGCTTTCTTTAAAAAGAGCCAACTGATCTGAAACAGCTTTCTTTGCATTTTGCTAGTCACTCTGAGAACAGATACTCCAGAAGGCTATCAGTAGTAAATCACAGACATTTTTATGTAGTGCTTGAAGGAAAGGAGGGGGATAACTTTGGAGCCATAAATGCTCTAGGGGCAAAACAGTATTCAGATATGAATGTGTGCCAATGTGAAAACCTATATTTTAAGAACACTTTTGGATGAAGAAGCACTCATTATGCACAGGCATGCCTGAAGCCAATACAACACATTAGAAAGCAAGCAGGAACAAGTTATGGGGAGACAGCAGTCTGCTTCATGAATGCCTCATTCCAAGAACTGCAAAGGCTACATTTTAAAAACTATTTAGTAGGAAACAAGCACCAATGTTTGTGTGTGAGCGTGTGTGTGTGTGTGTGTGTGTGTATGTGTGTGTGTGTGTGTGTGTGTGTGTGTGTGTGTGTGTGTCCGTCCATCCCAGCAGTAATTTTGAAGTGGAACTGGAATTCAGTGGAATCTGAAGCCCAGGAGCAGGATAGTGAGAGAAGACAGAGTTCCTGCAAAAAGAGAAATACGCTAAATCACAAGGCCCACAAAGATGCAACTATTAAAATAAATAAGAAATTGGGGTTTAAGGGATTTGAGTCAGCAAAAATCAGCTTAGTTCTTTTGTGGAAGGGAGCACAGGGGTCCTCAGTTGCTTTCAATGCAGTGGAAAGCCTTTGTGTTAAAAGTACAGGTAGTCCTCGACTTACAACAGTTTCATTTAGTCACCATTCAGTTACAACAGCACTGAAAAATGTGACTTATGACCGCTTTTCACTTCACACCATTGCAGCATCCCCATGGTCATGTGATCAAAGTTCAGATGCTTGGCAACAGATTCGTATTTACCACGACTGCAATGTCCCAGGGTCATGAGAATCACCTTTTGTGAGCTTCTGACAAGCAAAGTCAATGGGGAAGCCAGATTCACTTAACAACCGTGTTACCAATTTAACAACTGCAGTGATTCACTTAAGAACTGCGGCAAGAAAGGTTGTAAAATGGGGCAAAATTCACTGAACTGGCAAGAGAAATTAAGGGTTCAATTGTGCTCGTAATTCAAGGGCTATCTGTGTATATATTTTTGTAGAACTGTTTTTCTCTAGTATTCTTTCTCTCTCCTCTCTCTCTCGCTCTTAGAGTCAGTCTTGACGCCAGGTAACTGCCTGGACAAGCCTCTGAAGTTTTCTTGGCAGGGTTTATTAGAAGTAATTTACCATTGCCTACTTCCTAGGGCCAAAAGAGAGGGACTGGTCCAAGGTTACCCGGCTGGCTTTGTACCTAAGGCGTGACCAGAACTCATACTCTCTGAGTTTCTAAGCCTGATGCCATAAGTACTAAACTAAACTGGCTCTCTTTTTCACATAGTGATTTCATAATCAAATTGCTGACTGCAACCCTTTTTGAGCAGGGCTTTATATATATCCCCCATGCATTCAACAATTATTTCCAGAGATGTTCTGGTAGTTGACAAGGTAAGCCCATCTGACATGGGAATTCATGTTCAATATATCATGCCCCCGTACTATTGTTCATTAAAAGAAAAAAAATGTATGTTCTACTTTTTTCTTAAAATCAAACCAAGACTGAAATATATTACGTCTCCAAATGAACAGAAAACAAAGCCAGAAAATCAAGAAACCATAGGAAAAAAACAAGCAGATGTCAATTTCCTCCAGACAGCCTTATCTAATCTAGCTCCTTCCAGAATTCCAGTAGTTGAACTACACTTCTTTTCATCTCTAACATTCATGTTCTTATAGACATTATATACTCCAAAATATGCAAAATCCACGAAAGTGGGTAAATTACTTTTAGTAATTGCAGCATGAAACTTTAGAAAATAGTGTTCAGGTTCAGATGCATTTTCACAATATACAAAAGTCAATCAATCCTTTTCCTCTATTCACATCTATATGCATATTAACAGACCACTACCAAGTGATATGAGCTACTAAAATACAAGCTTCAGCTTAATAGCAATCTTCAGTCCCTGTCTGATTGCACAGCTTCTGCACTTTACACAAGAGACTTGCAAAATTCTATACAGGATAGTAGGGATATGAATGTTATTAATAGATTAAAAGGGTAACATAATTATAATTGGACCTCATTTTGATCTACCTATTTTCCTCCATTTCCTGTGGATCAATAAAAAGTGGCCTTATTATTCTAATAATGTCTGTCTAATGTCTGTTTCACTGGAACTACTAAGTACTATCCTGGATTAAGGATATAGAGAACAATTGCAAACTATGATTTAACTAGATTTATTAAATAAATCATTTGTGTTTATTTATAATATACGTATAAAAAATCAAACTATGGACACTAATTCACAATGTGGGTTTGTCACTGTGGGTTACGTTGCTTGCAAAGCAGGGCTCTTGATTTAGCATGTTATGCAAACACAACAAAATGTAATTCATTCAATAAACTACATGGCTTAATC